>OX387279.1:7977735-9227735 GCA_947562105.1 Shargacucullia verbasci
CTTGTCAATAAGTTTTGGCCGGTTAATTTTGATTAGTTAAAATGCTATGAATGAATAATCTGAGAAGATTATAAGGCCACGGGAAAAGAAATGCTAGTTTTTTTTTTGTTTACGAGATAAAAAAAGGAATTAAAAGTGTGATGTTTAAAATCAATTATTTTAATTTAAGATATATAATTATATTTAATGCCCTTGAGGAAATTGTGCGCATTATCCGTCACCACTGTTTCAAAAGCGAAGAAAGCCATTGTGAAGAAACCGACATATCTTAGAACCAAAAGATTTAAAACGTGACATCCGCCAATGTGCTTAGGAGGCGGACCAGGCACAGTCCCTCTATCGGAGGCCAGAGTCCCAGCAACGGTGACACTTTAAGAAGAATAAAGTTACCAAATAGTAAGTGATTTTTTATATATTACAAGAGCATTATACAATTAAAATTAAGTTTTATATAAATATAATAACTTATGAGCTTTGCCACTGAGTTTTTCTCACTTAATCTTGGTAATTTAAAATGGTATTAGTAAGCAAAGTATATATGTACGCGATGTGTAAAAAAGGCCGTGAGAAAAGAAACGCTTGAACTTTTTAGTTAGGTGATATGATTTCTTATTAGAATAAAAATAAATTAAACTGTGGTGATGATTTAAAATCAATGATTTTAATTTAACATACATATATGTAATGCCCTTGAGGAAATTGTGCGTACTATTCGTCACCAATGCTCTAACAGCAAAGAAGTGCATTGTAAAGAAACCGACAAGTCCTAGAACCAAAAGTTCTAAAACTTGTGACATCCGCCAATGTGCCTGGGATGTGGATACGGCATAGTCCCTATATCAAAGAGTGTGCCAGAGTCCCAGCAGTGGTGACACTTATAGAAGAGGAAAGTAACCAAATATTCAGGTATATTTTTTATATATTACAAGGGCATTGAGAAAATAAAATGAAGTACAGTGCCATTTATAAAATATAAATGTGAAATATACATACATTCACGGTATAGGTACACCGGGAATGTGAAATTTGTACTTTATTATCATTGGTGCTTCATTCAGGTATTACTCTAATTCAACTCTGAAATCCATTTCTATATTATTATTGACAGGTGTACAGTCAGCATGAAGAAAATGGATACACATGATGAAATTTAACAGCGATTTCCTGTAAGGAAATAATTATTGAAATCTTGACAAATTTTACACACAGTATCTGCAGATACACAAAAATACATAGTCATTAAAAGTTTATGATTTTGACAATAGTTTTTAGAATAAGCGTTTGAATTTCGCTACGTGTATACATATTTTTTATGCTGACTGTACATGTTTTTCCGTCAGTGATCTTTCAATACAGGTCGTAGACCCACCCTTAAGCTGCGTACCAAGCTATCTTGGGGTTCAATTAGTCCACTTGGATAACAAATGATGATTTATGAGCTTTTCAATGAACTTTTGCCACTGAAACCTGATTAACTTAAAGATAGTGTAAGAAGAAAAACGAAACAAACTAAAAAAAGAAATGCTAGAACATTTTTAAGACACATTGGAAAATATGAATATTCAATGTTTTGATTTTATGATACATATTAAATTATTTAATGCCCTTGAGGAAATTGTGCGCATTATCCATCACCACTGCTATAATGGCGAAAAAATCATCATGAGGAAACCTTATGTCCGAGAAGCAGAAGTTCTAAAACTTGCGACATCCGCCAATGTGCGTGGGTGGTCCCTCTATCAGGGGACGACAGTGTTACAATGATTTTTTCCTAACTACAAGGGCATTTATATATATAATTAATACATAATGATATTATAACATATATATTTATATATATGTATATTTTTTGAAGATAAAAATCAGTATGTAATTCAAACTTTGTACGTGAATGAAATATTATAAGATTTGAACTGTGAACTACTGTCTATAATGAAATGCATATTTATCTAGCATTGCAGAGATGATAAAGATAACACGAAAATTTATTAAACCTAGTAATTTCACCCCAAATTTTGTACTACACATTTTACCCCGTAAAAAAGAATTGCTTAGGGTTTTTACCAACTTTAAACTTTGTTTTATATTTAGAAACATGGCCCTACACATAGATTTTCTCCCGTATCGTGATTACGTTTACAGTCAACAAATTCCTATCGATCAGAAAATCATTTCACAATATAGATGGTCCGTCTCCGTAAACAGTGGCATCAACTAGACTTCTTACATTAAAAAAACCCTTTGCTTTGATAGAAGAGACAATAATTTCGAGGTCAGATGTAGAAAGGTTAAGCAGAGACCAGAAGGGTGCACGATTTGCACTATCAGGAAGAAAACTGCATGTATATGGTGAATATGCATGCAGGAAAATGCGGCTAACAATTTTTAGATGTTACATTGTTTTCCGCATAAAGGAAACCTGACTTATATTGTGAATCAGGTACAGGAAACAGGATTCGAATAAAAATATCCGAATATCAATTATTATGGTAGAAGGCCCATCCTGTTCGTGTATATTTTTGAATCGCACATCCATTAATTAATTAATTAATAGCCCGTAATGTCCCACTGCAGGGCAAAGGCCTCCCTACTCTCCTTCCACTTCTCTCTATCAAGCGCTAATCCGTCTGGGTCTACCGCAGATCTATTAAATCTAATTTATTATAAACCTGTGATTTTCACGGTCCATAATAAGATTTTATTTTTCCCAGTATAAACCAAGTGATAAATGCGTATGTTTGGAAACATAATATTGACACAAGCCCAGACGGCCGGGATTAAGCTCGCGTCACACGATTGATTAGTATTATTTGTTAAAATAAATTAGAGAGTCAGAGAGTGAGTATCCGTCTGTCTGTGCGTATTTATAATCTCTGCAATGTAAACTCAAATCCCACATTAAATTCTACAATTGTTTAATTAAGTATTATGTATTTCAATTAAATGAAATGCCTAATAACATTGTCTACTAAGCGGCTGAGCAATGTGATCAAATGTGTGACTAGGTATTCTATTTCTATAAACATCAATAATTCATTAATTAATAATACGACAAACACAGTTAATTGTTATTATTGTACCTATTAGTAATATTCATAAACATGTTTAATTGTGATTAAGAAGTTAAAATTACGCGTCTCAATATTGTATGTTTGAGTTCAAGGTGTTTCGTATTATGAGTCATGTCTTCGCTCTATTTACGCATTTTGTGTACCATCTCATATTTTCAACGTTATTCTTGATTAATGGCACAAGTCGTCAGCTGGTCGGCCGGGGTAATTTTAATGTGCTCTTTGTTACATTAAAGTTGAGTTGACATGTACAGGAGTGCTATATCTAATAAATAAACATCAAACCACCAGATTTGAGGAATACACATACATAATACTCGTATAGTAGTATTACACAAAGTGATAGAATTAAATAAATAATAGTAAGGAATATACATAGCTATCTGTGAGTAAGAAGCTACTGGAAATATTAACGATCTCATTCTGAAATTTGCCTTCTTCCAACTACTGAGGTCGGCCCTTAGTCTAACCAGATACGGCTGTTTATCAGTAAATATTACTTATCATTTCATAAAAACATTTTCCTTGTACCTTTTTACATCTATGTACACGTTTGATAGGATCTTATTATAAACTAAACATTATAAAACCAAGACGATAAGCACAGAACCCTTAAATTATTAAAGAGAGCAATAACTTGATACAATCAAAACATACTATGAAGTTCTATCAATTCAATGACAATACTGAGTTTAGGTTAAAATTTAATCTGCCTTTTTTACGTTAAAATTAAATTCTATGTTAGACGGTGACTCGCCACTCATACGGTAATACCGAGTAAGTGGCTAGGGGTGTTAAAAGGGGCTGGCCTCAACGAAGTCTTTCTCGACTCCATCAAGCACCCCACCCCCAAGCATATAACTCCAGCGGTCCCCCTCTGATCAGCCAACTAAGGCAAGCCAGAGCTGAGAGTTCTACTGGCACTCATGGGTTTCCAGTCCAGCCAACCAATGAAGGTAAGTACGAAACGAGTGTCGACTGACTCTCTGGGGTATTCGAGTCCGCGGTGTCGCCACTCACCAACAGCTCGCCACAAGTTGCCCTGCGGATTCTAACCTTTGCAATCGTACTCACTACTATTTTATTTGATAAACACAGAAGCTTATTGAATCTGGTTTCGTGATTGGCTATTAATTATATTACGTATGATTTATGTATCATTACTGTAATGTTTCAGTGAACTTAAACTACTTCCACAAATACACGGGCGTCGTATATTGTCTTAAAACTATTTAGCTGACGTGTTTCTTGTGTCTTAATGAGACAAATCTGAATAAAACCAAAATGATTACTAGCCTAGCCAGGAATAGCGAACTTTGGGTTGCACCTTTGGGTGATCGTTCCCGAACGTAAGTTTACTATGTTGGGACATTTTTCGTCTATAAATATTAATGTAAAGTTGGAGTTCCAGTTACAGGTACTATTTGTCGCTGTAACGAAAGACCCTAAAACTGAACCCGTCCACAACCCAATTCAACGTTATTTAATAATGAAGGGTCCTGTTTACTAATGAAATAATACATTTGTATATACATATGTAAAAGTTGCAAGACCACTGATCAAATGATCAATTTTTATACGCAAACGATTACATAAGTATAGTCTTAATAGTATATTATTTACTTAACAATCAATATAAATTTCTTAGTGGTAAGTAAGCAGTATTACTATTAGTTGTATATTGGTAGTGAAATTGCAATATTTTCAAAATTTAGATTTTCATGATAAACCTATACCTACACATACAATACTTATAAATCAAGAAATTAAAAAAAGTACATTATACATATTATGTATAATTACACTGTACATTATAGTACATTATACATAATATGTATACTGTACTTTTTTGAATTTATAGATTAATACCATTTATTAAATTCCCTAAATTACTTAGCTATACACTTGAAATTCAAATTATGAATTCTGAAGGTCAATTTCAAGTCTTGTGGAAGAAAATATTTTAGCGATTCAACCTTCTTTATGAAATAAGAAATGCATTGGAAGCTTAAAGAGAGAAATCTTTGCAAAGAAATTAGTATCATAAGGTTACATTATATATAGTACATCACATCTTACATACTGGTATATAAGCGAGCAATTATAGAGTTCCTAGTATTTTTTACATTATTGTATTCAAGTATCGTATGTAGCTTCCATATGATGAAGTATATTGCTTCCATAGGATAGGCTCGTTTTCCAACTTTGTATCATTTGATTTTTTCTTTCCCCAAATACGTTCGAAAAAAACTACTTACGTTATTTATACATATGTTATCATATTTCAAATTATTCAGTCCAAGATAGTCGTTAAATAGTTTTCCTTACACCTATACATTTTCAGATTAATACCAAAGCTTGTTTAATATTAATATAATTTAAAACAAGCGTTGCTTTTAATCTCTATAACAATATGTTAAAGCATATTTCACCTACAGTGCAAAATATATGCCATATAATAATATTTAATAATACTGTAAAAGTGACAATATTAAAGTTAACATATTTAAGAAATATCTAATTTAAATCATAGTGTTCCAATGACTAGTCAAGTTCCACCTAAAAAAAACTGTGCCCACTTCGGAGTCCCTTTGTGCATATGTATAATATTATAGTTATAATATGCACAGAGGTTACTCGACGGTAAAACGCCTTCTTAAAGTTCAGCATCTTTGCTTTATTGATCAGCGAACGACACAGTTGAGGGCCTTGTGTATCATTCCTTGTTTTGTGGCGGCGGTGGAGCCGTAACGGATGGGTCGTGGAAATGACCGCGCACCTGAAAATTACGACAATCACATTGAATACCGATTAACACATAACATCGTTTTAAGATATATTATTATCAAAAGAATATAACAATTTAACTGTTTATATATTTCGCACAAGTCCGCCGCAGAGCGTCATTCGCAAAGGAATCTGTTGAATCAAATATTGTTTATATACAACTGCCATGATTTCGCCCATGTTAATTACCTGCAAGAGAGAAGCTAAGTCCATGACGATGCGCGTGAGTGCCGGGTGTTCGAAGAGGTCGTCAGGGAGATTCGGCGACGAGCGTGTGAGATGGTTACGCGATCGGAACGCCCGGTGCATGCGCAATACCGTCTCGCAGAATATGTAGCGTAGGATCAGAAGACGGAAGAAGTCATCGCCCATGAATGCCATGAAAATCATATCTGGAATCACAGGTTTTATATTTCAGTTTCTTAGTGTTATTTTAGCCTATGACATGTAAGTATAAATGTATAATTATTGAAATGTAGACGTTCATAAGAGGAATGTTGTCATATTGCCTGACATTGGTGATCGTATCGTTTTAAACTATCTATGCCTTTCATAATATTCCCGTATTTACCTATTACGGCATACGCTGATAGTGGCATGCAGGCACATAGCAAAGTTAATCAAATTAATTATCGTTTGATGTTCAACTGTTCAACATTGTTCATTAACAAACTTGTAAGTACATGTTTAATAATATAAATGCGTGATCTCACCAGCGCGGGCGCGAGTGAAAATTTGTGATGCTTCCGCCAAGTAGTTGTCGATGCAACACTGTGCCCGCTCCCAGTTCCCCAATGACATGTTGGGGATATCGCAGCAGTAGCACAAGGCCGATAGTGGGCAATGCAGGAACAATGTAAACAAGCTGCCATTCTGTCGCTTGGCCGTCACACTTGCTGGAAATTATTTTTGGAGTGTGCCAGACTTAAGTTGGTCGAGCAACTTAAGTCTGGCAGTAAGAGGATGAGAGCAAGATGGTCTACTTTGAAATTTATTTCGACAATCCACAAAAGTTAATAATACCTCATTTATTTAATCACAACCAAACAATATACATATATCTGGGATCTATATTGTTTTGGTGTAATACACATTGCAAAATAAGGCAAAAAAAAAACACTTTTGATTTGCTGAAACGAAAATGGAGGCAGAGGAAAAAGAATATATTATTTCAGAAAATGTTGTAGAATGAAATTATGTAATACGAGTTTAAAGCACTCTATCTTAGTTAATTATATTATTAAATTATCTATAGATGTTTTATTTGAAAAGACGGTGCAGATTTACATTTAATAATAACGTACGATAGCGACAGTATAGTGTATCTTTAGAAGGACACCCAGTGGTAGTCGATGCTCGCGGGTGAAAAAGAGGAAATCTAAAAAAGTTATTTGCATAAATATAAACTAGCTAATATTGAGAAAATAAATTGGCATATAATTATTATCTACGTATAGTATAATAATTACAGTAAATGTACACAATAAGACAGTAAATTGTAACTGTCGAAGATAGAAGCTAAGGAAAATAGCGTAAATAACTTAACATAGTTACACATACATGCATTTTATATATGATATTATAATTAGAGATAGATTTAGAGTACTCAAGTATTCTGATACACTAGGAGGATAACTTTGGACGGTAATTATTATTTAATTAAAATAATTATTAATTAGGCCATAACATATACTATCTACAAAACTTACCCAATGCCTGCCCCATTCGCCTATATTTCACATATGCGTAAAATTATGAATTAGTTGAAAATTAGTGAAAAACTGTTTATCAAATATAGGTATTATACAGGCTAGTCGCTTGTATTTTTATGCATTTAATTGTTTTCACAACATAAAATTTATCTTAATCTTTTTTTTACGACGACGCTATGTTTATTATTGAAGAACAAAATTCTACAATTATAAATATTATATACACTATCTTTACACACTAATCGGATTAGAAAAGTAAAAATTATAAAAATATTACGCATCAAAATACTCGTCGGCATCGCTGTCAACCGGCAGTTTGCCCAGAAGGCTGGGCATCGTTACCACGCTGTATGGCAATGCTGATTCTTTGGCCAGCCTTTTGGTCACGTGTAGAGTCTACCAATCGCTTTGAGATCTCTTTAATTTATTATTCAAGTATATCCATATTGAAATACAGGACATTCTACCTGGTGTATTTTATTAGTTTAAAGAATGTGAAACCTTTTTCCTACCCCAGTTAGTAATTAACATGCGAAGAACGTAATGTACGGTCACGGTCATAAATCCAGTAGCAGTTTCACAAATCTATCGTATAAAAACAAGTCGTACATACGACCTTTTTCTATAACAAACATATTGCACACATATACGATCTCGTATATCGCACTCTTTCATCATTATGTAGTCAAAAAGAGTGCGATATAATGATCATTCGCCTTAGTGACAAGTCTGCCATATCGCGACGGCGTATTAAGATACGGGTATTAATTTCAATCTAACGAATATGTGTTTATCTGGCTTAGCGGTTAACGCTAAAGTTAAGGTGATTCGCACGTTGTAGCCTGCGTTCAAATCCCGTGGTACCAATTCACTTTTTGTATTTTAATTATGAATTCTGAATGTCTACGATAAGTTAGACCCGATGAGTTGTTTCCTTAAGTATTAGTTGAACTTATTATTTACAAAAAAAGCAAAAATATGAGGGTGAATGTGAAACAATATAACCTACTGGATTTAATAAAGTAGTTACGAGGTTGTTGGTTGGTGAACTTTGTTACGAGCGTTTGTGTTATTATTGCGATTACCGTGTTGTTTATCTTTATTCAAGATGCAGGCAAATATTAGTATTGATGCCAGGGCAAATATTGTTGCTTTGCGTAAAAATGGGCTTAATATTTCTCAAATTGCAATTGAAACTGGCTTATGTGTAAGTTATTTTTAAACATTATAATTATGATGATGTTGTGGTGTATGATTTTATTATTAAATAAATTGCTAGTTGCAAGTCTGTAATAATATTTTTGTTTTTTAGAGAAATACTGTGAGCCGTTGGATAAAGAGGTTTGAGGAAGAAGGTAGTCTGAAGAGTCGTGTAAGAAGTGGAAGGCCACCGCTTATTAACCCGACTCAGCGACGTTTTATGGTGGAAGAATATGAAACAAATGGTTTCATTCCAACTAGAAAGTTTGCAGATCAATTTGATACATCATTGCGAACTGTTCGTCGTGCACTCCATGCTGAAGGTTTACATCATCGAAAACCAGCTCAAAAACCATTTTTGACACAAAAACACAAAGAGGAACGACTGCGTTTTGCTCGGGAATATTTGGATTTCAACTGGGAGACAACTATATTTTCTGACGAGAAGACTTTCAAATCTTGCCAAAAAGGAAGACTTCATTTATGGCGAAAAGACAGTACTCGCTGGTCTGAGAAAAACATTATTGCGAATACAGAATCAGGTAGAATAAGTGTGAATATGTGGGGGTGGATTAGTGCTCAAGGGCCGGGTGAGTTGGAATTCATACCTACGCGTGCCAACAGCTCTGATTATGTCGAAGTTTTAAATGACATAATGATACCTACTGTGCGTAATGTTTACCCCTCGGAAGACTTTAGTGAACTAAATTTTGTGCAAGATAATTGTCCGATACATCGTGCCAGTGTTGTAAAAGAGTGGTTTAGCCAGCACCCTGATATTAAAGTTATTCCGTGGCCAGCACGATCCCCTGATCTAAACCCCATTGAAAATATATGGGGTTTAATGGTTCAAAGATGGGAAGCACGAGATGAGAGATGTCTTGAGCAGCTTAAATCCCATTGCACTCAATTATGGGATAATTTACGTGGCACAGATACATGTGCAAACATTGTGGCCTCCATGCGTCGACGTCTGCTTAGCTGCATTGACAATAATGGAGGTCATAGCAAATATTAAATATTATACTGTTTCTGACGGGATGTGCCGGTCGTAATATAGTAACACGTAAGTTAGTTTATGATTGTAAGATTGGGGTTAAGCTTCAATCTTCTTTTCTCTTTGAGAAAATGAATAATTAAGCTATAATCTCAATTAAATTAAAGGCATAAAAACAATTTTATTTTCATATCAACAAACTTGACACAAATTTTGGTTTTTTAACTTATTTAATAATAAATGTTTTTTCAAATTACCGACTATTATTTTATTTCAATCTAAAATATTATTCCTGTATAATTAATTCTTTTTTGTAATTTTCAGTTTAAAAGCTAATTGTATCAATTTTAACTATATATTAAGAAATATATATAAGTATAATATTTATATACAAATAATATTGATATCACATATAAAGTATATATGTAATTAAATTTACAATATGCATTTTTTATATATAAAGTATATAAATATTACTTATTATAGTAAATATATAAGTATAACATTCATTGAAATATAAAAAAAAATGTTTACAAGACAAAAGTAATGAATAATAAACAAAATCGGTCCACCCAACCTGTTGGATTTCGAACCGACGGACACTCGTTTCCAAGGCATACATTACTGCACTTAACCACATGAACTGATGATAATGAGTTTAAATTTTGGCCTTAGTTACGGAATAGTTCTGTCCGAACACTAATATGAAGAAATCAAAACTATATTGTTATCTTTGTCTAGTATTGACCCCACACACTATCACCTTCTCGTAGCTATACTGTATGACTGGTAACTGTTTGCGTTGAAATCACTCACACATGTATGTATACGCGCAGTACCGTGCAGGCGAATATGATCGTTGACGTGCTACTGGACTTATGGCCCCAGACTGTACGTTCATTGTGACACAGTTGTACATTTTTTAAAATAAATTTCTAAAATCGTGTTCAATATACCTACTATCAAAAATAAATTAAACACTTCTGTCAAATAAATTCCTAGTTCTTGCGGCATTGTCTTTTCACGTATAAAAGATCAGTATAGTATTATTATTTTGAAACTATCTATTATCATTTTTGATGGACTTGTATTTATCAAGAGAGCATAATAAACAACGTAGAGGGTGCAAAGCTGCAATTGTATATAGTGAAAGACTAAAATTTCTAAATGTACGTGACCGAGATTGAAATATGTATTTGACAATGACCAGTTGATATGTTGATAAAGAACTAGGTACTTGGTAAAGCGGTGCGCGATCGAGTGCCAAACGCGGATCGTTGTCATCTCATTGAACTGGTATTTGAATGAAGTTTTATCGATGTGTTGTTTTATGAGTTAGGCATCTGCCTAACTCATAAAACATGTACATATGTTTTTTAACATGATTCATTCTGGCAAATATCTGATCTTTAAAAGTTATATTTTAAATCACAAATGATTAATTTGAATAACACCATAAAGTCAAAGTTGCTATTTTAAGAGAATAGAAAGGTTGTGTAATAAACCACGTCACAAGGTAGCACACAAGGAGCTAGAAAACAAGACCTTTAAAAATGTAATATTAATAAAGAATCGTTGGAAACGCCTTTGTCATCTGATATTATAATTAGAGAGCAGGTACTAGTTGCTCGTCCACCGCCGACAAGGACTACAAGGAACTCTTTCTTTTATTGCCCATTATTATTTCTATGTAAAAACTCCATTGTCCACATAAATATAATTTTCTTTATTGTCGAAGATAATTATAAAACCAGATAAGTTAGACGGGCAGTCCTAATCCAAATCTTTTACGTGTGTTATAAGTATTGTTTAGTCAGAAATAATTAAGTACTACAAACGCTTTCAGTAACTTTGTCGATTCAAATATTAAATTTGTAGATGGTTTACGTTAATGTACTAAGCAAATGTTACAAGCGAATTTGAAATTATTTTTGTAATTCAGCTCAGATAAAATACTCAAGTTTATAAACATTTATTTTATTTGCACTATAACAGTCTTAATCTGTTACTTCGATGGTAACGTGAAGGTCGTCACGGACGCATAATTTTTTATAACCGAATATCGTGTTTATTTAAGCGACAATGTATTAGGTCACTTAGGGATACATTTATTTTCTAATTTATGAGAAACAGACTTGTGACAAATGTCAATGTAAAGATGTAGTATTTTAACAAAGTCTAAGAACTGTTTTCTCCAAGTGGCACACACAGTCCAATTCTCACACTTTAAATCTGGTTATCGTTTATGAGGACCTAAAGACCCTTTAGAGAAATCGAGAAATTGTACTAAAAGCAATAAATTCACTGTGCAAACACATAAGGAAAGGGTCTATTGTGTGAGAAGCTGGTAGATGGCATAAGGGAAGAAAAGACATTTGGTCTTGGACCATATAGAGTACGGTTGTGAGAGTCAACGCAAACGCAGATGCAGTGATGGTATTCAAGTGCCAAAAAAGGTGTATAAGAGCCATCTATAATTTAAAAACAACCGATAGCAGTTACCCATTTTTCAAAAATATGAAAATTTTAACTATGCCCTCATTGTACATATACGAAACGTCTATGTTCGTAAAAAATAAGTAATTTAGATAAATTTGACCAAGTAAGCAGTCAGGGCCGTTGTGACCAGTTGCATCTTATAAGATCAAGAATCACGTTATACAAGAACAGTGTTTTCGTAATGGCTCCAAAGGTTTATAATAAATTACCAAAATGCTTAAGAAATGAACAAAGTATCCGTCTTTTTAAACGTAAACTGATCTCATTTTTAATAGACAAGACATATTATTCCGTAGCAGATTTTTTAAATTATAATAACGTATGACACAAATATTATTTGATTTAAGATTATGATATATAAATATAATGATGACATTTGTAAAACTAATTTTTAAATTTTATTATTACACATATATTTGTACACCAGTTTCATTGGTAGAGCATAGAGCACTACAATGTATATTTATAAGACCTTTTTATGTACCTATGTTCACAAATAAAGATTTTGATTGATTGATTGATACGCATGTGAAGGCTACCTCCTACAGACTGACCACAGCATTTAATTTTCGCGTTGTGCCTGTTGTACGTACACTTCCAGGGAGCAGGGGTGAACTTCACCAAGTACCCTTTACCATTTGTAGTCGTTCTAAAGGACGCTAGGGAGCCGGTCGCGCTAAATCCAACCCCAGGTCCTACTGTACCCTATGACTATACACAAAAATAATATTTAGCTAAACATGTTGATAATGCAACTTTGCCCATGAGGGCTGTTCCGCACGAAGTGGGGTAGATGGGATAGATTGAAGAAGTGTGCAGTGACGGCGTTACCACTCGTACGTATATCAGGCGCAGCGGAAGATATTCGTACCCGATGGATCATACTGTACGTTTGTGCTGGTTTGGGGTAGGTAGGACCTACAAAGGGCTCTTTATAAAAATCAACGAATCTTTCGATTAGGGAACGCGTTCTGTTAAATAGTAGCAGGTTATTCAGAGTGCCTGTGCATTATAGACTGCCCCGCGTTACGCCTTCGGGTCCGATTGTAACGTGAATATTAATAGAGGTATGTCGAACACAAGAGTTACGTATCTTTTATAGGACCCTTGCATTCCTCTCAATGTCTATTATAGATAGATTATAGATAGTCAACTTGGCTAAGCCCACAGTTTGGCAGCCTAATTACCGATGTAGCGACAGGTATAGATCGCGCGATAACTTCTGTCAAACGTCATTTTTGTGACATATAATGTATTGGCTGACACTGAGATTGCTTTCTCGTGGCTATCGCGTTGCTGTCGCTTTTTTACGTAATTAGGCGGGTCGAAGAACTCGACAGGACCGTAGTGACGGGGTGCGGCTTCTCCCCAATTAGAGTGTCCTCTATTAACAATTTATTTATTTATAATATTGAAAAAATGATAATCCAATCAGCCTCGGGTATCTAGGAACAGCCACAGTAATATGTACTTAGTTATTTATTAGTTATTTATTAGTAATATTTTGGATTTCTGTAGACAAGTTGTGTGATTATTGTAGTATTTAATGTATAACTTGACTTAATTGGTTATTTAAATTATAAAGAAGAAGGAATTAAAAGAAATTGTCGATCAATAAAAAGTATGTCAAGAGCTTGGTGTGATATTTTGTCCTTTTCGCTCCGTAAAATAGAATATCAGTTAAATATATACTGCCGAAAAAAGAAAACAAACGAAATGTATTCCTACCGACACCCCACTTACCATGCAATGAAGCTGGCTCCTCCACCGGAGACATAAGGATCACCAGCGGTTGTCCGAAGTACCGCGGCATGTTTTGGAAAATGTAGGAATTGTCCGAGTCGATAATCAAGAACATTGGTCGTCTTGTAAAGGGGTACAAGTCTCCTGGGTGCAGGACCTGGTGGTCTTTGTGTTTTGGTTGGACGGGTTTGCCGTCTTTGGTCGTTTCCTTATGAGTGACTTCACTTTTGGACGATGTTATAAGACCTCCGGATTCGTATCCACCTGCTGTAAATTAATCATGAATTGTTTTTTTATTCGTTTTCTAGTACTCGGAAGCAAGTGTTAGTGTTACCTAATAGTAGAATGTTAGTTGATAGGAATAATACTGTGATACGGCATAGGTATTTACGACATACATAGGTATTCCAAATTATATGTAGGAATAACCAGTGAAATTACTGCAACACAACTCATAAGACAATATGGATTAATAAGGTGCGGATATTTGTGTTCGGCGGTGATGATCGTTTACCATCAGGCATAACGGGTGAAACGCAACTTCATTGCCTTCCTATTTCTATAAAAGTAATGGACGGCAAGGAACACTGACTTTGAAGACTTAAGAGTCTAGTTGGAAACAGCGTATATTATGTGAGTGGATGTGTTGCTATGAAAACAGTTTACTTACCGTCTTCTGATGGCTGCTTCGGTGGTGGCACGAGCTGGCCTTCGGCGGACAAATATAGCAGGAGTGCTCCGTTCGGGGGCAGGTCGCTACACGCACTAGCCAGATACACGAAGATCTGGCTCGGCGAAGGCTTGAACAGCAAGTACTTATGCGGGTTCTCGGCTCGATTAGGAGCGCATTCTAAGTTATATCCTAAAACAATGATATAATCTCGACATTGTAGGAAATTCGTATTTCTAACTACATACTTCGTTAAAAATATGCACATTATTACTTCAGTCGTAAAGTTTGGTTTTCAAATATTAACTAAGTAGATTTTATTATATCAAAATCTATACATATATAATTAGATGTCCTGATTGACTGACTGATTCATTAACGCAAAGCCTAAACCGCTGGGGCTACAAACTTGATGGCAGTTGATGTCTTTTATATTGTAAGCATCTACTAAGGAAGGATTCTCGGAAATTTCACCCCTAAAATAAAATAAGAGATGAACGGTTGTATGGAAGTCCTTCATTTTCAAAGTAAGAAGCACGAAATTTCATATACCTGCCTCTGGTTAGAAATAAATGTACACGTATATAGGCGTTTTGCAAATAAGCGTTATAAAAAAGACCTGTAATCCTCGAAGTGTTTGGCAGAGGTGTACTATTGTACACTCACATGTAATAGGGGCAAACTAATCCATGCATCTACCGAGCACACTTCCAGACTCGGTGCTGCTACTGAGAATTTCCATACAGAAAATCCCAATAACAGTTTGCCCGACCCGGGAGTCGAACCCAGGACCTCTCGCTCAGCAGTCACGCTTGCGACCACTAGACCAATGAGGCTGTCAAATACGAGCTATATATTGGGGTAAAATTCATAAAAATGTACGCGAGCACACTTTAGGAGTAGATAATAACAAATTGTTAACCATTAAAATCTGAAGATAAATAGATCGATAAAAAGAAGGAAAAATCCCTCCTTAAATCTATTTGTATCATGTAAAAAATTTACGGATTTCTTTCGGACTTACTTCAAATCCTAACCGCAAGAGCGGCAGCCTAATTACGTAAAAAAGCGACAGCAACGCGATAGCCACGCGACAGCAATCTCACTGTCAGCCAATACATTATATGTCACAAAAATGACGTTTGACAGAAGTTATCGCGCAATATACGCCTGTCACTACATCGGTAATTAGGCTGCGGGTCCCTTATCACGTATCATAAATATGATTGTCTCTGTGGCTAATAAATATTCTATTCTGTATCACCCTCTATAGAGCATGAACATACAAAACAACAGAGGTAAAGCCCTAGTTGATTATCTTTTCACTACTAACCTAACCTTACTAAACACAGGCTCTGAACCAATATACGTCACAAGGCGATGTAGCACAATTATAGACATCACCCTATCATCGGAAAAGGCAGCTGAAATAATCAAGGACTGGCACGTCTCCAGAAAGGCTTCATGCTCAGTCCATCGATGGATCCGCTACGACCTCCATGTCTTCACACCACCGACTCCGCCAATCAGAAACCCCCGTAAAACTGACATAAAACAAATACAAGTAATAGTCTCCAGACTATCTCAATTAATCCACCCAAACCTTGAGAATACGACAGAATTCGACAAACAGGTAAACAACCTTACTGAGCATATGACTGACTGCTACCACATAGCGTGTCCAGAGATAACTCTGGCCAAGACACCGGGCAAACAATCTTGTTGGAGATTGGTATTAGAACGGAATCGCAAGAAGGTAAGTAGGGCTCTAAACAGAGCAATGAACACAAAAACAGACGAGGACTGGGAAAATTACCTGTTATATGGGACCAAATAATGGCATCGGCGAAATGGATATACGATATAGTATCTACACCGCTACTAAGCCCGTCCTTACCTTCATCTAGTGAAGAATCACGCCAGCGTCTTCGCGGAGCAATCGTGCGGTGCAGACTGACCTATCTTGATATTTTATGAGTAAGAAGTCCGGAATAAGTATTTTTTTCCTGTCGGCTACCTCGCATACTCTGCTCCGATCCTACAACACTGTGTGGAACAAATTCACGTACGCACAGCATCGAAAGCAACATATTAAAAAAATAACACACACCTATAAATATACCTATAATTTTTAACGATTTTATAATTTTTCCCCGTGAATAAATTAGAAAGATGCAAAGTAAATTAAGAAGTTATAATATAGATTTTAAATAAGGAATTGTTTGCAATACCTTTGCTGTTGGCCGCGCTTGGAGTCGACGGGTATCGCTGTCGTGGTGATTCGTCATACATATGCTGGATGTCACCAGATGGCTCTCGTTCTAGAGTCTGTATGATCCTGAACATGTCCATGGTCAGTTCTGAGAACTTGACCTGTGACAGATTGCTTCCTACGACCAGCACTTCTTGCAGTACAAGAGTCATGAAGCTATTTCGATCAACAGGCGGCGTGGTTTGGGGATTCAACCTGAAAAGTGGCTCAGGTTTAGTAATAATCTATCATAAGTATCTTCATTGTAGATCTATGTTTGAATTACAGTTTTTTCAGGCTCTTACGATGTAATATTTTTAACCGTTGATAGTTGTAATAATTGTGTCCAGTAGTAACATAATATAACTTAACATATTATGGGACAGGCACGCCCAGTTCGTCATATTTAAGGGTTGTATTATGTCTGAATACAGCAAAAAAAATCTCACCCCCGCCCACAAGGCGAAAACTAGATGTAACTTACCGGTGAGATAGTACTACTGGGTAGCTATCAGGATGGAAAACAGTCACCACTGGCAAAGCTTTTATAAATGCTCGTACTTCATCAGCAACAACAGTCCATTCAAGTTGGTCATCGGGGCTATAAGTATCTCCATATTCAATAATTTGCTTTTCGAGTTCCTTTAGCAATTCACCGACTAATTTTATCTTTTTTAATAACAAGCACACTACTATGTATCTTGCGTAGTACCGGAGCTTTTTCACCATCAGCTCACATTTGTCTTCTCTGCTCGCTTTTGTATAATAGCTTCGTCCTCTTATAGCATAGTAGAAGGAATGGGCTTCGCTAAGATAGGCAGATTCACTCGTCCTCAGGCTGAAATATATTACCGTAACATTTCATGATCACTCGTACAACACACCAAATTATTTACTATGTACTTAGTGTTTTTATTCACTTACTAGAAGTGATAATAAAGTTGGCCAATTTTTGAAGCGATTTCGCCTATCTGCCAACGCTTCAGCCCATACTTGCTGTCGAGTAAGGCTCTATGTTGCTGTTGGAACTTCCACAACTTCGTGTACACGTCGAATGTGCGGCCGAAATGTGCGTGCCATTGTTTGTGGCCATAGTGTGGCAGCTCCCTAAAAATGAAGGTCTTTTATGAAGTTTTTTCCAATATAATGTCTTCTTCAAATAAATATCTTGGAAGCCTTATTCCTATCTAAACTCTTGAAGTCTCGAAACCAGGAGTTTGTTTGCAAGAGCTTTGTTTTTCTATTATTTGGGGTGAGTCCACCATAAAATTTGACTTTATCGCTGAAAGCGTTATTGCATTAACCACTAACTACAGTGTAATTAGACTTATTAAATCTGCCACAAGCTCAGAAACTTAACATAACGCCAGTCATGGAACAGTTAAAACCCTACCACTACACGGTACACGATACTCTAACATTGTGAACGCGGTCTCATGGTCCATCGTATGACGTTATGATTTGCATGTGGAACTTTTAATCAATTCAGCTTCTTTCCTTCTGTCATGCATGCCAATAGGAAAGATAGCGGTCAGATCGGTCAGTTAGCACTATTTTAACAGATTTTTGGCCTAATGTGTTGGACGTGGTAGCAACATTCACTCGAGAAGGCTATTAACATAAAACGTTCATTCATTCAGTGCTGACTGCATTGCAAGTTGCATGAATTAACCAACTAAACACAAAAAGACCTCGAAATTCGAAAATAATGTTAGTTATGTATGTAGTATGTAAATGTATGTTAAACAGGGCTTGTAAGCTAAGTTAAGTGAGTCACCAAATTGTTCGGTCGACGCGGGGCGGGTGTATCCCGCGCAACAAGTGTCTACGCCCTCGCTTTCGCCCGTCCCAGGCCGTCTCAATACCCTACTTATCGCTTTATTCTTTACCTCTTTTACTTGGCTATCCAGTTTTATTGTTTATATTTTTCTGCAAGAAGTTTCTTATTTAAGCTCTATCTAAGGTGCTCCAACATTTTGCTGAATGATCGATTACACTTTTTTTTTTCTTATTCCAGAATTAAGCGAGCATCATATCATATAATTGTCATGTCATTAAAATATGTATTATAAAAGTTTAAACTAAAATTACTTACCTTAATCCATTGAACAGTTGTTTAGATTTCTCTAGTAAGTGACAGAACTCAATGATAATTTTTCGGTCATGTTCGTCGAGGGAATTCATCATAAGCATGAAATCACGATTGTGATTGGCGTAGAAGCTATGGCTAATTTCTGGTGCTCCTGGGCGCGGGCGCCGGTAAGAAGACTGAGGGGAGTACAGCGGTCGCGGTGCCCTAAATTCTCGGGAACGCGCTGTCGGGCTCAAACTAGGACGCTCATGAACCTGCACTTGGACCTGGTGAGGATAGCGCTCTAGAAACCTTTCTTTAACTGGGCGGTGGAAAAATTCCTGTGGAAGAAGTTAGGATTCAGAACGTGTTGATAGATGCTCGGTGAATATATGTATATATAAGCCATATTGAAAGTTCCGTGGATATAAGCTGCCGGACTGATGATTAATTTTATTGTTACACTCTTCGGAAGCGCGAATGCTAAGCTAGAGGTCCTAAATTCCCAAAAATTCAGTAGCTGATTGGACTTTGGAATGGTGATTGGTAAGTGGCAATGTCTTCGCTCCAAAACTTTTGGAACTGGCTACTAGACTTAATTTAACAGCAATCTTATTTGGACAAACCAAGGCGTTCATGGTTGTTGTTGTATAAAAAGTTTAAGAATATCCATCAGTTTCCGGCTTGAAGCCGTAACTTAATAATAATAATAATAATCTTTATTTCAGATCAATGTCCATACAAAATGCCAGCCCATGCCTTCCATATACATATATATATAGAGAGTGACGTTGAAAAATATCGTTGATAGTCTTTCTATAAGTCCTTAAAATAATATTAATAATTCATGTAGAATCGATTTAGGAAATCTATATGAAAATGAGGGTACATAAAATAATTGGAAAACTATTGAAAGTTAATTTTTAGCTACAAATGAATAGTGAACTTAATTTACCTGTGGCAGTTGATGTATCGGAATAGTGAAATCCTCATCAAAGTCCGGAGAGAGTTCTAGAAAGTTTCGAGCGCTCAGGTTAGGGCGACGCCGCTGGGGTAATCGGATTTGATCGTTGAAGTGGTCCTCCTGTTCGATTTCCGGGCGGGTGCGAATTTCTGGGTAAGACGACCTTTGAAATGGCCTGCTTACACGCTCGTCTATATAGGGTAAACTACGGCGATGGCTTAAACCGTGCAATGGCTCGTTGTAGCTTAGCCGTTGTCTTTTAGGTGAGTCCGTAGGACCTAATCGTGGTAGTTCTACTCTTAAATGTTCTGCATAGATGTGTTTATTAACAGTATCAAATTCATCATTTTCTATATAATTTGACAAACGGTCGGTAGACGGTTTTCGCAGAATAGATCTCGGTACCGGTTCCAGTGATGATTCAGGAGGAAGTATTATATTCGTGTAGGTATCTCTTATATGAAAATGTGTTGGTTGGTGAGTATCCGGCGGAGCTGGAGGTGGCGGAGGGTTAAATTCATCCCGGTACGAGTCGAATTCGTAATCACTGAAGTACGGTTGTATGTTTGATGGGCCTGGATTAGTATGTCCTCTTTGTAAAGGCCTATCGTATCGCAGCGTCGAATCTTCGTATTTGGGACCTACAATAGGTGTCGCCGCTGCAACCAATTCGTAGTTGTTAGGCCTCACATTGGCACTTCTCGAAGACCCCGGTTTTTCAATCGGATCTCTTACGACTGATTCAAATGATCCAGTTTTATTTTTTAATTGTCTAGTAGCATATTCACCCGAAGTACTCTGTTGTACTCCGGTAACCACGCCACCGCGTGATACCGTGACCTGTTCTGACGTAGAAGCATTAGAAGTACGATTATGTAGATTAGTTTGATCTGACTTTGCATCAATAGTCAGTAGTTTGCGATTTATACTTCTCGATTGCTGATTATCTTTGTGGATTCTCAGATCCTCTGTTGTTTTGATATTCTCTGATGATAAAGTATCAATTCGACCCCGATTTGAGCTCGAACTGGGTCTCGTCTCCTCTGACCGCGAGATTCGACGGCGTCTGTCAGTTGATATGTCGCTGGAATCCGGGTAGCTGCGCCGCCGGCTGCTACGGTGCAACGGCGGTGAAGTTTCTGTAAAACAATACCGGGTATCGGTAATGCAATCACTGGTACATATTGGGTTGGCAATTTAGATAAACATTGCTTTAAGTAAACAACAGTAATACATGCGTGTAGTACACTCAGTTGCATATTTAATTATGTACTCTATTAACTACTTTCGACTACAACACTAATACAATCACATACCTATTTTAAATTCTAAAACTAAACAAATTACAATTTTTACAATAGTGCCCCAAGCACGGCTGCTAAGCGTGAGGACCGAGGTTTGATTCCTAGGTCATGCAGTGTTTTTACATTTTGCTGTTAGATAACTTTCAGTAGCAGCCCGGTATGGAAAAGACCGTTTCGGACTGTACCCGGTAGATTATATACAGGTACATCAGGTATTACAAGAGGCTTAATAACGGCGTCCGTATAATATTACACTCAATATTATACCTCGGCATATCATTTTAGAGAATATAGGCGTCCTATGTTACAGTGTATGTTTATCTGTTTATCTGTTTATCTGTGTATAAGATCGTTTTAATAATGAATTACTAATTAGCAACTGAGTAAAGGTATTAGTAGTAAATATATTTAATGAGACAAAAATAGCGTGACGAGATGATCCTTTAATAAATTTGATATTATTAAATACCTACTAATGATATATTACGCGTGATTAATACGGAAGCGAATACATATAACTATATAAATTATATACCTGCTTTCTGATTCATTATTAATCTGGTTTTTAGTTTTTTGTTTTTTTTTTCGTCGGCGGTTCTTGCTCCTGAAACTTAAGAACAAAAACCGGGCAGGCAACGCAAATATTTGGAAACTGCCCGATCATTATTCTATTTTTTAGCACTACGAAACCCTCACTGTTACGTTATAATGTTTAGGGTCATTTAGAATAAAATAATTATTTTTATGATGTTTATTTATATGGCAATATTGTGGGTTTATATTATGTTTAGTTAATTTTTTCGCGTTATTTAATGAATTATATAACTTTGTTAAAATAAATAATTATGCACGTTACGGTTTACGGTACGGGTTACACGGTAAAAAAAAAGTTACGGTAAAGAAACAGGCCCCATACCCTTAACCCTAACATTTTCAGCTTTAAGTTCTTTTTGTTAAAGTTTGTAGGATTAAGTCTTCAGCTATAAGATTACTACTACACGAATATGTCACCTAGAAGGCAGGAAGTATTGGATATTTTGGAGCTATTAGAGGCGGGAGACGAGAAAAAGAAAAGAAGATATTGTGGCCAAGAAATGAAAATATTGTAGCCTCTGTCCTTGGCAAAAACGAAGAAAGACGCAGACATAGTGCAAAATATGTAAAAAAACCTGTATGTGGAGAATACAAAGTAGTGATGAAACGGATATTCGGTAACCATCTGGTATCCAGCCTATCCGGCCTAAATTACTATACGGCCGGATACCGGATAACAAGCGCCTATCCAGTCGGATACCGGATTAAAAAAAATACGAAATTTCAAATGTAGATTATCACTATTTATATCATTTAACAAATACAATCAGTGATCACAAAATTTTAACATTGCTTAATAAACAGCAAACTTATGATCAACACTATTTATATCAAAATATTCCCATAAAGGCGTATAAAAATACTTCAAGTAACAAAAGCACATATTTTAATAACCTCATACGATCGTGTTTGCAATAAATTCAACAAGTCAATGAAACAATTGCTAACTTCGCTCATGAACGAAAAGACCCGAAATAGACCCAGTCCGCCAGATCGTTCGTGCGCCACCTACGCAGCCTCGCTTCTTGCGATGCACCAAAGGGCAATGTTGGGCCGGATATCCGGCTATCTGGCTACAAGATTGGCCGAATATCCGGTATCTGGTATCCGGCCAAACAGCTATCCGTTTCATCTCTAACACAAAGTACTGACATGTTCAAACTGTGCATAGTTCCTATTATGAGACTAATAATCCTAATCCTAACTAATATTATAAATGCGAAAGTAAGTTTGTTTGTCGACGGATTTGCACATACGTTGTCAGGGGTATAGAAAAGGACATACCTTTCATCCAGAAAAAGTACAAAAAACAATAACTTTCGACAGTCACAATTGCTTTAGGACGCTATATGGCGCTATGTGTGTCCCGAAAAAATACACGGTTTCATAATCAATGCGGGCGAAGCCGTGAGCGGAAGTTAGTAGTTTATATAACACTGTTAGACATTTTATATTTTAGTTTATATATATAAAAAAAAAGTTTTTTAGGTGTAACGTGATTTTTTTTTTATGAAACTAGAAGTTATGTTGATTTTGTTGTTTAATTATATGTATTATTCCAAAGAATTTAGTTTTTGTTTGATTTTAAAGTAAAATAAACATATTATAATTATAATTATTATATATTATATTATTCGTTTTTTATTTAATTTTTAAATATAATTTTAACAACCTATTTCATTAATAATATCCAAGTATAATCAAATAATGGTTAATTGTCGATGAAGACACAATATTATCGTATTAGAACATCATTTTATTGAAATAAAACGAAAGGAACTATTTGTATTTTATAACAATGCGTTGCGTTATTTAACTTTAATCGAGTTTTTATTACGTTTCGATCATCACAACTTCAAGTTTTGGGTCTTGTATAATAACTCAACATATTATACTTTGCAAACAAAACAGAGTGATTAAACTAGTTTTGTTGACTAATTACAGATTAATAAGATCTCACAAATGAATGAAATTGGAAGTGCAGGCATCTTGAAATTCTTTCCTTCCTACTTATTATATTATGATATTAAAATGTGAAAGTTTGTGAGGATGGATGGATGGATGGACGGATGGATGTTTGTTACTTTTTCACGCAAAAACTACTGAAAAGATCTGGATGAAATCTGCAATAGCACACAGGCTTCCTTTTATGCCGGATAAATGTACGGGTTCGTAAACCACGCGGGCGAAGGGGCGGGTGGAAGCTAGTCAGTACTAACGAAAACTGAGATAAAGTAGTGAAAAATGGGTAAAACGATCATGAAGTGAAGATAACATGTTATATGTAGAAAATCTGTTACGTCTTCTTTCTCTAATAATATTTATATATTCCAGGTATGTTGGGAGGCCAGCTTTCTCACTTCGCGTAGTAGAGTAATTCCATTGATCCTTGAGTTAAGCGGTCCACATGAAGATATTTATTTAATAATGAGTAAACCTCTATGTGCCGTGTCTTTTCAATGATTGTTAAACCCGTCACCGGAGCAGCCAAAGCCAAACATTAGTAAATGCGATACATCATTGTCTTTAAATTAACAGTATCAGTATTTTGATGCTTTATTATTTATTACTCTTGGCTGTTGATATGTTTGATTTTCAGTTGTTGATCGTAGATTCCTAAACACATGACACTGCAGTAGGAGCTTAAGATAATACTATAAAGCTTCCTATTATAATACCAAGGTGCAGGGACCATCAAAGCTTTGCTGTTTGTTCTTATTTGCTTGCTGTGGTCGGCTTCTAGCTTAATAAAATACCAGTATTACGCGAAGCGCATGCCATCTGACTTCCAAAATCCAGTTATTGAGGGATGAGCCCTGTTTTAAGATTTCGCGCTTCTCACTCGGTTATAGTACAACCAAGATGGACTGTCTATCGTACTCTCTGGGGTACGGGGCGCTTTCGATGTGTAATATACTTTAACCATCCAAATACTGAAAGTCAACCAATTCCAAATGCTGTTTAGCCACGATTCTGTCTGATCAAGAATCAAGTCTAAAACAGGCAGTGGCTCTGATCATAATACAAAAAATGTTTATAAGAAATATATAGCAAGCAAATTAAAAATGTTTTTGCCTATGCATAAGCAGCGCAGGGTTGACTGTGCGGGTATCGTAAAAAACATTAATGTTGATGTTTACTTTAAATAAAACATGTGGAAGGTTTTACCTAAAGGAAAACCCATCATTTTGGCTACGAAGTATTAATTTTGATAAGGGCCCTAAAATATTATAATTATCACTCCTAGAGATAAACTAATTTCATTTTCTATTTCGATATGTTATGTATGTTCATAGCTTATAGCGTATGCATTTTTAAATTAAATATATATATAATGTTACATATACATTACGTATACATCGTATTAAATTCTTGTACTCTTCGATACGTCAATGATTTGTAAGATTTTGAATCCGTTTATTTTTGGTCTTTCTCCATAGGATCCTCCAATTGCTTAGCGCTGCTTAGTGCTGCTCTGATTTTAGAAAAAATAAGAGATTTTCTTCATTTCGTTTTACGATGTAGGTATACGTTCGATACTTATTTCTACAAAATGGAATTAATCTTAAAATAGATGCAGTATATTAGTGATATTGGTGTCTGCGATCTAAACTGAAAATAATGATCTATAGTTTAATTTATTGAACATTTAACTTGAATACTTATTTATTACTTAGTATTTAATTTTACGCCTAAAATGCAGGTCTTTTAATAATCATGTATTGGTATTTTTTAGTTTAACTTGGATTAAAGGATCTGATAGATAACTGAATTTAAAGTTTCCCATTCGTAATCTGAATCCATCTATCTCTTCTTGGATTTCTATTATTCGTAGGTCGCAGTAACTGATATCAAAAGACGCAATAGAATTCCTGTAATTTTAACACAATACAATACAGGGTTCTGCTGATCACTTCTATACTCAGTTTAAACCAGGCTCTGAGTTTGACGTTGTTGATCTAGTTTGTCTTTGTCGAAATCACCAATGTGCCTGAATAAATATTTTAAATATAAGTTAATAGGGTAACTTAAGTTATTCTACTGTTTTTTTTACCAGCACTTGGCCATGTCTAAGGCTTTATCCATTGATGCACAACGAGCAAGACAGGAGATGAGGCTTAGTTGGTATTATTAATAAGTTAATATGATTACCTATATTTCTGAACACTTGTTCATAATTAATGGGTATTAATAGCTTTTTTAAATCTTGGATATTGGCAGATATACTTATGGGAATTGTCGTGGGGTTTTTAAATCATATTCCTAATGGGTTCCTATTCATCATGGCGGCTGTAGGGTTGCCGTATTGGTTTGTCTTAAAGAGTCTAGTATTTTAGCAAAAACAAATAATAATATATATTTAAATATACCTATATTATTACGAACATACAATGAATTACTAATTAATTGAAGTTTACTTTCGGCTTTAGCCTCACCGGTATGTTAGGCGTTTAGTCAATTTTATGTTTACATTTTTGTTATAAGTTAGGCTAGTATTGTTTTATAGCCTTTACAGTGATTTAGTTTAACCAAGATATTTAACAAATTCCCAAATAAACAGACAGTTGAATTTTAAACGTTATCTTTTATGTTATAATGATCCACATAAAAGATAACGCTTAAAAATCAACTGTATCTCGCGAACGCCTCATGTTTTATTTTCAAACAGCAGCCTAATTACCGGTGTAGCAATCAGTTTGCAACATCCGTAGATCGCGCGATAGTTACTGTCAATCGTAATTTTTGTGTCATATGTATCGGTCAACAGTGAAGCCGGTGTCGTGTGGCTGTCGCGTTGCTGTCGCTTTATTTTTACGTAATTAGGCTGCCGTATATAATCTAATTTCCTTCAACTTAAACAACAACATTAATAGTATCCCACAGTAAATGGCGCTATAAGTTTTGAAACCAAACAAACGCTATACGGAAAGGGTTCAAATCAATATACATTGTAAAGAGATTTAAGACGGCTGTGTCAATTTATAATACAGCTCTAGTAATTATATGTGGTACAATTACTATATGAAATATGTATATAATAATAAAATCCGTAGTCATTGTATTGCTTGCCGCACAGTCATACCGTTCCTACAAAAAATTTCATCGGACGGGTGTCGTCCAACTATCAAATACAGAAGTAAAAAGTGAATAAAAGAAATTATAATGGCTAAATGTATGATATGATAATGCTTGATTATGACATGATTTTTACTTGCGTTGTTGAAAAACAGCATAATCAGACATTTTCCGGAATATACAAAGTAATTTCGCCAAAACATTACTTTATACATGACTTTCTATTGTTACATAAAAATCTGAAATTATTTTAACATAAATTTATTAATATATAGCAATAAATTATTCGTAGAGCAGGCCGGAGACCGATGCGCTGTAATTAAAACAAACAATCTTACGTTGGTCGAGGCAGCTGCGAAATGCATCTTTTAAATGCTTCAAATTACGTAAAGTACGCGAAAAATTAAAATCTATATGATTTTCGTTGCTGTAAAGCATCGTTGTAATTTCCTTTTATTTCTACATAATTTTAAGCTAGGTTTAGTCGTATTTCTTCTGCTGTGTGCATCGTCGTCAGATTTATTTCCAACAAGATTTTTTCCAACAAGTAAAGATTTGGGTTGTGTATTATAATTTTAAAAGCCAATCCTAAATTTTGAGTACCAAGTTTTTGAATCACCGATTTAGATTTTAATATTGCCAATAATTAATTTAGGAGAAAACATTTTTTAATTTGTGATACATTTTAGCCAATTTCAAAATTTTCTTTTTATTTTATACTTAAAGTCTCTATTTATGCCGATCAATATTTTTAATTAATTAATATTTAATTTCGTTGCCACTTCATATTTTTATTTCTCTTAAAAAAGTTCTTACTATGTCTGAACATAGAAATTTAAGACAATAAACAGTCACGCACAAAAAACACATTGTCACTGAAAATAAAACTGTTAATTTTTTTAAGTGAGATAGTCCGGTTTCAACAGCCCCGAGAACTTGCCGTGAGCGCGCGCGCGACCGATGCAGGCCGACAACTATTGTCGACTGACGGCAATCTTCGGTGGTGTAGCAGAGGCTACTGAGGCTGCCGCTACTGAGCCTTGTTGAAGATAGTTTTAGAGGAGCGGAAAGATATTGCTGTTGCATTGATTCCATTCGCTAGCTCAATTCTGTTCCCGCCTATTTACCCAAGGGCCCGCCTTCCGCCTCCGACGCGCATACTTTCAGGATCGGCTTTATTAATGCATTTTATTGTAAAATATAATTTTTTGAATATGAAATAACACAAAATATAAGAAATTGTTTATTTGAAAGTTAAAAATAATTAGAACTAGTCTTAAATGTTTACAGGAAAGTTCTGTGGGAATTTTGAAATGATTGAAAACATTTAGTATATTCATATTCATATATTTTTTTTCCAAAATACTTAATCTATATAATACAATTGTTTTAGCCATACAACGAAAACCTGTCAGGGTTTATCTGTGTGCTGGCGAGCCGTTCATTTAATTTTTAAAACAGTGATATTTTAAATATAATAGTTACATGATAATTATACAGTAGACTTTTGTGTAAAGAAACGTTTTGATTTATACTTATAACTTTTCGAACTTGTTTTGTATAACGTTACATACGTTAAGTCTCCTGGAAGTTTATTAAGAAAGTAAGGTACCAAATATTCTGCAACCCTCACATTGTTGGCTTTTGGTAGATAATAATCTAATTAAATTATGATGGCTTCGTAATTAATCGGTATCTGATCTGTATTATTAATAGTGCAAATTAACTTTTTATGCTATTATTAGGATAAGAAAAAAATACTTTTGAGAAGATTTGCTGTAGTTATTTCTGCTGGGTTACCAGATGACAGGAATTTTTCTGACATGTCCGGAATTTAGCCCTGTCAGGGAAACAGGGAAAATTTGAAATTATCAGGAAGTTTTAAATAGAAATTGAAAAATATAAGAAATAAATATATTTATTGAACATTTTAATCACAAAAAATAACAATTAAAGGATCAAATCTTAACTATTAAATAGTTTCATACATCTGATTCGGCTCATACTTTTTATTGCTGGATATGGTTTTCAACAACGGCTGCTCTTTAATAACAATTTTATGGAACTCTTCACAAGATGTGTTCTTCAGATTGAACTGTGTCAACAGTAGAGCCTTAACAGAAGCTATGGCCAGTCTATTTCTCTCCTTTGTCCATTGCGCACCCATTAATGAGAACACTCGCTCAACATTCGCATTTTGTGCTTGAATTGCGAACACAAAACAACAAATTTTGTTCAGTTCAGCCAGTCTGTCACGGCTTACGTATTTTAAAATAATTTCCCATTATTTAACAGGCACCATTTCAAAAAAGTCATTGCTTTGTTGCCTTGCAAACGAATTTATTGCCGTAATTTCATCAAAAAGTTTAACGTCATTTAAAAACACCCCATATCCATTCAAAAACTGCAGAGGAGATTTATTTTTTCTCGTAATCAACATCAACACCTTTCAGTATCATTCAGTCAAAGATCTTAAATTCGTCTAATGGCTGCAACCATTTAGGTATGGTACAAGTAGTCAAGGCAAGTATTGTAGGCTCCAGGTGGGTACCGACTATAAAAATATAACGCTGACACAAAATGTCAGGAAATTTTAACAAGGCAGGGATTTTGTCAGTAAATCTCATTTTCAGATCTGGTAACCCTAGCTGTAGTGAGCGTGTGTCTGGGGCTAGCCAATCGAATGCCATTTTCTTTACATTAAGGTAAATTTTATAAAATATTGTACGATTTGAAAAAATAATCGGTTCCGTACATTAATGTAAACGCATCTTTAGTTACGTAACAAACGGGAGCATTGGTTGCTATTTATTTACTTGTAATATAGATCGTTTCGAGCGACCAATGAGAATTTCTGAAATATCGAGGTACATTTTCATTTCGCGTTGCAGATTGCGATTTCACTGGAATTTCTGTTTCTAAGAATTACTTATCAGTAGAGCTTTTATGCTGTTTCTACAGATTTACAAGAAGATTTTTAGGGGGGGGGGGGGGGGGGGAGATGAAATACGGGGTAACACAAAAAGTCTTTATATATTCCCCCCACTCACACTATTGTCTATTTTGAAAACAAATTATTTTGATACAAGCTTTTTTAATGGCTAATGATAGTTATTTTTCATTTTTAATCACAATAATTACAAAATAATGTCGGGAAATCACGAGAAACGGTCCAACTTTCGGCATAACTTAACTCCAAACAAAGTTCTCTGTACCTTTAAGTTACGCGCTTCATATTGTATGTAAGAAAGACGAGATTAAATATACGTTTAAATTAATATTGCATTAGGTATTGGTTAGCTTGCACCTTTATTTCAAAATATAGGTATTTGACGACACGGTTGGCGCAGTGGTTGAGAGGTCGACTGCTGCGTTTCGTGTCGCGGGTTCGATTCCCGCACGGAACAAATATTTGTATGATCTACAAATAGTTGTTTCGGTTCTGGGTCTTTGTGTATGTGAATATATGTGTTTGTAAACGCAACCACGATACAGGAATTAGGTACCAGAAGTGTGGGGCAAAGAGTGAAAAAAAAAAAAACATATCTCACGTGCATCGTATCAAACCGCGTCATTTGATTATTGTAACTAAGCCTTAGGGTGATCGATATTGTTGTAGTCACGATTGCACGTGCACTTTGTTATGGTTATCCCAGAGAATAGTTAACAAGGATGTCATTTTCAAAGGACTGATGACGGTGATGGAGGCAGCCACCGTCCCACACGACGCAGGCAAGATATTATGTTATGTACTCATATTAAATCTACCCACGCAGTATTGAGCTTCCTACCTATGATGCATAATAACAATGCAACTGTTTTAATAATCATACATATTACTTTATATAGATCTGACTGTAATCGCATTAACTGATACTAGGGCTTGACTTAATTGAAGTCTGTCAAAAATCAACTTTGGATTAAAGTCGACGCGGTTGGCACAGTGGCTACGCAATTAGCTTTCTGCGCTAGGTGTCGCGGGTTCGATCCCCGCACGGAACAAATATTTGTATGATCTACAGATAGTTGTTTCGGGTCTGGTTGTGTGTGTATGTGACATGTATGTTTGTAAACAGTACCCACGACACAGAAGAAGTCCTAGTGTGGGTCAACGTTTTTTAAAGAAAGAAAGAAAGTTATCGCAAATCATTCTATACCATTCTCTTAATTAAAACTCTTTTGGATTTTGGAATGTGGATCCACAACTATCCCTAAGAAATCAAGGAACAATCGAAACAATTGCTTCTGGTGAACCTGCGCAAAGGCCAAAGCAGTTTTGTTAGTTGTTATTTTTTATGCACGTGGTGTAGTCCACAATGATTATGTACATAAGGGTAAAACGATTGCCGGCGACCAGAGGCGGCTCTAGTCCTTGTGGCGCCCGTGTGCAACCAGTACCCTGGCGCTTTTTAGTAGGAGCGGGGTCAAAATGGAATACTTACAGTTATATTTTCAAACGGAAATTCGGGTGCAAATAGTGCAATTTTAAATGATGTCGGAAAGCAAAAAGTGTTTTTAGGAAGGAAGGGATTACAACAATAAAAAGTCACAACATTGTAGTACTTTCAAAAATATTTAATTAAAAACTATTATATATTACAGGACGCTCGTTCACACAAATGTATTTACAAAAAAGTTACTTTTCGTGCTTTTGCATTAGCGAAATCTTTAACAATGTCACTGACTTCAATTTTGATTTCATGTTCAATACTTATAAACGATAAATTTACTTTTACCTTTCGCTGTGTGCTACAGTGACTGGAAGAGTCAGGTAAATCATTGATCAAAAATTGAAACACTGGAAGGATTTGGACTCGGATACAAAAAAGCACATTGTTCTAATTTATTTAGAAATAAAACTTTGCCATGCTGGCTCTTCAGATGTGGAAAAGTTTAATTCTTTAATGAAATCGACTTCATTAAAGAGTGGCTCAATTTTTGAAGAAATGAAAAAATTACATTATTTTGATTCAAAAGTTCGAACAGTTCGTCGAACTGAGTAATTGCGGTGTCTAATAAATAGTAGTAAAAATTTACTTTAAAATGTGTTTTCGCGTCTGTTATCGGTTCATCCTCCGCCTCATAATTAAAAAACCTTTTACGAGCGCAAAGGCGTGCAGGTGTGGGAAATTCTGTTATTGCCTCGACTTCTTCCGCTACAGTTTTCGCGCTGTTAAGAAGCTCCTCAAAAGCGGACTCATTACGGAATTCAGACAAACTTACTTTTACATTATCAATCATTTTCACCGCTTCTGACAATACAAAGTCTGACTTTTGAAATGCCTTGCTAACTATATTTATCTTGCTTAAAATTTCAAACCAAATAAGCAGAGAGCAGATGAATTTAAACGACTTAATTTTTGCCAGTAATGAATTTGCCATATTTCTTGACTCCGCATCTTTGCTCCTATTGGAATATATGGTAAACAAGGCATCATACACTTTTCCCAGTTCAAAACGTAGAGCTTTTACTGCTTCAACCCTGCTCTATCATCGAGTATTTGAGAGTGATTTTAGACTTAAAGTTGGCACTTTTTTAGCAAGTATTTGCCAACGCGCTGTTAACGCAGAAAAAAAACATAAGTTTCTTGCACAATTGAAAAGAAATTTACAATTTCTAATGAACTTTTAGCAGCGTCATTCACTACTAAATTTAGGCTGTTTGCCGCACAAGGTACATAAAATACGCGTGGGTTTAAATCTAAAATTCGTTTTTGTAGACCTATATTTTTCCCTTTCATGTTTGCACCATTATCGTAACCTTGACCACGCATATCTTGTATGTCAATTTCGTTTGAGATTAAAAAATCTAACAATAATTGAGTTAAGCCCAGGCCTGTAGTGTCTGTAATAGGAAAAAAACCCAGAAAGTGTTCTTTTACTTCAGCCTTGTTGTTGCTTGCATTTAAAAGAACGTACCGTACGACAACCGATATTTGTTCTTCGTGTGCAATATCTGGAGTTCAATCTAAAATAATTGAAAAATATTTGGATTGTGTTAATTCCAAAACAATAGCTTTTTTTATTCTTTCTACTAATAATTGTATTATTTCATTCTGAATATTATGGCCAAGATAATGAGTTAGGCGTGACTCAGATTTTTGAATAAGGGCAATGTGTTCCGCAAGCACATTATCAAAATTAGAGGTATATTCAACCAGCTTTAAAAAGTTACCATTATCAGAATCGTAAATTTTTTCAGATCTTCCCCGAAAAGCCATACATTGCCTAGCTAAAAAATGAATTATGTTAATTATTCGTTCGAGTACTGTAACCCAACGTTTTTTTTCCCGTTCAATTTCATTTTGGTGCAAGAAATCTACCGACTTTTCTTTTAAAATAAGTTTTCAATGTGATTTGTTTCTTAAGACATGATAGGTGCTCTAAGCTCTTTTCATGACTTTCTACAGCAATAGACAAATGCTGCCAATCTTTGTAACCTATTTCACCATTGAAAGGAGTGACATCAGCATGATTTTTTTTACAATAAAAACAATAAACAGAATCAGTTGATTTGGAGTAAACCAGCCAGTTTCTTAAAACGGTTTCGGTATTTAACATATTTTTAGTATAATAAGCATTTGAAAAAGATCTCTTCGAACTATTCAAAGTATATGAACCCAATTTTACCTGTACTGGCCCACGTTCCATCAAAAATATCCTCTGTTTATCGGATAACACCTGTGGCCATAACGCGAAATCATTCATTATATCTTCTCGAAGTATATTCTTCGGAGACGCTTTGGGACAAGGTTCTGCGTCTTCTTCGACTACCGACGACAAAGACAGCAGCCGCAGTGGTGTTGAAGGGACGAGTTCTGCTGTAGACTTATCTTGGTTTTCAAATGTCTCTGTCTCCAGGTGTTCGTCCGAAGATGGACCGGGTCGAACAATAAACCTTTCAATAGAACTTGTATTCTTTTTCAGAGATTCTTCCTTCTCCAGCTTTCTTTTTCGGCTCTGAGGACCAGAAAGTTTCTTTTTTCCATCGCCATCAGACATCTAAAATAAATAATATACTAAGTATAGGCACCTAAAAGTATTATCGATGTAAATTAATATAGGCCCAGAGAAATAGTTGCAACTTGAACTAACTATTATTTATTATATGACATATATCAATCAACGCCGCGGTACCTACATTACGCAATCTAACAAAAAATAAAATAAAAATGTAGTTCGTTGTTCAAAGGTTAGGTACATACACGTAAGACCTAAATAAATACCTAAGTATACTAGTAGGTACATATTAAAGCACTAACTTACCGTTGCGTTGTTTGTTCCGCACTGCACTAGGATAAATAAATGAAAATCCTAGATAGGTATACCTAGGTGTTTAACTTCGATATCACTATCACCCGTTGTTTGTTTTTTTTTCATGGATTTCGCTAGCTGTTTTTGATGACCTCTGACCCCGATGTATGTCGCAATAATTGTGTGAGCAAATAACCAAATCTTACCTTTTATATAATTTTTATCAAAAGAAAAGCCGATTTACTTCATATTTACATGTTTACTCAAAGATGATACTTAATTCATTGCATCAAGGCTTATTTCGCAGAACTACGGTGTAGCGGTAAAACAAAAATTGCGGCTGGCGTACACAAAGCCTTTGAAAATGACCGCCGGAACGTCCCTGGCAATTTGAATTTAAACTTAATAGCATTCTAATACAGCCGAGTTCACAATGATTGTCGGCGTGTTTTCAAACGAATCAAAACAGGTGCCGGCATGCGCTTTCGGTAGCGATGCGACACTACGCCAATATTATCTTTAATTATCTGTTTTAAGGCTGATTTCACGTTGAAACAAATGTTATTGTGTAGACTAGGTAAAGACGCAGCTTGTGGTGGCGCGCTTTGCATTGCTACCGCGCGCCCGGCATCGGCCGTAACACGGGCGCAGGGTCTTTGAGAGCGCCGGTGCCGCGAGCGACGCATCTTTTGAGGTGTCGCATTAGAGGGCGCTCGGCGCCCCCTTGGACCCGGCGCCCGTGTGCGCCACACACCCTGCACTATAGGTAAAGCCGCCTCTGCTGGCGACCATTTCAACTTTGATGACATGGTCGCCGGTAAACGTTTTACCCGACAGTCGACCACGTTTGACTAAGAAGAAAATCTTTTTCCATCAAGACAATGCACGAGTGCACGTCTGCGCGATTGCCATATTCTCCGGATTCAGCCCCTTGTGATTATTCGAATTTAAAAATATGTCTGTATCTGGATCTGTATAAAGATTTAGCTCCAATGAAGAGTTCATGCACGAACCCAATGCTCATTTTGAAGGGTTTCCAAAAATCTCAATATATTGAAGTGTTTCATGTATGTTTAAAAATAAATAAAAGCTTTTACAAAATATACATTTCTTGTTTATTTCTTAGTAGCTTCCGCCCGCGGCTTCGCCCGCGTGGTTTACGAACCCGTACAATTTTCCGGGATAAAAAGTAGCCTATGTGCTATAACATTGACTCCCGTCCTGTACCCCAGTGACGCCTACATCGCATAGTTAGCCGAGCGAGTGGCGACCACGCGACTTTTTTCTAATACTTACATTTTTGAAATCGTGATATCTTTCGAATGGAATGTCCGAATTGAATAATCCAAAAAGTTATATAAAGGTATTGAAGCAGTCTTGAATATGAAGTAATTTATTTTGATAAGGATTAATACCAAGGTACAAATAAAGAGTCTTTTCTAGCGGCGGCATTACAATTAAATTTTTAAAATAAAAGAACTCTTATTGTGACATAACTATAATAGTTAGACATAATATGCTGTCGCGACACTTTTTGTAGATAATGATGTGTTCTACAAAGTCGTAGTACATTATTTCGTTCTATCATCAATAGTTTTAGTAGCGCATGCGATTTTTATAGGTACACCTTGGGTTACATTATTGGAGTTTCAGTAAGGATCCCTAATTTAAAAAAAAAATATAGCCTATGTCATTCGGAGATAGTGTAGCTTCCCAACGGTGAAAGAATTTTTCAAATCGGTCTAGTAGTTTCGGAGCCTATTCAATGCAAACAAACAATTAAATCTTTCCTCTTTATAATATTAGTATAGATATAGACTAGACTTATCACTCAGTTATAGTACATATTGTCTCATGTTTATAATTGGGGGTGTAGTATCTACGACTTTCCCTCGATCGATCGTAGTTATCGTTGGGTTAACACAAATGGATGAAAAAAATGCGCGCAAGTTTACGAATGAGTTCACGCCGAATTTATAAGTAGGTACCGGGCCTCGTTCGGCGTTCTATCAGTCCTTAAATATTATCTATGCCTAATGAAACACCCCGTATAATCAATGCACCGCAGGTAGCTCATTCCATATTTTCCAGACTTTCTCGTCTTTCCATAGGTGGTCTATGTAATATATGTGAAGTAACTAGACTACTTAACTACTAACGGCACGGTTGGCGCAGTGGTTGAGAGATCGACTGCTGCCCTACTTGTCGCGAGTTAGATCCCCGCACGGAACAAATATTTGTATGATCTACAGATAGTTATTCCGGGTTTGGGTGTATGTCCTTGTGAATATATGTGTTTGAAAACGCACCCACGATACAGGAATTATTCCTAGTGTAGGGCAAAGTTTAAAAATGTTATTGTCATAGACTTAGAATTTCGCTTACGCTTAAAGACCAACAAAGCGTGGAAAAGAGATATCATTTTAATATGAACACTACCCGAGAAAGAAAGAGACAAATGTTAATGTCAGTATGATACAATTTTTTTTGAAGGATCGGTATCTATCCTTTCCCTTGCTTAAGTGTCAAATATATTTTATTAATTTATATAATAATCGTGCAATTATTGGAGATAAGTGATATTTAGGCAGTCATAATGTCATGTTTATTTTGCCAATTGTAACGTAACATAGAGAAATAATCCAAATAATTACACGTTTCACAGGTAAATGTGATTTTTTCATCGTACGTTTTGAAACCATATTTTGTGTACGTACTAGTATTAATTCGCCGAAAAAACAAATTTTACCATAGTATATTAGATTTTCTTCCAATACGTGGTAATATTTTGTAGATAAAACAAGAAATAAATAATATTTAGTGTAAATATTAAAATGTATGTTTAAGCTAGGGTTGACTGTAGAAATGACTTCACGGATATCGATAAAATGTCGATAGATTTTTATCTGATTATTAAGTATTCGGGCCTAAGGAAACTAGCTATGGTAATATCATAAATTTCTTTATCATTATCAGTGCACAAAACTGTGACTAGTGGATAGCACAAGGTTAAATCTTTGTACTATACTTATCTGTATGCTGCATACAAAATCATCTTAAAATTATTATTATATTTTTTAATACTCTTTGTATTTTCATAAATAAAATTATTTTATCCGTTTATTAATTTACAATAAGAGGATTTAATTAGTAGCGTATATACCTCTATTCATTAGGGCAAGATTTAATCTATCGATACTATACTATATTGACAATGCAAATACACAACCCTATTTTCATCTGACATATCAGTCACTAACACATATGCATATTATTTTTCGGTATCTCCTACAAGCTGTCATCGTTCATCTTTACATTCTAAATCTATGGTTATTGTGGAGTTCATCCCTATTTTAGGGAGCTCAACCCGACGAACACGACGCGTCCTCGGCAGGAAATTTGCGTTGGGGACTGTAATTAGGTACTGAACCACCAAAGAGATAAAGCCGATGTATAAATTACTACTCTGCATGATATTTCTGCACATACACAATTCAATAACTAATATTTCAATGAAATCGTTTTTCGTCGTTCAAAAATCATCTTTTTGATAAAATTGATAGTGTCTTTGAAAGTTTAAGCATATTTGTCATTCATGGAATTTGTTATTTCAATGAAGCCCTTTTAAAGTAATTCGTGATTTATATATTATGTTCGCTTCGGATTTTATTGTAAAAACGTATTTTACACAAGGATTTAAAGAAGCACTGATCATCTGAAGCTGGAAATCATCTAGATCTGGAGGTCTATATAAAAGATCCCAATAATACTTTGTCTGACCTAGGACCTCACGCTCAGCGGTCATTCTAGCGACCCTTAGACCACTAGGCAGTCGCGTAACATTGAAAAAATAACTATTATTCTAAAAAATATTTATATTTTTTTAATGTTCAAACAATAAGTTTTCCTAAATATAAGTACTGAGACGCTCAGTTGTCAGTAGTCATATTAATAATTATTGTCCCAGACATATTACAGGCTAACGTTATAAATTGCTCAAATAGTTCTCTTCTGCAACACATAGACTCTCTTGTCCCGTCTGAATGCCAGTAGCATTCCTCTACAGCAGAATACCGTACGACGTAATACTATAAGAACTGCTTCATTCGTCTAGTGGTCGCCAACGGAACTGCTGAGCGTGAGGTCCTGGGTTCTCTTACACAATCTCTTAGAACCTGGTAGGTATCCTCTATCACGACAAATTCACTACAATCTGACGTTGTTAACTGTACATACATAACTTTATTAACCATTTGCCAGTCAATCCTAAAAAGAGATGTTATTAGTGCCGGATTAAGGAAATGCTGGGTCCGTAGCAAATTCTATCGGGGCCCGTGATCTGCTATGGCCTCTTAAGTATAAAGTGACTTTTTGTAGAACTTGTGCGTTTACCGTATGAAATTCTGTGTTATATTTTTTCAGTAAGTTTCACCCAAAAAGTTACGCTGAGACGGAGGTGGGCGGGGCGCGGGGCCCGTAGCGATTGCTACTCTTGCTACGTGGTTAATCCTGCACTGGATGTTATGACATTCAATCCCTAATGGGCTAAAAAGGGAAGGGAAGATATTCAAAATAAGTAAAATCGAAGAGGACGAATTCGTGGGCGCAAGCATGTTAACATTATCTACCTAACAATCGCCTATAGGTACCGACCTGTCCATATCCAAATATATACTCGTATATAGGTTTATAAACCGAATCTAATATTACCTATTCATCATTTTATAATATATTATTTGAAATCTTTGTTTTAAGACTCGCACGAGCTACCGCGGAAACATTACAAAGAGATATATATGGACAGTATATTTATATACAAGGACCCACCTACCCATGAATTTTTATTCTAAACGCAAAAGTTACGCTGTGCTGTTCCTACGAGTACCTATACAAAGTTTAATTTATAATCGTTAGACAAGCTGAACCAAATTAAATCTTAATTAATCAAATGACGCATTAACTTAATTTTAATATTGTCATACTAAATATTCGTTCTTCCTTTAAGTAATTGTCAACTCCCTCATTAAAAGAACAAGACGAAACGCCCTTCAGCACAGACCAATATACTCTAGAAAGAAAGATTCATACATAAAGAAATGGATACGAATCACACGCCATCTATTTGCTGCCTTCTGAAAACTTATTTCTGAAAACATGTCGGTGGAGCAATCGCCACTGCTCTCTATTTTCTTTCTTATTTTTGACTTCTTGATATTTTATAACTTCTTATTTTTCCAACTTTAATTTGAATATAGAATTGCTGCACTAAATGGGAAGCTAAAGTAAAAATTCACAAGTTTTAAGGTTCAATCATACCTGAATCAAATCATCCGCCTTATTAAATCATAATATCATTCTGTGACTATGTACTAATATGAATATATTATATAATACTAGAAATGGCGTGAGTCGCAAGGCCCGCGGTATCGCTCACGTGAATTACGAACCCGTGCATTTTTGTTTTTATTGACGCTTTCATCTCAAACGCTCCTTCTCCCTACTAATTAATTAAATAAATAAAAAACTCGTGTCTGATATTTACGCGGGAAATATTCTCTCATTACCCTTTTTTAAACATGTCTCTAGGGAACCTACTCATGTACCCACATACATAATATGATGTCAGCTTTCTCTCTAGTAAAATCCGTCAGCGGTTAGTATAGATAGAGTATAGATATATAGGTATACAAAGGTAGAGAAGTACTTTAAAAAGAAAGAAATGACCCTCTATTTTACCTTGATTGGTAAAAAACGCAGAAACATTCTTTATTTCTTACCAAAAATATAGATATAATGAATTTTTAAATCCCTAACTTGAGAAATGATTGGTTCCCAATACAAACTTTCTAAAATATTAAATTTTATTTCGCGAAAATAAAACTTAAACCCTTTAAGTTTTATTTTCGCAACCAAAAGTAACATAAGTCCTTTTCCAAGATCCCATCTATCTCTGTACCAAAATGCATCAACATTGGTTCAGCGGTTTAGGCGTGAAAACGTAACAGACAGAGTTACTTTCGCATTTATAATATTAGTTTGGATTTGGATATTGGATATTTACATACATATACTAGAATTTAAAATGCTGTATACCGGGATGTAAGCAATTCGTTGGTGGAAAAAAAATTATGTAATGAAATTGTAATCTAAAACTGATTGACTCCGTATGGTGAACAGTAAACAATTTAAATAGCTAGAGGGCACCGGGATTAAAATGTACACAAACAGCAATATTTAATTAATACCTATAGTTTAATCTGTAGTATGGTTTACTGATATTGTGTTCGATCATATTGAATATTTTATGTTGTACTAGCTTTTGCGCGCGACTTCGTATGCATGGAATTTAGAATCTGATATTTTCCTGCGGTAAAATGGAGCCTATATTTTAAGTTAGACCTCTAGCAATACATCGGTGAAAACTGCATTCAATTCCATGCAGTATTTTTTGCGTGATGCGTGTACAAACATACAGACAGCCAGAGAGACAAAAATTCTAAAAACTGTTGTTTTGGCTGCTGTTGCTCTCATAAATACCCCCCATATTAGTTTATCTCCAATATCTATAATGTACAGACCTCGACCTTTTATAATTGTATTATATGTATTTGTATAAAGGGGCCATCCATTAATCACGTGATGTTTTTTTTTTTTGCATTTTTTAACCCCCCCCCCCCCTTGGTGATGCGTGGTGATGTTTAAGATTACCCCCCCCCCCCCCTACTCAAAATCACGTGTATTTTTTAGTACCTGCAAAGAATCTTAAAATTTTTAGAATATTATCTTTAAATACAGGTATAAAGTATAATCTAATTATATTCTGAAATTAAGGACCATGATAAAAATGTCTAGACAGAAAAGTTGCAGGTTATTTTTGACTGGCATAAAAATAATATTAAAAGAATGGTATAATCATGCGAAAAACATATGTATATTGTACCAGTACATGAACATATTTAATATACATTGTCCTCGGACCACGGATTAGCAAGTGAAAAAATAAATACACGTGATATCTTACTACACCCCCCTCCCCCTTGTGATATTTCGTGATTTTTGCCAAACCCCCTCCCCCCTTTCGAGCTTCACGTGATTAATGGACGGCCCCAAAGCCCCGGGTGTTTTGTGTTATGTTGAAAATGAAAATTATAATAGACTAATAGCACTCTAATAACTTGAGTGACAGCCAGGCTGTCTGTCGGCGCAAAATACTCCTAATTTTAGTTTCCTGATTATTTTGCGAACGGTTTGGTTAAGTATGTTTGCGTGGAGAGAACTTACAATGGTAGGTATTGTTGAATGATACCTTTTACTCATGCAAAATTGAGTTTATAGAATGCTTGTCGGTAATCAATAATATAATTATTATACTCTTTATTATGAAAGTTTATTGAAACATATTTTACAAAGCTTTTATTTCTATAGCTACATAGGTACTTAATTTGTTAACTATTACTTTGATTTTATGTTACTAACGCTACAAAACTCCCACTCTAGCAAATTCCAACCTGACGCTCCTTACTTTTCGAAGCGAGGCTTATAACATGTCCAGTGCTAATTGACTCTCAGACAGTATTGATTGCAGCTACCACGAGGGTCATTTTGACTGGGTTTTGTTTAATAAACGGGCCCCTTTATCTGTATATGTACAAATTCATGTTAATATGCAATTTGAAATGTGTCAGTGTATGGCGTATTTAAAATCAGCGGCTTGTTTTATTTTTGCAAACCAGATGGCCATATTGCTCTGTTGGACACTGAACTACAAGGCTGGACAGAAAACAGCCTCTTCGACAAAGACGTTCTGTAAAGACTAAGTTTTCGTCGCAAGGTACACCCCGAGATTTACAATAGTTCTACTCCATTATCAGATTCTGATCATCATGAGTTATCAAACTATATGTGAAACATTATATACGTATATATAAACACGGTTAATCTATGGTACCTAATTGACCAAGTAGTTCTGATTTCTATTTTCCGTCCCTATCATTAGAGCCTTGATACTATATAAAACCAAAGTAGTCATCGAGAATCAAACGAGTTTAAACTCTATAATAAGTCATCCTGGCGTTCTTGTAACCACATTTCGGCTCCATCTTGATCAAATCTTATATATCACCGACGACTAATGACTTAATGAGACAAAAACGAGCTCAGATTCTAGGGTAGGTATAAATTCAATGTCTAATTCCTATAACCAACTTCTGGCTCCATCGTGAGATCAGTTCATTGGTACCATAATACTGCAGTAGTCCTTGGAAAGGTGTCAGCATGAATAATTTTGATCCAACCCAGGTTTTCTTGCGATTTCTGATTATTTGGAACGACTTAAAATCGTTTGTAGAATACAATGTAATTGACAAAAAATTTAAAGTAAAAAAACTTTTTAAAAAACAAGCTTTTATTTAAATGCACTAAAAAGTATAAAATAAACTTTTCCTTTAAAACTTTTACTATCAACTTATAACGTCACTGCACAATTTATATGACATAAAAGCTTGTCCCGAGATTTTAGTAGGTACTCGTAATTACTAAGATTGAAAATTTAAAAAATTAAAATTATTTAGATCATGTTATTTAATTTACTTGTTTATCTAAACAGGTAAATCTCGCGACAAGCTTTTACATCATATAAATTATGTAGTGACGTTATAAGTTGATAGTAAAAGTTTTAAAGGAAAAGTTTATTTTATAGCATATATTTTAGTGCATTTAAATAAAAGCTTGTTTTTTTAAAAAGTTTTTTTTTTACTTTTATATATTTTTAACTCACACTCGTATTCTCAGTAAGTCCTGTCATTTGATACCCATATTGTATAAATCCAGTGGCGTAGCTACCGGAGGGCTAGACGGAGCAGTGCCCCGGAGGCCCCTCGGACTCTGACTTACAAACTATAAATTGAACTGGTGAAAATTTCTCCCACATTCGGAATATAAATAAACCAGATTCCAGGAACGCGACTTTAATAATAGCAAGTTATCTGAAAAAATACAGGGGAATTCCCAACAAGTCTCGAACATCTTTGTTTGAAACTTGATACCCAAAGGGTGCTCAACGGTACCCTATTAACGTGCCTCCGCTGTCTGTGTGTCTGTCACAGGACTGTATTTTTTGAACCGTAACAGGTAGATATTTTCTTTTATTTTCATAATATAGATTTTTTAAGTTACAATTTGTATTTGGTTTTTAATTTTATTATGGAGTCGACTGTCTACTGTGACGAATCTGGATTACGACAAATCTGGAGGTACGTCGAATCCGGAACACGACGAATACGGAACAAACAATTTTAAATAGTGTAGTTGGGGCCCTAGTTTATTTTTTGCCCCAGGGCCTTTGGTTACCTAGCTACGCCACTGTATAACTCGCATTCGTATTCTCAGCAAGTCCTTTCATTTGCTACCCATATTGTAAGAAAGCCTAAAAAACTTCCGTCCGCCATCTTTAGAAGTCCGCCATATTGGATTTAGAGTGACGTTACTTTATTTCTCGAGTTATTCTCAGCAAGCTCTTTCATTTGATACCCATATTGTAGGAGTGCATCAAAAATAACGAATCCGCCATCTTGGGTGTTCCGCCATGTTGGATTTAGAATGACGTCACACGGCTAACCATGCATTGTCATCCAAATTAAACGTGTATACAAAATTTCAGCTCAATAGGTTGAAGATATCTGCTTCAAAATTAAGTTGCAAGATTCCACCCGAACAAACATAGTTACATTGCAAGTTAAATACAAGATTATAATCAATCCGAGGACCCACTGAAAAGTCCACGCAGGTCTTGTGTAGTGAATTCGAGTCTATCTTCTCGGATGGTACACAAATAAATGAAAAACCTAAATACACTCGCTTGTTGTTGGTATTATCAAAATATAAAGTATCACTAAATATTTTGTATAAATTATCCGCTGAATGGACGTATGTTATGCTGGTTTGTTATAAGCCCTGATCGATTAATGCCGCCGGCGAATGCCGCGAGCGGCACTCTCATCATTGCATATTTGACTAAAATACAATTATAGTTCGAATACATTTTATGAATGGATATTATTGTATGAGATCTTTGACGGGTGAAGGATGCTGAAGTAAAACATCGTTAGGAAAGTTGCATAACTGAGGAACTTTCCTCTTCCTTAAATCTCAAGGAAACAGTTCTCGGCATTGTGTACTCCGGCCATCACCACCTGGTTGCGGTGTCTTAGCTCACCACGACAAATCATAAGTTAGGATTATCTGGAGTGATTGATAAATAGTATAATGATGACACAGAAATGTACACAAGTAAAGAAAATAATGTATGATGACACATGTCATGAATCATCTAGGGTGAATCCCAAAAGCAAAAATAAATGAATTGATGGTGATTGTCACGGAATCCATACGTGTACAGAGAATGACCTCCAAATAACTCTAAGTAATGTTATAATACCTGCATCTACGTAACATACGTTTTAAACTTCCTACTGATAGTAAGGCGGTATCACACTGCACCGGACACCGCTCCTGTATGCGGTGCTGCTGTTTTTAACTTTACACTGTAGAATCTTGATTTGCATACAAAAACCGCAGGGTAAAACACACTCAAACCGCACGAGATGTGGTGCGGTCCGCGGGGTATGCCACACTGACTGAGCTCCACAGTATCGTACGGATTGTTGTGTAGAAAGGTTGTAGATACGCATAATGGATCTCGACGTAGATAAATTTATTGTCGAAATAGAAAGCCGTCCAGCAATTTGGAGCATGAAATGTGAGACATACAGTGATCGTGTGCTAAGAGTGAGACAATGGAAGGAGGTAGTAAATATTGTTTAACATACGATTGACATACAGGTGTAATTAAAAATTTTTTCTTCGTATTGTCTTAAGTCTTGGTAATCTTTTGCAAAAGATCCATTTCATCATCAGCCAGAAGACGTCCACTGCTGAACGAAGGCCTCCCTCAATGGGGGGTTTGCCATAATCCCCACGCTTGGCGGGCGGCTTGGGGATCGCAGTGGCTCACCGATTAGTGAGAGGACGCTGCTGCCCGTACTCCGGTGTCTGGCCGCAGTTTTAAGACGTACCCGGGTCAAAGATTCATTTATGGTTTGAATAGTAATAGCGATGTACCCAATGTCTTCTTTGAACACGGCGTTTTATGACTTGATTGTACAAAAACCCAACTGATAATATCACCGCAGCGTTTTGAATAAGTTCTGTATCCATTTTATCAACCACTAGGATCTGTTTTTACATCGACGTTCGAATGTTAAATGAACGCAGGATGCAAATGAATGCGGGGCGTCGTGCACCGCAGCTCCGGGCGGAGATACGGAGCAAACCCTACGGTGGTACGGTTCCGTGCCTCCGCAGCCGCATGCGGATTTCGTCTCTCCGTACACTGCAGCGGGATGCAGCGGCAATGTGATAATCGCCTAAGGTCGGAGATTTTTGATTGTTGTAAAAATGCATCGATAGCAGAATGGTTTCTTATCCACAGCCATATTAAGCACGGCCTTCTCATATTAATTATTAAGATTGTTGAGGACTAAGCCACCGCACCTTAATCATTTATGTTGTCTTTATTATTTTAAGCCTTAGTCAGTAGAAATGCTCGATGAATATAACTGAATGAGCTGTATGTAAATGTCTCGTTTGGGGCCCGAGCCGGTCAATTTTGTTGGCGTACGTAAATATAAACGAAATTCTCGTATAAACTTTGTAGGTGATGATATTTTCTGTGCCGCCGTGCGCTGGGCTTTGTTCGTGTCAATATGTCAAGCCATCCGTTGAGCTAACTGTGTTCAGCACAACTTTACAAACGAGTACACTATTTTATACAACCTGATTTTGATGTGGATCGATTATCCTGGTAGTATATTCAAAATTCAAATAACGTGACTTTTAGATCGTATAAAACAAACTACACTCCTCGCAAAAATTAAGGGAGGAAAACATAAAAATTCTAAAATTTTTGAAGATTTTTGACGAGCTGTATTTCCTTGAAAAATGGTCGTATCGGTAAAAAAAAGCAATTTGAAGCTCCGAGAAGTTATCTAGATTTCAGATCATTTATAAAAAAAAATTTAGAATTACCGTTCTCACGCAATTTTTCGGAAAAGCGCGAAAAAAATGTTTTAAATTTTGTCGTTGTTTTTTTTTTCTTTGGGCTTGGAATTTATTTTTTCTAGTAAAACACTTATGTATTAATTAGGCTTAGGAAAACATGCTACACGAATGCAAGCGTAAGCGTATTGAAACACGGAAACTGGTACAAGTGACCACTAGTACCAGTTTATAGGGAATTGCTTTTTTTAAAATTAAAGAACTCAGCATTAAAAAACATTATACAGTAATACCTTGACTTACGCTATCCTGACTTAAGCGAATCTGGAGTTACGCGACTTTCGAATCTCATCGATTCGTAGTTACTTTGAGAGCTACACATCTCGATTACTCACTCCCCCGTTCACTCACCCCCACTCATTATCGTTCAGCTAATGTACATGTTCGGACGTTTCGCGCGGAATCAACGCTTAGCTATAACTTATTTTGTGTTATTTATTTCTGAACTACGGAGTGTGAGCTTGTTGAAATTATACCCCGACTTACGCGAATAAGACTTATGCGGTTATCGCTCAGTCCCACCTATCGCGTAAGTTCGGGGTATTACTGTATATAAATTACTAAAAATTGGTTATCATTAATAATGAACACAAACAAAAACCTGAGAACGAAGTGTGGTCTTTAATAATTGAATACAAAAACTGAAAGTCGTTGTTGTTATACCAATGTAGGACGTGTGCGTCGTAATGTCGTCGCGTTCATAGATAATACACTATAGACCAGAGGCAAGGGCGGATCCAGGGGGGGGGGGTCATTGGGGTCATGGGCTGGTTCTAGGTCGACCACTGATAATTTTTCGAATCGAATAACTTCGATTCGATTATATAGAATAATTACTATCCCTGAGAAGAAACGCCGAAACAAACTCAGTAAGATAATAGAATATAATGAAAATAATTTGTATACTTTTGTGTTGATGGTGCAATTATTTAAGGTGCATTCTATAAGCATTGCATTTATTTTTTTCTAAATAAAAAGCTGTTGTCCCGCGTTAGTAATAATGCTTGTATCGTGGTGCGTTTACACACACAAAATAATATTCACATGCATTAAATTCCAGTTCCGAAATGACAATCGAAACAATGACACGTACGCAACAATACATCGCTTAAACACAGCGCCACCCGTTCCGTCAAAGTAAGCACATATACTAATGTATTCCAATGCAAAACAAACAATTGAGTTACCGTTAACCGAAAATCGTTACCTGAAACCATGGAAATGATACATAACAGGTAATGATTAATTTAAGTAGGTACTGATATTCACGGATAAAAAACTCCCAACGAAAAACTTTAAATTAAATTGACCGTCAATTGCAAATTATATATAAGTACGCGGCCTAGTATTACGCCACGCGGACTGCATTTTCAGTCAAAGTTAAAGATTTTATTTCAAATGGACCCTTACAAAAAATATAGGTGCACGGTTCTAAAGTTAGAGTACACAGTAGAGGGTAAGCTACGCGCGTGTGAATCTAGACAATATGTCGGGACTCGGACTTGGGGTCGAAGCTTCCTGTGAACCACCACTTGTGCAGATTATTTTAGTTTCGGCCGACTTATGATTCAATATACTCAAAAAAGTAATTTATGCTACTGTGTAGGTACGTCCTGTATAGAATAATTTCTACTGTATTCGAACTGCATAAGTTTATTTTGCTTATAATTGAATTTTGTATGCATGATATGTATTGTCCTGTTTTCATTTTATTGGCAGATACATTTAATTGTTCATTGATCAATCTGTTGATTGTCTTGCTGTAATCATATTAAATACAATCTGTGCCCACAATTTCATTCGCGTTGTGAAAGTTATTTAATCCTGTATCATACATATTTATTATTAGACCTAAACCCCTAAAAATAACCACTGGAAAGTTCCATCAAAATCGGTACAATGATTTTAAATTACAACGCATTAAGATAGGCTTTGTATTATTCGAAGCGATACTGCCGCACTTCGGAGCCTGGCTCAAGAGGAGCGAACGCGTCACGTACCGACTGACGCAGGTGTTCACCGGGCACGGTTGCTTCGGTGAATACCTGAATAGGATCGGCCGCGAGGCCACGGCCGATTGCCACCATTGCGAGGCGTGCCCTGCGTGGGCCGCAGAGCGGCAGATTCTGGTCGACCAGATCGGGCAAGAAGCAGTCATGCTTCAGAAGGAGGCCGCTGAGCGGGATCGGGAGAGGGCCGATCTCGCAGGAGCAACCGCCCCGGCGCGCAACACGCCGCAACCCCCCCGCCTAACACACCTTGGCGGGGGGCCTTAGGGGTCGCGAGCGCGCAGAGTGGGGACTCTGCGCGTACTCACTTAGCGGCCCCCAAGAAGACGGCGACACGGTGTGATCCGTGTGTGCCCACATCGTCGTGTGTGCTCACAGCACCAGCGAGGGTAACGGGGGGACCTCTTTACAGTCTCCCCCGGGACGTGCACGAGGGGGTGGCCTCTTTACAGTCACTGCCTCCGGGAAGTGCCGATCGGCACGACACCGTGGTGGGCTTCGGTGCGGTCTTCTAAGAGTTCCTGAGGCCCACCATATGGTGTCGAGGCGGACCACCGTGGTGAGTTTAGCCGGTAGGAGTCCGGCACCCCCTCAGCCCTCCCCAGGCGGAGGATAGCCCATGAAGGGTCCTCACCACGCAAATAAAAAAAAAGGCTTTGTATTATTATACACTGGAGAGCAATGAATTTGGGTCGCTGCAAAAACCTTCATATTTGATCTAATCCAATTTAAGACTGCCTGCGTATAAAATAAACAATGGTTCAAGTTTCAAAAACCATTTCTTTTTGAAAATTGACATGCTTTGCATTAGAATTTTAATCTGGAAGCCTTTAATTCACTACTACATTGCTGACTGTTTGGAATTTCATTATTGTTGTTTAATGTAATTGCGTTGATTATTTATTTATTAATTATTGATTTTATTTTTAAATATAGCTCGACATTTTTAATTTTTTTAAACATTACTCATTCACTTTTGTAAGCTGACATCTAATTCGATTGATTGTGGCCCTGATTATAGTTTTGTTTTTCATGTGGACATTTATGATTTTGTGTTTTCCTGTATATGTGTGTAAATTGCCTGAATAAAGATTTTATTATTATTATTATGTGCAGGTTAGGCTTTGTGTTCTGTTTAAGCTAGTAATGTTGCTTATAGTCCCAGATTGTAAAACAAACTGAACTCTCGAAGATTGGTTAGGGATTACTGCAAAATAATGTTATATGAAAATATCGGGACGCTAAGTGTATATAGAAGATCGCCAGAGACAGAAACCTCCTCACAATACTTGCCGTATCAAGGAGTACCGCTTTCAATTTTACAATAGTCCTGTCAGTGATGATAGACCGATCCCAGTACAACGTGACATGGTCATTTTCGAGAATTGAGTCGGGCACATACTTGTAGTACGGTACCTCAAGATCCACAAGTTTGTACTGCAGAGCAAGTTGCTGGTGGATGATTTTGGCCTCATGGTTATGTCTGTGTAAGTACTAGCCGTTAGCGAAACGAGAACAGCCAGATATGATATGTCTGATAGACTCACCTGGATGGTGACATGCCTGACATATGTCAACCATCCCGTCTTTCATGGTATATCTCCGGTAGTTATTCGTCAAGATAACTTCGTCCATAATTGCACAGACAAACCCTTCGGTTTCCCCAAAGAGATGACCGAAGCGTAGCCAAGATACGGACACTATGAAGTCTACATCGGGCCCATGAAGAGCCCGAAAAAAGCGTCCGTCCGCGTCCTTGCCTTGCCATACCTCCTTGCGATCATTCATCATCAACGACAGCGGGGTGAGTCCTTTGTCCACTGCGACCACATCTCGATGCATACACACGACGCTTTTATGGAAATATTCCCTGATATTGCATACCTCACGGTTGTGGAGCGTCTTAGCATTTAAAAAGCCTCGTCCTCCACATTTCCTCATCACCGACGACCGTGGGTGATGCATCCGATCTGCGGTCAGCAATGTCCGAACTCCTATCCAGGGCGTCTAGTTCAGTCTGAGTCCAGTTCAGTTACCTTCAGTAGCTTCATCAGTTGCAATTTAGTAAGGGCAAACAGTTTTAAATCATCCATATAAAGCAAGTGCGATATCACCTGACCTCCTCTCCGCAAAAGATAGCCCAGCCTCGAACCCTCCAGCAAGGGGGCAAAGCTGTGCTCAAAGGGTTCAAGGCCAAACAAAACCAGAGTGGACTCAAACTGTCACCCTGAAATATTCCCCGCTCGATTTTAATGGGCTCGTCGTTCCCTTCAATCTGTCGACACCCTAGATAGCGAAGAACAGTACCTCTGTTATGCTATGGGTCACAGAAACCTTTGGTCGCTCTGGAACATACGATTCTGGGTATAGCGCTCCACCCGTCGTTTATATCGACGAATACGGCTTGCCCATGCCCAAACATTTTGCTTCAGGTAGTCGATGCGCTCTGTAACGCACGACATATATTCATGAAGACTTAATCCAGTCACTATAAATGCGCGCCTCACAAAGCGCATCACTCTTGGTCGCGAATTACCCTCCCTGGAGCAACATAGTTTGCCGATGAGTACTCTGGTCCCCTTGAAACGACGCTCAATCCTGCATTGCCAGGCTGGGACGGCGGGTTTTCGTGTGGCTCTGTCACAGTCAGGGAATTTGACAATAGCCACACGACATGCAGTAACAGCCGCGCAATACATGATTGAGTGTGTATCAAAAAGATCATCGCTGTTATCAAAATACTTATCCAACAGCGAATCCAGAGTGCACACTAGCGCCCTATTCTTTTTATTATTATTAAAACACTCTTCTTGTGTTCTTAGGGATTACAATCGATCGCTATGTCGGAGAGAGTAAGTTAGGCGGCTTTTGCATTCAGAAAAATTAGGCAGTTAACCGATACAGCAACGGCCCGACTGGTGTATTTCGCATATTTCCATAGAATTATGTCTTTTGGAATTCTATTGTGGGGATCAACGGCTGATGTAGAGTAAATCTTTGTATTACAGAAGAGGGCGATCCGGGCGATCTATAACATGTGCCCACGTGAGTCTTTACGATACCTTTTTAAAAATATCAATATTCTAACACGGCCGTCTTTTTACATTTTAGAAAATATAATGTTAGTCCGAAAAATCCTTCAAAATAGTGGTGCCAAAATTTAGATTGACTAAAACAAATAAATCATTTCTAGGATACGGTGTATGCTTCTATAACAAGCTACCAAAAATGTAAGAAGTTTAAAATCCATGTCAAATCTGTTCTCACAAGAAAAGCCTAGTATAGGATCATATACTTTTTTCGCGATAGAGACGTGTACCGCTAACTATTTTTTTCCCACGTGACTTCCCTGGTTCTATTTTACATGCGATTCGCTTCACAAGTCTCGACATTCTGGTTACTTCATTATTATTTTTATGTTTTATTCAAATTACTATAACTTGTACATTGTAAAACTTGCATTGTATTCCCAAATTATGCAAGTTAGTTTTTCCGTATGAATGTAAAATTTAAGATTTCATTGTAAATCAACATTTTAATATTTTTAAAAGATTATCCTTTGAATTTCTTCTTAGGAACCTCCATTTTCGAACCGTGCACCTAAGGTCTCGACCTTTTAAGTGCCTGCAAAGACCGAGTTAAATAAAAACTTTGACTCTAACTTTGAAACTTACTTAGCGTTATGTGCTTGGGAAGAGCTCGCAACATTGTGAGGTGACAAATCTCTAACGTGACATAAAATATTTGAAAAACACACCCGATTCAAAGGAAAGGTATAATAACTGCTGCTAAGCAATTTCAATTTGAAAATAAGCTTACCAGGTAAGTGTCGGTTAATAGGCCTATCAGCGCGTGCGCGGATTTCTTTTACAACTGGCCTGCCTAAAGTCAGAAAGTTCCTAGATACGCTTTAGTATTCAACGGGCTTGCGCACGCTAAACACTCAGCGTCGAGTCGGAGTTCATCAAATCGTTTATAAACAGTTGGAAGTAATCACCAGAATATGGCATTTCAATTCGCTATATTTACTGCCCTAATGTCTTATGTATACCACTTGAATAAGCAACCAGCGATACATCGAAGGTACTATCGTATTCATTACGGTATGACCAAAACCCGTTTTCGATTCAGATGTGTGATAATATCGATTGTGATATGTGTGACGGCATTAATTTTAATTAGGTTGGTAAGTTGTGAGTTTTATCTACTGTGTTACTTTGTTACTCGTTCAATAGTTATAAAAATTAAGTGGTTGTGTCGTTTTTAAACACCAATTAGTACAGTGGTTAGAGTGCTAAAACAGTCAAAACTGAGCGACGAGACGGACACAAGGTAACACAATTCTCTCTCACGTACAACAAAGGTAATTTTTGACTAGTAATAAAGACCCAAAGCTTTTATTTCGTTTTTCGGTAAAAGGTAACACAATCGTTCCGGGTTATGATACAAACTGTAATTTTATTGTCAAGTGTTTAAGGTTCTATGCTTTAGAACAGACTTGTATGCTTTGTATTGCTATGTATTTTCTAATAGGCACAATATTGTTTTCCTGTTAATCACTAAGGGAAATATAATTGATCCTACCCCAGTATGGAGTGGGAGACGATTTGGTCACAGTTAAATTGTGTTTTCGGGGACATATTCGTCTTGGATTGCATTAGTTTGCAACCAACTTTCTTCTGAGTTCAATTGGATGTAACGCTGTATTTCTTTAAAGCGTTATTCTTGCGTTAAGTCCGTTAGTGTCGCAAAAACTCGAAAAAGGTTTGATTTGAATTTAAAAAAAAAATGTGTTTGCCTCCATACTTCAAATTAGGAAAACCCCAAAGGAACCGCTGAAAATTTGAAATTTTATTTCGATTTTATGCTAACATGACATGACAAAGCATGAAAGCGTGAGTGTGTTGATAAGTTACATAATCAAGCATTTCAGAACAAACTTTCGATCAATATAAACTCCGATGTTTTAGATGTCCACATAATATTTAGTTTTTCTTGTAAATAGTTTGATAGGTTGAGGTTAATTTATTTGATTTTGAAATCACTTTATTAAAGTTGTTCAGGGTCTGAACATATTATTTCGATGTTAAAAATTAAACACGTAAATGACATTTTAGATTCTATTCTTTAAGCATTCGATATGGTTTTAGAAACGTTTTTAAAAAGTTTAGTTAATAACGTCGAAATATTCAAATAACAAATAACGTAACTAATAAATACGGTAAAAACGGAAACATGCGGCGACATTCGCAATTTGTGTATTGACGGTGAATGAGTGTAAATATATATATAAGGAGGATAATTTTATTATTCCTATTCCAACGTTGGCGAAGGCACACATCAGGCAAAGGAAAACATATTTACGATGGTTACCGTCGCCAGTATGTTAATTAAGTACCTACTTGCATTTCTTCGACGGTGACCGAACGAAGTGTCCTAGGCAATTTTTTTTTCACTAGGCCTAATTTTTTTTCATACCGTAGAAGTATAACAACATGTCTTCTATTATATAAAGTTTTAGTTTACTGATTACACCTACTAATTACGGCAAAAAAATCATAATACATATGCAGCCAGTGGAAATGTAAATTGAAAATATTAGATTTTCGTGTTTATCTGGAGCTCATTCGGGTCGAGCGTGGGATTGATTCCTAAGTCGGAATAAAGAGTAACGGAATTTTCTTTTAAAAAATCTTGTCTGTTACGAGATTAGAGTTGTGTTTTTTGAATGACGAAATACCTATTTAACGGAATTGAGACTCAACATCAATTCAAGATCATTAAAGAAGTTCAAAATTGTAATTAAGTCTAAACTTTGTAAAAAAGGATACTATGTATAAAATTTCGGACTATTTAGATGACAAAAACGCTTGGGATTGAGCCGCTCTATAGCCTTTCCTTCTTTTATTAATTAATTTTGCCATTAATTATTATATTATTTACTTCACTATTTTGATATTGTAATGTCGTTTAAATTTAAATGGTTTCTTATATATAACGGCTATATATTGTAAATATGAGTGACATCTAGGCTGAACGCTCTTAATTTAATTAATTCACACGATAACTGATCCATGCTTGCCCTCTGTTGCGACAGGTCCGTTCAAATAGATATGGCTCTTTCTTCAAAAGGCTATTCCACCCTATATTTGTCTCACATAAATCCTTAAATCATAACAATCTGTCTGGACTTTAAAATAGACTTTGACCCCTGAGTTTATTTCGGCGTTTCTTCTCAGGGATAGTCATAGAAAATGCCGACGCCATCTAGTTTAAAAAAGACGTGTAAAAGTGATTGAAAAATCTTAGTTACAAAATAAATAATTTCAATTCATTTCATTACAATTATAATAATAATAAATCTATATATGCTATCGCACCAATCCAAAGCGGCATAATCTTATTTTCTTGAATTATATAAATATCATATTTGTTTTTGTTTTCCTGACAATGAGAATCAATTACACAAGACGTCATTAGTTTCGCTTTTTAAAGAAACGGTTGGCGCAGTTATTGAGCGGTCGACTGCTGCGCTACGTGTCGCGGGTTCGATTCCCGCACGGAACAAATATTTGTATAATCTACAGATAGTTGTTTTGGGTCTGGTTGTGTATGTATGTGACATGCATGTTTATAAACTGAACCCACGACACAAGAGAAATCCTAGCGTGGGGCAAATTTAAAAAATAAAAACATTCGATTCTATATAATTTTTACGCACATTGAAAGCACCCTTACCTTTGCCTGGTTACAGCCAGTATTAAACCTACATGTTATAAATGCCCTATTTTAGAAAAGAAGTGATCACGGCCGTTCTTCTATCTAAAATACAGGCCTTTGTAGCAGTTACATCATATATGTATAAATGCATTTGACGACACGGTTGGGGCAGTGATTGAGCGATCCACTGCAGCGTTAGGTACGTGTCACGGTTTCGAGAGCCGTACGGAACAAATATTTGCAGATATGGTCTGCAGATATGGTCTGCAGATCGCTATCCCGGGTCTGGATGTTTATCCATGTGAATATTTGTCTTTATAAACGCAACTACAATGCAGAAATTATTCTAAAATAATATAACCGCGGTCGAATTCATCGATAATAGTTTAAACCAAAGATACCAGATGGTTCTGTTGGTCATACAATTAGACTACTCAAAATTAACATTTCCGTTCTTAAAAACCTGGAATCACCTACATTTTGATTAAGCGACAAACATTCCGTACAACTATCGCAAAAGACATTTTAGCAACTGAACCAAAAATAGCATGAAACGAACTAAAGTGAGTAGGTAGTGGGTATTCAGATATAAATCGGATATATGCGCCCGGCCTTAAAGAAAGGGCTCTGCTTTTTTTTATATACGTCAATTTTTATTAGTCGATGATCACAGACTAAGTACCTATTTTAAAAATTTAAATTTACTTCCAGTATAATTGTTGTCATATTTTAGGAACAGATTCAATAAAATGACACTCGAAAAAACAATATTATGCTTTTACAAGCGCCTTATTAATAAAATAATCACATAAATTATTAATCTCGATTGTGTTTAGACCATAGTTTAGACAAATTGGTCACTTCCCTAGGTTCTTGAACAATACTGCGGCTCTCTCTCCTGTGCGAGCGTGTGACACGGGGACATTTGAAATCGCAGAACGGATCTTTTAGAATTTGAGTAACAAATATTCATCCATCCATCCATCCATCCTCAAAAACTTTCACATTTATAATATTAGTAGGATTCCTGTTAGGTACTCGAAATAATAAAACAATATTGTTTGTAAAGTCGTCACGATGGTGATATTCTTGTACCATAACAACTCGATCCCTATCTGAACTAGTTATTTCTGACTAATGCATGCTTATCGCCTAAGGTCTAAACCACATTTATCAGCACCGATTCACATTTTATATATTTAAAATGGCTATATCGTCGCTGCACTTTCCATAATCGCTATGTGTTTTTTACACATTTACAGGAGACGCATGAAACTGATTTTCTCGGAAAATACCCAGAGATAACATTTCGTAACTGTTTAAATATTGCATTTAAGTATAACATAGCTGTTTTACAGTATGTGCGTAATGAAATAACGACTAAAACTGCATAAAAAACCGAAAATAACAACAACGACAATAACGCATAGCGACTTTTGCACGCGCAATGACGGTATATTGTTCGTAGATGCGTGCGCTTCAATTCTCTTTTCAGCTCTTATAACTGTGGCGCTTTCCAGATTACATCATTGTACTCCGAAAATTTGTCCGCACTTTACTAAACCTTAACTTCTGAGTTTTTCGGCGTTTGGTTTCTACTCCCCTACGCTATAGGTATTTCATTCATAGTATGGTATCGTGTAGTGGACCAACAACTTATGTGATTAAAAAGAAATAGAACAGTTAGTTACGTTTCATACGATACTTATTATGATCACTTACCTACTCACTGACTGACGGTCAAAATCGTTTTGCGACGATATTAAAATTCGTCTAATTCGCTATACCCATACTTTTGACGAAAGCGATCAATACTACACCCGTAATCATGTTTACTTTTAAGTACCTACGGAATTTTGGAAAATAATATAGTACGTTTGTAGAAACGTTGAGAGCTTTAACACAGAGGATTTTGAAATACCACTTAAATCATTGCATGAAATATTTGTATCTGCATTTATGTTTTTCGAATTGGAAAATTCAGCCTGTAAGGCAAATTAAAACCTGGATAAGCCCTCACTGAAACTATTTTTTTTTCTGTACGGTTGTATTTTTTATTGTAAGTTACTTTTTTTACATACCATTCTGATAGGTACACTTTTGTAAAGTAAAAATATATTTTATACTAGAGCATTTTATTATAAAATGTTTATTTATTTTATTATCTTACTATAGGATAATATATTTAGATATAGATAGTATTCCTTGTGCAATATTAATATTGCACTGTGTAATGTGATGTAATATTGCATTGTAAGATGTTTTTTTTTTTTAAATACTCACTTTTAAAACTATGTTTATTAATTGTGAACCAATATTTTGAAGACGAATTCAGAAGAGTTTCCATGAAGTTTCATGTAGGTCTCTCCTCAATAGAACCATCCCATTTGGGAACCATGTACCTAGATTCTTAACGTTTTAAAAGTGCCTGCAAATGTCTATTTAAAATAAAAAGCGTTGACTTTGAGGTATTAATCCCGAATGGTGGGGTGAGTCTTCCTTGTATTTCTCCTCCACCTCACCCCTTACAAGGTGGATTTTTGAGATTTTAAATTTCCCCTTATGCTTCTTCATTATTTATGTACCGTTTAATTTATCGGTGTAGATTCATACTCATCTGACTTTTTGGAACGACGAAGCAACCGAATCAAAGTTATCAAGTATATTGTATCTATATTTAGATAACATAATAAAAATATATATTTTAAGTAATATACATTTCTGTACTGTATGCCTGTACAAATAAGAATATTCATATGCACTACTGATAACCGGAGCAACTATCTGTAGTTTACAAATATTAGATCGAACATGCGACAGCACAGCAACGGGTGGTTCAGAAACCACTGCGTCGAATTTGTGGTCAAACTACATCAAACAAAACAATAAAAACAAGTAGATGCCAAGGATATATCATTGCCCCACACAAACGCCCTCCCAAATGTCCATAACATAGGTATATATATATATCGATAAGTGAAACACTTATATATATATCGTTAAGTACGCTGTATGTTGCATTCAAAGTACTTACTGTTGAATGCAACATTAATCCCTTTTAACAGAACCATCAGCTTGAATGATATTTTACTATATTTGGCTGACACAGAAAAGTCACTTACGCCGGTCAAGTTAAGGTAGTTTTACTAATCGGGATTTTGTAGCTATAGAATTATAATTTATATTTCAGAATTTCAATAGTCGTCGGTTATTTAATATGCATTTTACGTTGATGATAACACGTTGACATTTGTGAAAAGCATGACGATAAAGGATGATAATATTTATTATATTATTAGAGTTACATCCCTAAGTAGCGCTACAGGGAAAATCACATCAAAATCGACCTTCTAGTGCCGTCATACTCAACCTGCGGCCCTCGAGCCGCGTGCGGCCCGCCAATCTTTTGTGAGTGGCCCACTTGGCATAGTAGTCAAGTTGTCAACCACTTTAAATTTTGCGCAGTTCCGGAAAAAGTGTGAACGCGCGGAGTACAGTGGGTACCTAGATAACCCTACCGCGCATTGCGTTGCAGTGAGTGATAGAGGGATTCAGAGATCTCGTTAAAAGTAAAGTTCTGGATTGTGAAAGCTCTTCCAAAATTTCAAGATCGCATGTGGCTGAATGATTATCTCACATTATAAGACTTTTAAGATCATCCAGTCAGATGAATGGTGAAGAATTCTTCATATATATTTTTTTTGTTTTCTTTATTTTTTTTACGGTATTTAAATATAACGTTATTAACACCTAAATTTTGTGTTGTGGCCCGCGGCACCTTAACTAATACGTTTTTGTGGCCCTTATGGAAAAAAGGTTGAGTATGGCTGTTCTAGTGGTATCACCACCTGGCATCGGCGTTGTAGAGGATGGCTTGAAGGGATTGGCAGGAATGTGTCTTTTAGTAGCTCTGGGTCAGCTATGAATAAATGTTTTAATCTTAGGGAAAGTGAAACGTGAGATTCTATTTGAGGCTTAGTAAGGCAGAACGTAGTGAAAAAATAGTTGCTTAACTATCTATAAAACTTGTAACTGTAATAGGACTTTGGGCTCAATTGATGGTCACTGTGTAATAAAACCGTAAAAATAACTACTTAAATGTAAATGAAACAGAAATAGACATTCATTTATTCGGAGGAACATGGTGTTACAAAAGTGCATATTAAACAACTAGCTTTTGGCCGCGACTTTGTCCGCTTCGAAGGGCTTTGTGTAATATAGTTTTACTTATTGGCTGACTCGTTAGTTTAGTATTAAATAATAATATGCATTACAATGCGTTCTACCTTTGTAAAGGCATATAAATATTGGTTTAATTTTTTGTCAATATTATGACGATACAAATTATGATTAAAAATATTATATGAAGTATATAATAAAACATATTACCAACGTAGTACGAATCCAAGTTAAAAACCAATTAAAATCATTATTAATAGAGTATTAAAATAAATAAATAAATTAAATATCAAGTGGTACCTAAGTATTAAATTGATTGAGTAGAAAATAATTCACAAAACTACTTTCAGGAACATACACGTAGAATAGATACTTCCTCGCTTTTAAAAAACTTCTTTGGCAGGTAGGTTCTTTATTATGATGTTGGCATACACACATCACATTATATGGAAATAATATAAAATCCACACTATTACAAATGCGAAAGTAACTCTGTAAGTCTGTCTGTTTGTTATCTCATCACGATTAAACCATTAAACTGATCATTTAAAAATAGGTGGCTTACGACCTGGAGAAGGACATAGGTTTATTTTTACTATTGCTACAAAACATTAATAACATAATACGTACAAAATACACGCAGATGTCGGAGGCAACAGCTAGTACTAAATATGTATATATAAAATACTTGTCGAAGCGAGATGATTTAATCGTACCTCTAAATTAATTAACCATTTTGGAAATGAAAACACGACGTTAAGTTCTTTTATTATTAACGGTTTTCTGTCAAAGCCTCAGAACCTGCATTGTTAATATTGCTTTGTATGGGTTGGTTTGTGAAATATTATAATTCATTTTTTTTAGGAATACCTGTGAGTTGTGCAGTATGTGTGTAGGTTGTTTACGTGTTATACACAACAAATACTTCTTTAAAATAAATGCTTTAGAAATGTTGTCTCACCCTACGATTTCCCCTGGAGATAACTCACATGCCAAAATATTCAAGATATTAAAACTATTATTATAATAAGGTTGTTGCATCGTGCGAACCTTTGAAACCTATGTCCTGCAATGGATTATGAGATGCTGAGTCGATTGATTTAAAGTTATCTTATTCAGTGAGTTATACGTGTTCACTTGTCACAGAATAATTATTTAGAAAGTGATATGTGCGAGGTAATAGGTAACAGTAACCGTATAAGTATCGCAATTCTATATGATTTATAATATTCAATATTATTTACATTAATTAGGTAAACTCATAATAGAATATTTGCATGAATAAAATTCTATTTTAATGATGATCAATCTCACAGTACGTTGATATCTTATTCAAGTGTTACACGGTCGGGCTGAAATAGTATCTTTGAATGCATTTTCGGCATGAAGCATTTCAAATTGCTATTTGAGAGGATTATTTCTCGGTTTCAGCTTCTAAGTATGGTAACAGCTTAAATGGGTGTGTGTGGGTGTGGTTATTTCCGCTCTGGGGTTACAACATACGTCTTACATGGCAAAACCAGACCAAGTATCTGGCCATACAAATATAACCGAATATTTGTATGGCCAGATACTTGGTCTGGGTGCGGGCATCGAAAGCTGGACATGTAGCGCACAAATCTAGTCGCTTAGCCACTACTCGTCCCGTCTCAGCAAATTATAACTGGCTTTTCATTTGATGTATTGATCACTTATTAATACACTCTTGCTGTATTGATAAAGTTTGGTAAGGGTCCTAATAATAAATTAAACAAAAAAAAAATTAAATGGAAATATTTCCTTTTAAATTATTTTCAATAAAACCTTAATACTCCTTCATGACGTTTAGAATGAATATTTTGTTTATGAAATTATTATGACATATAATTTTTGCAGGTCACCATCATCATTATTGTATCATTTGTTATAATAAATATAGTTGTAATTTTGATTTTGTGAAAATGTATTTTCGGATTATTCGAGCCAGTCAAAATTTTTTAATCCAAGATTTCAAACACGATCGGTGAGTTGATTTAATTATTATCAAGATCTTAAAATACTAGGAAACTTCATTCGTTTAGGTGGGCTTTGTTCTACTTTGATGCATGAAAACCATTGTTTAATACAGTGGTGTACACACAACATTTTCACATAACGCATAGTGCCGTAAAACACGTATTCTTGTATCCAAATTAAACACGTTTTGAATAGAACTATAAAAGTCACAGTAGCCTAGTGGTTGCTACGTACCCTACGCTCAAGTACAAATTTTGAGACAACGGATCGGCATTTCAGTACTTCATAACCTCTCTGAAGTCTGTCTGAAGAAACTCAGGGTCCATTGAACTCTTTTCTCAGTTCTTATAAATATTCACTTTTATCACACTTATTTTAAAAAACAACACATTATCATAAAACATGCCTTCTCCCGCCCAATCGACCATTGTCAGCCTTGTTAATCCCTTCCATTTTTAAAAACACCCCTGCATTAATAATATTCAATATTTATCATGTATCGTATTTCTTTTTAAAATATATATATTATACCCCACGTGGATAGAGTTTATAGACGTAAATTTTATATGCACATTCACCCAGGCTTGATACAACTATCTGTAATCTGTACCTCCCAATCATTTAGCTGTTGCTTCATATAGGGCGTCCCACGGCTATGGGACATAGAGGGAAAGTAGGTATTTTTAATATTGTAGATAATTTTCTTTATGGAAACATTAATTTAAAAAGATTTAATCGAACGGACTAAATGTCAAAAAAAAAACACCCGTATTTTTATGATATCAAGCAAAGGGTCAATCATAAGGATTAATTCCTTCTAAGTAATACAGCTGCTCAAATTAAAGAAACACCATGAAATTTTACATATCATGTAGTCATAAAATAGTTAGGAAGGGTAGATAATGTACATACTCACACAACCACCATTAAAAAAAACTGTTTGTCAGTAGCCTAACAGATTTCAATGAAACTAAAGGTTGTTTATTTATTCGTCTAACTTATAAAAACCGAAGCATATACATATATATATATATATAAAGAATATAGCGTAATATATATAGCGTGTAAATATAGCGTGGAATGCTTTCACGATATTATTGAAATAACTTTTATAAATAGCTTTCAATAGAATACTTGTAACATTTAATATCTAACAGCCCACGCTTTTTTACAATGAAATGAATTATTATTTATACTTAATAAATATTTTCAACTGTTTAGTTCAGCGTATTATAAAAGCTTGTTTATTTTTAAAACTATTATTTATTTTCTTAATTATTAGTCTCTGCAAAAACGTTAGCAGTAATTACAGTCAAACGACTTGATTTTCAGTGTACAGTATAAAAATAACAATTACCGACACTTATCCTGGTGATTCTGACCAGGATACTAGGACAAAATTAATAATATAGTATTGTCATCGGTCCTTGGTACGTGTGCCAATTTTCAAGTTCGTCAGACGCCTTGAAGATGGTGAAAATCCCGTTGAAAGATTTCGTTACATAGATACATAAATACACACAGGTCAAGCTAATATAAAGCGTGTAATAAATGTCATACAAATCATAGGCCACGATTGATTGGTAACTTAAAATAAGCCGGCACGCCTATACTCCAATAAGACTCCGATAATTTATTTCTGTAGCCTTATGTACATATGTAGAAGACTTGTAGTAAAAATATATATGTTTCATCACGCTGGCTTCGCTCATAAGAGTTGACCAGTGCAGCATATTTTTAGTATCCTTGATGATATTTTGTGATAAAAATTATCATGTTAAATTAGACGATGTGTAGCACATATTTTAAAAATAATTGATCTGCATGTTCTAACGCTGAACGGCATAATTAGCATTATAATGAAAGCTTTTAGCCTGCATGGGTTCCTAAGTAATTTAATTTATTCTAAGTAACATAGAGGAAAGCTTTGTTCTGCAAGTATTTGCACAGAATTTTCCTTGATGGGTTAGACAGAGTTGTACACCTATACTTCATTGATGCCGTTATTTTGTACCATTTAAGAGAGGGGCGAGCTTATTCATCTGCTGGGAACAGTTCCAAATTTTGTGTTCCTAATGAGAATATAGATAGAGAAACACAATAAGATTTTGCTCAACGCGAATCGTATCCTGGGCCTCACGCTTAGCAATCGCACAGGCGACCACTAGACCAATAAGAGTGTTATTGTTTATAATATAAATAAATGAAGGAATATTCATAACATTGTGAGATTAAGCTCCTCCCAAAAATTTACTTTAAAATACCGACTCTGTTTAAATTACGATGAACCTGGAGTCGCCAGGAAGGTTCGTACTGACAAACTTTCCATCACAGCTAATTGCACCGTGTGTTCGTGCCGTTAAAAAGCGAATTCTGTGGAACACAAGAATCGTACATATCGCCCATACAAATAAAAAATATTTTATTAGACAATAATGAATAAATTGCAATGAATACGTTGATTACAAGATATTTATCTAAACATATAATATAATTATAACAGGCTTATGTCTGTACATTAATTATACATATTGGAGAACAACTAATATAGGGTGTCTTTATTAGAGTAACAGAAGCCAAAACAACAGTTTTTAGAATTTTTGTCTCTCTGTCTGTCTGTATGTTTGTACACGCATCGCGCGATAACTATTGCATGGAATGAAAATACAGGTTCTCATTTTACCGCAGGAAAATATCAGATTCTAAATTCCACGCGTACGAAGTCGTGGGCAAAACGCTGGGATGGTATAACATAAAAAAGATCGTCCACAACCGGATTCAAAAAACATGTTTCGATATTCTTTTTGCAAAAATACGCTGTGCGGTATTTTTTTGAAGTGCGCCGTAATTTTGCATCTGATCTCACCAATTTGTTTCAAATATCATGTTCATCTTTGTATGTGTTTTTTTCCTAGTCTCGGTGATTGCTTTTGCCCTCTGGGGTGAAACAGTAATAATTGGCTGTACACAGTAATTGTGTGATACACGATTTATTTATAGTGTCGTTGCAGATTTAACAACGTTTTTTACCCACGTCCTTATATTGTTATAGTTGTTTTAATGTTGTAGGTACGCCGTAGGGCGTCTTGTGTTTTAATGAATTAAATTAGAAACGAAATAGATATATCAATATATGTAGATAGAGTCATATTAAACAGTAAAAACAATGTAATTTATTTATAACATAACTCATACTCAATCTCTTTTACTCTTTCAATCTGTTCAATTAGCTCGTAGCTCCGTAGCGCTATCGTAGTATTCTATGAGCACGTAGCGTTGTAGCAACTTACATGCATCAAACCCTCTTTGTTTCGTCTATAAACAAAGTTATGGACACCTATTGTGAAAGGTTGACTACACGGTTGGCGACACAGTTGGTGCAGTGGCTAGCGTTAGCGATTAGCTTTCTGCGCTACGTACCGCGGGTTCGATCCCACGGAACAAATGTTTGTATGACCTACAGATAGTTGTTGCGGGTATGGTTGTCTGTGCATGTGACATGTTTTTTTGTAAACTGTACCCACGATACGGGAGAAATAATGGTGAGGGGCAAGGTTTCTTTTTAAAAAAAATTGTCTTGCGCAAATCGTTATCTTTATTTCCCAGTTATTTTTCAGAGCAAGTTTCCGGGTAATAATGTCATTACATTAAAATTTTAATTAGCTATTTGACAGTTGTAACGATATATCCTATACAACAGTCTAGTAGTTAGTACGTAACATCTTGGAGTATTGCAGTGTGGTATGGCGACCACATTATGCTGCACACCAATTGTGTCTTGAACGGACTCAAAGACGTTTCCTATGGCACCTGGCCTTCTCCAACGGCATAGCTAAACCGGTATGATCTTAGAACGATAAGCTAAGATACTTTTACATTAAACCACTCGAAAAACGCAGATGCGTAAATGATGCGATTTTCGCGAATAAAGTGTCACGAAGAAATATTGACTGTCCTTGCTTACCAGCTATGTTCAAATTTCACGCTCCGACTAGGATCCCCCGCAGCTCAATCAAACCACAATGCCCGCCACACAGAAATACTGTTCTGGGTGCCAATTCCCCGTACTCAAGGATATGTAAGATTCTTAATCGATGTACACTTTGATTCGCTCAATTATTTACGACCTCTCTGACTAATAAATTATGTATAGTCAGTTTCGTTTTTTTATTTTCATAATGTAAATCTCTTTTCACTTGCTTTTTAGTTTTTTAAGTTTAATAAGGTTCTTGTTTGCCTGCATTGTCTAGCTTTTTGTATTATTTTATTTTTATTAATGCATGTGGTGTTTACCTTTAACTGATGGTTACACTTATTTTTTTCATTTATCAATAGAGTGTAACTGTATGTTTTTACCGGAGTAAACAATTGTTGGTGAACCAAATTAAATAAATAAATAAAATATGAAATATGTTAGATGGTAGTTTATAGGTTAACAATAATTATACAATATGTTTTTTGCATTAAAATAAATGGTAAATATTTTATTTTTGAAGCATAAATTTAAGTTTTTTTATCTGTGGATTACAAGAACCGAAAACCGGGCGGCCATTATTGGGCATCGTGTGACGTCACTCTCCGCAAAAAAAAATAACGTCGTATGTTTTATTGTTTGCGATTTGCTAAGAAAATTAACACTAAAATATTTCGATTTGTGCTTGTGAGAGGTTTCACGAAATGAAGTCAGGCCTCAGGTCAGACTATACAAAAGCTGACAGTACAAATTTGCCTAAAGTCGATTCATTTATGATCGCAAAATTCTTTGCGTGTAATCCTGACTTTTGCTCTGCCGAGTTTCCGGATGCAAAAACTTCCGTTAGTACCGAAATAAAAAAAAGTAATAATATAGTTCAGTTGCTCCATAGATTTAGAATGCTTCACAGCTTTTGACGATTAGGACATTTAGGAACGAATATTTATAAACATTTTGTCAGGATATTTAATTGTAGTACTTCTACACAGGCATGGCATACGTCTTGAAGCTTGGCATTCTCAAAAAAAAACCTGTAAACTTCCCACTCAAAATATGCTAAAGAGTTAAAGCGTCGTAGTTAGCTTTGTTTCGTTTATTGAACTGACATTATGACTTAACAGCTAGCAAATGTCACGTGGCCTGCTGTTTTCACGCGAATTTCAAATTAATGGATAAAAATTATTTTTTTCTAATAATCAAAATCAAAAAAAGTTAAAACGTATAAAATAAACCTACGTAAATTTTAAAATAATTTTCCGAAAACTGTTGAGTAGCCAATTAGGGAAATTCTGCGAACTCAGTAAGCTTCTTTCGATTTATTTTCGTATACAGAAGGTGAAACAACGTTTTTTGAAACAATATCTATCTTTCTGAAATACCAGGATTATGATAAAATGTTCAATGTAGCGTAGGTGATATTTGAACTCATAATATTTTTTTTTTAAACTTTGCCCCACCCTTGTATTTCTCCTCTATCGTGGGTACAGTTTACAAACATACATGTCACATGCACAACCAACCAGACCCGAAACAACTATCTGTAGATCATAGAAATATTTGTTCCGTGCGGGGATGGAACTCGCGACACGTACCGCAGAAAGCTAACCGTTTAGCCACTGCGCCAACCGTGTCGTTATAATATCCATAGAGCTGAGCAGTGTACCACATTTAAACTGTAATTTAATGGATAGTTTGAAGTGTAGGAATTTAATTATTTAAATAGGACTCGTTACTTAGGGCCAATTTTTCAATCCCCAGATATAAGTTAACTAGATGTTAATTTAAAATTGACTCTGGTTTTATATGGACTTATCAGAAGAATAAGTTATCTGAGGTTTATCTAGCTATTGAAAATCTGCCTTTAACATGTTCACTGCGTAACGTGGCGACCTAAACCTCGTACGACATCCGCACTCAGTGCGCGGCTAAGAAAGCTGTTCTTCTCGCTAGTGCACCTTCGATTTCTCTTACCAATTTTATTGTATGAGTGAAATGACTAGAATATGTTTAAATATCTTCTTCAGTAGTATTTAGTCTTCTTAAGTGGGATAGTCATAGGAAATGCCGACGCCATCTAGTTTAAAAAAGACGTGTAAAAGTGATTGAAAAATCCTAATTGCAAAATAAATAATTTCATTTCATTTATGAATAAAAATGTACGAGTTTTTTTTTTTTTTTTTTACATTGCCCCACACTAGGATTTCTCCTGTGTCGTGGGTACAGTTTACAAACATACATGTCACATACACACACAACCAGACCCGAAACAACTATCTGTAGATCATACAAATATTTGTTAAAATCGAACCCGCGACACCTAGCGCAGCAGTCGATCTCTCAACACACTGCGCCAACCGTGCCGTCGATTATATTTGCCTTGTAACGATCGAATAGTTAATGTTTACTTCAAGCGCGGTACAGGGTGCATAGAACCTCGTAACGATCTCGTACGAGGCGGAGCGGTAAATTTATTATTAATCATTGTTGTTATTATGTCAATAACTGACGGACGTAATGATGGATGTAAACAAAGCCGACCCGAAACGGTCAAGAAAGATTTTGGAATTTTCTTATTATAAAACTTTGTAGTTTTATAATAAGAAAATTCCAAAATCTTTGCGGATAGCTTGTGTTTTAGTAGTGCTTCTTTATAACTAAGACTAATATTTATACTAGTCCTAGTTCAAGACATACATTTCAGGCCGCATATTTTGCAAGCGGATCTTAATCATGATAAAAAAGTAAGTGATTCCATTCTTCATTTGTCATTCAAATGCTCCTAAATTGACAGTGATCATATTAAAGACGACGCTAATTGCATGATTACATTTTTAGAAAACGTTCTAATTTATGCGCCTCGGTTTGGTTTCATTACATCCCTATTTGTTTATTGATATTTTTGATTAGGTGCGTGAAGCGGTTAAATTAATTCCGTATTTTTATTTCTTTGTATGCGCAACGAGGTGAAAAAAAATACGTAATATGTTTTATGGGATAACTATGTCAATTTAGACCCAATCATCGGGGGTGATGACATATATAATGTTCGAACAATACATTATTCATTGGTATAATCCAAAAAAAAAATACTAGGTAATTTTCATTAGAATATTCAAATTTAAAGTGATAGTACTGTACGAGATGCTTTTGACCTAGCTTGGCACTGGAAAAAAGGCAAACAAGACATGGTCACCACTTCGTTTGTAGGTTCCCATAATTACTGCTCGCAGTGAACGTGTTAAATGCATTCGATGTAGATGTTAAAAAAAACTAGAACCCTAACTGTCAGTTTTCTGCCAAAGACCTTAGAATAGTCGACCTAGGCAAACGTTTTCAGAAATAAATTTCGAGAGACTAAGCGACTGACTTCACCGACCAGTCCCTCCTTAACAAGCTAATTTTAGGTTCAAACTGAAAATTGATCGGAACACGGCCGGGCAACTGATGCGGCCGGAATCATTCAGCAGTTTATAATCGTATGTTTCAAAATATCCTACAGCTCTTATGTAAGGGCCAGCATCGATAACGGTCTAGCTGACAGACGGGACTACTTTAGGAAGCCTGAAATGCGTCGGAGCCGTAGGGAGGCAAAATGTTTATTGCAGAATGAAGGTAGCATTAGTATTAGTTGTGACTTACAGCTGATTTCAATGCGTTATGCGCAATTCTACTTCACCTTTATATAACTTATAGGGGCTTAGCAAATTTTCCTTGAGGGAATTTAGTCTTCATATTCTTCATTTGAATATCTCTCGGAGTCCACCAACGAGTAACAGTCAAATGTAATCATATTAGGACTGTGTAGTTTTAATATTTTAGCAACATGTTAATAACTTACTTTTGAAGCAGGTAACATATGAAAGTTTTAAACAAACTTTGACTTATTTACTTCAAGAGTATATTCTTCAATCCTGTGAAACTGAAATTTTGCAAAACTTACAGTTTTGAAGAGATAAATAATTTAGTGTGATTAATATTTTAAGATGAAAATTAAATTAACTATTCATGATTTGCGTGTATTATTAATGTATTCACGGTTAAGTGGGTTACAATTTGCGCTTGCCATAATTTTATACACCGCACGTCCCTGTGTCGTGGGTCCTTTTAGAGATATAAAACTCACATGCGCATATAGCCGATAGGCTTAGTTATATAGTTGCAAATGTGTCTATTTTAGCACTTCAAGTGATTTTATGATTGATGAAAGTAAGATAAATTAGTAAATAATCTTTGTCATGAAAGCAACCGTAATGTTAAAATCAATAATATATTAATACGTGAAGCAAAAACTTTGTACCCCTTTTTAAGAAAATTACGTGGACTGAGGAGTATTTTTGGCACAGTTAAAGTTTATATGGAGAAGCAGTGCAGAAAGCTTGTATTTTTATATAATATCCATTAGAAATACATAAAATGAATAAAAACAAACATTACACACACTACCATGCGTTTAAAACACACTCACATACATGAAGAGAAAACTTTGTACCCCTTTTTAAAATAAGTATTGTGCGAACGGAGGAGTGTGAGATTTGCTATAGTTAAAGTGTAGGTATATGGAGAAGAAGTGCAGAAAGCTAAAATTTATATATGATTCGATGACACGGTTGGCGCAGTGGCTAAGCTATTAGCTTTTTGCGCTACGTGTCGCGGGTTTGATCCCCGCACGGAACAAATATTTGTATGATCTTTAGTAGTTTCGTTTAGTAGTAGGTCTGGTTGTGTGTGCATGTGACATATATGTTTGTAAACTGTACCCACGATACCTACAGGAGAAATCATAGTGCGGGGCAATGTTTTAAAAAAATATATGTTTTCCAAATAAGTACATTAAATTAAATAAAACATTAATTGTTTACGCTCATACTGCCGATGTCTAACATATGGAGTGTCATACACGCTCGCATGTCGGAAGTGATTGAACAAAATAAAATAAAAAAATTCTTTGACCATAGAGCTCACCCCACTACTGGACAAATGCCTCCCTACCTCCCAAAAGTTAATTTGCAGGGCGGCCTTCCCCCTTCAACGCAACAGTAGTAAACGCAAAGTGCAAGTTTGTTTTTTCCGTGTAATTAATAAAACATTTTGGAAGATAGAAATCTTTAAAATATTCGAATTTGAAGAACTTTATTTTAGAAGTTTAATCATCTTTAATCCTTAATTAATCTGTATCAGCAAAAAAATATTACCAAAGAACCGTACATTAATGAATATAATAATTATATATGTACATATATACACGTGTCCACGACAATATCTGCCCGGTACATCTTCATTATCACACCTTTAAACCCTTACTTTTTACACCTTACACCTTAATTTTTGAAACTATATTTTTCGGTTCGCCTAAATGTTTTGTTGGCCGGACATAATAAAATCCCTCCGGCCTCTAAGTCACAATGCACACAGCTTTTCACTGCGTCCTACCCACTTACTCGTCACTACAATGCATTTAAGCGGATGTCCGATACGATTGTTAGCTGTAACCATTCTCGCAAAGCTGTGACTGTAAGGCCGTGTTGTCAATGGCAGCGGAGCTGCGGCATTAAAGCGAGAACGAAGATGCGTGAATTATTACAATCTAAGCCCCGTGCTGCATTACGATACTCGCTGAAGAGATCCGGCGTCGAATGGTTTTTTTTCAATGTATATTAGTCAGGCCTAATTAAACGTGACATCACATTATCGTTGTTTCTAGCGCTTTTTTTGCTTTCCGGCCCTGGTCTCGAATATTCAGACTCGCTTTCCGTTGTCCTTAACGCTGCCGCCTAGATTAGGCAGGGGGTTCACACACTCACGTTCGGGTGTCCGTCTATATCAAACAACTTGAGAGGTGTTGCCTAAATTGGTGTAACATTTATTGATGCATGCAGCACCGTATCTGATAGGGTCTGGCAATCCTACAGAAGTTCAACCTAGTGGAAAACGTTCGCTTTGACTCCAGTAGCACAGGTAACGTGGATTCATAATTAACAGTGCGTTCCTCACCATCTGTTGTGAACGGTAGGTCTTTATAAGACTATTCTTTGGTTTAGGCCAATTTGGTTATTCATTTTAATGCTCGACGCAGGTTTATCATATCGCTCCTAACATTTAAACAAAAAATAATAGAATGCGCCATCGAACTATTTCGTAAAAATATACGGTTTTACGAGAACACGTCTAAATAGATTAATGTTTTAAAAAAAAATTGCAACGCCATACTTCGAGAAAATACACATTTTGCATTTTGTTAGAATTGGAATTTCTGTAATTATCTGATAGACACAGGCTTCACAACAAAGCCGTGCGTAAGCCAGACACCGAATCTAAAATTAATTTTCCGGCGTCGTAGCTTCCATTAGGTGCAATTTTAAGCCTAATTCATATAGAAAGGCTATTTGTCGGGCCGTTAAGTCATCTCTAAACCGATTAATCCATTCCATCAGTACAGAGCAGCGTATATAATTATAATGTAGCTAATGTGTGAATTGTAACGTATGGCCATGAAAGTGAACGCTGTCTGCCTGATAGAGATGATTGGAAGATATAATCTATATATAATATAATAGAAGATAGAAAAAGACATATTGCGCCGACCTCAAATATTATGGGATATGGGCAGGACAACGGTGTATCTACTAAGAGAATACTAATGAAAGGGACGGACAGTAATTAATTCGATAGGTAATTATTTTGGGCGTGCAGACTGTCGATCTGCAAGGTTAAGCAGCAGTTGCTGCGGTCCGTTCTTGGATGAGTGACCTTCCTTTATATAACCGTCTGAGCCTCGTTAAACACGTTGAGCTGTTGATTCCAGTTGTAAAACGAATACCCATGATAGTTGTTATGGGTGTCAGCAGCCCAAAATGTCTGCCAAGTCTGCCAGTCCCTCCTAGTAATTGGGTAAAGTGGAGGTCAGATGGGCGACGGCAGTCGTTCCGTGTAAAAAGGCTAGGCATATGATGATGTAAAGCGATTAGCAACTAGATTGTCAAGCCATGACAATGCCTTTTCAATAACTATGAATGCTACGATGGTCTATTATGACCGCTATACTTAACTTTAACTGACTTTTAAAAAGAATACAATAAGTATGTCGTTTTCAAATAGATACAAATTTGTTCTTTAAAGATTATTGTTTTTGGATTTAAATGAATTAGATGTGGCTTCAACACTGGGTCGAGCTTGTCTTTTGCTTATGAATACTAGTAATAGTAATATGTAGTTAATATTGCTTTAGTTTTTTTCATAAATAAAAAACTAATTATCTGCACATAACCTACTATAGTATCACGCCTGTATTCCCCGAAGGGTTAGACAGAGGTGTACTATTGTACACCCACATTTCGCCGATACCGTTATTGAGTCCCATGTATTAGGGGGCGAGACTATTACCATCTACCGGGCACAGTTCCAGACTCCGTGCTGCTATTGAAAATTTCCATACAGAAAAACCTAATAAAACTTTGCACGATGCGTGAGGTCCTGGAGTCACGTTTAGCAGCCGTATTTGCGACTACTAGACTAATGAGGCAGTCGATTAACAGATAATATTATTAAAAAGCTATTGTGAATATGATTGTTTACGTTATAAAACAGTACAAGAACACAAGGATCTGTAACATAATAATTCAATCGGCTTATATCAAATAATGTGGTCTATTGCACCGTTCCTTCTTCTATAAAATACAATACAATAATTTGATTCCAGCTTATGTCTCCCGTAGCCTGGTAGTTTACTGTACAGTCAACATTAAAAGTGATTGAAGGAGATCCCAAGTTAAATAACTCTAAGGGACTTATAAGAAACGAAAACATAAAAAAGATATTTTTTTGGTTAATTTGGGACTCTAAAAAGGTGCATCCATTATAATACGATTCACACAAGAAATCGTCGCGTAAGTTCAAAATTAGCAAGTTTACAGGCGAGCGAAAAAAATCTTTTGATTAAATCTCAGAAGCAACTGGCAGTAAGGTTCAAAACTATGGAACTAAACTGCTTTATGAGTTGTTGCCAGAGGTTAGGATTGTTCGAATACAGTGCTGTTACTTTTTACTCCGTGTTTCTATTACCGAAACGATGTGTCGTTTGATTCTCTAGCGAAAATAGCATCAAAACCGCCACAAATGAATTACGTGGTACTAAAATTTAAACGACGGAAAAAGTAAAATCCAACTTCAAAAATGAAATGGAAAGTTTAAAATAATCATTTATGAACAAATCAAAAAATAGAAACTGACCAGTTTCTTGCCTAGACAACGAACTGACTTTTTTACTTTACAGTTTGCCTAGACGCAATTATATTCTTATAACAATAAAAATCCATATGCTGCGCATTGAAAATCGCCTTCTTCGTGAAGTCGGTTATTGACATCCGCGTTAGGTACATTTTAGCAAACATCTAGTTAAGGTGATGGAGACCTTGTGAGAGATGAATAGCTCAATGTGGCCTTTTTAGGCCCCCTTTGTATTTAGCCCAAACTGTCCCTGATTTAGTGAATAGCTTTCGTTGCTAACTGTACACACATTGAGTGCTTTCATGATACTGCGAGAGCGGTAGACTGTCTACTGAACAACTGTATGACCCTTTAAGACCGAGCTTCACAGCCTGAGATACTAATTAGTTCTGTTAAATCAGTACTGCACAAGTTCTGCTATATTCTCGGAATATCTCATAATCTCCTTTATTCTAAAAGGATTTTGATTGGTGGACAATTATTATAATATATCACAGACAAGAATTGTTTTACTTTTAATGGTAGGTACTACGTAGGTTTCGAGGAAAATCAGGTAGTGAAAAATAACTTTTGATAATTTCCGCATTGTATGTTCGGATTAAACTAATGAATGAGTGTTGTTATCTAGATTATGAATTTGGATGAATTTTAATAATTCAATATTATGGGTTTTCACTTTGTTTCTGCATCTATATAAATAAAAACCAATAGCCACATGTATGACGGAGCATCACATCGACCGATTTGGCAGATTTTATTTATGTTGTGTTCTTAATTGTCAGGACAAGATTTGAATGAAATTTTTTTTTTTTGGAAAATCCTTCGGAACCGTCGGAAAATTGGATGGTATTGTTGTATGAAATTTCTTATTTTCTTCTTTAGTTAATGACACCCTTGCGAAGCCGGGGTGGCTTGCTAGTTTTTAATATCTTGTAACTTGTGCGAATTCAAAACATATCTTCAATAACATAAGGACAATATTCTCTCTTATCTTGGAGCTTAGCTGTCTATATAGCGCTGTTTCATTATATCATCCCGTGTCCCAAATGATTGATGCACGAGGTTAGTCAAAATCGCTGTTACATATTTCTTGTGATAGTAGGGGAAGATACTAGACCAGCAGCAAAAGCCAAACGCACGGGCTTGCTAGAATATTATAAGTACCTACTTCATTTATTTATTACTTAGTGACTGCGATCATGGAGTGTTTATAAAACAGGTTATTTTCTATTTATGTTATTAGTGAAATTGCGATATCATGTTCCATGTTTGCTCAAGTCGTGATTGAGAACCTACTGAGTTGTGATTTTATTTATCTCGGAAACCGTATAGCTTCCTTACTTTTCTGTTACAAATATTCTTTAGAAAGAGAAGTTTGTTCACCATTAACTTAATTATTGGATATCATTGAATATCGATGTGGTGGATTTTCGGTTTAAACTAGCACGAGTGGGAGACTTTTTTGCTCTGAATATTTAAAGGATTATGAACATCCATGACAGTAATTGAAAAAAAAAATCCATTAGTAGAATGAGGACAATGATAACAAGAAAAAAAAATACCAGTATATTTATCGGTTGTGTAAGTAATTTGGATAAGACGAGTCTGTTCTTTATATCTATATCGAGTCTGTTCTATATAATTCCGTTATATATAGACCGAAGTTTCCATTAGACAATTAATAGACACTTAGGGCCAAGTTCTGCGACCATCTTATAGTTATATCTAACCCAGTTGGGAGAGTTTGTATAAAATACGAAAAAAAAACTAATAAATATTTTTGGTAGGTAAATTGTCAAAAAACAATAAATAAAATAAAGCCTGACACAAACTGAGGTTTTTGGCACTACATAACACCCATTCCGAATTTGTGATAAGAAAACTTAACCGTTCGAGTAATGCCAAATGTAGAAGCAGCGTAACCTGCAAACTTATTATTTGATGTGTTTAACACGTTGGCTGCTGGAGAACATTCGGCTACTATGCCTTCGGTGCGGCTGAATACATATGCGGTGTGTGCGGCCGCACAGTAGTAACGAATATCAGAAATCTAAACGCCAGTGCGGCCGCACCCAACTCTGAACAGCCCGTGCGAGACTATAGTGCGGGTTTACACGCTGGCTGTGTTAATCTTCTTCATGTATAATACGCCATATTGTGTCATGTATTGTATTATATACGTCTATACATTTTTTATATCCCTAATGGGGGTTTTCCTAGTTTCGGCTTTGTGTTCTTGCTGGTGCAGTCCTAAGTAGTAATATAATTAGTTTTATAGTTCCATAGACAATTAGATTCTTGTGCACCTACAAGAACACAAATGGTAAGCTTAAAATGTTAGTAAGAATCATCAATTTCATTGAACACAAACGGGTGTGTGCGCGCCGCACTGGTGTTACTTTTGCGAAACACACGTTGTGTGTTTTCGGTTAAACTGTTGTCATGGGAACAGAGACAGGTTATGCTACCAAATTAAATAGATATCAAGTAACTAAAAGAAGAAGTCTTATGGTTGGGTTTACATTTTGGAACTGTTATCTATTAAACAACTATTTTAAATTGTCGCTGTTTTGTAGATTTTATACGGTTAATTCACTGTTTATCTACCATTATTATTATTTATATTATATCATTTGGTGTTTCATTCATAAAAAGCTCGTAACCGAGGATGAGATAGTGCTCGTGAACATTGAAATTCATCGTAGTCGTATTGCGTATTTTTTATATCTTTGTGCATTTCAAGGAAAACATTTCATTAAATGTTTTCTTTTACAAAGACGGCCTTACAGCCAGTCAGAGTGCACTCTGTTAAAAAACGAACTCTTTTTCTTTCTTTTTTTATGTAGTTGCTTATCCAAATATAAATACTCACATGCACAAAAGTCTAGACCCGATGGTACTATCTGTAGGTCACCCAAATTTTTGTTCCGTGCGGGGATTGAACCCGTCACGAAAGACGGCAGCCAACAGCAACAACCACAACAAACGTGTCGTTAATAACATCGTACTTTTGATCATTAAGATTTCCATGATAAACTTATTATTTTCATACCGTTAAAGCTTTGGAATATTTTTCCGGACCACTTAAAATGATATCACTCAATTCATTATTTTCGACGGATAATATATTACGGCTGCGACACAATGTGTCACACTGCCATTAAAATGAATAAAAACTCAATTAAATAGTCTGGTTTTATCAATTTGGGTATGATCTTAATGGACGGTAAAGTTTCAAAGCGTATTGCGTATTTGGCAATTGAGTCGAGGTCGACTATTCTGCTAGTATCATGTTGAGTATACTTATTTTGATTGTGTAAGTTGGGTTCCCTGCAATATGGTTGAGCAAAGCGACGCTGATGCACGCGTTATACTCGTGAATGGGTGCCGTCTATTGGGACTGGTTAGCTCATAGCTGCCATGGCAATTTTATCAAAAGTAAATATATTCTTCATAACTATCAGGCTTGAGTTTCAGACTTACATAAGTTAGACTCTTTTAAGCTACATTGTAATCACATAATTGTTGTTCGAGATCAATGTATAAATTAATATTGTATATTTAATTCCGAGTTAAAAAGAGTAACCATGGAGTTTCTTGCCCGTTCTTCTCCATTGGAAATCAACACTTTGGAATGTGTTATTCATAAGTGCCTGTAAATGGTTTACATGAATAAAAATATATTCGAATTTGAATTTAAGAAAAATCTGACAGCCAGTAACTAACAGAAAATACTGCACATAATGATGGTTACATGATAGTTTATGTGGCAAATTATTTGCAATGAGTAGTTAGGTGAAGTATTTTAAACATTAAAAATCCTCATCCACGCTCTTAAAAATTTACTGTCTGTATTACGGAAAGAAGAAAAATCTGACTGACGATTGTATTATTTTACCCCAGGGCAAATTCATTGCAGTTATTTTTCTACTAGTTAATGTTACATTCTAACCCGTCAAATAACACAAAGTGGACACTTCTTCTTTAATAGCTTAGCTCTTGTTCGCGGAGGAATCGTCAGTGTTCTCCACTTATTAACTTCGTTTTGAATCTACCCCTACTTTCACTTTCACTTATTGTGCAAAGCTTCATCTAGGTCTAGTCTATGAGCTACCAGTATTTGTTCATACCGTAATTACTGCCTACATACACATTAGGTAATATTGTCATTTACATCTGAACTTATTTATTTATTACGTTCTCTCTGATCATTAGTACCTGAAAGTTACATATTCCGTTCTGGTAATCAACAAAGGATTATTCGAACTGGTGTACCATAAGAAAGGGAGAGGTGTGTCAATTTTTACAAAAAAAATCTCTGAACTGCTTATAAATAATTGATGCTTTTGCTTATGTATTCATTCAATATTACTCTTACATTAGTTTTCAGCCTGTTCAATATCATAAAAAAAAAAACAACTAAAACTACGCAAGGGGTGGACAAAATAATTATGTCACAAATATCGACAATAAGTCCATAGTTTTAATTTTTTATCAAATAAGGACAAATTTTTCATAAATCTTAGAAAAGTTATTCTTCTGAAAAGTTGTTCACAATAAATTTTTTAACAAAAAATAAAAACCGACTCCAAAAAACTCAAAAACAAAACTAATAACTAAAAAGCAAAAAATATATCTTTTATTATACAATATAGTAGTTGAAGAATATTGAAATCGGTGCCAAGTAAAACATAAAAGTAATATACCTTGCTGCTATAATAGCGACATTGAAACAACGAGTTCACGTAGAAATCGTCGAGTGCGAGGCGAATTATGCGTCGGACACGCCAAATGCACTTCGCCAATCGTGTCGGTTTATCATTGCATGTTTTACTTGGCACCGACTTAAAGCTTAAAGTGCGCATCAATACGAATAAAATAAGCCCAAACACTATGTAGCTGCTATCAACCATTAAGGAGTTCCGTAAACTGTACTGCACCTGCATCACGGACCTTGCAGTGGCAGTCATTACTCATCTCGGTGTAAAGATCTTGTCAACACGAATAAAATAAGCCCAAACACGAGGTAGTTAAGATGTACCGTTGAGGAGTTCCCTCGATCCTCTGTCGTCTCCATCATCAGATCTGCCCTAAACCTCCATAGTATTGTAGTCTCATCAGATATACACATAAATATCAAGTTTTTACCCCATACTCGCCTACAATTTTCAAGAGATGCCCTCGATATCTCAGGGTTTCCACCATCAGGTCCTGACCTGATGACAATGGGACCAAATGACAAGCATACCCTTTCAAATAAAAAAAGAATTTTTGAAATCGGTCCAGGCGTCTTCGACAAATCGAGTAACAAATATAAAAAAAAAAAAAAAAAATACAGCCGTATTGAGAACCTCCTCCTTTTTTTTTGAAGTCGGTTGAAAACTGTTCTAGTTTCCAATTAACAGCTAGACAACTTATATGAGCATTTTAAAAATCGGGTCTAAGGGATCTAGCTCATGTAATATCATACATAATTGTTCATCAGTGCACAAACCTGTCTCTAGTAGATAGCATAATGATCTATCTTGGTGGCTGGCATACGTATCTGTCCATAATATTATAAAATTACTTAACTTCACATGTTAAAAATATTATTATACATATTTTGTGATACGCATTGTATTAAGTTTTCACAAATAAAATTATTTTATCTGTTTATCAATTTATGATATGTTATTTAATTAATAGCGTTTATACCTCTCATTTATTAGAGCTAGGTTTAATATATCGATACTGTACATTATTATGCATAATTGATAATGCAAATACACAACACTATTCTCAACCACTTCGGCCACTGACGCATATGCATACATGATAGAACTGTAGCTAAGAACAATTCAGGTGAACCCAAAGAAAAAAAAAACACAAGAGAAGAATTACGAACACACGCATACCAGAATTTCATATAAATAGGTATAAAGATAATTAACCCAAATTATATTGTGACCAAAAATGATTGCGCTGTGATTGTGTTCTTTTCTAGATAACGTCATAGCTAATATGGTTTAAAAGTAGGTAATCACGCTTTGAGTTGATTTCACATAGTTAATGCGAAGCCCTATATATTAGGTCGGAATTTCTTTAAAGGTAGAAATTAACTTCCATATTTCCATTTCACAGCTACTTCTTAGTATTTAATTAATGCGGGCACAAAATTAAGAATACGAGTTTGAATAATAGGGATAGGAAAAATCTAAATTCGAGACATGATACAGGGGAGATTGCCAAAGTCCCATACAATAAAAGGCCAGGCCCGGGTCAAAAGAAATGTCCCAGATTTTAGTCAAATTAAAATAGTAATTTTATTTTATATTATTACCATTGAAAAAAAAAAAATCACAATAACACCTTACCAGATCCGGGAAATGAACCTGGACACACTCATTCAAACCCTGCAAGACCAATTGTTTTTCTGAAATTTGTTATTTGGCTTGAAGCCCTATGAAACTTTTCTGAAAATTGATTAATTGAATAAATTCAGTGGTGGGGGTAATTTAGAAAAATAACATTACAACGAGTGGTACTTTTAGTGCCTAAATCGAGCGCCACTGGTACCTATACCGGTCCTTTTGTGCCATCGTTGTCCTAGTTAGTGTACGCAACACAACAACCCTTTACACAGTAAACAGTGCTTTGTCGATAAATTGTAATTCATTGTTGCACCAACGGTAACTAATGCTATTATTATTGCATATCATTAGAAATATGTATGTAAATTCAATTATTAATGATAAGTACGGTCAGCGGACGAGACTATGAAAGGCTAAGGATGTCTTAGAAGAGAAAAACATTTCAGTTACTCATTTTCTTTGCCAAGTAGCTATTGTAATCCAACCCAATACAAGCAAACTAGTTACATTAATGCTAAGAGGAACTTTGTTCCCTTGAAATAAGTTTTATATTTCATATTTTGATAACCCGTCATATAACATAACAGCTCTAAAAGAAAACTATCATTGCATGGCGTTAATTAAAATGCTGTAGGTATATGAAACCTTAGCTTTATTATAACTTAAATCTGTTGCTGACTGTACGTTACAGTGCTCGGGTAAATAGATTGATTACATAATTAGCCTCCTGTTAATTGTGTTAACAGATTACTGAGAACAGATTAGATTTAGCATAATGGGTCCGAATGTCACCCGCCCACCTTTTTCCGAATTGTCGTACCCGGTATATTTAATTTAAACGCTCAAAATACAACTGTGGGTTGACCTCGGTAGAGGTTTATGTCGAAAAAAATATGGGTATTTGTGTTGGGCTTGTAGCAAATGATAGAAAGAGATGATGCGCTGCTCCGCTACTAATTTTATAATCTTAAGATGAAATAAAATAGACGCTAGTGGACCAAGCGACACGTAGGCGCGGGCGTCGCGTTGTTAAAGCCTCGTTGGTACTCAATGCACATTCAGGGCGAGCGTTTTCGGCGAAAATATCATAGCCTAATGAATAAGGCATTATTATCTCACCCAATTTGTGGAGTTTGCTGATTCAAAATCCACATTTTTATGTTTTTTAGCACCATAGCCGCGGTACTCAGAATGGTCGTCATCGCATTTGCAAACCTTGAATATTTTATAGAAAAATTATGGCCGCCAGTACAGAGTAGTTTCGAGTCGTATTGACCACGAGACCAAATCTAATTCTTATAATCCTTTGAAATTATTGACTTGATTGAGGTATTTTGACGCTTAACACAATATTCAGATGTTTTACAACCTAAGATTCAGGGACAAAAAGTTCAAAATCGTATCATAAAAATAAGCTATTGTTTACACATCAAGGTCCATAATTTGCTGCGAAATTTTAAGCTTTGTCAGTCAGTCAACCTACAGTGAAATTTATTAAACTTTTTGATTAGTAGCAACCAAAGTTTTTTCTTTAAAAAGACCCACAGGCCGCCACGAAATATACTAACTAAAGCTATTGATGGACTAAAGTCTAACTTATCCCATTCTAACCCATCACCCAGCAATGATAATGACGACATTATTGCACTGGATTTATATATTTTTAGACGTTCTTGTTATTTTAACTTATGGTGCGAGTTTTACTTCATATATATTTATGGGTGGTGATTATAAAACTCCGTATAGACAAGAACAACAGACCAGCTTCCAAATGAAATTAATTTTGTTTTTAGGGCAAATCTACTTCGTGTAACATCTTCTTTACTGGGTATAGTGTGCAACAAGTCTGACGGAAATGCACATCAAGTGAAGTACAAGCCATATGTCCCAATAGCCATCCAAGACCACGACCATAAGAACATGAAACTGAAACGCCCGATGTCCCCCCATCTGACTGTGTATGCACCGACTTTGCCATCAATGACGTCGATAGCTCAGCGAGCTACTGGTAAGAGACCGTCTATTCTATTTTAAAACATATTATAGCATCACGCCCGTTTTCCCCAAATAGTAGAGATTTAAAAATGTTGTACACCCACATTTCGCCAATACCGTTATTAGATCCCATTAAAATATAAAGCCTAAAAAGTTGAAAATTTGTATGAAAATAATCTTCGTATACAGAGTTATGGGCTGTCGGATGAATATAGCTTCAATTTGTATATATCCAACATCTATGGCGATTATTTACAAACCATTCTGGGTTGAGTACTTGGTGAATAATATGCTTAAGCCGGGAGCAACAAACACTGCGCTATCGTATTTCGTGTGTCAGATCTCGGCGACAAGCGTGTGACTGCAGTACAGTCCTGCAATCAATGATGCACTTAATATAGGCCCCGGCGTGTCCCCTGCATACCTGCACGTCGGAAGAATTAATAGCGCAATTCTTGCAGTTAAATTCTGGGCTATCTTGAATGCCATCGACTCGCTAAAAAAGTTAACCTATATCGAATTTACTGAGGTACATATGTATAAACATTTATGCGATATTCATATACCTAAATCAAAATCAATTTGATTATGAATGACTCATTTCTGAGCGCGTAATGGTGAGCAGTTGGTTAGATTAGGTTAGATCTGCGTCCAGATAGTTACATTTAATACTGGAATCGAATATTTACATATAATAAATAATTTAGTTCTAAGTTAGGCGTCTTTATTTTGGAGTTTGACGCAGTGGCGTAGCTAGGTAACCAAAGGCCCTGGTGCAAAAAATAAACTAGGGCCCCAACTAAACTATTTAACTCCGTTGAGCACGCTTTGGGTACTAAGTTACAAACAAAGATGTTCGAGACTTGTTGGGAATTCCCCTGTATTTTTTCAAATAAGTTGTTATTATTAAAGTCGCGTTCCTGGAATCTGGTTTATTTATATTCCGAATGTGGGAGAAATTTTCACTAGTTCAATTTGAGTCCAAGGGGCCCGCTGAGCTTGGGGGCCCCGGGGCACTGCCTCGTCTAGCCCTCCGGTTCAATAATTATTGGAATTCGTATTTTTGATGTTTCGGATTGTTATTGAATCGGACTTTTTATTGTTAGGTGTGTTGAAACTCGGCATTTTGATATTTGTAATTTATTGTAAACTAGCTGTGCCCGCGACTTCGTTCGCGTGGATGTCGGAACTTAACAATGTATTTTTTAGTGAGACCAAATGCACTTAACCCTATTTTTTTTCTAAAATAAAAGAATTTTTCTAAAATAAAAGCAACCTAAGTTACTCCTTATTACATCAGCTACCTGCCAATAAAAGTCCCGTCAAAATCGGTCCAGCCATTTCAGAGATTAGCCTATACAAACAGACAGACAAAACTTGAAAAAAAAATTATTTTGAAAGAAAGAAAGAAAGAAAGAAAAAGTGTTTATTGGCACACAACAAAAAATAATAATAATAATGAAAAGTAAAGAAAACACGTACAAAAATAAAAATACAATGAATAATAAAATAGCCCATAATGTGCCAAAGGGGCCGCAGCTCAGCATAATGTCAGGAGTCAGTTATAATACTGGCCACCTGACGCTGGTTTTCAGCTGTAACCCACGAGTGCCGTACGCTCGAAACTAATACATAGATAACTGGATAATGTGGATAACTAATACAATAAACTACTGATAATAAAATATATTCTACCAATCAATCACAATTCATAAAAAGGTTTATTTAACCTTCCCATACAAACATTTATTACACACATAAATAAATACGAATAGGGACAACTAAATATAAAAGTTTATAAGACTACAAAAGTTGTTTTTACTGACACCATGCCGTCGCGTCGTAAGTATGTATATTGGTCGGAATGCAGCGTTTGCGTTTCACGTTTCATAATATAGATACTAAATAAATTATGAAATAAAATAATTAATAATGAAATAGAATATTGAATGTATATTAAATTAAATGTGTATTAAATCGCTGTAAATAAAAAATTAAATAAGACTAGACTAAGTAAGTATACCGAAAGATTAAAAACAGAAATAAAATAATTTACGCATTTATATGGCGGAAATATTAGCTTGGATATTTTCAAACTCTTTTTGATGATTTAATAAATACATTTTTAACCTTGATTTAAACGTGGAACGACTTATACAGTTTTTGATAGGTGGAGGAATGTTATTCCAACATTTAGTAGCTGCGTAGCGAAAACTGCCCCTAAAAGCCGCCGACCTATGCCGTGGTATAGAAAGTTGCTGAGAACATTGTCTTCCCTCTCGGTTATTGTGCCTACTCGTCCATGAAAGTTTATTAAATAGGTACGGAGGTGCGTGAGATGTAACAACTCCAAACAGTAGGCTCGCCAAGTGGAGTTTACGTCGAGCATTCATTTTTAATATGTTGTGCTTATTTAAGAGGGGTGTCACGTGCCCCCTAAAGGGGACATTGAAACAAAAGCGAGCACAGGCGTTCTGAAGTCTTTGTATCATTCTTTCGGTTTTTGCATGAAGTCTTTGGCCGTACACCGTGTCTCCGTAATTTAACTTTGACAACACCAATGACTCCACTAGCAGTATTCGCAACTCCTCGCTGAGATACGGACGAGCTTTATACAAAATCTTTAGCCTATAGAAGCAATTACGGAGTGACTCAGCCACGTGTTTGTGAAAACGGAGTTCCACGTCCATGATAAGTCCTAGATTGCGTGCCTCGTAAACCCGTTCAATAGATTCTCCCATAACAGTAATACGAGTGGCACAAGGTTTAATTTTATTTAACATATTTTTAGTACCAAAAAGCATATACTTTGTTTTAGTAGGGTTTAGTGCAAGCGAGTTAGTTTTTGACCATTGTACTATATTTTCAAGATCTGTATTAAGGTCATTTAGCGCTTGTTCATAGTGCTGCGGCTTAAATGAAATATATACTTGTGTATCGTCGGCATAAATATGGTATTTGCTTTTATTTATAGTCTTATCTATGTCCGCACAATACAAAATAAACAAAACTGGTCCAAGTATGGAGCCCTGTGGAACCCCCCTGCATACAGAGTGATACATAGAAGTAACTTTTGAGCCATCCTCCCGAAGTATCTCAACGAATTGCGTACGATCACTAAGATAGCTATCAAACCATTTGATTGTGTTCACGTCAAATCCATAAAATGCCATTTTTGACAATAAGAGTGCAACGTTGATACAGTCAAATGCTCGCGAGAAGTCCAATAACACCAAAAGGGTGCACATCCCTTCATCTAGAGCCGACAAAATATTGTCTGTCACGTCTAACAGAGCAGTTGTAGTACTTCGGAATTTCCTAAACCCAGACTGAACATCGGGGAGGATATTGTTAGACTCTAAATACCCAACCAGTTGAGTACATACTACTTTCTCTAAAACTTTAGAAAGTACTGGCAATATGCTAATAGGCCTTAGGTCATTCACGTTTACTGCATTAGGAGTTTTTGGCAATGGGCGAACTTTAGCAATCTTCCACAGCATTGGGAAAGATGAGGATGTAATAGACGTATTTACTATAGAAGTCACGGCATCCAAAGTTAGCGGTAGTGATAGTAATAACATATTTATGTTGATACCGTCGTACCCTTCAGCATTAGATTTTATACTGCTAAGTATATTAGCGATTTCCGTGTGTGTTGTTGGTGCCAAATTAAATGTAGACCTAGTATTTCGTGAGAATTCGAAATATGTAAGTATCGAAATACTAACCGTTTGAGTACCCGGTAAGTTCAAAAAATGGTCACAAATGTTGTCCGGGTCGTTAAAGTGCGAGGGTAATTCTATATTTTTGGATGGAAGAAGAGTGGACTTTATGTTTTTCCAAAGTGCTCTAGAATCATTTATTTGGCTGTTGATCTGGTGCTTATAATAAGCTTGCTTTTCGTAAAATAGAGACCTGGAGACAAGAGACTTTAACTCTTTGTAGTATTTCTTTTTAGTGTCAGAATATCTATCTTTGGAAAAATCTGCATGAGCCTGATTCCTTAAACGCATCATCAGTTTGATATTGTTAGTTATCCATGGGTAACTACGCTCTTTGATGACACACGTTCTTAAAGGTGCGTGAGTATCTATCAATGTAAGTAACTTCAAGTTGAAATCATTGACCATAGCATTCACATCTTGCAGCACGGTTACCGCTTGCCAGTTCTGTGCTTCCAGATCCTGATCAAAAATGTCTACATTTATGTCCTTTAGTGGCCGATAAGTAATGGAACGTGGAGGAATTTTTAAACGCTTAAAAAGAAATTCGCAAGTTACTAACGAGTGCGCACCTAGGTCCGGAATTGCCTCTACAGACACCGATCGCGCTTTAACGTTTGTGCAGATAATGTCTATCAGAGTGTCGCCGTATACTGTGGAGTGTGTAGGGGAACGTACCAACTGTTTAAGTCCCAGACAGTTTAGAAATGTAATTAGTTTGTCCGTTTTTGGGTCAGAGTCATTAAGCATGTTTATGTTGAAATCACCCATCACTAAAATATACTCACATTGCGTTAAAGAATTCAATGAGCATGATAAACCGTCTAGGAAAAGTTCGACATCTTGCCACGGTGGGCGGTAGGCGGTACCTATTGCTAGCTTTGCTCCACGAACACTAAGGGTTATCCACATCTGCTCAACCGAATTGTGTGATGGGCTAGTAGGGTGCGAATAACTTCGAACATTTACACCTCGCTTTATATAAAAACCGACACCGCCACCTCGACCTCCCTTGACAGACAATGGGCGAGGTATGTGTCTCAACCTATATCCAGGTACAGAGGGCGCGCGCCCTTCTTCACCTGTTCGCAACCACGTCTCATTGATGGCTATAATGTCAACGTCCGCCCCCAGTAAAGCTGCAATGATCTCGTCATGCTTTGTACCCAGAGAACCCGCGTTCCAAAGTCCAACCTTAAGGAAAGTTGTGGACATTATATAGCCGTATATTTCATACTAACAAATTTACATAAAAATACTACAGGGAAATTTAAATATAATTTTACGATTCTGTATGTAGGCCGCAATATACTATTATAATTAGAGTACATATTAAATAACGTGTGGTATAAGTAAATTACTATCAGCGAGATAGCAATACATAAATATGATAATCGTCTGGCACCGTGGGCTGCAACGTTTACTGGGTAAATATGGCAACTTAAAAAACAGCTAAGAAAATCAAAATTAGTCAAACTATAAGTTGTAAATGTATGACAGTAGTCTGTAAATATATAAAAAAATAGAAAAATCCTTAAAAGTACAATAAATTCCAAGTACAATGGCATGCAACTATGACTTAATGAGCTAAGTAATGAATAAAAAAGTGGGCGATTTGGACTACTCTTAAGTGGTTCTAAAAGGTTTGTACATGACCCTAACAAACCAACTAAGTGGCAAAAAAACGCGTTATGTCCGCTTCTGTTCGGATTTGCACAACCGACTTTCCTTCTTCTTTACGCGCAAGGATATGGCCATCTTTTGTCCAGGCATACTTCCATTCCAGACGAGTAGCAGCTTGGCGCGTTTTGTAAAATAATTGCCTGTTGGTATTAGTCAGGCGCTCATTGAGAAAGATGCGGCGCGCAGCGCCCGGCACTTGGATATCAGCAGTCGTTAGATTACGGCGGACACGCGCTGCACTCAGCAGACTGTCACGCGCTGCGCGCCTTGCCAGTCGGACGACGATGATTCGAGGGCGGGGCTCTTCACCTTCAGTGCGGTCACGCAAAACGTTCCCCACACGCTTAACAAAAACGACGTCTTGCTCGGCGAGCTTCATCCCCAGTTTAATAGCAAGGGTGCTAAGCAACTGGATCGGGTTTTCCCCACTAGACTCTGTAACGCCAGATAATTGAACATCATTTAGTAGCGACTCTTGCTCACGTTCATTAAGCTGATGCCGAAGCACCTCAATTGTATCCTCCAGTTGAGTCAAACGAGGGGAGTCCGTTTGCTCGCTCTTTTCTTCGAGCACTTTGACTCGGTTTTCGAGAGTGTCCATGCGGTGGCAGCATACGTTCACTTTCCCATCAAGCCCCGAGAACTCTTCTCGAAGCTGTCGTATTTCGTCCCGCAAAGCGGTTACCTCACCGCGGAGACAACGAATCTCCATCGCAAGGCTAATCTCTCGACTATCCTGTAGGCCATTATCTACTGAACTGGGGCTGGGTTCCTTATTAGTAAGGCTGGCCGCTACTGGATTCGTGGATAAGCTGGATTCCTCTGTGCCCTTTACTGGAGTCTGTGAGTTGTCTGTCCTAGGAACTTTTGCTTTACAACTCGGACACATCCACTTTGGCGAGACAATTGCAGCGGCTGTGAGGTTAAGGCAGACGCGGTGATAATATCCCGGGCATTTTGAACATTTAATGCCGTCATTCGCTGCCAAAAATTTGCCACAGCCACCACACTTGTGCATTCTTGGTAATTTAAAGTGCGTAAACAACAAAAAATTACATAAAATATTACAAAAAGTGTACTCGATGCGTGACCTGGCTTCGATCCTACACCTTGTCGATTATAGCAGATTGGTATTACCCCGCGCCGACTGTAGCTATTTCGCCACTAGTATATATTTATTTTTGGTGTATGTACCGTATATATATTCATATGCATGTAGTAAAAAACTGTTAATTTTACTTATATGTATAGATGTATAGATTATATGTATAGATGTTAGGGGTTTTGTAATTTAGACTTTATAAAAGTAGGTTTTGTGATAAATCGGAATTGTTGAATTACGAATTTAAAACTATTTTGAATTATAAAAATCGGTATTACGAAAGTCATGATTAAGACTGTTGGAATTAAATTTTTCGTATTAATGTAGGTTGGCGGTTGGCCGGTTGGCGTTGTGGTTGAGTGAGCGACTGTCGCGGGTTCGATTCCCGCACACAAAAATAGTTGTATGGGCTACTGATAGTTTTTTCTTGTCAGGATGACGTTGCAAGTGAGCAAGTGGTTGTAAACACACCCACCATACAGGAATAATTCTGAGTATGAAGCAAAGAAATATACATACATACATAAAGTCACGCATTTTTCCCATGGGGGGTAGGCAGAAACTACGGAACGCCACGTGCTACGATCCTTACATAACCCTAGAAATATAGGCATGTGAAATTATGTAATTTGAGAGAAACTAAGTGAAGATTTAGGTTTGAACCATTTACCAGTTTTTGAAACAATGTTTTTCTTTTTCTTTTATAAACTATTGCCCCCCACATTATTCATGTTTACATACACAAATATTCACATGGAAAACACCTAGACTAGAAACAACCGACGTACGTATTGTTTGCAATAAAGCTCTCAAATACCACATTTTACGGAACAAGTATTTGGAGGTTGTATTAGGTTTACTGATGTCTCTTGAGGTATTATGTTTGCGTGTCAAAATCGTCAATTCACTTGATGCTACTAATAATTTACGATTTAATTTTATAGCCTTGCTCCACACTGAGATTTTTACTGTATCGTTTACGATATGATTATTCTGTATCGATACGATTATTTAGAGATGAATCAAATATTTGTTTGTTGTGATAATCGAACGCGCAACACGAAATCTAATCGCTTAGCCTCTGCGCCAGTCGTGCCGTCATTGAAAATCAAACAAATTTATTTCCTCAGAAACTTTGCTTGGAGAAGGGAAAGTTAGTTATTGAATTTGAATAGGTACGTATACCTATATCAATTTTGATAGACTCGATTTATAACATAACACCACGCTTGTATTCGTTGAAGGGTTAGGCAGAGCAGTACTGCTGTACACCCGTATTTTACTGATGCAGTACCTTATTAGATCCTATCTAATAAAATAAAGAAATATTCATCGTAACAAAAAGAATAAAAAAAAATTGTAGCTGTAGTAATACATCTAAAGAGGAAGCGACTTAACCGGCTAAGTCTGTTAATTAGATACCTTTCTCTCTCTATGTCGTTATCTCTCTCTCTCGATCACTCCATAGAAAGAGACAAAAGATATGTATTACATGCAGAGCAATTATGTATCTATAGTGTGATATTACGACAGTTTGGAAAAAGTTAGCCATTTTTAAAGGTAACCCGTAAAAGCAAATCACGATCTGTCATTTAGCTTGCACTATTCATCACTATTTGAAAATGCGTCATATCCGAACACACTTTTTGCATCACTACCATCTCATCCATCAAAATATTTACAATACGTGGTATGCTGAAGTCTAATAATAGATTTAAATAGAGGTATATGAATCTTCAAAGGTGACCTTAATAAACCGTCTGGGTATGTTTTTGTTTTTTTACTAGTAATTTGAATGCGTTTGGCAGCACTTGTAGGTATCTGATGGTGAGTGACAATGCTGCCGAGGACGGATCACGCAAGCTCAAATAATGCCGATTCATTCTCGCCTTGAAGATTAAAAATTAAAAACTAGGCTAATACTACGAATACTTTAGAATATATTTCATTTTTAAGAAGCTCTAGCTATTAATTAGCAGCTATCAGCGATCAGACCATGGAACAATATGTGTAAGCATAAACAGCTATAACGTGACAATACCGTGGTACTTCTCAAAAGATTAGGCGATGATGTATTGTACAACCATATTTCACCGATGCCATTTTCGAGTACCATGCAATAGGTGCCGCGTCTATTGCTATCTACCGAGCACAATCCCAGACTCCTGGCTGTTTCTAAGAACATATGAAAAAACTTAGTAAACGCATTGTCAGAGTCGGGAATCAAAGGCGTAGCATACTGTGGGTACAGATATGCAAGACACTCCTTGAAACGAATCTTTTATTGCATATATCTCTTATTAAAATACAACTAGGTACCTGATACTCTTATTAAAACAATGACACATCGTTGAAATAGGGCAGAGGCTGGAGGTCCTTCTGGTCTCGCCATTTGCCCGGTTAAGCAGTAAAAGCTCCCTGAGCTAACTGCGAGAGACAACTCAAAAAAAAAAAAAAAAAATTGAAATATGGCTATCTCCAGGCGATGCAAGACCGAGGATGTTTTGTGTGCGGCCAGAATTATTACATTGTGTAGGGTTTATGATTGAGCCGCGCTCTACCGCGGACAATTTTCGTTAGGAAATTTATTAGTGATGTGCATGAGTTATTTATTTATGATTTTCAGTATAGCTTATAACATAGCATCACGCCTGTATTCCCTGAAGGGTTAGGCAGAGGTGTACTATATTGTACGCCCACAGTCCCATGTACTAGGGGGTGAGCCTATTGCCATCTACCTGGCACAGCATGAGACTCCGTGCTGCTACTGAGAATTTCCATACAGAAAAACCCAATAACACTTTGCCTTGACCTGGGAATCGAACCCAGGACTTCACGGTCTGTAGTCGCACCTGCGACCACTAGAACAACGAGGCAGTCAACTAGATAGTTTATAAATATTTAGATGTTTCTCTGTAAACTGGGCAACTCATGGTCTCAGGCCAATATTATATAAAAATGTATCTTTAAAAGATTATTACCTAATCTACCTCTGCTAAGCGTACAATATAATTTAAAATAATTATATAATTTAAACTTTATTATATGAAAAACGTTTTTATAGTACTCAAAAAACAGTCTCCTGACATGTCACTAAAGCAGTTTTGTTAATTCAGATTAAATTAATTAAAACAATAACTATAGGAATCAATCAAATTGTTTGATTATTTCAACATTATTATATCACTAGCTTCTGCCCGGGGCTCCGCTCGCCTTGTCCCGGGATAAAATGTAGCCTATGTGCTATTCCAGACTATAATATATCTCTGTGCCAAATTTCATCAAGATCCTTTCAGTAGTTTTTACGTGAAAGAGTAACAAACATCCATCCATCCATCCATCGTCACAAACTTTCACATTTATAATATTAATAGGATTGTTAATTAGACCTACTTATTTTTTATTAATATTCTGTTATAAAACCAAAAAATAATAATTAAAATTTGTTTCCGCATTCTGTGAACAGTTCCCCTATCTTTATTTTAAATTACTCGCTTCGCAGTCTACAGGTTAAATAATCGCATTACTACCTGTAACGAAACGAAAATGACCTGAAATTCGCATGGTTATTAAAATTAGCGCCCGGATGCCATTTTATTAAGTTTTGTATGAGCGTCCCTCTGTGGAGCTCGCGTCGTAACCTGACAGCCGACAGTCCTCTGGTAAGAATTATTTTGATTTCTTTTTACGTTCTATTTGTTTTTCTTGTATACTTATATTGTTATAAAAGATAGATATTCCTTGTATACAGCCAAATAACATGACTATTATATTTTGTGTTACCATACAATGAAATCAAATTAGACAGTCCCCTGGCAACAGTGCCCTGCCCCTTAACAGAACAGGGGACTGTTTCTGTCTCCAGGGGACTGTCTTTATATTGCGTTTGTCATTTTTTTAGGTACACATATATTTTGAGCGTGGCGCCAAGAAAGAAAAACCTCTCTTAGGAAGAGATTTTGAGACACCTGCAGAAAGGGGATGATCTTAGAGAGAAATGACACCTTAAATACTATAACCGGAAAAAAGAAAAAGGAAAACGAAGCCTGTTAAGGATATGACTCCACGAGAACACCTAGAGGCAAATTAGAAGTAGAGAGAGCAGTGCACCAAGTATCATATTAATAAAAAAAGTATTAGAAAATATATAAACACACATACGAAAGAAAATACTCTAGATTCTGATGTATCTAACTCATATCAGCTACCAACACCAAAAGATTCTGAAATAATTCGAAAAAATAATTATAAAGAGAAGATGCTAAGATATAAAATGAAGAAGAAAAAAGATGAAGAAACTGAAGACCTGAAAAAGAAAGTATTGAATTACAAGAAACGCTTATCGCGATTAAAGAAGAAAGCAAATACGGAACCTAAGGATACGCCAAATACAAAGTACCAAAAAAATGCAGATACTCCAGAATGTAGGAAAGACACGTTTTGGTGAAATATTAAAAACCCAATTACAAGAGAATTTTTCAATGAAAACGATAAGAAAAAAATAACTTTTAGCAATAATAGTTTCAGAAAAGATTGATGATAAATAAAACTTATGCGACTGAAAAACACAGGTGTGATAACCTATAAAAGAATAAAAAAGGCAAAAATGTCTCATAGGCTGGTTAGAAAAAACAGTTTCAGATGAATGTGCAAGGGCTGTTGTGAGTAAATACGAAGATGTTTCTTACAGTAGACTAGCTGTGGGAAAAAAGAATTTATCACCAAGAACACAATTAGGAAACAAAAACGATACATGCTTGATTTTTGCTTGACTTAAACAAAAAATTCCAACAGAATAGCAATTTCAAACTGAGTTATCAAACTTTTTGTAGACTGCTTGATTTTAGAGTTACATTTTGAGTCTGAGTAGAATATTATAAAAAAAAACTGTTGATTTTTCTGTTACTTAATTGTTCAATTACTTAATTCCTAAGCTCCAAAGTTTCATGAAAATAGAAAAGATTTAATTTCAGTACTAAAATAGTATTTTTCATTTAAATACACAGTCCCCTGACATAGGCGACAGTCCCCTGTATCGATTTTTCAGAAAATCCTAAAGTAATGGAAATTATTTTGGTTCATCTGTTGTTTATTGTTAAACAGGTGGATGTTTCCGCCGTAACCGAAATCGGTCAGGAGGACATTATACAAAGACCCAGACCCGCAGCCTAATTATATAAAAAAGCGACAGCAACGCGATCAAATCGACGCAATCTCAATGTCAGCCAATACGTTATTTGACACAAAAATGACGTTTGACAGAAGCTATCACGCGATCTACGCCTGTCGTTACATCGGTAATTAGGCTGTCGAAACAACTTATCTGTAGATCATACAAATATATTTGTTCCGTATGGAAATCGTCGCCGCGGGTATCCCGCGACACGTAGCACAGCAATCGATATCTCAACCACTGTGCCAACACTACACACCTTAACGTTACATTTCATGCAAATTTTAACAGCGGGTAACCTATTACGTAAAAATGGAAATAATGATATCTATACGCCAAAGTACATACGAAATGTCTGTTAAGTCTTCGACCAGTGTTGTTTACGTTATTAAGAATCACGGTTGTGTACTCGAAGGGTTATAATATATTCATTACGCAGACTGCGTAATGTGGGTACCTATATAACAAGTATGTTGAGTTAGGGGGGTGACACTCTTTAACCTTCTTATAATTTCAACTTATTAGTTTTAGCCCGATTGGGCAATCGACCCCAGGACTGCATGCTAGTCTAATGAAGTTGAAGTTGAAGCTGATGTTCACTTGAACGAAATTCAAACGAAGCCGTTCGACTTATTTTAGAATATTCACTTAAACTTTTCTTTGAATTTGTGTTAAATATTTGATTCTATAAAATGATTAGATACGTCTTTACGATCTCCTCAAAACTCAATTATTATTAATTGGAATAGTTATTTTATCGTATAATATGTATAAAACCGGCCAAGTGCGAGTCAGACTCGCGCACGAAGGGTTCCGTACAACTGACTAGGTAAACAACAGTAGGTATTTATTATTAAAGTAAAAATACAACTGAGTATTTGTGAATATTTCAAGTGCCTACCTGTTGCCATTATTGATATCGAGCAAAAAAGGATAAAAAAAATCGCGTTTGTTGTATGGGAGCCCCCTTAAATATTTATTTTATTTTGTTTTTAGTATTTGTTGTTATAGCGGCAACAGAAATACATAATTTGTGACTGTCTGGCTTTCGCGGTTCTTGAGATACAGCCTGGTGACAGACACACGTACGGACAGACAGCGAAGTCTTAGTAATAGGGTCCCGTTTTTACCCTTTGGGTATGGAACCCTAAAAAAAAACAGTATTCCTTTCCCGCAATTACATCATAATTTTTACTATAATGTTTTTATTCAATGATGCGAATGGCCCTTGTTATGACATTTTCTAACACAAATAAATCATATGTAAAATGTTATTATCAAAAATAAGCGTCAAATACTAGATTGTAAGAAATACGTACAAGCAATCATGTAGGTAGACGAACTAGATGACTACATATATTTATGTAGTCTCGACTGATGTTTTTTTTTATCCATAAGAGAATAACTAACAGTAGGTAATAATTGGCGGATGGGGCGTTTGTTGCGCCTCTTCACGGTGGGCCTTTCACAGCTTCCAAGGGAGGAAGAAGCGCGCGGAAGAAGCGAAGATAGCAACTACAATTGCCCACAACTGTAGGTAGGGTTGCCAACTTTTTTTGAGAAAATAACGTATATTATAGTATACCTAATAAATTCTTTGAATAGGAAAAATAAAGTAAAAAGTATTTGGAAGAAAAAATGCAAAGTATTTTTCAAATATGTTTTTATTCCCGGGAATACATTTGGTTGCCTATCAGATCAGCTTTCGGTAAGTAGTTCAGTAATTACCCATATGAGTGTTTCGCTTTACGCATCACAGTAAAAATTGGAAATAAAGTATTTTCGCATACTTTATTTTTATACAAGAGTATAAAGTATATTTATCGAAAATAAAGTAGGATACGTTATTATAAAGTATGGGTGTTATCTCATGCCAACGTCACACAGTAATAGTCCATTTGAGTTGGAGTTCCGTCAATGTTTCATTTCCATCGGTGCAAAAATGTATGTTACTGCTTCTGTAGAAAATTGTTGCTTATCAGGAATATTCAAGTGGTGATTTCTGTTAAATAGTAGGTAAGGTTACTTGTAATTCAGATTCATTTATATACTCGTATATAGAAGTAAAGCGTAATAGTTGTTATGTAGGTAGGGTTATAGCATACAGGTTGTCCCAAAAAAATCTGTTAAGCAGAACTACAGAAATATAGAAAACTTCTATAGCCGAATCATCCTGAATAAGTAACATAACTTAATATTGCATAGGCAGAGGTGTACTATTTTATAACCACAGTTTGCCGATGCCATTATTGAGTCTGATGTAAGGGAATAGTCTATTTCCATCTACCGGGTACAGTTCCAGAATTCGTGTTGTTACTAAGAATCTCAATAACACTTACGCTGACCCTGGAATCGAACTCTAGACCTCAGGCTTTGCAGTCGCGCTTGCGACAACTAGATCGATAAGGCAGTACCTGAGTAGGTACACTGAAAAAAAAAATATTATGGCTGCCATAAAGTTTTTGTTAGCTTTTATCAAGTAAAATGTTCATATATGGGAACATAAAGCTACTTGTTTGCTAGCAATAAAGCTAACTTTATCACTGATTTAAACAAATATCATACTAAAAATAAATAAGTTCTTAATCGTGTTCATCAGTGAAGTTGTTTAAATAAACCTTACTTGATAATTGAAATGACTGTTTCAAACAAGTTAGTTATTAGGAAAATAATGTGTGATTATTAATATTTTGATCATGTTGACTTTATCGCCAATAATCATGTATGGTTTATAGGTATTATAATTTTATTTTTAGGATTAAACATGAAATACTTAAACAAGTAAAATTCGCACTTGTTCAACAATCTTTCTTTTCAGTGTATCGCGTTTTTTTTTCCTTTACGATTTATGACTCTATTTCGTGTTTTATTTTTAATTATCAAATTCTATCTTGCAGATATTTCGAAATACAAAACAGTAAACAAGAAAAATAAATCTGTGACGAATAACCGTGTGGAGTGCCTACACCAATTATTACACTGCAAGAGAATGTATTGTGTACAGACAAACGATTATGTGCACGGATAGCCAATTATCCACTTGGATAATTAGTCAGTGAAAACTCATTTTTTGCGATACAATAATGAAATTCAAAATGTGGCTACATTATTAATATATTTCCGCATGCGTTGGCAGACCTATCCATCAGTGACATACGTAAACATGCTTGTCATTTAATTTCAGCGCAATGATTTCAAGTGTAATTTAGCGATTCATTTGTAGCATTAATTAATATTAATTGGCAACCTTATTGATAGCGTGCTGCCCGCAACTTTATTATCTTATAAGATTTTATTTAACTTTCATTGTTAGTATGTTATCCGTTAGATTTGCAAACGTATTAAAAGGCACGTCGCTGCCTCTTTGGTCTAGTGGTCGTAAGCGCGGCTGCTGAGCGCGAGGTCCTGTGTACCATTACATGGGACTCAACGACAGCATCGGCGAAATGTGGGTGTACAATAGTAGACCTCTGCCGAACCCTTCGGGGAGTACAGGCGTGTTAAAACGACATAAAAATGTTGTAAATAGTTTATTAATTATAATATTGATAATAAACGTTCAAACATATTATACTCGCTAAAATTTATGTTTTTCGTGTTGAAATAAGTTTATGATAATATAAGTTTTGTATATTTTGATTTTCATACATTTTGTGTACCTACTTAATCAGGTACCAAAGCGAAATGGACTATTAAATTAAGAACTTAGAAATGAACCGATAACTTATTGAGCTAAGATTTTACAGTATTTTTCCAAGATCCATCTAAAAGTGTCCCTAACTAGATATCAAATAAATACTTTATATATCAAAAATTTATTGTCGCGATTTTCCTATTTATAATTTTCTCATTTTTATGAATGTTGGCCCGTAATTAAGGAGTGTTACAGCTCTTTCACATAACAAACTGTTTACTGGACCGTTTGTAGAGGACCCGTTTATATTTCAATTAGCAAGTTCCAGTATATCAGCTAAGTATATTTGATACATGCTCAAACCTTAGCCACCCTTACTGCGCTACGTGTCGTGGGTGATTCCTGCCAACGGATCAAATATTTGTAAGATCTACAGATAGTGGTTCCAGGTCTGGGTGTTTCTTCATGTGTATATTTGTGATTGTTGCACTCACGATACAGGTATTATTGCTAGTTTAGGGCAATGATTTTTAAAAAGACACAGTATCGGCTTGATTTAAAACACTACTTGTCACAGTAATATTATCAGGTCTATTTATTTAAATTATGCTTATTGTCATGTTCTATATACGCATATGTATGTATGTATATGTAATGTATGATGTTGTTTTTATGTTACACCGTGAACTAGATACTCTCTGCTATTTTGTCTATCCTAAGGTTGTTCAGAAATCACCAAGTGCCTTAAGACCGCCCTATCTCTATTTGTTTACTTATTGTACCGTGTATTGTATAACTACAGAAACATATACTAATCCGACAAAATGAATAATTCCGTTTTGTTAACTAAAACTGAGACAATACCACATGACATCTCATTCACACACGAAATGTACGCTTCTTCTTGGTAAGGGTCCTGTAATATTGCACGCACAAGACGTGAGAATACCGTATTAAATAAATTAATAAATCATAAACATTGAAAAACGGGATATTTTTACATTGTTACCTTCACCTTAGTACTTTTTTTTAAAACCTTGCCCCAAAGCAGCATTTCTCCTGTATCGTAGGTACAGTTTACAAACATACATGTCACATGCACACACAACCAGACCCGAAACAACTATCTGTCGATCATACAAATATTTGTTCCGTGCGGGGATCGAACCCGCGACACGTAGCGCAGAAAGCTAATCGTTTAGCCACTGCGCCAACAGTGCTGACAGAAATAACGATATAATGATGATATCTTTACCAAACTATCGGTTTCTTCGATTAGCTTTATTTTATTCGAGTTTTTTTTATCAAATGAGTAACCTTTGCAAAGATAAATAATACCGTAAAATAAAAATGTAGTAAAAAGGCTTCTCTCCTCCCTTCTCATTCTGAGAAAACTCCCTCTAACCTGAATTAATCTTTATTATGAAACAAACTAATGCATTCAAAGAATCGCCGATCCTATTAAAAACATTATTAATATTTAATATACTCCATAAGCCAGAAATAATTATGGTAGGTAGGTATTATAAATACATTGTACGTTACAACTTGTAAAACAACATTGACTTACAACCTTTTCATTAACGGTTTGAAATATTTATAATTAACCAAGTAGCTGTTTCTCTGCGTCTGTTTGCGTAGACGAATTTGTCATACTTCGCAACCCCATTTCGTCAAGTTAGGTTTTCAGGATAGGACTTAATCTGAAAACCTAACTTGTACTGTTTGTACGATGTATTAATTAGAAATATTGCCTCTTTGCGCTTGCACACCCGGCTTTGAATCGCAATTTTTGGTCATTAGAAACATTATGTGGAACAAACAAGGCACGTCGATGCGAAAATAACATCTTCTAGGTATGAAAACAGAGTTTCTATTTCATTTGGCTTTGTAAAGAGGTGATGCATTCAATGCTTTCCTTTTCTCCCAGATGAGGAGGGCGGAAGTAAGAAAAACTAAATGCGACCCTCAAAATTATCCTTTATCCCATAAGAACTTAAGGGACTCCCTAAATTTGAGTATGTGAGTATTTTATACAAGTTTTGTTTCAATCAATCCAACCTACCTCTGTTAATCACATACGCCTCGTCCTTCTCCCTTAGTCATTAGTTTATTTTCTATTAATTTTTTATGGAAATTAGTTTTTAATTATTGTAAACGCTAAAGTAATAGAAAAAAAATAGAATCATCGTCCGTTAAAAAAAAACTACTTGGGTTTTTTGTGGTAATAAAAAAAGTATTACGGACAGTTCGAGTAAAACATTTTAATACATAGTATATTTAATATTAAAAAAATAATGAATATTGCTTTATTTATTTGATTAAATGAATACCTACTTCTTGTATTGCTTTTTCTTTTTGTCGTACAACTTAGAATGATACTGTCTTGTAAGAAATAATATTGTATTTAACAAAATCCTTTTTCCGTCTATCTTTTCACGTCCTGGTATTAAATTAATAGGTAATATAAGTTTTGGTGAATCATTTAAAATTTTATCATAATATTATGTTAAACAAAACCAGTACATTGCGTAATAAAAGCCGATAATTACAAAACATTTTGAAAGTCTTGTGCTTGCAAGAGAATGTCTCGATTGTTCGTCACTGATTTTCAACGGGACAAAAAATCGATTAAATTTATCTATCCAAATATACTCGTTGTCGTGGCCACCCCTTTCCATTAAAGCTCTTTATTCAATATTCCCGTTCTCTGCTAAACATGGGCAAACAGATTCGCCATCGCATAAAAATGTTGCCTCTGTCATATGGGATTAAATACTAGTGTTTAGATCTGTGGTGTATAACATGCCTGTGCCTACCTCTTGGTATAATAGGTAACAGCGAAATAAGCACGACCTTTAACCCTTTTTTCCTTATTACAGGATCTATACTGACATTATACGCCTTGAGTTTGGCCTGTGGATCACTGTTCCTGTCCAACGGCGTCGAAACCTATGTGTCCATGATTCAAAGCTTGCACCTGGGAAGAATGACGATATTCATAATAAAATTACTACTCGGTGCACCATTCGCGTTCCATTACTTCAACGGCATCCGCTACGTAATCTGGAATACTGGCAAATTCTTGAAATTGAAAGATGTTTATGAAACTAGCAAAAAGGCCACGTTAGTGGCCGTTGTCGTGACCATCCTGTTCGCATTAATTTAAGTATTTCAACACGCCGAATGCTACTTACCTCATTTTTGTGATTTACTTTGGTGTACCGAATTTAATTCTGTATAAACTTTAACAACGATAACAAAAAGTTTTGCTCGAATGAAATGAACTTACGCAATTTTACATTGTATAGTAAAATATTTCAAGCAAACGATTCACGGTATAAAAATTTTGATAATCATATCGACTAATATTGAATAAAAAGAATTTGATTCGGAAAACTAAAGTAAAGCATATAGAATAAGGTAACATCGAGTTTAATTTTTAAATCGCCAGTGTTTTCTAACTATTTACAAGTAGGTAGAATTTTCTTTTTATTATCTTTGTAAAGATTTATTCATTATGAAAAAATAATTGTGTCCTAATAAATATCTGTAATTAATATTATTCGACTTTTAAATTGTACTCCATATAATTAATAGTGTGAAATATTTAGAACTATCAAAATTAGTCTATGCACTTAACATTTCTGAAAAAATATACGCGACGACAAATGTACGATATTTAATGAATATTTTCAATCTCCGGATACAAGTTATCCAGCAGTTAATTTAAAATTAAAACAGTTTTTGTATAGATTTCTCAAAGGAAAACTTATCTAAAGTTTATACAACTATTGAGAAAAACTTGACATGACTTTGCGGACAGTTATAACGCACAAATCAACTTAAGAAGTTGGTCTTTTTAGCTTATACCTATTGATATATGACCTGTTGTAATAATCATATTACGTTTTTATATATGTAGCTTCAGAATAGCAGTGTTTTACGTTTCAGTACCTACTCTAATTATTGTACAATTTTAATTTTTTGTATGTCCATTTAGAATTTATGTAATAGTGACTATTTTCATTTGTTGGCTTAAATTTAGAATCTAATACGCAGCTGTTTCTTTTGTTTTTAGTCCGAGAGCTTATAGTTGTCAAACTAGTTACCTATATATTCACGACTCTGGTTTTATGAGTGTATGGAGGAACGAGGTATGGTGTACCTCCATTAAAAAGGGAGGATCCTCCGACCAGGCACGGTGGTTAGCCTGTCGGGCCGAAGCCCGATGATTGATTTCGGACATTTGTATATGTGTTAGAGTTGTTGTAAACTTAGTGCGATTCAGGATTTGTTGTTGTAGCTTCACTCCGAGAGATAGCGCTTTACTTTTTGCCATGTTGCCTTGTAGTAGTCGCTACAAGTGGTTCGTGATATAAAGGTGGCATAAAGTTATTACTTAAGATCGAATCTTAATTAATAACCTCACATTTAGCAGTCAGCAGTTCTTGCAACCACTGGGCCAATAAGGCAGTCAATACAAGGTTAAGTCATTTTTAGTCAGTATTATAATAAAGGCGGTGGAGTCTACCTGCTTGTAAAGGGTAAGTATTACCCCCTTATCACAACCCATAAAAACCTTTCTCTGTATCACAGTGTTAAACTGTTGGACCACTTTACAAAAAGTGAGGTAATAATTATGATGATAATAATTATGAAGTGTAAGGGGTTGTGCGTAGTCCCAGCGGAACAATGACGATTTTCTTTTTTTGTCTTTGGTAGATAATTAATTAAAGCATAACTTCGTGTAATTGTACCCATATGAAAATGTGGTATTTCTGTATCCAACCGTTTTCGAGGTATTCATCTAAAACGGTTTTCGCACCGCAAACGGAAAGTTCGCACACACGAAGACAAAAATTTGACAAAAACAAGAAAAAAAAAAGTTTAATTAATTAGACCATACTGAAAGGTAAATGTGTACGAATACGGTGTAAGGAAGTTCAAATTATTTCGCTTAACATAATAGTCTTGAATTTAGACAAGCCTCCAACTGATAAAGTATTGTACTGAACTCTTCAATCGTCAATTTTAGCTCCCCCACTACTCTTTTAAAATGATATTAAAGGCTTTTAACGGCTGTCTCTTATAGTCCCGCTGCTGATGCCCATGCGTTAAAAGTACCATTTATTGTAGTCATTTCTGCCTGAAACTCATATTCGAATAGGCTTATGATTTCATCATAGTTGTACCATAAGACTTTGTTGGCTCTAATGAAGTTGGTTCCCTGATCGCTGAATAAATTAAGTGGGAGTCTCCTCCGGACAATCATTCTGCGAAGACCTTTGATGATGTGGTCAACTCAGACACTAACTACAAGTGAAATAATTTAGTTGCTAGGTAGATAAATACGGCAACGCAATCTTTAGTAGTGCTTATCCCATAACACTTTTTGTTTCTTTTTATTTTATTTTTGTTAAAAAAATGATAGATAGATATAGAGATGATGGCATATTTGAGCTTTCCGCCGACTCTAAGTATTCCGTCTTGATCAAGAAATGGATTTAAGATCAAAATTTTGCTCTTGCTATAGGTAGCTGGATGCAATCTCTGTATGTCTGAAAATTCAATGTTTGAATTAACTTCAATTATGCGACTCTTATTTCTTGAAGAATGAATTGTACCTTTTCTTTAAATCCTTAACGTTTGTATAATCGTAAAAGCTGTACTTTGATATCAAGTAACGTTGTCGTTGCTCCTTTTGTCGTTATTTTGTTTTTTAGAGTTACATTCACTTGTATTTTTTTGTAATTGCTTTTGATTTCTTCATCTGTGCTGAACGTTGATAGTTCTTCCTTAATTATCTTTTAGTCACTGGAGTAATTGTTATTTCGATTTTTATTTCGATATTCGAACTGGAAAGTTCGAAAATCGTTCTTGGGAAACCCATATAAGACCTAAGACCTACGATGTTTGTTCTGATTGTTTGAAATTAAAACCGTCTTTGTTATTGTTATCAGTTCCTGACTTCAAAAGTTTGATTAAGTCTCTTGTTAGCATTTGAGCTGATTCAGTTGAATGCGATCCCTGCAATGAATCATCGATATAGAACGAGTTTTCAACAATAATAATTTTGAGTGTAGAGTTAAAATTTTGATCTAATGTAACGTTGTTCAAATATGACCATGTTGGTTAATGGAATGAGCTATTAGGTAAGTTTTTAACTAATTTATTTATGATGTAAACAACTATTTTGAACTCCAGGTTGTTGTTAACTGATGCACACTTGATATTCGTAACTTCTTAGCAGTTGCTTTCCTTTTCACCTATTCCGCAGATAACACTCGGTCATTTCTTGTATGATACGCCCAGAAATTGTGCTGCGTTTTCACTGATGAGAGAAATTTCTGACCCTTGATTTAACAGTGCTCGCAAAATCTGAAACGATCCATCCTGTATTTGGACTTTGATCATTGTAGTAGGCCGTCCAAGTTTCCTCATGACAGCTGCGACGCGAAGATGCTTCGAAATTCGCAGTGCGTGTCATATTGCCCTCTGCTTTTGCTATCCTAGTGCGGCTTAATTGCGTAAATTTGTTGTGATTTCCATTACATTCGCGACACCGTTTACCAGAAATGAAAGGATTACCATTATGAAAATAAAGGCAGTATGGCATACATCGAACTTCGATTAAGTTTTGCGTTAAATTTGTGGTGACATGCGAGCAATTACTGACATTAATAAATTCCGTATTCATTTATCTTGCAAATAGCGCACTTACATTAATTTTTCGTCGAATTTGTGTTTTTCGACTTCACCATGCGTAGTGGATGTTTGTTGCGAATTGTAATATTATCTTGATGTTTTTCGTCCAAACAATGATTATTTGAAATTTTATTTGTAGGACTAATTGTCTTGTTTCCTGCATTTAGACTCCATTGCAGTGAACTTGATTAGAAATCTTGTAGTTTAGGTAAAGCTCTAGCTAGGATCTGTTATAGATGCTGCATAGTAGTCATACGTCTTTGAGCCAAATTTAATAATGGCACCAGAGAAAAGTAGGTGTACAAAATTTATCTCTGTCTAATCACTTTTGTAGGTACATAGATATAAGGACTTATATTTTTATATATACAATTATAGTTCTTGGGTCCTCCCTAAGGTGACCAGGTACTTGGTGCCATAGTCAAATATATCTGTGTCCAGAAGGTTTCATTTGTGATCCTATACTATCCTGATCATAATTACAGCGCCACCTATTGGTTTTAATATGAACTATAAATCGCAGATACATTGCCACGATACATTACCACGACATAGAAAAAATGGTGCAGTCAAATCGAGGTTTTCCATCTGTGTTTCACGCCACCTGTAGTATTGAAAATAAACTACCAAGCGTCGCTGCCTGTATCTAGGTTAGTAGGTAGGTATTTCTACTATTGTATTTGTGTTGACAGATGTGTTGCGACCCTTATTACTATTACTGGGCTTGAGTACCTCGAGTGTCCCCAAGATTGTACGCTCGGATGAAGGAAAAACTGCCTTCTTCATCATTTACTCGTTAAACGTATGCACAAAATTAGACAAGTATTAGTTTATAAGCTCTCTCAGTCTCAGTAAGATCTGACTTTCCAAGGTTCGCCAGACTTAGCCATCGTGCTAGCTAATTGAAGAGGCTCTTTTCATGTACCCGTCCGTAACCAGATAACTAAAAAAAAATGTTCTACTAAAGTTTAATGAGCCTATGATGAGTTTGACATGAAATTTAATTCACGACCTAAGTATTGGTTGTTTGTATATTGGTAATTAAGATAAACATATAATATGGACTTTGAAGTGATATCATATCGGATACTACATCTGTCGCAATTTTATCCAATGTTTACACCATGGTGTAAAACATGTATTCTGCATATATTATCCATGGTTTTCGTTTATTATGCTATTTCCGTTGACCTGTTTTTGCTTATGATGGACCTTCATTGCGCATCACATGATTTTGGTGCTCGTTCTGGACATTTGTTCATCGTGTGCTGTGAACTGTTTCTGTGTTGAATTGTCAACATGTAAAAAAGGACGTATTCTAGCCAGTCTCGCAACTTGGTTTTAATGCTGTACAAGTTCTTTGTACGAGAGTAAGCTAATGGTGGCCCTCTTTTAGAAGTGACCCAAGTACCTATTAGAACAAGAACAAGTACTCAGAACATAACATGTTATATATATGTGTATATAAACGATATGTATATTAGGTAAGGTATTTCGATTATATTATAATATCAATTTAACCGAAGTTAAAATAAACCATTATAAATTCTAAGTAAAATAAATCGAAATGCCTCTAGATTCGGTTTTTTCAACAACCGACTATATGGTTCCTACCCCTACACAGAGTATATCGACACCTGTCAAATTCGGCCTATTAGATTAAGAGAGTTTTTATTAGTTCTATATTAATTCACGATATACCGAATGTCCAAACCTCAGAACAATTATTGTTCTGAGGTCCAAACTGGCTGCTCCCTTGTTTAGTACAGCATTTGTTTATCGTATTCATGTGATCAAATGATTTAGTGTCAAATAAATAGCTTATTAAAGATTATTTTGTTGGGTACTTTTGACTTGGCTCTGAGTTTCCCGTCGCAGAGACTGACAGCACACTGTATGGATTTTTTTAATCGGTTCACGATTTTAACAGCACTTTGACACGATTTTATTCTTCAGTAACTGTGCGCGAACTTAGTAAGCTAATTTTGTCACATTTCATTTTTGAGTTTTTAAAAATGTTGTCGGTTCTTCTTAATAGGATTTTTATGGAACCGTGCACTTAGAGTTCTATAAAGGTACTAGTTTAACCCTTAATTAGGTGCACGTGGTCAAGAAAATTCCAAATTGAAAAAAAAAATACCTTAAAGTGTTTGGAACGCGACAGCGCTCTTTCTAGCTTCCTAATTTATCAAAATCACACAATAAGTACATCAGTGGTAATAAAGTACTATGAAGTCACGCCTTGCTCTTCCAGACATTTTTAGAACAAAATATCGTTTTTGACAATTCATAAAAGTCAACTACCGCATTCACGAGCGATTGGACGTCTGATGACATGATGATGTAAAAAAGATGTCACTCGCTTACATTTTTTGAGTTCTCGTAATATGACTTATGAAGTATGTTTACTTTGAACGTTCAACGTAAGCTGTTAGACAATACCTTATAAAGATCCCCCATGAGAAGAAGAGAAGAAAAGCTATTTATTTTATACCCATATTATTTAAATGTCACAAATACTTTGCTTTCTATTTATCCGTTATACTTTTAAGACGTTACGCTTTTTTTCACGCTTGATACAATAACAAATATAGAGACAAATTTGCACATGTGTATATCTCCCTCAATGCCTTGAATTGGTCAATTATGCGCCGATATCTGATTGACGTTGATGCCTCAATGACTGCGAAAAAACTGCATAGGTACAGCTTTGTAGGTGCAGTCTACACCGTTTTGATACTAACAGATTTTTATACCAGATCACTCTATCTACTAAATATAATAATCAATAAGTAGGCTAATATAATAAAAAATAAGAATAACATTTATATTTAGTTCCAATTGAATCAGTTTTAATCGATATTTAAATACTATTCTTGTTATAATATAAAAAAGACTTATTAATTCACATACATATATTTAAATTTTTGATATTCAAATGTCTATTTAAGAATATTAAACAAAATCTCTAACAGATACGGATAGATATTTTAGGGGTGGCTTGAACAATTGCGACCAATTCCATTTGTTAAATACTTATTTTAAATATTTCTCAGAATAGTAGATATCATCCATATTATCTGTGTTTTAATATTCCTCTCCGTTATCTTAATATAGACTACCGGGAATAACGTAACCTGAAAGAAATCATTCGATTCGAGAAACCTGTTTCTCTCGAAGAACACCTTTAAAATTCACGACAAGCTGATTAAGAAAAATTGAAACAAAATCCGGAATGACATTAGACATCTACACGCGGCGGGGGAAACACGCAAACTGTAAAATAACAGGTGATGTATGTCATACTGCCTTGCCGAATTAAATACTAAGCGGATCAGACATCACAAAGGGCAAGACGACTACAATACATGTACCTATAGAATTCGATATTACTACGTACGGAAAACGGCACCTCGCACTTGACCGGATATTTTGGAAAATTGTATTTATAAGTAATAACAATGTTATAATAAATCTTAAAATGGTGGGATGTCCGGAACGTTGATGTCTGGAAGAAAATGCGCGTGGAAGCGGAAAATGGAGGGACGCCCAAGAGTGGGACAGCGTTGATTTATAATAATAATAACGGCTAGCGGTGATTGTTGGTATAACCGTCCTACATGATGAGAGGCTGCATGATGAATGTACATGATAGACGAAGTTGTCGAAAAGAAACAAACACTAAAACAGCAGACTTAAACCAAAAGATATAAAAAGTATAAAATAACAAAAAAGAATAAAGTGAAACAAAAATAAATGAACACATACAGAAATTAAAAAAAAGAACAAATGGCATCTGACTCTTTCCATGCCTTCACAGTGTTGATGGGCTTATTATTATTACAGGAGGAAACTCTCTTCGACACGCCACGGATTTAGGAGTGTATTTCTGAGAGGGCTTCAGAAAGAAACTGCCCCACAATGCAAACACTTCACCCGTAATTTTACTGTAGACAGAGGGTGTGCAGTCTTCGCAATACCCTTGTTTTTTGAATTGTAGTTATACATACACTAAAAAATAATTCGATAGTCAAGTTTCAATGAATTGACCTAATAATTAAGAAAATAATTATTAGCGTTAAAATTTGAATACACTGTTAACCAACATCGTTTCTAGAATTTTAGATTATTATAACTACATCTAAAGGTAACAGCTACATAGTGGGTAGCTTTATCCTTTGTCTCTATGTTTTAGCTAAAACCGAACTATTTCGAGAACCAATCAATGGAACGGGGTCTGGATTTTGGCAGTATTAATCAGTGAGATATAACAAAATGTACTCGAGTCGCCTCAGCCTTGTATATGATTTCTAAGCTGGTTACAAAGACGTCATCGGTAGTAATAATTAGCGAGATTTCCTTCAAAAGGAATAGTATATATTCATTCTGGTAGTATATTCAAATTTCATTGAAATTTGAATATACTACCAGATGAATTATGATGAATTTAATTTAAACTGTTATACACGTGTTTCTGACGTCGTAAGTATAACTATGAACGCTTTTTGTAGGTATTTTCACCGCCTACGTTTTGAAGAATATGTTCCGATTTCTCCACAGACAAAAGCTAAATCTCTAAATTAAAGAAAATATTTTTTTTAATTTCAAAAATAGTGAAAAAACATTTATTCATATCAATATAATTATATTTTGAAAACCAAATGCCACTATATGCACGTCTGCATAAGTGGTTAAAAGTAGCATTATATAAAACGATAACAAATCCCGATCATGTTGTTGTATATCTTTTACTTTATATATTCTTCTCAATAAAGGTCTTATACGTTGACAGTGAAACCATGGAAAGATCCAGTCCATCTGAATGCACAATGAAGTTAATGAGGTGAAATTAAGCGTAGGATGAAACAGAGACGACCGACCTTGGATACATACGTAAGTGGTGGAAAAGGTGAAATTATGTTAGACAGTGCAGACTTACTTAAGTGAAGTGAAAAATAAAATTGCCACCATGGTTTTCTGAGACAATTAGAACAATAAAATCATCATCACGACTGCATTCTCCGAAGGGTTAGGTAGAGGCGTATTGTACACACATGTTTTGTTGACACCTTTATTAAGTCCTTTAGAGAGCGAGCTTAATGCTACCTCTGCCTAACCCTTCGGGGAATAAAGGTGTGATGCTAAAGATATAGAAATTGATTGATTGATAGATTGAATATGAACCTTAACAATCTATCAATTTGAGCTGAAACTTTGTATGATGAAAATAGTTTAATAGATTCGTCCCTCGGTGGGACACTTTGACCTATTATAAAAACAAATGGAAAGTAGTTGTAACTACTGTATTTGAACTTTAACTGGCAACAACTAGTTAACAAAATGAATATTTTGATTATTTATATGTGTTTTGATTTCATTTTTACATTTTTTTTTTTTCACTAGAATGACTTAAGGTGAAATAAAAACATATATCGCTTACTCTTCTTAAAAATAAGAACATAATATTAAAATACTTTAAACTAACTACATCGATTAAAATCTAAATACTTACGAACTAAACAAATTAAAAAGTATAAATTTGAAAAAAGATAATTTTCTTCCACATCGATGTCAACCGGCAACGTGCTCAAAAGACTGGCAGCATTATTCAATAAAATATAAAACAAAAGATGTTTTATTGGTGGTTCAATTTTAATTTTGCCAAATGTTTAATAATCACATTAATAATAAGCATAACACTCTTGAGTTCTGTGACTGACATGCCGTGAAGTACCGTTGCACACATCTCAGACAGATATTCTAAGCGTACATATAATTAACAACATACCGTGTAGAGACAGTGTCGCTCCCCTGTGCAAAACAAACACGCGTAAGTAAATAGCATATCGAGTTATGCTGTGGTTTCCTAAAGATGTGCTACTAACCCGACGTACAAATTCAGTTACGACAAACGGTGAGCTTAGAGTATACCGCTTCACTCTCGTATATTTGAAACTATCAGTTTGATTTATGACTCCCGGGTACTATCACCCGGGGATAATTTAGTTGCCTATTAGTAAAAGAATTTTCAAAATCAGATTATACATTCCGGAGAATATCCCCTACATACAAACCTACAATTTTTACCTCTTTATAATATATATATATATATATATATATATATATATATATATATATATATATATATATATATATATATATATATAATATACATTAGTTTTTGTCTGCGACTTCGTCCGCGTAACCTACAGCTTTACGGGTGTATCACTCGGAAATAATGTAGTTATGTATTTGTGGAAAATTTTCGGAATCACATCATTGATTCCGGTGGTTACCCCCTGCATGGAAATTTACAAACTTTACCTCTTTATAATATTATTATAGATAAATAATATATATTAGTACCTATAAGTATAGATATAATCTTATTATGTTTGGAAACTTGTACTTTGCAGTTTCTACAAAATGCACTCGAGAGCACAACCACTTACCTCAATGAGCTATTAAATTCAGTCTTATGAAGGTCTTAGTATTAATATTGTAAACGGCAGCTCATGTTAAGCCTTTCGCGCCTAGAATTTCGCGGAAGCTTTCTCATTTTATTGTTTCAAATAGAATTACAAGAACGTATTTGTGCTTCTGCGAATATTACATAGGTACTACCAGTGCACAAGACCTTACGACCTCGCATTTTCTCATTTAATTTAGAGTTGGTTTCCACGTAGTAATATTATTAAAGTCTACTTTAGTAAGTAGCTCTTTTGAAAACATCATAATTATCTCGTCTCAAGTATCAAGATATTTTATTTGTTACTAGATACCTCTTTGTTTTAGTGGTCGTAAGCGCGACTGCTGAGTTGTGTCGAGACTTTGATTCCTGGGCAGTGTTATTGGGTTGTTTCTGAATGGAAGTTCGTTGTAGCAGGCAGTACTTTGGAATTGTGCTCGGTAGATAATAGGATCGCTCAGCACTCAAGGAAAAGAAGGACCTCGGAATGCAGTCGTGATGCCTCGAATCGATTTGATAAACTAAATGTAGGTACGATTAATTAGTACAATTTTGTATCGTATAAAGTTGCGTATTAAAGGACCGTCTGATTGCCAATTATCAGACCCACGCATGGCTGATTTCAGGAATCGGTTATTCTTCAAAGCAGCATAGTTAAATTGTATAATTTAGTTTGTTGTGTATTTTCTGTTCAGCTCTCTACAACCTGACTACTGGTAACTTAATTTTGGTCGCGCTGCTTTATAAGAAATCGTCGCACAGTTTTTTCTGCTTTTTCGTAAGGCATTTAATCGTTCGGGTGGCTGTTTTTATTTCATGCTTTATATTTTGGTACTGGATATTTACATCTTATGAATTTATTATGTGTAATAAACATATGCTATTTTGTATGTTAGTGTTAAATTGACCTTGATTCACCTATTATAAATGTGTGTTTGTCTTAGTTTTGAATTGTCCTTTATATAACTTTATTGCGTTGGACTTTCATATTAAAACTAGCAACTATTCTCAATTGGCGATTATCGGACTTTTTTATTATTTTTTTGCTTGAGGAAAGGCAAAAATCAATTTTATTCTTAGTATAACTATCCGGAGATAATTAAGTTCAACAACATTAAGGCTTTTATATAAAAAGGTGTTCCTCACAGTGAGGTACAAACGCAAATTCTAAAAGGCGTCAGCCGCGATCGTCCCTTGCACGTAAATCGTGTGGTTCTAGAACAGTACTGTTGTCAGTTGTTGGTCTCAGGTCAATTTTTCCTCCGATCACTAAAGCCCAAGTTCTTCTGTGTTCATCATAGGCTTTGTTTAGCGTATCATAAAATTGTTGAATCTGATGTTGGAGTATAGACCTGGATTACAGTTAGTGTCTTGGAAACGTCGGATTTAATAAAAGCTGGAGACCAATTCTGGAGTCTTTCCATCGTTTTGAGATCAGGAACACAAACCCTGTTAACTACATTTAAAATATGTTGTTTTTTCTTTCTGTAGTATTTCCACCGTATCGCCCAATCTCTACTAGGCCTATGTCCCATTTGACATACTCCAATGCATTTTCTAACTCTATAAGTCGTTCTTCGGTTCTAATAACCGTAATGTGTGTACATTGAGAGTTAAAATCTTAAGCTTATCGAAGTCCTTTTTAACTGCTTGGTTTGTTTGGGAGTGGATCCTCGCTCGGAGATTATGATTCCCAACTCCAGGATGAACCTGCTTATTGCCTGCCGGGCACTTGGGGATTGGCTTTATTGTTGTAATTCATAGTGGGAAGGGATTAAGACAGGATAATCCACCACGCTTCTCTAATTCGTTCTTCCACGCTTCTAATTCGGTTGGGGTGCGCAGTAAGCCTTCCGAGTCTGCCTACGGTTGCTGCCGTTGACGATTGTTTTACAGCCGCTCTTCCGCTATCAACAAAAAACATCATCATCTACATCCTGCTCTGATGTTGATCTTTTTCCACCTAAACCATTTAGAGCTACTACTCAGATCCTGTAGATGGAAGTGCCACATTTTGACGCCTTGTCGGGGCGCGCCACAGTTTAATTTCATGTCAGGGAATTTTTGGTTGTTATTCTTTTGAACTATTCCCGGAATGTACCTATTCAAAGCCTGTTACTGCAGTCAAGCACTCGACAGTGAGTTTTGCCATGTAAGTGAGGTCTATTTGCAAGTGAACAATTAAAATATACCCGCTTCTGTTCCCTGTTTCGTTTTGATCGTCTCCTTGTTTCCCATTTGACCCACGCACGATTGATAATTTCCTCTTTCTTTATTTTGTAAACGAAAATACACGCAAGGGCACTACCAATCCAAAATATTTTAGGAATGGTAACCGAGGAATGAAAATGAGAATGTATATTCAGCAGAGCAGAATTATGACTTTTATGGAAGGTAGTGAATTAAAATGATTGAGAGAAGATAACAACATAACTGAAGTCTTTGAATGTTTTATATTTTCATCGAAAATAAAAGTAATTTATATCAATCTTGATTTCAAGGCACATTTTACGCGAGCTGAATTTGTGCAGAAATTAAGTTTGTATTGTAATAAATTGCAAATTGATGAGGTGCGCGTGATTAAATAAAAAGATAATGTAGATTTTATAAAAAACATATGTGATGATAAAGAAAAATGTATAATTTTAAAAGACTTCCATTTAGTGCCATCCAGTGGTCATGCTGGAGTGCGCAGGATGGTAAATACTATTAAAAAGAGATATTATTGGCCAAGTATAGAAAGGGACGTGCAATCATTTGTTAAAAAGTGTATGACATGTCAGAAGTCAAAGTATTTCCGTTATATAAAAGAATCGATGGAAATTACAACGAGGAAAGCTCGGCTTTTCAAAAAAATTATTTAGCTGTAGTGGGTCCTTAGAGACATCGATGGTAACTGTTATATTTTAACCATACAGTGCGAACTGTTTAAATTTGTTCAAGCTATTCCTCTTTAAAATAAAGAAACCATATCCATGGCTGATGCATTTGTACGGAATTTTATTTTAATAATTGATATTCCGGATATAATAGCGACAGATCGAGGAACAGAATTTATCTCCGCAACTATGGAACAGGTTTGTAAACTTCTTAATATTGAAAAATTATCTTCTACGGCCTACCATCATCAATCGATAGGAACTCTTGAAAATGCGCACAAAGCTCTGGGTGCATTTTTAAGTAAAACCACACAGATACATGGAATTATTGGTTACCGTATTGGTGTTTTAGTTTCAACAATACGGTCCATTCAGAAACAAAATATACGCCATATGAACTCGCTTTTGGTAAACTTTTTTAAAATACCTAGTAAAATTTCTATAGTATATAATTGAATATATATTTGCATATACTATGTGTAATATTGGTCAAGATTTCAATCACTATGTCCTCTAAAAATCGCTTTTGAATTTCATTAAGTGTACACCATATTGATACTGACTGTACATACAAAGAAACTATATAAAATAACAACAAAACGGAATGGTTAAATAATTATAATGATATTTAGATAGGTAGATACTTACAATCAGACAATTTTACAAGTTCCTCATAGAAGGGCTCCTTTATTTTTTTGTTTTTCATCAGTTGCAGTAATTTAGGCTTTACAATTGGAAAATTTAAATGTAAATTATTCTTTTGTGTTGGGTTTGCTGCATCAAAATCACTGTGGAGCTGTAACAAATTTCTCCATATGAAAATAAATCATAAATTATAAATAGTACAGAGTATTATAAAACCAATACCAAAGATGATGAAGGTCAATTTATATGACTTGTTTTATATAATATTAGTGAATAATAATTACTAAAAATATTCCATGGGGTTTGTTCAACGCTGGATACTCTATCAAATACTGTTCTACAGATATGTTTTTCAACTGTAGCAAGCGATACTTCAGTGTTGTTTTCCATTTTTGCTCTACCATTGACCATGGATCGGAGATATTCTTTAGCCACTGTATTTCTTCTTCAATATCTATTTCAGTGGCAGAATCATTAATTTCTATGTTGAGATATGAAGGTGTGGAAGTCCACGATGAAGTTGGACTTTCTTCATTTAGTCTTCTCCAAGTTTTTGGTATTTACGCCGGGTGTTTAAGACTTGACTGATTAATTTACCTCGTGCTTGATGTGTGATTCCCCTTGCAGTAACACATGGTGGTATGTAGTATGTTGTAATCCACTCTTTAGGAAAACATTTTTTGATCTCCCCACACCATTTGTTATATACTAAGTTGGTTATCGGGGCATCTTTGTTATTTTTTAATATTTCCTTCGCTATAATGAAGGCCAGTAAATTACGTCCTGAATCCCCTGGTAGACATTTACCCACACTAGCCAACAGGGATGAAGCTTCCAGGTTTTCTTTTAGTATTCCGGGTTTGAGATATCTTTATTTGCCCATAAGAATTAAAATTCACTTACATGAGAAAATTAAACTTAGTAATAACTTAACATTCTGATTTACACACAGTAACAGTTTCAACAAAATTAACAATATATTAGAAATATTTTAAGAGTGTAAGGTAGACTAAAAGAAAAATAACCGAGCCGAAGCATAAACACACCCGGAACAAGCGCATCTAGAAGTGGCATGTAGGTACTAAGGTGCGCTCACGTTATTAAAAATATGTGATTTTAAATATTTTTTAAATATTGACATGGATTTTGCATTTTTTATGTTTTTTGGTAATTTATTATATAATACCGCACCTTCGTACATCACATTTTTTTTGCCATAATTGGTGCGTGGTGTGTAAAGTTGAATGTCATTTGAATTTCTGAGTCCAATTTTATGTTTCTTTGTAAAATTTATTTCTGTGTGAATGTTTTTGTTGAGTATTTTTCTTATTAATATGCAATTATTATACATGTATATTTGTGATAAATTCATTAACTTGGTGTCTTTGTATATTTTTTTGTTTGTGTACTGTAATCGTAGTGAAAAAGTGTCTTTATTAATTTATTTTGTTATCAAAATCTGAAAATAAAGCATTTATAATAACAATTATTCAATTAATATTAGATAAATAATAATAAATGGAGTCACATACACTATCTGTACTGGAACAATTGGATTCCACATATCCTGTTACTTTGTTATGACTCCATTCAGGTATTTTGTGTGATGTTGGTTCAATATTTTGTGACTGAATAATTGGCCACAGTTCAATACCCTGATTATAAAAAAAAAAAAGTTTTTAACTGTACCAAATAAATTTACTTGGGTCTTACAATTTATTTGAAAGTAGTAAAATGCTTACACTCAGTGAAATATTAGGTGTATCTAAAATATGGATTGCAGAAGAAGCACTTGTGAAATCTAACATCCAGGTTTTCCAGCAACGCATGAATAATGTACGTGGTCCTATTTGAGGGATCAATTCTTTAATTTCTTCAGGACTGAGTGATGCCAAAGCTTGAATTGTAATTGCATTACCTATAAAAGATAATGTTTATGAGATGTTGTATCATATTATCGTAAGAAAACATTTGGAACCGAGGTAGACTGTTATTTATTATATTATAGTACATATTTAATCGAGTAATAATATTGCCTTCTCAATTTTTAGGACAAGCGGGCACCTATTTCAGCTTAGGAAATCTTAGAAAAAATATACACGATCGTATTTAAGTAATATCTCATCACCATGTTACTCGGCTCTGTAGAAACACGGGGCTTAGATGCGCCGCCATCAAGACGGCCGTTGTCGCTGGAATGTACGAATGTTTCTTGTGATGCTTGTACGAAAGTAAGTACCTACCGTACTTACCTACCTAGCTGTGCGGGGCGTCTCCTGGCGCCTACGCCTGCGTACTGTACATTTCACTTCAGTTCAAGTAGGTACTATATTTTTGCAATTATCTACCATTTATTATAGTAGTCAACACAGAGCACTGGCCGGTATCGGGAACACTAGCTAAGTAGCTAGCAAATTATGACCTTTGAGTACTTACTCCGGAATGTTAGAATGAGTTCGTGTAATTCCCAAGCTTTTAGTAGGTCTTCAACTTCATCCATAGTTATTTCACTCTAAGTCTCACCACTCGCAGTTGTATAATAGAAAAAAAAAAACAGATCGCCTTACCGTAATATTGTTACTTTACGTGCGAGAGTTTGCGGAAAAAGAACGAAAAGAACTGGAAAGAACCGGACAGTCAAATCGCGTAAAAATAATGTTGCCATTTAAATAAAAAATATATGGTCATAAAATTGTAGAAAGTTACTTATGATTTATTTTAAAAACGAGCTCATTTAGTCCTAAGAAATATTTAACTGTTTATTTAGACGTGCAAAATAAAAAATAAATCACAATTCTAGTCAAATAAGGATTAACATTTTTAAATTGAGCTTCGTATCTTATAATCTATGATTTGAATTTCCATCCATTCTACGAAATATGAACACTGGCAAGTATAAAATCATCCAATTTAAATCAACAGCATTGTCAGACGAATAAATTCAAATGTTTCATTTAAACCCGGCCATATTCTGTTCGATAATCTCGTTTCTTGCCTTAATAAAATGTTTTAATGAATTTTATAACGTAGCTTAGTACCTACAAACAAAACTTGTTTAAATAAACCATACCATCTGACTTGATAATTGAAATGACTGTTTCAAACAAGTTAGTTATTAGGAAAAATAATGTGTGATTATTAATATTTTAATCATGTTGACTTTATCGCCAATAATCATGTATGGTTTATAGGTACTATAATTTTCTTTTTGGGATTAAACATGAAACACTTAAACAAGTAAGATTCGCACTTGTTCAACAATCTTTTTTTTCAGTGCAGGATTTGTGGAGGACGGTATTACTACATTAGATTCACTTCACATGTCTGGACATTCTTGATATTTCATTATTTTGTAATCTTTTCTAGTTTTGTTTTTCTGTTTTATCCGCTTTGAATGGTTTGAAGATACCTTCACTATATACATTTTTTAGCAATGAATAACGTGCTTTACATGATTACGAAGCCATTTACTTCTTTTACTTTTTCAGTTACGTTTGATGATATAAAATGTCGTTAGTACAATGTATGACTCCTATTAAATTATTCGGTCTAACTATGACTTATGTCTTAAGTTCAAGGACTTACTGATGAATTTCACACGAGTCCTGCTTTTTCAATCTACCCTGTCAACTTGCCTTGAAATGTTTTCAAAAGTTTGAATCGTGCTAATCTCTCATTCTGAATGGCTTAATGCGGTAGGTACATATTGATTCTGAGAAGGGAGATATATGGCACTAGAATCTGAATCCTGTTTTAAAATAACTCAGTATGTTCTGCTGTGAATATTGAAGTTACATGAAATTATGTCAAATGTAACATTTTCACCGCGACTGATAGACCTTTTGGCATATTCATGTTCCATGAAAAACTAAAGATAAAAATAATTCATACCTAAGTTTAATTAGTGTCTACTTATACATAGATTGCTCCACTTGGCACTCGAACCCGAGCCTCACGCTCAGCAGTCGCGCTTGTGACTATTAGATGAATGACGTGCTCAATAACGGCATCAGTGAAATGTGGGTGTTAGTACATATTATAGTGCACCACTGACTAATTCAATAATTCTTCTGAATAATTTCAGTCGTTAATAAATGGGTTAACTCCATGTACATAAGTAGATAGGTGTAAAGACTAACCTCTAATAATAAAGTTGAATAATGTCAAGCTTTACGTCAAAATTAGTTAAAATGTTATTATTCATGAACTAGCGTTCATTAGGTAAAGGGTATTTAAAGAATCAATATATTTCAAAGATGTTTGCGTCAGATTTTAACTTCTTACACAATGTAACAAATTCGCGAAACAGTGTCGCCGCCTGAAGCCGTAACAAGTTCAAAAGTTATTTAAATAGGATTTATTTTTAAAGAAGCTTTAATAATGCCACCTACGTTATTTTCAACCGACTTCAAAAAAAAGGAGGAGGTTCTCAATTGGGCTGTATTTTTTTTTTTTTTTTTTTTTTTTATGTTTGTTACTCGATTTCTCGAAGACTCCTGGACCGATTTCAAAAATTCTTTTTTTATTTGAAAGGGTATGCTTGTCATTTGGTCCCATTGTCATCAGGTCAGGACCTGATGGTGGAAACCCTGAGAAATCGAGGGCATCTCTTGAAAATTGTAGGCGAGCATGGGGTAAAAACTTGATATTTATGTGTATATCTGATGAGACTACAATACTATGGAGGTTTAGGGCAGATCTGATGATGGAGACGACAGAGGATCGAGGGAATTACTCAACGGTACATCTTAACTACCTCGTGTTTGGGCTTATTTTATTCGTGTTGACAAGATCTTTACACCGAGATGGGTAATGACTGCCACTGCAAGGTCCGTGCAGGTGCAGTACAGTTTAGGGAACTCCTTAATGGTTGATAGCAGCTACATAGTGTTTGGGCTTATTTTATTCGTATTGATGCGCACTTTAAGTCGAGATGGGTAATATTGCAGATTCGGTGGTCGGCTAAGTAATTTATTTGATTTTAAAATCACATAGTGCAATACCGTCTAAGGTTTTCACTCGACTTGGGGCAACATACATTTGACCTTTGTAAAGTTTTTCAAGAGAATCGTCTTTACTAGGTCTACCCATCACTCAAAATTGTAAAATAATTAAATTTTTTAACAAAAAATAAAAACCGACTCCAAAAAAACTCAAAAACAAAACTAATAACTAAAAAGCAAAAAATAAATCTTTTATTATACAATATAGTAGTTGAAGAATATTGAAGTCGGTGCCAAGTAAAACATGCAATGATAAACCGACACGATTGGCGAAGTGCATTTGTCGTGTCCGACGCATAATTCGCTCCGCAATCGACAATTTCTACGTGAACCCGTTGTTTCAATGTCGCTATTATAGCAGCAAGGTATATTACTTTTATGTTTTACTTGGCACCGATTTCAATATTCTTCAACTACTATATTGTATAATAAAAGATTTATTTTTTGCTTTTTAGTTATTAGTTTTGTTTTTGAGTTTTTTTGGAGTCGGTTTTTATTTTTTGTTAAAAAATTTAATATAGTTACTGATTATAATATTAAACTCTATAATGATCTGTGTCACTTTGACAAAAATATATACTAAGGTAACCCCTGAACATTTCCTCATGGATAAATATTTATAAATTTATTAAAAAGAAAAGCTTTGTGTTTTACATAGGTATATCTTCTCATTATCACTTTCCAGGAATATTAATATGACAATGAGATGTTAAATGTTACGTATTCAATGATGCTACGGAACTTACAAGCGTAAACGCTGCAAGTGAGGTCATGAGTTCTGGCTTAATGATTTTCTTTATTAAAATATTCTCAATGGCAGCCGAGAATTTCAGGATTTTTTCCACTGACTGCATTGGCATTGGCCGACAACAGCCCGAGAAGAAAGTAAACTCTAAGATAACGTCTGATACAGATGAATGTAACAAAGAGACATTGCTATAATCTAAAACAAATTAAGATGATTTGAATACGATATATGAACATTGAAATACTGCTATATAACATTACATGGCGGCACGCATGTATGCCGATGCTGTTATTAAGTCCCATCTAATAGAGGGCGAGCCTATTGCTATCAACCAGGCACAATTCCATGCTGCTTCTGAAAACTTTTATACAGAAAACTCCAATATCACTTTACCCGACCAGGGAATAGATCCCAGGTCCTGAGCAGTTGTGCTTGCGAGCACTAGAGCAAATATTCGACTCTCTTGTCTCACGTATGACGTCCAGGTTTCAGCTCGGTAGATACAAAATTGCGCTTAAGATGAAAGCATGAAAGATTGTCATTTTGGTTCTTATTGTTAAAAGTTTATCGTACCATACTCTTGCACTGAGCTTCTCGAACATGGTCACTGCTTACAAACGTCAATCTCTGCATTGGGTACGTGTAGAGGACGGAGCCCTCCCGGCTACCACGACGTGTTATGCTTGGCGTAGAAGTGAATACAAAAAGGGATGTTGGGAAGGCGTTGCTTGGGTTTAAAGACTGTTGTTAGGTGAGACATAGCCGTGTGACTATGAGAAGCTCGCTGTGGAACGGACCGATTGGTGAAAACGTGTCGTGGAAGGTCGCAAGTGATGCGATGAAGGCAGGTTTGGAGTTCTCGTTGTCCAAAAACAAAAACGACTTCAAGGAAACTCGTTACGAACCACTATAAATTTCTCATGTCAGGCCTATGGCAGAATTCTGTCGCTCTTGCATTGGTTTATTTAGCCATCAAAAACGGTGTCTCTTTGACAGTACGCTTCAATCTGCAGATTACGTCCCTTTTATTATCTATTAATAGAAGCCTGTGCAGGAATTGCGCTTTGATTAAATAATGCTACTTCAGTAATCCGAGTGATTACGACTATATCTGCAATAAACTAAGTACCTAATCAGTAGGAAAAAAAGGGTAGGTAAAAATTCTATTTCCGCTTATACTTACCCCTGATAAAGAACCTACCTGCCAAAGAGCCACTGAGTGGCATTTCGCGTTTATATCGCACCCTCAGAATTAAAGTGACATAAATCAAAAATGTAATTTGTGGGAAATGAGCAAGATAGTCTTCAAAAGAGTATAGGTACCTATGTTTTAAGGTCAGTTTTGGTTGTTCAGGAATTTTGGTTGACCTCGATTTTACCACTGCTGTCTAGCATGACCAATGATAAACTACATAATTCTAGTAACATAAATACGTCAAGCGAGAAAAGCAGAAATGATAGAAAAAGGGCCATCATTGTAAAAACGACGCGGTGGGCGTAGTGGTTGACCGATCAACTGCTACGCTACGTGTCCCGGATTATTCCCTACACGGAACAAATATTTGTATGACCTGTAGAAAGTACCCTAACGCAGTACAAATTTGTAAATCCATCCAATATACACGAATAATTCCTTGTGTGGAGCAACCTTTTTATATTTATTTTAACTAAGCAAATACCTACCTACAATATCCTATGACATACCTATCAATAACAATAATATATTGTAATTGTCAGTAATGGTCAGTGAGGGGTTAAGTTGAATGTTGACGCCATATAATTAACATGAATTACATTTTAAATTTATTTATAAAGCTTACCCACGGTTGTGCTATAATATGCTATTTAGAGTACATACCTATATAAATTTAGGTTTATTTATGAGACAGACCGCTCGACTTATATCCATGGTAAAAAAGTAACTATTAGTTACAAAAAAATAATTTTTGACCAAAGAAATAACAGCTTTAGCGGGTTGAAAATATTACAAGAATGTTCAAAAATTAGCTTTACAGTGATTGTAGAATGACAAGTAGGTATGTCATATCCGAAGACTGGCCTTGCGATGTTGATCATGGACGTTGTGTGCAATATCTCACTCGAATTTGAATATCATTCATGTGCAATGAATGATATCCAAAGCGACTTAGATAGCGAGCTTTCACTTTAGATCTTCGTCGATTTCTTCTTCCACGTTCCGTGTCTACAAGGTTGCGTTACGTCATCATGCATTGTTGTTCAGCAAGGCTCTATTAAGTGGTATGGTGTCCGAGTCCCGTTGTCGATCAGGGGCCGAAGTGGACCGATTCCGCCCAACTCTCTATCTACTAAAGATGGAGGATAGCCTATGAAGATATTCAACAAGTACAATACAGAATAAAATATGGGAGCGAGGGACATGTTTTAGCTTACATTTTTTTTAAATTTACTTTGATAGCTTTTATACACTTATATACACGTGTTCCAACAAGCCCTTCGCTCGCTTACGCCAATTATTATCAAAAGACATTTTTGTAAGGTTATTTAAAAATAACCGTAATTGTTTAAACAAATTGTGTTGCATAACAGATATTTACTTCTGTGGGAGAATTATATGCTCAATGTAAGTACAATTATTCCTACATTAAACAAATAATTCTCCTGTAAAATTAAATACTTACAAGTATAATAATAAAAATATGGTGTCGTTTGGTATTATATATAATAATAGTTATACTTTGTGAAATATTTGGTTTTGAAAGACATCGCACAGTTCTGGAGAAAGCCTCCAACAGGAATTTTAGTACCTACACCGAAAAACAAGATAGGTATAGTAGGTCACTTGTTAAAGTTAAATTTACATTCGAATATATCTAATTGAAAAAAACTTTGTAAAATATACATACATACATTAAATTTTAAACACAATTAAAAAAACAATCATCAGTTCGTTACAAACCTGTATTTAGGTAAACCTATCTCTTTGCTTGAATGTAGCTAAGTCAGTACTTAGCTACGCATACTAATGTGGTATTGTATAATTATAATACTAACTTTACTTGACATATGGTAGATATATAAAAAAAAACATAAAATTGTTGAATAATAAATCAATCAGCCGAACATATTTCATCATAAAATATTGGTATACAAAATAAATACATGTAAAAGACACATAAAATACCAGTTGATCAGCACTCAAGGTGCATTAGCAATTTGAGGCGGTCCCACAAAAATAGCGTAGAGTACATATAAGAAAGATGCTAATTAAATCAATTGCTTCTGCCTGTCCTTAAATGCTTAAAGTTTCTCATCACGGTCAAACCACATATCTCCATAATTATCTATTCTAATAATTGTACACAAAATAAAGATACCTACTAATCGCAGCGGTCAATGATTATCGTGTACACAAATTATATTATATAAAGATGTCGTAAGTATCCATTATTATCCATGTATAAAAACATAGAATATAAAAATACTGCAAATAAAATCGTTATAATAAAACTGGTATCACCACGGTTGTCAAATTGCAGAGTAATAACGATAGACGCTCTTATTAGGAAACGATTCATTTTTGGTAGTTCTACATAGTATAGTGAAAAATTATCTACATTGCGAAGTAGGTATAATATGTTTCAAAAATCACTGCGCTCAACAATTTCAACAACGTAAGGGGTCCATTAATTACGTGAGGTGATATTAACGATTTTTTGACCCCCCTCCTCCCTTAGTGAGATGTCGTTAGATTTGGCTTGGACTCCCTCCCCCTCCCCCTAATCTCACGTGAGATTGTTCAAAATGCGTATTTTCAGTGTAAATACGTTAATCAATGCTTGATTGCGATGAATTTATTTAAAAAAAAACAAACACAAAATAATTTGTTTTAATTTTTATTCAGGATTATCTTACTTTACTAATTTATTTCATTTTTTTAGTAGTCTAGAATAACAGAGAAAATATCGAACAATCAAATACTGAAATAAGAAGTACTAAAATTGGTAAAAGAATATATTATATACAAAGTGTTATTGGGCTTGGGTTTTTCTGTGTAGAAATTCTCAGTAGCAGCACGGAGTTTGGAACTGTGCCCGGTAGATGGCTATAGGCTCACCCCCTATTACATGGGACTCAATAACAGCATCGGCGAAATGTAGGCGCACAATTAGTACACCTCTGCCTAACCCTTCGGGGAATATAGGCGTGATGCTATGTTACTTCAATCTATGGGGACTATGTGGGGTCTGAATAGTGAGTACTGAAACCGGCGTTCGCATAACCGCGATAAATAGGTACTATTGTGTAGAATTTAGTCATAATTTACTAGAGAAACACGTTTACTCAATGTAACCCAGTTTTCTGACATTTTTTTTATTACGTGATACTTGCCAGGATCCAGATAGTCAATTGTGGCATGTTTCATACAATTAAACTGTTTCGAATTTTCAACCCGCTCTGCTCGCCGCCCCACCCGATGACGTGATAAATGTAGATCCTAAAGATTAACAATTAAAACTTTCACTCGCATAATTCCTACCTCCATAATCCAACACTGAATTTTCTCGTTGCATTTATCTAAGAATAGGGTTTCACATAATAGATGGTTGTTTGAAGTCAGCGTGGTGATCAAATTGCCTTGTAATGAGCATGTTTGTTATATGGAATACATGTAGAAAAGCTAGGCAGATGCATTGTTTGGCTGAAGACTGGATTTCAAAATGAAAGGTATTGTTGAAAGTCATGAATAGGTAGAGTAAGGTTACCAATGGACATGGAGCTTCACTTTAGAGGATTTGTAACATCTTCTGTGTGTTGCCCAAAGGCACGTGCATTGTTCTGCAGCCACGCTTTAATTGTCATGTAACGGCCGGTATCCAATAAAGGTGAATGGCGATAATCAAAAGTTGGTTGGATATACGAAATTAAATAATGGTCATGGCAATTTTCTCGCAATGAAAAATATTTGATTATATTATATTTATAAGTTGATACGTTACAATGAGTGTATTATCTTACTCATAAATTACAATAGCTAACCGACTGTAATTAGGCACTTGAAGAAAGAAATGAAAGAACAAGTTTCAGTTTTTTTAAGAACGTTGAATCCTTGATTTATTCTTGGGTGTGTTTATAAACACAAATTTTCAAATGCACAAACAATAATATTTGTTTTTGGAAATCTTGTTCGTTCAAAGTCACGATGGAAACAATAGCGAGTCTGAAAAAAGAGGGCAATTTTCTCGAAGTTTTTACGCTTGAACTTCTAATTTCCTGCAATTTGTTTACAAAAAGTGAACAACGAACAGACAATTTAATACGATTGTTGTGTAAATTTTCGGGCACTTTAGTGAAATTATCTTTTACAATAAAGAGAACAAAATAAAATAGGTCTTATTTTAACACAAAACATAACATAGCATCACGCCTGTATTCGCAAAGGGTTAAGCAGAGATGTACAGTTTGTACACTCTTGTTCGCCAATGGCGTTATTGAATCCCATGGTAAAATCGGGCGAGCTAATTGTCAACCATCGAAACATCCAAACTCCATGCAGAAACACTTAATAACACTTTCCTTAATCCGGGGGTCGAACAAAGGATTTCACGTAAAGTCCTGGTGCTTGACTTGACTGTGACTTGCTACACAGACTAATGAGGCAGACAATGTCAATTTTAGTACAACGTTAAATAATTTGTACTTCAAAAAAAAAAGTAAAAATTAAAAAGTAATCTTATTAGAACAGCCTCTTAATTTAACATAATTTCTTAAGGGTACAAAGTATTAAAACGGGTAGGTATATTAAAATTGTTGGAATAACATCTGGTATCATTGCATGAACTCGGTCCCAGTTTGAAGTTTATTATCAACTGGCTATTGATTGCATTCATGGCCGGCTTCATATATGAACGGTAGTAAAAACCGTGTGCAATAGACTGGATTAATTTAATACAGTATGTAGGATACGTTCATATTTTTTTGTGCCTAGGGGTGCTTCATCCGTTAAAATTAAATTCTACGGCGCTACCAGTCGTTTTCGGTTTAGTACACCTACGCACTATGAATGTAGTTTTACCGATATCTGGATTTTCCTGACAAATATTACTTTACTTCACTTCGATTATACTCACGAACTATTATAGTAAATGTTCCTATCACTAATTAAAGCTAATAAAAGTTTGTTGTCATGAATAACGTCAGTAAAGCGTCATGAATAACGTCAGTATGTGTATTTATTTACACTACGTTTATTAACAGTGCGTTATTTTATTTTAATATAAGTTTATTCATCTTTTAATAATAGAGAGGATTAGATATGATATTTATAAATTTTAATTTGGTTTACTGGTTTTGTTTTCAAGGTAGGGGAAAGTGTTACGAGGTTTATCTGTGAAAACATTTTTGATAACAGCCCGGGGTTTGGAAATGTATTAAATAGAACTTAATAACAGCATCGGTAAAATACATTTGTAGGTATATATACAAATATGATGCTATATATATGTGTGTCGTTAATCAATAATGCCTTCGTCAACCTTAAACCCAAGTAGAATGAAAAAATAGTATACGACGCCCTGTGCGAGTACTAATACACAATATCTAAGCAATTTAACATTGTGAGCCATGGTGATGGACGTTAAGCTAGGTGCATTATGCCCTTAATTGCCACTGATATTGAGTTCATGCGACATCTCGCAGATAAACATGACCCCGATATCGCTTTAGATCATTAGATCTACTCCAGCGCTTGTGCTCTTTAGTAAATTATATTATATCATTCTTTTGCTTCCTGCATGGGATTATTGCAACTATGAGATTGGAAAGCTTCAGCTAGGCTAAAATTTTGTTATTGCCAGTCTGATTAGATGGCCTGCATCGTTGGTCTAGCGTTAGCATTTGATCCCAAAGTCGGGGTGAAAGTCATTGAGTTTTTTTTTTACAAAAAGCCTCGGTATGACGCCGGAGGAAATAAAATCTGTTTTGTCAACCGACTTCAAAAAAAGGAGGAGGTTCTCAATTCGGCTGTATTTTTTTTTTTTTTTTTTTTTTTTTTTTTTTTTTTTATGTTTGTTACTCGATTTCTCGAAGACGCCTGGACCGATTTCAAAAATTCTTTTTTTATTTGAAACGGTATGCTTGTCATTTGGTCCCATTGTCATCAGGTCAGGACCTGATGGTGGAATCCCTGAGAAATCGAGGGCATCTCTTGAAAATTGTAGGCGAGCATGGCGTAAAAACTTGATATTTATGTGTATATCTGAAGAGACTACAATACTATGGAGGTTTAGGGCAGATCTGATGATGGAGACGACAGAGGATCGAGGGAACTCCTCAACGGTACATCTTAACTACTCGTGTTTGGGCTTATTTTATGCGTGTTGACAAGATCTTTACACCGAGATGGGTAATGACTGCCACTGCAAGGTCCGTGATGCAGGTGCAGTACAGTTTAGGGAACTCCTTAATGGTTGATAGCAGCTACATAGTGTTTGGGCTTATTTTATTCGTATTGATGCGTACTTTAAGCCGAGGTGGATAATATTGCAGATTCGATGGTCGGCTAAGTAATTTATTTGATTTTAAAATCACATAGTGTAATACCGTCTAAGGTTTTCACTCGACTTGGGGCAACATATATTTGACCTTTGTAAAGCTTTTCAAGAGAAATGTCTTTACTAGGTCTACCCATCACTCAAAATTGTAAAATAATTAAATTTTTTAACAAAAAATAAAAACCGACTCCAAAAAAACTCAAAAACAAAACTAATAACTAAAAAGCAAAAAATAAATCTTTTATTATATAATATAGTAGTTGAAGAATATTGAAGTCGGTGCCAAGTAAAACATGCAATGATAAACTGACACGATTGGCGAAGTGCATTTGTCGTGTCCGACGCATAATTCGCTCCGCACTCGACAATTTCTACGTGAACCCGTTGTTTCAATGTCGCTATTATAGCATCAAGGTATATTACTTTTATGTTTTACTTGGCACCGATTTCAATATTCTTCAACTACTATATTATATAATAAAAGATTTATTTTTTGCTTTTTAGTTATTAGTTTTGTTTTTGAGTTTTTTTGGAGTCGGTTTTTATTTTTTGTTAAAAAATTTAATTATAATGAAATAAGTTGTAAACTTCAGATTATCAATGTCGTTAAGTATTTCGGGATGTACAGAAACATATGACTATTGAGAAGTCAATAACGTCGTACTGGCCTTGAACTTGTAACACTGCATGCCGCCGACATGTCTGGGATCGATTTGTGAGAACCCCTATTTACTCCGAGCGGCCGCGACCCTATATAACAGCGTCAGCCAGGGGGTGCCGTATATAGGTTTTAGGGGCTGGTACCGAAGCGGCTGTTTATCAGGATTTTCGTCAATCTACTGTTTCAAGTGACGAAAAAAGGAATATTAAGTAATTAACATTACTTCTTTTTTTCTTTTTATTAGACGCTCTTAGTAAAACCATTGTTTAGATACGATTACTAAGAAAAAGTAACTGTTTTATCTTTATCTCCTTAGGTAATCCATTAACGAATAAGCTAACCTATAGACAAAAACGATACATTAAATCATTTGAAAGGTTGAAACACTTCTTTATGAAGAAAATTTTAAGTTTTTCACTAAGTCCTATAGTGGCGTATAAAATATTCCTTATCCGTGTTTTATTTCTACTTCTCGGTATTGATCTACCAGCACCTAAATCCAGAACCCAACATCATACTACATCACTGAAAACAATGTCAGTAATATTTGTCTGATCTAAAGAAATATATTTCATCGGACACTTGACGTGAAAAATAATGGAATATCAACGTTTGATACCTACACGATGCAACGAAAAACCCCGTTTGGTTATGAAACCAATTATAAAGTATTGCGGTAAAATAAGGATGCTCCTCCTTTCTTGTCAAAGTCACTTGCACAATGCACTGAATGTAACGGGGTTCTGATAATTGACTGTTGCCTGAGAGAACACGATACTCGCACGTCTTAATAAAGCAAAGACTAAAGCCCATGTTTAACAATATAACAGATGTAAAATGAAAACGGTTGTTTACCTATATGAAAGTGTCCGTCAAACGGCTGGTCCGGTTTTGTGTCTTAACGGTTTGTTATAATATCGGTGAATTTGGCTTTTATATACCTCCGGATTACATCAGTCAGATTTCATTTTATTTCAACTGGTCTCATTTCAGTATTTGATTTGAATTCCAGGTTAGGTAAAGTGTTATTAAATTTTCTGTTTTATTTATTACTTAGGAAACTGCGGTTTCGAAAGATAATTTATATTTTAATCTATGTTATGAATATTTTACATGTTCATACAAAGCTTAAATAAATGCCTTCTTTATTGAGTTGTTAAACACGATCTTCCCGAACCTCGACTGTAAAACAAAACACCTTTGTTTAATATTTAATCAAAAAGTCAGCAAAACACGGTGTCTGGTAAAAAAAAATCTCTCATAATGCTTATACTTACCATATGCATAAAATAAAAAAAAAATCGGTTTTCTACATGAAGAGAACTTAAAACAAAGAAAGGATGCTCTCAAAGATAAATTATCAAGTGTTCAAAGCCATCTGACGTAAACAATGTTTAAAGATAGTCTACACGTTTGTTTCTATTGTTATCATGTACTCCTTCCCCTGCTACCGCGTAGATATAACAAAATTTTCTCCTAATACATTGTTGCCGCGAACAAATGCAAGACGGTTTTCTCTCCCATGTGTGATGTGTTTATAAACTAGTATTAGCTATGTAGGTAGGTATTGACATACTTTTTTATATTTTAAGTGGTGGCCCGTTTAAGTGATCTACAAACTGCTACTGTCTGAATATGTATCTTTATGTATTGTAACTATTTTGTCAAGGCAAACGCGAAATTGAAACCTGTGAACCCGACTATGGGCCGCGCGGCCCCTATTACGTCCATACATAAATAACTCTTATTGTCTGATCCCTAAGGTTCACACGATCTGTCACCGACCTTGACCTTGCAGCCAAAATGTTAAGAAGATCGTAAATTATTGCCTCATTGATCCTGTACTTACTACTAGTCCTAACGTGAGGACTTGGGTTGAACTATCCCAGAGCCGGTTAGTGTTTTTGGATTTCTTGTGTAGAAACTTCTCAGAAACAGCTCGGTGTTTCGCACTGTACCCAATAAATGGGAATAGGCTCGCCACCATCGCCATCGGCAAAATGTGGATTTGCGAAAAGTGGTAAATAATGACAAAGTGTTCCTGATGAAAGTTCCGTTTTATTGTATCCACATGCAAATTTAAGACTTATAGTAACGAGATAAGGTTTATTTTCTCAATTATCACTTTATCTGAATACTCTGCTGAACCGAAGATAATAATTAGGTATTTGAGATGTTTCGGTCTATTTAGACACCTTAGGTGTTCCAATGCTTCTGCGGTTGACTGTATAAAGTTCGATAATGTCGTGTTTATGAGCATGGCATTCGTACATAATTTAATATAGAATCAGAAAAATCCTAAGTAGGTAATCACGTATTTTCGTTTCTTCAGTGAGTTCCATACTTGTAGGAATAAATTATATTTTATTTGTTTTTTCTTCGTGTCTCAGACATATATTATAATAATCGTAAACGCTTACCTCTAATTGAATTATCAGTTAAGGCGTTTAGCAAGGTTGTCGTTTGAAGCTATGTCAATGTCATGTTAGATTTCAATAACATCTATGTATATACGTGTTAGCGATTTTAGAGCTTGCAATACCGATCGGCTGTGGGCCGAGCGGTGGACGTTGGTCTTTGATAGTTTTGACAGCGCAGACCGCGTGAAAAGGACTTGCTATTACCCAATGGGGATACGGAGGCATTCCGATAGGCATCGATAGTCATATTTATCATAGATACGATGAAATAAATTAAATTTAGAAAAGAAAATGTACTATTGTATTGTGGACCGTGATAATTCCAAGAACTGTACGTTAATGTATGGGATAGAAATAAATGAAATGGTTGACAGAGAGAAAGCTGTTTTATTACATACTAGCTGTGCCCGCGACTTCGTTCGCGTGGATGTCGGAACTTAACAATGTATTTTTTTGTGAGACCAAATGCACTTAACCCTATTTTTTTTCTAAAATAAAAGATTTTTTCTAAAATAAAAGTAGCCTATGTTACTCCTTATTACATCAGCTACCTGCCAATAAAAGCCACGTCAAAATCGGTCCAGCCATTTCAGAGATTAGCCTATACAAACAGACAGACAGACAAAAATTGTAAAAAATGTTATTTTGGTGTACATGTACCGTATATATATTCATATGCATGTAGTAAAAAACGGTTACTTCAATATTACAAACAGACACTCCAATTTTATTTATATGTATAGATGTGAGGAGAAAACTTTGTATCACTTTTTAAGCATATTGCGCGCACAGAAAAGTGTGAGATTTGGCATAGTTAAAGTTTATATGGAGAGGGAGTGTAGAAAGCTAAAATTTATATACAATATGAGTTACAAATACATTTAATTAAATTAAAAAATACTGTAACCGTTCATACTGAAATACATAAATATGTCAGACACGCTCGCAACTGACGTAATAGAACAAAATTAAATATCTGTATATGTATATACATGAAATTTTATATATGCAATGAATAAAGAAGTAATACCCTATGTAAAGAGAACCTCAATAAAGCTAAAAAAAAAAGTTGGGTTGTATTTCGACCACTAGGCGATCACTAGTTATTATAATACAGTGTAGGATTCATGAGCTGTGATAGCTAACGGTTTCCATGCAGAAGGATTTTTTGTGTTTGACCCCGGGGACCTGTACCTAGGAAATTTAAGTCACAGGACTTCAATGTCAGCGACCTGTTGAGAGTGAGGTCTTAGATTCAAGTTCAAGTCAGGTCAAAATGCTATTTTTGAAGCTTGGAATTTGGAAATATGCCCGGCTCATAGCAATAGGCTCGCCCCTATTGCATAGGTCTCAATAACGGCAAAGGCGTAATGTGTGTAACAATACACCATCGCGTAATCCTTCCTATGTAGTTTTTATACTACCATAATCATCCACCTACAGTAGGAAGACGTCGATGTGTTTGCTTTAATCTGTAGCGACTATCGTCGCAACATAGCAAAAAGTAAAGCGCCATCTATCGGAGTGAAGCGAAAACAGAAAACCCTGAATCGCACTATAAGAGTTTACAACAATTCTAACACATATACGAATGTCCGACATCAACCGTCGGGCTTCGGCCCGCCAGGCTAACCACCTTGCCTGGTCGGAGGATCCTCCCTTTTCAATGGAGGAACACCATACTTCGTTCCTCCACAAATCCATGTTCATACGAAGGAAGACTATAATAAGTTGAACCTCTCTATGGTACGAATTAATTAAATGCAATATAAAACCTTGAGTTTATGTCGATTAACCTTCTGTGAATCATAAAAGCTACTTGTAGAATCAAGGTAAGCTAAGTCGCCTGTGTACACATTAATATTTTTATAACTGTTCCCTTGGGGTAGGCAGAAGGGGAGCGGCTGTTAACTATACCCACATATTACACTATTATAAATAGGTAGCCTACAGGTTTCACTGTTATAGTTTCAGTGTTTATATTATTATGATGCCACAAATACTTTACACAATTCACTCTATCAAATTACTTCATAAAATTTTCCAGACCTTTGTATGGGAAGGTATACTCTTTACGCAAGTTGGGAATGTATTGTTAAGAACTGTTTTATTAAACTGCACGTCTGAATGTCGTCACTTGTAAAAAGCTTATTCCTGCTTAAAAGAGAAATAAACCAATATCCTAATGATCCAATTGTCCAGCTTTAGGTACATGTTATTGCAAATTCTTTCCTAAAAGTGGACTGCCGAGCCTAAGGTCCTTGGTGGTAAGATCCCGGGACAAGAAAATATATTGGTATTTTTCCGTCACTAACGGCATCGGCGATATATTACTTAATGCATGCACGATAATAAAACTGCCAAAAACATCGTTAGTCCTTTATAGAATTCAAAAACTATACCCGTTATTTATTTATTGCTCTCATGAAATGAACATAATATACTAATGGTTACTTATTTTACACACTTTTTTACTATTGGTAGGTATATAACAGGAGTGGCGAACTTGATAAGATTCAAGATCTACTGTTTACTGACTAACACTCTGTGCGAATTACCAATTACATAAACAGTACTTCTTCACATATTCAAACACATTCGTATTTAAAATTATATTTTTCTTTGCCTTGCCACAATCAACTAGACTAATAGCCGCAATCGACCGGTCGATCGCAATCGACTGGTTGGCTACCCCTGGTATCCTACTTCCTACTAATCCTATTCTACTAATATTATAAATGTGAAAGTTTGTGAGGATGGATGGATGGATGGATGGATCTTTGTTACTCTTTCACGCTAGAACGGCTGAACGGATCTGGATGAAAATTGGCACAGAGATATATTATAGTCTGGGATAGCACATAGGGAAATGTACGGGTTCGTAAACAACGCGGGCGAAGCCGCGAGCGGAAGTTAGTAGATAATAAAGTAGGAATTGAATAATCGAATAAGATATATATTTTTAGTTTTAAGATAAATTTAATATTTGCGTAATAGTAGGTAAGGGTGTTCGTTATATTACATAGCACATAAAAGTAGTCGTTAAAAAAATATAGCAATAGCAGCTTGCTATATATTTTTACCGCAGTCTACTATCTGCGCTTAGCGCAGCGTTGCCAACTGTACGACTTTTTTCATAGATCTTTGTACTTTAGGTATTTCTCGCAAACCTAGGAACTGAATTCGCCAAATCTACGCAATTTCTATCAAATATTCAAATTGGCAAAATAAGATCGTCACGTTTTCTGAACAATTATGATTATTATGAAAAAAATATAAAATTATTGTACGTAACCTAATATATTACTATTAATGTGTTAGATACAACATACAACGAAATAACGAGATCGCATATTTATTACTATAATAATATATCACACAGCGTTTTGTTCCAACGCCGAACACGGAACGCGTATACTGTTGTAACTGGAACCGTGGTTGGGAACGGATAAATTGTATCCAAATTATAAAGTTTTTTGGTAACGGATGGCAATCAAGTTTTTATTGTGACAAATTCTAAAATAGGCTCAAAACACAATCAATACCTATATCAGTATTGTTTGGATTTAATACTCGTATTATGTACTAATTAGTCATCAATTCGAATGTAGACAAATTAACATTAAAAACGTCCTGCGGAAGATCCTAGTTGGAAACAGAAAAGAATGATTTTACATGCAGTTTTATGATTTTTTTATAGAAAACTAACAAATCAGTATGTAATACTAGCTTCCGCCCGTAGCTCCGCCCGCGTGGTTTACGAACCCGTACATTTTTCCGCGATAAAAAGTAGCATATGTGCTATTCCAGACTATAATCTATCTCTGTTCCAAATTTCATCCAGATCCTTTCAGTAGATTTTACGTGAAAGAGTAACAAAGATCCATCCATCCTCACAAACTTTCACGTTTATAATATTAGTAGGATAGGATATACTAGTAGTGATTATCCTCTTTTTCAATAGACAAATAAAGAAATTATTTCATAAGCAAATTCATCTGGAATACAAAACAACAAAGCTTCAAAAGGAAACGACAAAGCATCCCTTCTCTTTATTTTGCTGTGCTTTGGGTTCATAATAGTGATCACATACCTAGGTATAATATATAACTTGACTACCCACCAGATCGACGACGGTTACTGCGTGGCTAAAACGTCACAATCCGAGGGGGCCGGTGGTTACTACAGTTACCAAGCGCCCGAACAAAATACACGCGCCACCCACTTTGGACATTTTAATTTTTCACGGAGGACATTCGCGGTCTTTTTTTTTTCAAAATTGGCAGATTTGTAGAGTATTAAAGCACACACCGGTAGAAACAAAAAGATCGAGGTTAAGTGTTTATTTTTTTTGTCAGTAACGACTGTTCGTCAGATATTTCTTGGCGCACAAGTGCGGGATCGTTCTCAAAAAGAAAAAATGGTTTAGAACATTGTGTACACAATAATGCTATGCTTTTTGTATTAACAAAAACTAGGGGACTTCTTCTTTCCGCTTATTATAATAAATTTGGACAAAGCTACAAATGTTTTCAACAATCAGGTAACAAAGTTGATAGGTATTGATTATATTTGGTAAACATCCGCTTTTGTTTGTATAATTGTTATGATACCCTTTTCTTTGGAAGTTATTGATATTTCAATTGCACAGTAAATACAAAGAGTGTCCCATTTGAATACTAGCAATAGTTTTGTCCTACGAGATCTGAAAGTTTTTGTAAAAAATACTTTAATCGGCCGATTAATTCGCGGCCGTGAATTAATTCGATTCAGATTGAATTCGCACATGATTAAATATTTTTTTATACTAACTTTTCGATTGAAATATTTATATATTGAATGCTAAATGTAAAGGTAAACTAATATACTTTATAAATACAACAATAAAAACATATGTCATCGATCTTAATTTAAAACTAAAAAAATTTTGCTATAACTACTTGTCAGTTTTTGAGTCGATTTCAAGTGTCAGCATTTTTTATAAATATTTACGACGTCGCGCAACTCAAATAACACTTGAAACGTGTTCGGTATTGCTTTAGATAAACAAAAACTGCTTTTGTTTAACTCTCAAGATCAACAGAGTGTCGCCTTATCAGTTTGTTACCATTAAGTGACCGGCCGGCCGCGCGCCGGCCGAGCGTGGCGCATACCTGTGCGATAACGTAATTTCGTCCGGCCCACATAGGATTACGAATTTCACGGTAAGCGGTCACTTAGCGGCTACACAAGTTCATGTTGTGGAAAGCAATTAATATATTGAGTATTGGATGCATAGACCCTGAAAGGGTAGGTGCTGCAACATTTGGACTATCAGCAGACTATAGAGCTTTTGCCACAATTAGATACTAGATATTCGTGCGAGCGCTTGGGTCAGAGGAGGTGTACGTTCAACAATGAGGCATGTATGAGCTTATAGGCACATTGTTTGTTATTGTACTGTGTCCCAAACAGCAAGCGCTGTTGTCATAGACATAGAATTTCGATTACGCTGCTAGATAAGATATCACTAGCCGTGTCACTAACGTTTGACACTGTCAAAAAGAAAGTCAGTTCTTTGTTTAAAATACGAATATCATCTTTTTTATTATTCCAGTTAACTTTTCAAAATTTGTAGTAACTTTAGAAAAAGTCTATATAACTACTAATTTTCTTCGTAAAAAAGGGGAAGCCCATTCTTCCAAAAAAATTTTCATTTTATCTATGTTTAACTTAATAATACGTCATCATCTGGCTAAGCTTTTCTCAACTACATTATTGTCGGCTTCCAATCTAACCGATTGCAGCTGAATCAGTACTTTACACGGAGCGACTGCTATCAGAGTTCTGCCACCCACTTACTGAGGGTACACTGTTGCTTTAAGGTTAGACTGGTTGTCAGACTTTGAGCTGCTGACACCTATGACGACTGCCATAGATTTTCATATGACACCCGGGACCAAAAATTTATCGTGCTTCCCGAAGCGCAGACGTGTGAAAAAGGTCATTGATCCAAGGACGGAAAAAAACATGTTGAAATAATAGGTTTGAATACATCAAGAAAGATTTCTAAAAACTTTTTTTCGTATCTGTAAAGGTTGCTATAGCAGTCATAGAGATCCCTAAAAATAACCACAAATGTACATTTATTATTGGCAAAGACACCATCATTCTTTAAAAATGACATAACATAACATATCATCACGCCTGTATTCCTCGAAAGGTTAGGCAGAGGAGTACTATTCTACACCCACATTTCGCCGATGCCGTTATTGAACCCCATGTAATAGGGGGCGAGCCTATTGCCATCAACCGGGCACAGATCCAGACTCCGTGTTACTACTGAGAAACACAAACAAGTAACTTTCTTTCTTTAAAAATTCCTAAATAAATGTTCCCAAATTAAACCTTTTTTTTACTGATATCGAATTTTTCCAGAAATAAGACCTAACTTCGTTTTCGAGTAGGTACGCGATTACAAACAAATATATATAAATATTGCTCGTATAATATAGTATAGTATATGCAATAGTCAAGAACATAAGCTCGCTCAAACGTTAAGCTAATCTCTCGTTGCATGCACCACCAATCAGAGTAATTTCGGAGCAGAACCAGATTCACAGTCAGAAGGCTCTATTTGCTTCATGGACACAACAATTTCCGCTATCCAAAGGGCATCCACGTCTTATCGGTGCGGCGGGATTCCCTATGTTAGATTACGTTTGACGTCACCTACCAAGTCAATGCGATGTCTCGTCCTTTGAAATTGACATCCTTCAGGTGCAAGATTGTCCAATATTTAGGTCGGTAGCCGTAAAGTTTATCTGTATAATATTTGCCTCTATAGCAACTACCCGCTTCTAGGATTATTTAAGAATGTTAATAATAGTGTGAACATTAAAAAAACAAGTAACTCTAGGCAAAGATTGAAAACTCTTTAACCGTGTTCTAACCACATTGATATTTATATAAATGTGTACGATAGATAAAAATATGACATGAGTTTCGATTGCCTATAAGAATGAGAGTAGAGTGAAAGAATACAGATAAGACATGCATGTATAATGTATATCGTAGATATTGTTTTTATAGTTTCAGAATGTGATACCACACGCCATCATTCTATTTCATATCTGTAATTCTGGCTGACTGGTTGACGATCTGAAGGACATGAAATGTTATGCTTCCGTAACGGATAAATAAATATATAATATTAAAACAAGACGTCACAGCACTAGCATGGGTGACTGCAATTGGCCCTGATAAATAGGAATAGCCTTTGATAAGGCCGGAGGTTGTGATTCGTTCTTGAAACTGGGCTTACAATAGCCAAAACAGTCCACAACTGAAGAATTTAATTGCACAATAAATAAAAAACGGTCTAGTGGTTGCAAGTGCGAGCGCTGAGCATGAGGTTTTGGATTCGATTCCCGGTTCGGGCAAAGTGTTATTGGGGTTTTAAGTACCTAAGAAAATTCACAGAGTCTGGAACTGAGCCCGGTAGATGACATTAGGCTCGCCCCCTATTACCTACATAGGATTAAATAACGACGTCGGCGAAATGTGGGTGTACAATAGTACCTCTCTGCCTAACACTTCGGGGAATACAGGTGTGATGCTATGCTACATAATAAAGTAAAGTTATATTTTTTTAAATTCTTTGATTTATTGTTGTCTTAATAATGTTTATATTAACAACGAATAAAAAGAAGTAAGTAGTATGAACACATTTTTCTAAAATAACCAGAAGTTGACGAAATTAACATTTTAATTTTCATACATTTTATCTAATTGAATTGGCAAAGAAAAATGCACTATTGAAGAAATAATTTGTATTTTGAATAATGCAATAGTATTTACTACACAAACTGTATGGAAATGAAAATGAAATTTTTCAACCATAAAAAATGTGTTCCTAACATTATTTGTTCGTTATAAACTGGGAGTCAAAAATATTCATAAAAAACATTTTATCGATTTTTGACAGAAAAATAAATATTTTCAATAATCCTTCAAAGCAATTTTAGTAGAGTTCATATGAAAACGATTTAAATATGGATTTTTTTATCAATTTTTGATAGAAAATCCTTCAGTGCAGTTACTAGGTGGATTTCTACAAACACAACTTCGTATCACTAACTGTAAGCATAGCTGCCGTAACGATCCCTACATGACTCAACGTAAATAAGAAGAGAATAAAAGAAATAATCTCAAGTACGATTGTCCAAGCACTCTCATCACTTTGTTATGTTTACATAAGGGTGCTTTTAATGCCGCAGAATAGTCGACGGTCTGCCGTGATGGACCGCTGAGACTCTGACATTCCGCATTCAAATTTAGTTCCATTACATTTTTGTAGCCCTGTTACGTGAATACAGTGCTTTGATCACTCTATGGATGTCGTATGGAACGACTAATGACGAGACTTTTGGTAGCGATATAACAATCACAATCATACATTCTGTAAACTAAGTATAGTCCACTCAAATTAGCGATCCACCTCGGAATGAGAGATAACAAGCTGAATTTTCGTATATACCTTCATTTTGGCGTTATAAAAGTTGTCTAATAAAATCTCGTGTCTGCGTCGTAAGTTATTCAAGGGCAAAGGTAAAAAAAAAACAGTTATTCGCGATCATCTCAGTTTCTAATGCTCCAATGATGTTAACATCTGTTATAAAAATTGTAGAGCATAAAATTTGCGACAAATTTTATTTGAAACATTTTTTTATGCGCTCAACTGTTTTTGCGATAGGTCATGCTATGGCAACTTAGAACAAACCCCTTTTTAAATCACAATAGCGCCATCTAGCCGTCAGATATCCAAAACAAAATAGTAAAAAGGTTAAGTGTTGCAATACTAAAATATATTATTTCTATGCTGGAAATTTCATCATCATCATCATCAGCCTGTATCAGTCCACTGCTGGACATAGGCCTCTCCTAATGCACGCCACTGAGCCCGATCCTCGGCTATCCTCTTCCAACCGCCACCAGCCACCTTGCGTATATCGTCGCTCCACCTAGCTCGAGGACGTCCTGCATTACGTTTGCCAAGTCGCGGTCTCCACTCAAGAACACGTCTACCCCAGCGGTTATCGGTTCTGCGGCAAATATGACCAGCCCACTGCCACTTCAGCTTACTTATCCTTTGGGCTATGTCGATAACTTTGGTTCTCTGTCGGATCACCTCGTTCCTGATACGATCCTTCAGAGAGACTCCGAGCATAGCCCTCTTCATAGCTCGCTGAGCGACTTTAAATTGGTGAACTAGTCGTACCGTGAGTGTCCACGTCTCAGCACCGTAAGTCATAACAGGCAGAACGCATTCATTGAAGACTTTCGTCTTAAGGCTTTGTGGTATTGGCGACGAAAAGACCCGACGAAGTTTTCCAAATGCTGCCCAACCTAGCCGTATTCTTCGACAAACCTCTCTCTCGAAGTTGTTTCCACCCAGTTGCAATGTTTGCCCGAGGTAGACATACTCCTTAACAACTTCGAGGACGACCCCATTGACAGTGATCGGTCCCGGGTCAACATGTTCGTTGAACATGACCTTTGTTTTGTCCAGGATCATCCGAAGACCGATACGATGGGAAGAATCAGCCAGGTCGTCCAGCATTCGTTGCAAGTCCTGCAGCGTTTCAGCCATGATGACGATATCGTCTGCGAATCTTAAGTGTGAGATGTACTCGCCGTTGATGTTTATGCCGCGTCCTGTCCAATCCAGAGTCTTAAACATATCCTCCAAAGCATTATTAAATAATTTCGGGGACATAACGTCACCTTGTCGCACTCCTCGATGTAAGGGGATAGGTTCAGACTGATGCTGGTTCTGGAGTTTGACGGTCATAGTTGCGGCGTTGTATAGACATCTCAACACTTGGACGTATCGCCAGTCGACTTGGCTTCGCTGCAAAGACTCCAGAACAGACCAGATTTCGATAGAGTCAAAAGCCTTCTCATAGTCCACAAATGCTAAGCACAGGGGCTGATTATACTCTTCGGTCTTCTGTATTATCTGCCGCACTGTGTGGATGTGGTCTATGGTGCTATATCCTCCTCGGAATCCGGCCTGCTCGGGGGGTTAGAATTCGTCGAGTCGACGCGTGAGACGATTCAAATTTACGCAGAAAGAAATTATACCAATAAATTTTTTCATCATTGAATCTAAAGTAGCTTCATCAGAAATTAAAATAATTTATTAATTATAACTTATGAATATGCTCAGTTGCATTAAAATAAAGAATTCGTTGATTATTTCCGATGCCTTTTCAAAGTATGATAAGATTCTAATTTCGTAACGGCATCACTAAATCACTTAATTGCAAATGGCTGCGCGCGAGTGTTTTCTACTCGTGTCGGTTTTGTTTTTGCTTAAATTGTTTCGCATGTGGATGTACATGTTGAGTGTGTTATTTATTTAGGATATCCTGAATTTTCCTTTAGTTAAAACAAAGAATTTGTTACATTATTTACTGTTTCTTATTAATAGTAATGTATTATTTTATCTGCACAAACATTCTTAAGTTACAAAAATAATTATAGTACTTTGAGATGCATTAATTTACATCATTAATAAGACGTGTAACAAATTTCTTGCTTTGCGTCCCAAGAACAATAAAATAATATAATCATACATCATGTAAAGATAGCAATACCTACGTAAATATAGCTTATTATATGTAAATGTAGCTTTGTATTGACAACTGTATACCTACGTATAGCTATATGTCATGGAGAAGTTTACCCTATCTGGCGGCCAGAGAGCGCCATTCCTTTAAGCATTGATAATACTCGAGTTGCCAGTCTATTTCCAGTATACTATTGTAGTCTTTGCGATAGATAACGGTGAGTGCGCAGCGCTCAGCCGTACGTAATGTAATACAAGGTCAACAAATCTCGGCAAAAACAACTCGTTTTACTTCTACTTAAAATTTACTTTGAATAAATTAATATAACAAAACTTACACATTTTAAAGATAAAATACTTAAATATTTTATATTTTATTTTTACTCCAGCGACATCTACCGAAGCGAAGCGACAACTCAAATGTTTGGGACTTTACAATGGTTGCAGCACATACAACCCGACCCTTGCCCGTACCAGCCCGTCGTGAACTGAATGAACAGAACTGAACGAGTGACGAACCCTGAGATCGTCTAGCACACCCAGGGCTGTTCAGTTTCATTATCATCAATACAGAATAGACAATATTTTCACAACGGTATGAGCTGTTCTCATGTGTTCTGAAAATTAAGAAAATGGCACTCTGACTGAGGAAAGATATGTCCAAGAGATTCTCAACGAGTATGCAGGAACGTATTTAGCAAATATGGGTGATGATATTTTTGACACTAAGCTAAAAATGGCTATGTTTATAGTATTATCTTTTTTTTTAAGTTAAAAATGTTACTAATTTATAGTTTACTAGTTTCAAAGAAAATGCTGATAAAATTTGCTATAAAACGTTTTTTTTTTTAATCTCTAACTTCTATATTTTAGAAAACATTGAAATTTTAAAAGTGTAGTACTTAGTTTTGCAGCCCAGTGTATATGGTAAATGATAACAATATTTTCGTAACCTTGTAATATACTCACAAATACGAAATCTCAGAAACTATAAAGTTTACTAGTAAAAAGGATATTACGAAATTTCATCCTTAAAGGGGTGAAATGGAAGTCTAAAGTTTGTAAGAAAAATATTTCTGCATGGAGAAAGTAACGGAACCAGTTATTTAATAAATAAAGGGTTGCCAACCCGTGACCACTAATCCCAATGAAGAGTAACTTGAGTCAGGTCAAAACTCCTTTACGTCCACCAAACCACAGTAAAAAGGCGTGGTTGTTTGTTTACGAGCCAAATTTCGCATAAATCCCTGCACCAATCTTATGTTTTCCACCAACATTTCCGGAAAGTGCAATATCAACGAATACGAAGAGTCGTATTTTAAAAAGCGTAGTTTTTAGTTAGTTAATAGTTTTAAAAACTCGTGGTTCTAAAAGAAATATGTCAGCTAGGAAACTTGTATATATTTTTCTACTATTTTTAATATGTAAATCATATAATTTGTATGCTCAATCACAAACGTTAACTACCTCTATTCTGAAATAAAATAATAGCAGAACCATTAAGTAAAACAAACCTGACCTTAAATTTGGTCATGCCCTAAATAGCCACGTGATCCCAGAATATACAGCCCGACCTTGTGTAGAACCGTAACATTGAATATAGATTTTTCCTTAATACAGGTTAAAAAATAAACAAAATGTCTGTATTTTTGTGTAATATACTGGAAACAAACCAATCATTGGCTTTCTTCAATTAAATATGTATATTTAGACGGTACTGTACAGTCAAACGCTAAATTAAAACAATATCCGATCCTTCGATATTTAAATTTCATAGATATACAATTTTATTATAATATATATATATATCTAACGCGAATATTATGATAAAAAATAAACAAATAGGATCCGCGTTAATAAAACGTAGCTTTACTGCGCCAACTGTAGCAAGCATTTCTACGAAATGCAGACAACAATATTTGCAGGAATAATTGCGAAAATCAAACCCCGTAACTAGTGTCCGTATTATCGTTACATATTGGTGATATAAAAAAATATTATTTGAAGTATTCGCTTCCATATTATATAGTATAATTAAATCACATGCACGCCACATTATTTATAAATATATCTAAAGTTGCTTGATATTTTTTGTCCTAAATATGTACCTAAATTATGTTTTAGTGTTATGAGACAATTATATGCAATTAACAACATTGTTTATAACAATTATAAATTATTTACTCACATTTTTGATGCGGCGGCTATCTTTAATAAACACTTGTATTAGGTGGCACTATATATGGCACTATATATGACACTATATATGGCACTAACTTAATTGCTATCACTGAATAAGGCACAGTCTTGATTTCTTCCTAGTGACACAAGTAAATTTTGTTGACAGTGAACGATTACTGTACGCCGATTAATTATGAGGTAGGTTTAAGATTTGTTATAATTATTTTAACACTTTCACTTTGTGCGTATAGTTTTTAATTTTTTATAAGTACTAAGTTCTATTTCTAGTACTGCAGTACTCTTTATATTTTGATAGTTCGTAGTAATGTCTATGGACTCGATAGTACGTCTATAATTATAGTGTAGCGCAGTCCGCAGCGTGTAAACTTTGTTACGCCATCCAGTAGGTGCACTATTTCAACTTAAACTTCAGGCACACACTGTTAATAAACATTTTAGGTTATAAACTTAATAAACCAGGGACAAATAATATTGTTTATGTTATAATTCGCGAAAAGAATTTATTCTAACATGTTTGAGAGGAAAGGATAAAGTTCACAAAATGGCTCATTTTAGCTGAGTCACTTTTATACTTAGGTTTACGCATGCGCGAAGTGGGCCTCGCCCTTGTCGTTGATCCCTCAATGGATGACGTCATGGTACTACGAGGGTACAACAGAATTTTTTTCTTATTAAATGACTTGGTAAAGTTGTTTGAAAGCATCTACAAACTTTTTTTGGTTTTAGCTAACAAATTTATATAATTTATACAAGTGACCGTTATTTTTGAATATTTTGAAAATGTACTAACAAAGTTTAGTTGAAGTTTAACCGGCAAATTTCACTTTGGTTAGTATCGATTGGCTGTCACCATGGGTACTGGGGTAGTCGGCTACGTTAAATTACTGCATTTGGGTTATGACGGGTCGCGATATCTTGACCTGTCCGAATGAAGTAAGATTACGTTTTATGTTAGCGTAAGCGAAATTTTAAGTGTGCCGAATGAACTATTTCTTCTTAATTTTTTCATACTTTTAGAAGATTATCGTTCGAGATTCGATTTTTTTTTTCCTTTTATTTTAGGTCACTGTTTATTGGAGGACAAGTCGTACTGTTGAAAAAATAAGGTAACCCTACCACCATGTACTATAACATTTAAGTATCAATAATGCTCACATTACATTTCGCAGGGATATGACTTTCTTTAGTATGTCGGTGCATGGATAACAGAGTAGGCACTAGATTAATATTTTCGTTAAATTAAATTGTTTAGTTTTAAATATTTGTCAAAATTGAATGAATAAACGACACGAACGTTACTTTTAGAAATGCTGTGTTGTGAATAACGATAGGTAAGAATAAGAAAAAACTGTTTTTATATTTATTTCATTTTTCTTCACATTTTTTTTTTATTAAGTATTGTAAAACAATTAAAACTTAAGAAATATCTACCTGCTTTGAGGAATAAATTTAAAAATGATTAAAGTTTATAAACTTATGACGTTAGCTGTACATCAACTATCGACCATAAGTAATGATAGATACATAGATTGTAAACATTTTGAATTTCCTGCCTTAGAAACAGACTTATTGGAAATTGAACGTAGCTTTGTAATTTTAAATTTCTCCCCGTAGCTTCCTAGTGTTCAACTCGCCATCTCCGTTGAGGCTAATCACGGGCTCCTTTGTTATACCGTTGAATAAAGCTATGGATAAGGGACGACACAACTATTACAACAGATTATCAAATTCTAGACTATTCCATTAATTATTTGAATCATAAGTACATTTCACACAAACGCTATAAAATCAAAATCAGCTACTCATTATTAGAGCAAATGACAATCACCAATTATAATAACAATTATGTCAGTTTTAATTATTATAAATGTTAAAAGAAATACTTCATCTTTATCAGCTTCCATTCATCCCTATCATAGTGGGCACCACTGGAAAAAAAAACTTAGCACAAACAGCAATGTTACTCTCATTTAGTCAATTGTCTTTGCCAAGAAAAGGGTATTTCTCCCGTCACGGGATCTCTTGACTGGAGATAGAAGAGAGGTGGTAAGCAGTGCAGTTTTGAGCCGATAGTAACCCACGTATATTTCAAGTCCAATTCCTGTCCAAAAGGAATTCCTCGTGGGTACAGTTTCCATGGTTTTCTTTGGTGCTCGTATCAAAAATGAAGTCATACAAAGTTCAATGCTCTGGATGTTCTGGAATCTTGCTTCAATAATCCACTCTCGCCATATACGAACTATTTCTTTTTTGGTTAACAATACTTACAAAAACACGTCTATACTCGCCTAAAGAGGGCAAGAGGGCTCTGATACGCACACGTAATTCGCCAATTAAATTAATTAGCCCTATGAAGTAGGAGCTGATGAGGATGAGGATTGACAATCTCTATGCAAAACTATACCCTCCAGCAGTATTCGTGTGCACAGATAGCTTATCTTCTATTTTTTTATTCTTCAGGTTGATACTGAGTTCTAAAATATGACTTGGCCAATCAGGAACCTGACAACCGTTGTTATTTTCGTGAAGATGGCGTTCATTAACTATACAATTTAATTCATTTATTCTGTGAACGCTTCTGTGGATCTGTACATCTTCTGTTTACCGGTGGCTGACAATATATAAATAGTAAGCGCGATTCATGGTGTTTAACCAGAAAAAAATCAAACTAAAAGCTTTCATACCCAGTGTATAATGTCACAAGTTTATAATTACCAGCTTGCTTTGTCAGGTAATCAATTTGTCTGTAGCTCACTAGCTGCCACGCGACTGAGAATTCATTCTCAGTGCGGGAGATCTTCTGCGGCTGCAAGTAACTGTGTCTACAGGGAATAAGAGGGGAGAAACGGTATTAGGAAGACCAAAGGGCCTGCGACCTTATGAGGCTTTCAGGAATAAACTAAGGCGTTTTAAAACGGGAAAGACGAGGTAGGATTGAGATAGCAGCTCCTAGGATAAACTAGGGACAAGGCCGTGATCCAATTCCTATCTAAGATTCTGGTTAAGACGAAGAAGGGTTATAAGTTGGCATACATGGATCACAATCCAGGGATACTGGGCCATTTTAACTTTATACAGAGTATCCCAGAAAGTAGTGTCAAGTGGAAGTACTGAAGTAGAGCACCCTCAAAGGTACTCAAATCACCCCCATGTAAGCATGTTACATGCCTGTGTTATGGATAGGATAGAATTGGTTTTATTTCAAATAAACTTATTACAAGCACTTTTAAAACAGAGAAAAGGAGTTAGTTGCGCGATTCCAAAAAATTGGTCCTATGGAGAAGAACCGGCAAGTAATTCCATGGATGTTTTTTAAGAGAGATATGATGTGGTAGAAGTTTGAGAGAACAATAAGGAACTTTAACATAAAGTAAGAAAATTTATATGAGCGCCCCACTGCAATTTTGAACCGATTGCTGTATAAATACAGTTCCATTCATAAAATCAAATTAGTATCGATATGGAATACGTTTGGTAGGTATCGATAAACGAAAATGTTTTATTAACATTTAATAATAAATTAATAAATACTTACGTCATACAGAGTAATCGGTAATTCGACCTATTTCTTGTAAGGAGTTAGGTATATTAAAGCCAATTTTCAACAATTTTGATCACATAAATCAGGGTTCGGTTATGAATGGATTTGGAGATAATGCAGATTTTAGATTTTTTTTAAAAAAATCTACTTACGCCGAAAACACAACAAAAATAAAAGCTGAAAAATGTGTGAACACTTTAATATCAAAATCATGCTTAAAAAATTACAAAAAACTATTGAAATAGGCTGCCAGCGTCCGGGGGAAAACGGCTGGCGAGAACGCACCCTCAGCTTACCTACTATGTGTCTTGTGTGTAGCGATGTTGATTACTCTCAACACAACAAAAATAAAAGCTAAAGAATGTGTGAACACTTTAATATCAAAATCATGCTTAAAATAGGTTAAACTACTGAATTAGGCTGCCAGCGTCCGGGGGAAAACGGCTGGCGAGAACGCACCCTCAGCTTACCTACCTACTCTGTGTCTTGTGTGTACCGATGTTGATTACTCTCAGTAATAGTTACTAGGTAGAGAACGGGACGTTGTTCGTGTGAGCAGCAGCATCCTTTGAGGTGTTAAACCATATTTTTGTTACATTATAAAGTAACTAGGTATATAATATGTCACGTGACGATCAAGAAGAATTTATAGAAGTAAGACAGTAGTTTACATTTAGGGCTAATATAAAACCTGTTTGATTAGATAAACCAGATCCAGAACTATATTTACAGACAAAGACAAATACTTGAAAGATACACAATTTTGTTTCAAAAAAGTTTCTTTACGACACATTGGCCTTTATTTACAACAAATCTCAAGAATGCTGGCATAAAAAAATTAGCTAATAGACAACGAACTATTTTAGATCAAAATATTGTGACATGACAAATGAAAATCAAACCGTTCTTATCTATTTATTATAATTTGGTATTGATATTAGTTATTAATAATAAAAAGAAATATTTAAAGTGATTTTTTATACACCATGCTTCGATTTAGAAAGGTACATTCATACAAAAAGGTATATAAATTTCATGTAATTAGATATTATGCTTTTAAATAAATTTTATGTACTGAGCTATTGTATCACAACCATTGACACAGAAAAGATACCAATTTTATGCGATTTTAGTCTCTATGCGTTTCAGAATTAGATTATCACTTGTATTAACGCGAAGGAAATCGTGAGGAAATCTGCACAGCTGTGGTAGATATACATGTTTTAAAAAAACTTATTTCCCGATATGAGTCATTCCGAGAAAAGTGCTCGTGTCCACCAGTTGGATGTAGGTTGGATTATTATTATCAGTCAATCTACACGTGCTATCGACAAAATTAACTAAAAATATATATTTTAACTTTCGAAAAGTTCAAGGCTGATTTTTCACTAGGTGGATAAACCTTGGATAAGTTATTCCTTTGATAAGTCCATACAAAATCCGTTCTAATTAAAAATAACAGGCAGATAACTTTTATCTGGGCACTGAAAAATTGGACCTTAGATAACGGATATTTATGTAAGCACTCGCTTTTATCAATAGACTCTAAGTCGAATTGCATGAAACTAACAACTGCCACTCTCTGTACCCTTGACTACCGGAGATAAACCTACAAAAACGAGAGAAAATATACAATTTGCTTTATTTCAGACATTCGGTGCTTTACTATCGATGCCAGCTTGCATTCAACTGCCTATGAAAAGTAAGGTTCTTTTTTTTAGATTTTGAAAGTGGTTACTGCTAACGGCATCCGAAGTCGTGTTACGGCTAGAGAGGTCAGTCCATCAGAACAATTACGATACTTGCTCGAAATTTTAATCGATTATGTGACGGTTTAACAATTTACATTGGGCAACATACGTTATTATAACGTGCGAACGATGGTATTTACAATACGTATGTATAAGCACATAGCAACCACAATGTAATGTGAAGATGCATGCAACTTTATGTGAACAGCCACACAAATTTGATCCATCTAGGGAGCGAACCTATTCTTACAGATCGGGGTATTTGCATTCCTAGAATGACTGGCAGGTGTCACATCAACACGTTAGGGTCATAGTTATGTCGCCGTGCTCTCCAGAGCAAAGGTAACGCGGTGGACGTTTTTAAAGTGTCTCCAGTATCTCTAAGAGTTCATGATCGTATGCACCCTTTCGCTCATAATAAAATTCGAAGTGTATCCGTCGCCAGCATCGTCATCGACTCTCCTAGTAAGTATGTTCTTCTCCTCATCCCGTACCGTGACCTCGTGCGTTGATACTTACTGTACGCCGGAGTAGACCACTGTGGGGAATCTACTCAGTAAGAAAACGACACACCGTTCCGTCTATCCTAGATGGAACTTAGTCCATGAGAATTCTTACCACGTAAACTATAATGATGTATAATTTCTACATAGATACTTACCGTCATGGATCATACACGATTCAGCATCACATTCACGACTGCGTCGTTGTGGGGGCTGGAGGAGCAGGTCTTCGGGCCGCCATTGGACTTGCCGAGGGAAAGTTCACAGTAGCCATGGTGTCGAAGCTGTTCCCCACAAGGTCCCACACTATAGCTGCACAAGGTGGCATGAATGCGGCTATTGGTAAGCTTTATGATTTTACATTGAAGACCTACTAGCCCTGGGGACCTATCACAGTACTATCAGTACTGCCTATTTTTGCCTACCGTTGATGAAAGGTCCATTTTAGCAAACTCAAGTTATATCATATTGATATAAATACAAAACTTAAAAACTCATTTTAATAAGGTTTAATATACCTACCACTTTAACTGTAATCGCTAGTGAGACTAAGACGTTATTCTACTATATTTGAACACTTGCTGATTCGAAGATAATGATTACCAAATATATTGTAACATCATAATAGATAGATAGATATACGCTTTATTGCACACCATCAAATTATTTAGAAGCATAGATGTATATATTACAATGAACACGTACAATGGGAGACTTTATCGCAATCAGCAATCTCTTTCAGGCAACTGTAGGATGGACAGAGGTGTAGATCATGTATACACAACATGTGTAGGGTCAATCAGGGTAATTGTAAATGCTTGTGCAAAATACCTGTTGAACGAACATGTTATGGCATTGTAAAAATATATAATAAATTGGCAGCTAGAAGACAGGAGTTAATTACTTTGGATTATATATTAATTTATCTGAAAACTGCAATATTAGATATTTGACTGGGTTGTTAGTGGTTCTGAAAATGAAGTGCTTCCATTTTCCCCTGACTTTTTATTAAAAAATAATATTTTGGGGTAAATGTGTACAGCTAAGGTAGGCCTAGGTGATAAGCATTATAATTCCGCTAACTCATTTAGTGTCTAGTAATATACAGGGGCAAATGTAAACTAATCATCTAGCTTTGATATTATTCATTGACTTAACGTCCTGGATTCCAGAAAGAAAAATATTTGATATTATTTAAAACTTAGGTTTTATGGTATATCAGGGGTCTGTACATGTCCAAAAAAATGCAAAAAGAAAATATTGTGTTTTATAAATAGATTTTACTTATGTCATATATATATGACAATGATTCTGTATATGACACTAGTACTGATATATTTATATAACACTGAAATTCAACTCCAAATAAAAATCCAAGTATTTTATTAAATCAATATGCATTTATTATTATTATCACCTCTGGTCAGTCTTTATAATTACTTTTCTTAACTAACACAATTATAATTTTGGTATGTAAAATAACTTTTTGACATAATACTTTTCATCAACATGACAAAACGTAAATAAAAAGGAACTAAAATGATTATTACCCATGCTCACAAAAAATAATAACTTTTAAAATTAATAAACTTATCATACACATAATTATCACAAAACGTATTGAAAAACTCAAATATAATCAACTCCTTACAAACCAGAACAATACTTACCTATTTCTTATGGAATCTAAGATGGCAATTTCTTTTTGGTGTGCTACATAAAAATATCTTGCATTTAGTGCAAAACGCCGTTGTAGTCTTGGAGCATTTTGGATTGCGGCATCTTTTTTGAGTGTCACCGTAATCAACCAGATGTTCAGCCTTGTGATATCTTACGATTTCCGATAGTATAGGTGTTATCGGCACTTTTCTTTTTTTTTTGTGCTTAGGCTGCAATTCTTCATTCTCGTCAAGACTTTCTGAATCAGATAATAAAGAATTTTTCTCTATCAGACTGGTACCTAGATCCAGTTTGAAAGTGCGTAACTGTGGTATTTTAAATTTGTTGACACTTTTTTCAGCTTCTTTTTCTTTATAAAAAAAAAGAAAAAGCCACGTGTTACTGGCTGCCAAATCGACCATTTGAGATATAAATCTCACCGTCCATTTTTTGCTGCGTGATCTAGAGGGCCATACAGACAGCATGCGATCAGCCATGTCAACTCCGCCCATGTATTGATTGTATGATTTGACTATTTCTGGCCTAGATACAAATTCGTAGATTTTATTTTTCTGAGACCATCTACGGCACTGATCTTGATTTTCACTCAGTGAATTGTAGACAGAAGGATAACTGGTTTATTATCCAACCAACGAACTGTGTTCAGTACTTTGTCACATCTGAATTTTGTTTCAGAATACCCTCTAGGCTTCTTTGCGAAAGCTTTTTCGTCAGAGAGCTGGCAATTTTTCGGAATCCTATTTTTTTGTATAGTGCCTGTTGCGTGAAAACCTTTTTGTAGTAATATCTCGGCCAATTTCACCGTGGTGAAGTATCTATCAAAATAAATGTGGTGACCTCTCACAAGCGTTTTAGAGACTAAGAACAGACGCCTCACCAAGATATATCGTTCTTCAATCAACTCGGGACAAGTAGTATCTCCTTGGTATGGAAGCATATCTAAGACAATGCCTTGTGGAGTAGCCAATACAAAAAATTTCAGGCCAACTGGGTTGGTTTTTCCTGGACAATATTGCCGTATTCCACACTGACCGCTGAATGGCACTATCATCTCATCAATGCTTAATTCAATAGGTTTCTTTTGTGCGTGACACCCTCGCAAGACAGACTGAAAAAGTGGATTTACCTTCCATATCTTACATTTTAGTTTTTCTTTGTCTGATACCTCAGAATCAAAAATACTTTTAGACTATTTCTTATATTAAAATATCTATTACGTGTCATAGCCTTTTTTATAACCTGAATTCCGTATTTCTGAGACCAAAATAATGCTATTTTTGGTAAGTTAATAGCACTCATAATCATCTGAATACCAAAAAAGACTTTCAGTTCTTTGACTGTTAGTCCCAAGGTATAGCCTTTTCAGGGCTTAGTATATTGGTTCTATTTGTAGCAGTTGTCATTTCTTCCAATATGTCATCATTGATAAATTGTTTAAAATAATCTTCAGGTGTCCATGTCCAAAAAGTTGAAACCGAGTTTCAACTTTTTTGTAACTGGGTTGGTAAAACGGGAGTTCTTAAGATTCAAACTGACCATTCCATGCGTCGGAGATAGGCGTTCTAACTGTAACTGCTGCTTGACGTGACCGTCCACGGGTACCTCTAGTTCCCCTCCTAGGACCAGTTGGGCAGGTGCGGCTTCGGCCTCGACTCCTTCTTCTCTCAACTCTCAGAAGATTGCAGAGATACGTCTGATTGTGAAACTATTTCCTCATCTGAAGAGCTGGAAGATGAAGTACTGGATTCTTCGTCTTCTTCAGGTCTTTTTACACCAAGTTTCGTTTTCGCAAATTTCGAGTCGAAATAATAGTTCGTCATCGCGTAAGGCGAGATCTTTTTTACAAAAAGAACTCTTCGAGAACCAATGTAATATATATATGACATAAACAATAAGTCAGTTGTCACATTGAGAACCGTTGTAATACCAGTATGACATTAAAAAGTTTCTGATCTCAATGCCCAGAATAATTGACCATTTGAAGAAATAATCTGTTTATTAGATACGTGGGTATGTTATTAGTACAAAACAAGCATAGTTATTGTGACAAATAAAGTGATTCAATAATAATTTTGGGATAACTTACCACATATAACATCTAAGCGACGTGCCAACTTCGTCGCGGCGCCTCAAAGCCTTTTTAAATCACAATAGCGCTATCTAGCCGTCAGATATCCAAAACAAAATAGTAAAAAGGTTAAGTGTTGCAATACTAAAATATATTATTTCTATGCTGGAAATTTACGCAGAAAGAAATTATACCAATAAATTTTTTCATCATTGTATCTAAAGTAGCTTCATCAGAAATTAAAATAATTTATTAATTATAACTTATGAATATGCTCAGTTGCATTAAAATAAAGAATTCGTTGATTATTTCCGATGCCTTTTCAAAGTATGATAAGATTCTAATTTCGTAACGGCATCACTAAATCACTTAATTGCAAATGGCTGCGCGCGAGTGTTTTCTACTCGTGTCGGTTTTGTTTTTGCTTAAATTGTTTCGCATGTGGATGTACATGTTGAGTGTGTTATTTATTTAGGATATCCTGAATTTTCCTTTAGTTAAAACAAAGAATTTGTTACATTATTTACTGTTTCTTATTAATAGTAATGTATTATTTTATCTGCACAAACATTCTTAAGTTACAAAAATAATTATAGTACTTTGAGATGCATTAATTTACATTATTAATAAGACGTGTAACAAATTTCTTGCTTTAGCGTCCCAAGAACAATAAAATAATATAATCATACATCATGTAAAGATAGCAATACCTACGTAAATATAGTATTCTATAGTCGTATAGCTATAGCTATGTAAATGTAGCTTTGTATTGACAGCTGTATACCTACGTATAGCTATATGTCATGGAGAAGTTTACCCTATCTGGCGGCCAGAGAGCGCCATTCCTTTAAGCATTGATAATACTCGAGTTGCCAGTCTATTTCCAGTATACTATTGTAGTCTTTGATAGTTATTTGACGTGTCTGTCAAACTCAAAATGACGTTTGGTGCAGTGTTGCTAGTTCACTAAGGTTACACAACTACTATAAAACGATTCGTTCCGAAAACAATTCACAGATAACTTTAGAACGAATTTTTAATTCTTTATGTAATATAGGTATGACGCTGGCATCCAGGAGGTTAATTATGGGGTGATTGGAAACATTTTGTATTTCTATGAGAAACTGTAAACTAATTAAAGAAACCTATACATTTTCAAAGGGGGTAAAAGAAAACAAAACATGTAGAAGTACTGTTTATTATTTAAGTTGTTTTTACATCAACCGCCACCATCTTATAACGATCTAATCAAAATAAAGATAGTCTTCATCATAAAATAATATAAACTCAGTTTCCTTGTCAGCTGAAAGACGCTATATATATATCTATCCTGATTCATCATCATCATCATCAGCCATAAGACGTCCACTGCTGAACGAAGGCCTCCCTCAAGGGGGGTTTGCCATAATCCCCACGCTTGGCTGGCGGCTTGGGGATCGCAGTGGCTCACAGATTAGTGAGAGGACGCTGCTGCCCGTCCTCCGGTGTCTGGCCGCAGTTTTAAGACGTACCCATCATCATTAGACTCTTCTTTACCAATTGCACATACAATGTACCAATGGGACTCGTTAAAACAAACCAAATAAGCCCAAAATTCGAGGGGTTAACTAGAACTTATTGAAGAGTTCCACTATCGACCTCCTGATTCCATCGTCAGATCAAGTGGTATGACATACATTAGGCTAGATTACTGCATTAAAAATAAATTCTGAAATCTTGTTTGGTAAATAGTATCCTTTGCAAATTTTTGGTGTTTTCAATTTTTATATTTTCAAATGACAATAAGTAGGTATGTCAACGGCAATGAAAAACTATGACATCACGCCTTGCTATTCCAAACATTTTTAGAACAAAATGTCGTTTTTGACAGTTAAAAAGTAACTCAGATCGTGTACAGTATCGATATTAAATTCGAATTTCAAGATCTGTTTAAATATATATATATAGTTAGTTACAGGTGAACCTAATAAAAGTGTCTTAAAAAGAGACTTAATTAATAAGATTATAAGCCAAGCAAAACAACAACAAAACTTCAGGGTAGAAATTTAAATAATTAGCAACTACCATGAAACTTACTATAATAGTGAACAATTAGTTCCATGGGAAAAACGAAACAAAACGCAAACTTTGACATTTATGTTGAATGACGTTTGATGCCTGTGATTTTTAGCGGTGGGCTGTAGCATCTTTTTTGGATAACGAAACGCAACTGTCTATCGGATATCAATAACGGTTATTAAAACGCGCTATCCTGCTATCCTGCTATTGGTCGGTAAAGCTCAATGAAGATAAAAAAAAAAAGGTCATCAAACCATGAGACAACAACGACAATTCGGGAATTTTGAGTAAATAGGTATATTTACTCTACATTATATTTAGCTTCATTGATGCACTTCCATTTCATTGGATAACGAAACGTAACTGTCTATCGGATTCTTTGGATGTTAGCTACTTTAGCGTTAGCATGTTAGCAGATTAGCAGGTTAGCAGGTTTTTCAAATAACCTGCTAACCGTTATTATGACGATAGCTCGTTTCAATAACGTTTAAGTTGCGCAACGACCACCGCTAGTGATTTTGACTGTATTACTTGACACTTGTTAGAATAGTTGATATTTGGATCTATAAATCTGTTTGTATTTGAAGTCGAGCTAAAATAACAAAAGCAAAAGTCAAATGGCTCCCTGGACTATACCGGAAAAACTAAGAGAACCCAGCCCTCTCACCAAAGTTATTTATTTAGTGGCCGTGCGCTTCATCTTTGTCATAGTGGATTCAGTTGACTCCTGGTAAATTGGTGCGGGCTCAATCTGGAAAGGTCATATCCTGTTGAAATCGGTGCGAGTCTTAACTTGATGTCGAGAGAATCATGACCATGAACATACACACAGGCTGCCTTGGTCCAGCATTCGGCTACGGCAAACTTCTCTCGAGCAACCAGTACTTTTTAATTTGCCTTTGGTGGCACTTTCATCCCCGACTGTGATACTCCGAAGCTTAAACAAAATAGGCCTAGTTTCATTAGCTGTGGCACATCAGGATTGGTGTGTCATAGGATGGGTCCTTTGCCAAAAGCTGATGTAAGTTACTCAACTGCGACCTTTCTTAACAACAGCAGCGGGTCAGAGTGTAGCAAATGGTGTGCAAGGATTTTAGGACAGATTTTTTTTCACAACAAGTCAAATTTTCTTATTTTTCATCAGTTATTTTTTCCATTGTATAGATCGACCAAAAATAAGATGAAAACCTCAAATTCACTTTTAGTCTACAACCAACGGTTCGCCAGAAAAACCGCACCGAAGGGGTGTCGTTTATGAATGAATGATGAAAAACAGAAAAGTCCAAAATCCTTGCACACCCTTTGCTACACTCGGACCCAGCAGCAAGAACTGTGACAGTGTCATCTTTCTGCTCCTCATCAACACTATGCAGCAGCAAATTTTATAGGAAGCCATACTATTGTTTCAAATTAAAATAATTGTCTTTAACTTTTACATAGGAAGCATGCATGACGATGACTGGAAATTCCACTTTTATGATACCGTCAAAGGCTCAGATTGGCTCGGAGATCAGGTATAAAAACATTTTTATCTTATTATAGTATAAGTCTTTTATGTGTTCATACACAACTGGACACCCAAACTCTGTCTGGGATGCAAGGGACGATTCAGCAACCAACCTACCCAAGTCTTGTCTTCTCAGTTATGTATGTTTTAGGTGGCAGTAATTGCTTTCCACTAGATGTCCCACTAGCTAGTTCTACTCTAAACTGTACACAATTCAAATTTTTATTATTTTCGTATATCAGGATTCCATCCACTATCTGACTCGAGAGGCACCAACATGCGTATTGGAGTTGGAGAACATGGGCATGCCATTTTCAAGGACCCAGGAAGGAAAAATATACCAGAGACCGTTTGGGGGAGGAACTCTCAATTTCGGGAAGAGTGTCGCTAAAAGAACATGCGCTGTTGCTGATCGGTAATAAACTTAAACCCAAATCTAGATAATTATCTATATTTTTAAACGAAACCTCTCTATATGTAGTTGGTATGGTTGTCTGGAAGAGATCGCTGATTATGACAAGGCCGCCCATTATACATGCAGATTGTAATTTTTAAGGATGTTTTTTGAATAACTGTATCTTGTGCAATAAAGCGTATATCTATGTGTCGTTTTTGACAATATATCATTAATATATCATTGCTTCTACTTTGTGGAGATACTTTACCACTAGATCAATACATGAAACAACTAGGTATGTGTAAGCCATACAATTATTGTTTTGATTGGTAATCACAATTGCATGTTTAATTAAATAGTTTTCTAGGGATCACCTAAAAAAACGTATGGATCAATCACAGAACCAATCGAGCTGAACTCATGTAGCTCCATCATTTGTTTTAATAATAATCCTCTTGTTTACAGTACTGGTCATGCTCTCCTCCACACTCTGTATGGATACTGCACAAAATTCAAGAACATTGACTGTTTCAATGAGTTCTTCGTTCTTGACCTACTAGTGCAAGATGGAGAGGTAGTAGGATGTCTAGCCTTGGATATGGATGATGGAAGTCTTCACAGGTATGTGGCATTTCAAAATACTAACATGAAGTGAAGTCGTACAGGCCGCGAAAGAGATAAATTTATATGCAATGACAGAATGTGGATGATGTTCACAGTGCTCTGACTGCTTCATGCTTACTTAATCTGATGACGTCGTCGGAATATGTTACATTCTAATTTCTACCGGTACATCGGCGCGGGCTAGTGCAAAAATGAATTTGAATTTGTCTTCTATTAAATAATGGGTCATCATGATAGAAATGTAATTAACTCATTACTACGCCTGAAAAGGGGTAGTTGGCGGCCACGGAGTAAATACAAAGAATAATAAAAGTACTAGCTTTGTAAACAATCTTGATAAGTCTTTTTAACGAAATAAGTCATTTAAAAATAAGAGAAAAACTTATAATCTTCATTCGTCATACATCAAAAACCTTTTTATACCAACAATTTTTTTTTTTCATAATAATATCATTATTTCAATAAAAAAAAAATAGGTATCAAGATGGTCCACAAAAATAATTTAAAAAAGAAAAACAGTTTATTCCTTGGTATGGAAAGTAAGTATGACTCTGTTGCATCCTGCACTTAATGACATCTATCGTGAGATAGTTATGTAACTACAAAGTAAAATCGACAGAACGAGCGAGTAGTTTTGCTATAGATCGGTAGATGGAAAATAAATCCCCCTCATCCTGCAAAGTGTCACGCTTTGTTTCATAGGGTAATCTAAATACAATATCTCTTTGTATTTACTGTGTTGGCGGCACATTGCCAAGTCCCTTATTAGACCGAAAGAACAAAATTAGTGTTCATCTGTGAAATTAACTAGGTTCCAAGCCAAGAACACGATAGTGACTACTGGAGGATACCCAAGGATGTACTTCTCATGCACCGCTGCTCACACCTGTACTGGAGACGGAACCGCTATGGCGGTGCGTGCTGGTTTAAAACTCCAGGACATGGAGTTCATTCAGTTCCACCCTACTGGTTTGTAAAGTAATCGTGTTACTAAACAGATCCCAAAAGTAAATAGTTGAGTAGCCTCTTTATTCGACATGACAACAACCTTTTCTAGAAAAGGTTGCTGTGTAAAGCCGAATAATAATTTGGCTTATCTAAGAACTTATCTAGCGGAAACACCCAACAACAAACAATAAGCCTAACCGAAGCCAATGAGGTAATTTAGGTTTCGCACTAAAACGAAACCAAGGAGAATGACCCTAGTTTTGGTGCTATGATAACAAATGCTAAGATGGATAAGTTCTAACAGAGTATAAAAAATATTTTTTTTGGTTTTACTTTCATTTTTTCGACCAAAAATGGAACGTGAATGATATCCTTTATTAAATTTTCCCGCAGGTGTCCACAACGGCCTCAAAAATTCATAACAATTTTGAAAAAATTGTCTTCGTCCCTCTTTACATATAAATGATCGTTAAAGTTGTTTTGATTTCGTTATTCCGTGGGCTCTTAATGTACAGTAAACTGATGAATATTATTTATCCTTGAGCGATAAATGACATAGAGTAACAAATATTTGTATTGTCTACAAATAACTTCTCCAAGTATGTATAGGTATTCGCAAACTGTACCCACAGTACACTACACAGTATAGGAGAAATCCCGGCGAAGAAACATTGAATTTTTCTAATTGAATTCTTATTTACCTTATTTCAGGCATGTACGGGTCAGGGTGTCTGATGACAGAAGGTGCTCGAGGAGAAGGAGGATATCTAGTTAATAGCGAAGGCAAGCGGTTTATGGAAAAGTATGCTCCAAAAGCTAAGGATTTGGCCAGTCGCGACGTCGTGTCTAGATCAATGGCCACGGAGATAAGACAAGGTAAATTTAAAATTTTCAAAATTATTGGTCTTCTCCCATACGACGTCACACATGTTATTTACATTATTTAGGTCGGACCGCGCCGCGTTATAATGCGCATTGCAAATAAGTTCCTCAATATTAAACTAAATTTTAAACTCTACTCAAATCATCGACTAATTAATAATAATAATTAAGAGTCGTAATAAAAATTATATGGTATCGTAAATATTGCATTATGGCGCTTTTTACCCCGCAGTAACCACATACTATATTACTGAAGCAATGAAAATCCTGAAACCCTATTGATCGCCAAGATCTAAAGCTGCATCAGACTTTGATATATATATATTAAGTTTTATAATCTCCTATATACATAATTTTCTGTCAGTTTTCCTTCTATTCAAAGAACGGCCCTAATTTTATACCAAGTAACTTAAATTTTTCGCAATGATTTAATAATAACGACAGTAGAAAAAGCCACGATATTATTTGGGTGCTGTTTTGAAGACAATTATTTTTAAATCAGCGCCATCTATGAAGTGGTTCTGGAACTATTTAGTATTGTGACGGTCAGGAGGTTAATAAGTAATTCAGGAGATTCACCATAGATGGGAGGCTTCAAAAATTATAATTAAGTATTTAAACCTGATAACAATAATATTATACAAGAAAAAACTGCTACAAGTAACGAGATGTCACAACTGAAATTATCCTTGATTTCGATATGACGTGTTAGTAGTAATGTTTATCGTCTGTATTCGATCCGCGTTAGTATTTTCTTGTTTGGTGGTGGATACCAGATTTCATAGATAAAAAAATAACAAAGGGCATCTCATTATCAGCGAATCTCCGTGAATCCGTGAATCGATCTTATAAGCGAAATCCTAAGCTAATAAAATAAGCTTGAGTATATTCTCAAGCATTCTCAAACCAAGCGTCGAAAAGAGACATAATTTTAATTTGAACACTTCCCGAGAAAGAAAGAGATAGAATTAATAACATAACATCATGGATTTTTCAAATAGTACAACATATTTAAACCCGTGCTATGTTGACATAATTTATTTTATCAGTTTATAAAATAATAGTGCAATTATTGGCAATAAGTGAAGTTAAAATGTCATGTTCTTTTGCCAATTGTAACGTAACAAGTAGTAATAATGCAAACTATTACGTTTTACGGGTAAATATGATTTTGTTATCGTACATTTTGAAACCATATTTTGTGTATGTACCAGTATTAATTTGCTAAGAGAACAAATTTTACCATAGTATATTGGTTTTTCTTCCGATACGTGTAATATTTTGTAGATAAAACAAGAAATAAATATTATTTTGTGTAAATATTTATATGCTAGGGTTTACAAAATACTGACTTCCACGAATATCGATAACAAATCGATAGTTTTTTTTATCGACTAGGTACTGATTTTTCAATAGCTGGAAAAATCTCCGATAAGTTTTTTCTCTGACAAATCCGTACAAAAACTGTTGCAATTTCAAATGAACGGCTAGATAACTTTTATTTGAGCATTAAAAAATCGGATCTAAGGAACTAGCTATGGTAATATCATATATAAAGTATTCATCAGTACAAAAATCTGTGACTAGTGAATAGCATAAGGATTAATTTTTGTACCATACTTATCTCTCCATAATATTATAAAATTACTAATAATGTATTAGCGCAGGCGCGTGCTGCAGTAGTGATGCAGGAGTGATACATCATATTAAAATTATGTGTACAATACAAATACACCACACTATTTACAACTGACATGTCAGTCACTAACACATGCATATTTCCAGTATCACCTACAAGCTGCCATTGTTCATCTGATATATTCTAAATCATTAGTTCCTAAAGTGGTCCAGATGGACCCCCAGGGGTCCAAGTGAGACTCGACAGGGGTCTACGTAGGCGTGACAAAAAATGGGGGTTTACAATTCAATTTACAATATGGTAGAAATGTAGCTGACCGGTCCGGTGGACCCCCTCCACCGGAACCAGCTAAATTTTGAAAGTGGTCTATGTGAAAAACGTCTGGGAACCTCTGTTCTAAATCTATGTACTCAAAAGTGTTTCTTCGGAATAGGTCGTGGAGTAGGACCGAAGAAGGACCACGTGTATCTACAACTTCACCATCTCAGTGCAGAGCTGATCAGGGACAAACTGCCAGGGATATCCGAGTCCGCCTTCACCTTCACTGGAGCTGATTTGTATACACAGCCCGTACCTGTCATCCCAACCGTCCACTATACTATGGGTGGTATACCCATCAACTACAGAGGGGAGGTAGGTTTCAATTGAACACGCTATTTCTTAAAGTTATAGGGAATTTTAGAATGGTGAAATATAAGTATCAAGACACATATAGTCATTGCTTTATTTCTCAAAGTGTAAGACGAAGGTGTACTATAATTTCATCCCACATTTTGGCTGGTACCTATCAATCTACTTGCTGCTACAGAATTCTTTTTAGACAAACTCCTAACTTGGAAATACAATTTTAGAACCTCGAGATCCGCAGACTTACTTACCTACCTATTTGTGTCCTAGGCTTTGGTTCATTCGAACGGCAAAGACTGCACGGTGCCTGGTCTCTTCGCAGCTGGTGAGGTGGTCAGCAACGCTCACGGAGCCAACCGGCTCGGCGCCAACTCCATCCTAGACGTTGTGGTCTTCGGCAAGTCTATTGGGGAAACTATTGCCAAAGATTTCAAACCAGGACAAAAACAAGTTACCTTGAAAGATGTGTGTATTTTTTTTATTAGTAGCGATGGTGAGCTATCTCCACTACCTATGATCGTCGGCAACACCAGGAGCGTCTCTGATGTTGATGTTTCTTTTTTCTAATACTTGTCAATGACTGCATGAAATACTGACAATTTAATTATACTCATTTTGTTTAGATATTTAAATAAAGGAAAACAATCTTGATGTGACTTTTTACACAAACACATATTAAACAAATAAACTACTGTTTAAACTAGTGGTTCAAATGATTTGGTAATCGTTATTGTTGTTTTACATTGGTTTTTAGTCGCGTTTTATTTTTAAACTGAGTTTAAAAAAATATATATTAAAGACACATCAAGATTGTTTACCTTTAGTTAAATTCCCAAACAAAATGAGTATAGTTACTTTGCTCTAACAATCAGTTCTATTTACTACGGATAGCGGTACCCGAATGTGACATAACCAAAGTAGCCGTTATTCTTAACACTCTCTAAGCCGTAGATTATATTCTACGGCTTGAACTACCTACAGTAAGTTTGGTTGCCCTTGCGGTTCACGGGGGCAAAGAATAGGCAGCTCCTTGCCTGTCTTGTGGCGTGCAGAGCTACGTATGGGTTTATTTAAAGGGTTATGGTAGACTCTGTTGTGTTCATAATAATATTGATCGAGCCGCCTGTCAAGCATGCGGAGGCAATATCCTTTCCTTGAGGTATATGAAGTGACTTGATGAATGATTCTAGAGTCGGAAAACCGTTTTTGCCATTTCAATTACAAACATACGAGTAGTATTACGTAATGCATGGTCTTTCTTAAAAATTGTTTTAGAATATCTGTGACCCTACTTTAGACAATTTGGAGAAGGTCAGGAGTGCGAATGGTTGCGCTCCTACATCGGAATTAAGAGAGGCAATGAGGCAAACTATGCAGAACAAATGTGGGGTATTCAGAGACGCCAAGCTGTTAGCCGAAGGTATTTAATCTCTTCTAATATCAAATATCGATTATATAAGTAGTTTACGTTTCACTGTCGTCATATAGGCAGTTGCAGTGATACAATAGTAATTCAAGTTCAATTTCTAGTACCTAGCTCTATATATCATGAATTTAATTAAACACCATGATTATAGACTCTTAAGGCGAAGTGCACGGAGAATGAAATAACAAATGCTTTCCTAATCAGCCCGATAACCCAATAACCATGACCCGTTTAACCATGAGGCGGGAATTTTAGTGTTCACACGACCGCTATCTCATCATCGGTTTTGTAATCGAACTTTTTATGAATGAAACACCGAATAATATAATACGGTTAATAATGATAGGAGATAAATAGAGCATTACACAACATGTACATATAAACCGTTTAATTTTGCCGTTTGTGAAATAATCACACTAATATTATGAATCAGAAAGTAACTCTGTTTGCTACTATAACGACTAAAGTAATGAAAAGATCGTAATGAAATTTTACAAAGAGGTAGCCTGAGTCACGAGACTACTTTTTATGCTGAATTTTCATCCTGAATATTTAATTAATTTTTAATCGTAATCGTTAAAAACTTGGAGTTAATTGTTTTTAAATCATTCAGTTATGCATGTCAATTCGACATCAGCTTTTTTCAGCTTTATATTATTTTTAGGGTCAATGACTATTAACTTAAAGACTGGCACCTTATTAAAAGATAAATACGAATTTAACGTTTTGTAGGAAGACTTCTATGATTTTATTAGTTTTTAACTATTCAATAGATGGCGTTATCTGTATTTTAATTATGCAAGACAAAACGACATTTCTTTTTATTTCTCTTTTAGATATAAAAAAACTTGACTTTTAAAAATATTTTAAATAACAATAAATAAATTCTATGAAAAATATTATTTGTCTGAATTTAGTACCTGTTGCGTTTACAGAAGCTACAAATATCTGACAGCATATTGTATCCAACAAAAAATAGATAGAGCTACGTCTCTTTTGAATTATTCAACGATGTATCTCAATACCACATTAGCTTTATATTATTTTTGTATTAGTGATCATTCACATTTTGAAGGAGAAAGGGGGCTTCTTAATATTATTAGTTTTTGACTCCTCAATAGATGGCGTTATCTGTATTTAAATTATGCAAGACACGCTTTCCATATTATAATTTTATAATAGATTATTTTTATTTTGGCAATATATCCACATGCTCGATATATGGCGTTGTTTGATGACGTCATTTTCTGAATGGGCAGTGCTAAGATTTTCCGCGAAAGAATAAGTGTTGCTCAATACGTTTCCACATTGTCAAGTGTCAGTCTATGCGAAAGTAACTTTGTCGGTTTGCTATTTCATCACTACTAAACCACTGACTCGAAAGTAATGAAATTTTACAAAGAGGTAGCTTGGGACTTAGAAAAGGTCATAGCCGTAGCTTATTTTTGCTATTGCAGCAAATCATTAATTAGATAATAAATACAAAATACACAGTGGTGTAGCGTGGGTTTCAGCCGCCCGGGGTCCAGGCGAACTTCGCCGCCCCATTTAGGTCTCTAAAGAAAGGGAATTCCCCGGTTTTGTCACTGAATAAAAAGTTCCGTGCTCATTTTAATCGGTCCGAATCGTAGGTGCGACATAATTATGAAATGAAATGGTTGAAATATTTATAAGATATAGGTATTATTACTTATTGTGAAAATTTGCCTCCCCTTAAAAGAGCAGTCGCCCCCGCTACGCTTCGCCGAAGACGAGGTCGCGGGCACCAGCTAGTTATTTTAATAACAAGTAGTCTAAAGATATTGTTACACCGCACACAAAACCATCGCATTTCAATGAAAAGCCATGTCCATCCATGAACAGTAATAGTTATTATAAAACCACCCATTATACATCACATATACTTACATAATAATTATGTGACTATGGTAATCTAGGTATTATAATTGTTGCAGCTGACACCGAAATTCAAAAATGGTTCAAAGCCTTCGAAGATATAAGGGTAACAGACAGACGTTTGAACTGGAACAGTGATCTGATCGAAACCCTGGAGTTACAGAATATGCTGCAGTGTGCCGTACAGGTGGTTGCATGCGCTAAGAATAGAACTGAGAGCCGAGGAGCGCATTTTAGAGACGACTTCCCCAAAAGAATGGATGAGTTCGACTACAGTAAATCGACCGAGGGCCAGGTAATTTTGATGAACAGCATATAGTATAATTTTCTAGTTAACACCATAGAATAGGAACCACAAGGGCTCTCATCTTGCTCCGTGGATATCTTAAAACACGACTAAGAAACTGACGGTGGAATCCTCACAGGGTATTCCTTATTTTAAGAGCGCCTCTCTTAAATTTGGCGGGCTTAATAACTTACTTAATGGTAACTCAAACATGTAATAGATTGGTCGTAATGTATGTTAAAAAGTACATGAATCACCAGTCGGATAAGCTAGCGTGCTGATTAAAAAGTAAGTGGGATACCTATGACTAGCATTTAATAACTTATGGCTAGTATTAAGATCGTTGTTGGATCGGCAATCTTTATAAAGAAAATGGTTGACGACACGAGTAGATCTTTGATAAAAAAAGCAGCTTAAATAACTCAAATGTCGCAGTGGCCAGTAAAGCAAGTAGCTTTCTTTGCTACTGGCCGCGGGTGCAATAAATGCCGCACGGAATAAATGTATGTTGTACCGGATCTGGCTGCAGGTGAATTATTGAATCTACTGGCTATCCACAAATCTTACGAGAAAATACTTTCATATAATATTTATTCCAGACGAAAAAATCCTTCGAAGAGCATTGGCGGAAGCATACATTGTCAACGGTAGATCTGTGCACAGGCAAAGTGTCTATCAGCTACAGGCCTGTGATAGACAAAACCCTGGACGATAACGAAGTTAAATGGGTGCCTCCTGTGCCCAGGGTTTACTGAAATGTAATTTCTGTATGGAGTTGAAACAATTAAAGGTTTTATTGAAACGATTGATGGGTTTTTTATTGATGAAAGGTGTTACAACAGAGAAAAACACTGGAGATCCAACGGTGTAAGGGTACTTTCTCGGTAAACCTGTTTGTTTACCTGGGTGTGCTGTGCCACGAGGAATTAGATTTTCCGCGTGGTACACCCGGTGTACCACGAGGAATTTATTTATTCCTCGTAGTACACCTGCAGTAGAGTTGGAAAATTTGACATACTTACGACATTGATACAAACTAAATAATAAATAAATAAATTATTATGCATGTAGACCAGTTAAAGGCACTTATGAATAGTCAGACTCTAGTTGCCACGTTCCAAGGTGTTGTTTTCCTATGGAGAACGGGCAAGAAACTTCATGGTTACTGTTTTAAATTCTGATTATTTAACATTCAAAATATTGATGAATACATTATTTCCTCAAAATTATGTCAGGAAAATGTAGTGCTAGGTCTAGACTAAACAAACATGAAACAAACTGATAACTGAAAATTTCTGACAGTACTGCCATGACGGCTATGAGCTGACCAGTACCTCTATCACGAGTAGAGTCGCTAACATGACATCTCTATAATGTAGTAAATAGTTAATCAAAACTTTACTATGACACATATGTCATGTTAGCGACTCTAATCTCTAATGTAACCAAGTTACGAACTAAAATCACTTGCATGAAAATTTACATTTACTATGAGAGTAAATAGTAAAAAACTCATAATAGAGGTACTGTCCCAGCAGACAGCACCCGTTCATGAGTATGACATATGTCTCAGCATCACTCGGCTCAACCATATTGCAGGGAACCGAATGATCCGACACACACCGCCACCATCAGCAGGACATTTGAGTGAGAATGACAAGCTCAAACCGCCAGACAGCTATCAAGTCTATTAATATATAATTATGGCTACACGATTCTCACATAATAACAAATTATAAGTTATTTTATCATTATATAAAACAAGTACCAATACGATCTCACGACGGATGACAATCCCGTAATAAAACATTGTAGATAAAGTGTATACCTAATCAAGCATGTCAAAATGTATAAAAAAAAGTAAAAATAGAATTACATAAATGAATACAATGTCAACAGAAAAAAAACACGTCTGGTACATTCAATAAAAATAAAAAATAAGTCAATTTTTATAAACAATTAATTAAAGTGCCAGCGGGTCGCTATGTGCAGGATGGAATCGTATGCCAGACATTTTTATCCTCAATATACTTATTTATACTATAATAAGCTCTGGACATCAAAATGCGTTTTATTAGTGGCTTGAACTTATTATCTGGTAAATTCGTTAGGCTATCAGGAATTTTATTATAAAACCTAACACAAAAACCCATAAATTATTTTCCAGTCTTGCTGAGTCTAAAACAGGGGACTGCAAGTTTGCTTTTAATTCTACTATTCAAACTATGCATGTCACTTATCTTGCTAAAACTGGTTATATTCTTACGGACGTACATAATGTTCTGGAAGATATAAAGGGCCGGCAGGGTAAGTATTACGTTGCCCCATTCAAAGTGACACCTAATAATCTTGAGTTTTTCCAATATTTCTAGCGTTTATTTGATTGAATTTGAATGAAAGTGAGCAAACCATCGCTGAACCGTCCTTAGAGGATAAGTTCGTTGACATATTGCGGCTATAAGGTCACGGTGGATGTCAGGTCCTGGAAGTAAAAAACAGAACTTTATAAAGACACGTCGAAGTAAAAAACAGAACTTTATAAAGACACGTTGTTCGATATCGGTCACAGAATTAATTAAATTTTGACGATCCATTGCGGAGCAGACAATTTAAATGCGCGTTGCTGCTGATGCCTCTCGAACGACTGATTCAATCGCATAGATAGTTAATCAAATAAACGTTAGAAATATTGGGAAAATTCAAGATTATTAGGTGTCACTTTGAATGGGACAACGTAATATATTAATTTCCTTAAATAGTTCACGGAGCGACACACGAGAACCTAGATTATAAATAGCTCTGACTGCTCTTTTTTGTAATATGAAAATTGTCTCAACATCAGCAGCCGATCCCCACAGTAAAACACCGTAGGACATGATAGGTACTATGGAAGTAAGCAAAATATACTAATCTAGCCGTAGCCACATCTGTTAGGTGTCTTATCTTTCTAACGGCATATGCAGCGAAACTCAGTTTGCCTGCAAGAATTCCTATGTGAGGTCCCCATTGTAGCCCAGAGTCGACGGCAATGCCTAAGAAGATAGTCGAGGGAACCAGATCTAATAGTTTTCCGTCCAGTTTAGCATTTGTTTTTATATGGGGGACATTTGGTAATAAAAATTTAACACATTTGGTCTTCTCTGCATTTAGGAGAAGGTTATTAGCAGAAACAACGGCACGGTTGGCGCATTGGTTGCGAGATCGACTACAGAGCTACGTGTCGCGGGTTCGATTCCCGCACGGAACAAATATTTGTATGATCTACAGATAGTTGTTTCGGATCTGGGTCTTTGTGTATGTGACACACCGTGCCTCGGAAAGCACGTAAAGCCGTTGGTCCTGCGCCTGATCTCTCTCCGGTCGTGTCGGATTGCCGTCCCATCGGACTATGAGAGTAAAGGAATAGAGAGAGCACCTGTGTTTACGCACACACTTGTGCTCTATAATATCTCATGCGTAGTTGGCTAATCTCCGGTGAGATTGGCCGCCGTGACCGAAATCGGTCAGGAGGACATTATTAGCAGAAAACCAATCAGAAATCAAATTGAGTATCTTATACAACAGTACATTTCAACAAGATCCTTATCTTTCCTGTTTACTTTAAATATAAGTGATGTATCATCAGCAAATAGGATAATATTGGACATATTATTATCATTTAACATATATGAAAGGTCATTGATATAGACCAAGAACAAAAAAGGGCCTAATATTGATCCTTGAGGAACTCCAATTTTAACTGAGGAGCCTAAAGAAGTAACGTTATCAACAGCCACCCTCGCTAACGTTATCAGGAGTGATACTGACTATTATTGATGAAACTGCTCTGACTGACAATCCTCATAAATCTTCTGTTCTTTTAATTGCTATTGTTTTAAAGACTTTTATTATATCTATATGAGTTACAAAAAAATGAAATTAGGTGCGGTTTGATTTACATTATTAATTAAAAATGACTGTACTGCAACATGTGACGATGGAAGGTATTTTGTGTTCTCAATAGGAATATTCGTGAAAAAGTGTTCGAAGTAAGTAAGTAAGTCTGAAACTATCTTATCATCTATTTCTAAGTTAATGGAACTATCAGATAATTTAATTTTGCCTTTATTTTCCAGGTCGTCTTAATTTTATTCTTTGAATATTTTAATTGATCACTAATGTAGGCGACCTTGGCTTGTATACAAACTTTTTTTAAATACTTTAGAATATCTTCTGACATAATTATGAAAATTAATATTGGAAGTGTATGACTTGTAATATAGTTCATATAAGACATCCCTACTTCGTCTTATACGTTTGGTTGCCCAAACACTAAACATTACTTTATCTTTTATTATTACTTTTTTTTTTACTTTACAGGCTTTTTTGAACTCTTTACAAATAGCATTAAATAAAGAACGATACATTTTATTGGGGTCATTACACTGTTGCTCCAGTGTAGATAATTGATATTCCAAGTTATTACTAAATTTATCTAGAGATTTTTTAATTAAGGTCCTGCAATGCATATTTTTTTTTGGACCTATGACTGTAGTACAATTTAATTTAACCAGCTTACATTTATAGTCAGATCTAATCCCAGTTATAAGGCACTTTTTTACTATTTTGAAGTTGGTCATAATATTATCTATACATGTGGCTGATGTGGGTGTTACTCTAGTTGGCTCTGAAAACACACAGTTCAAGTTAAATTATTTAAATAAGGATAAGAGATTGTTTGTTTGTAATATCCGACAAAATGTCAATATTAAAATCGCCACAAACTACTATTTTCTTGTTTAATTTTATCTTAAGTAAGGCATCCTCCATCGTTACTAGAAACTGGGAGGTGTTAGAGGACGGAGGCCGATAAACACATAAAACCACATACTCATCCATTTCTGCAGATGCGAGCTCACATACTCGTTCTACAGAGAGGTCGCGAATATCTAATTGCTCTTTACATTTTTGATTCTGTTTTACCATAATCAAGGTTCCTCCGCCTACTTCTGACACTCTATGGAACGAACTGACTACTTTAAAATTATTTACATTAAACGATATCATATCTGCTTGCAGCCATGTTTCCGTAAGGCATACGATATCTACATTATATTTTTCAACAAATAATTCTACATCTAGGATTTTGCCAGAGAAGCGATTAATATTTTGATGAGTCAGTATTAAATAACGACTATCCTCCTCTGTTGTCAAGCAAGAATGTTTAAATTATTGTTAGTGTTGACCACCTGAACATTAGTACTATTACTAACTGTGGAGGTAAATGAAGACTTCGTCATACTACTTATGACTGCATTAATATTATAAGCTATCAAATTAGCAATATGTCGCTTAAGTTTAAATGGCAGATTTAAAAGAAAAAGAAAGAAGAAATTAAAATTGACAGGAGATACTGTGTGTATCTCCTGTCAATTTTAATGTGCCCACTAAAAACTATATTGACCTACTAAAAAGTGCATGTGCATATTAAGCATATTAAAATGTATGTAGTACCTAAGTGATATACATATGTATGTGATGATTTATGCATTTTGGTACCTACTTATATGTATGTGGTTTTAGCTTAAATTATGCAATCAATATCATCGAGTTCTTATTGAAAGATTTTTACGGTTCTTCGGCTATTTTTAGGGTTACCGAGCACAATCAAATATTTATGTATGTAATGATTGCTTGGTAAGAATTGTCTGAAGAGTAGCCCTAAGCAGAATGTAATTTGGTTGTACGTAGCTACTAAGTAAGATCATTCGTTACTTTCCGAGTAAGATCCTAGCAGATCGCACGGTCCGATGCATTTATTTTTTATTAAATTACTTTTTGTAATAGTGCTGTTGTGAGAGTTTATTTTTTCTAGGAAAACAAGAACAACAGGAATATTTATAATAGCAGCGCAGGAACCTTGCCCTTGTTGGCATCATCAATGACTATGTGATACCAAGGTCCAGAAAGCCTCGTGGTTGGACACAAAAATCGAAATAACAAGAAAAAAAACGTTCTCGTAGTCAGATTGATCGCACTATGCAGTCGAACCACGAACCATAGGGCCACCTATTCGAGTGAGTAAAGGTAAAAATAATACAGGTACATAGTAATCGGGACACTAATGAAAGACTTGGTATATTATATATAGGTCTCAAGTGGTAGTGCTCTCTGCCTGGGCGTGTGAAACTCTACTATCCATCATTTCGGCGCTCGGCGGGGACCTACCACATTGCTTTCCTTACCCCTCGTTTACACCTATACCCATCCACAAACAAATTGTGATACAACTTTTCAACTAAACAAGGAGAGGGCAGTAGTAGGCATCACCGTGCGCTAAAAATCTGAGATACACTGCTAATTGCTCTGCATATTAAAAATGTTAACTAGGGACTTCAAACTGAGGCCTTAGTGTAAGTCGAACGCGTGCAGCGCTCCGAGAGCTCTGGCAGAGAACACGAAATGGACCAATCGGAGTGTGGCGAACGCGTTCGAAATCAATCGAAATCGAGTTTGTCAAAAGAAACTTACACATGTGCGTGTGAACTGAGAGACCACACTGATATTTAGCAAAATAAAAATCGTAGGATTTAGTAGTAGACTTAAAACAATTGTAGAATAAACCTGAGAATTTGTAAACAAATAAATTAAAAACTACAGTCCTGAAACTAGGGCCTCAGATGTTAAAATAAGTCAAGATGAAAACACCAACTAATAGGTATAATGCATACCTACAACCATCCAAAAAAAACAAAACAATTTTGAAAAATGTTCTGCAAGGAATGCACAAATAAAAAACAACTAGTTTCCTTATATTCTTAACTCAACATTACCTAGCACCTCAGCCTTGCGCTCTCAGGCTGCGGTATGAGTCAGCAAATGCTTATCAATTAGACTGCCAAACGAGGTGTTTCCTTGTTTTAATGTATCATATATTGTGTGGCAGAATAAATGGTTTAATCTAAGCGAAATTCTAAGTCTATGGTTTAAACTGTAGCTGGTCTAAGTAAGATAGTCGTAAGTATTAAATTAAGACAGTCCTTCATCAAACTTTGTAAGCCCAAGACGAAAGTTATAAAATCATAATTTTGTTGATTATGAATGGTACAAATTTCATTACTTACATAAAATAATTATGTTGCGTTCTATCATAAAAACACCAATCGGTTACAATGCCATCTATCGGAAAGTTTTTAAACCAAATCTGTATTTAAGCGTAAGATACTGTCATAAACGATGCATTTTTTGAGGTGTTTAGATGCAAAACTAATCTACATCATTACAATCTGTCTGGACTTTAAAATAGACCTTGACCACTGAGTTTGTTTCGGCGTTTCTTCTCAGGGATAGTCATTGGAAATGCTGACGCCGCGCCGTCTAGTTTAAAAATGACGTGTAAAAGTGATTGAAAAATCCTATTTGCAAAAAATAATTGCAAAATAAATAATTTCATTTCATATCATTTAACCAATTTCTTTTATTTTATTTTAATAAAATTAGGCTTTGGAGAAGTTATTCTGTATTACATTCTTATTCCATGGTTTCATTTATCGACATCTATGAGATGGTTGTTGAAACAATTCAGCTATTTAGTTTGTCAAGTTTCGAAAAGATGCCGCTGTCGCTACTAGTAGTAGTTGCCAGCTTTCGAAGTTCAAGGTTTTTGAGATTGGAGAAATCAAATACCTGGGTATAGTATCTGGGCAATTGCTCAGTAGTTGTGCTGACTGGCTGACTGCCTCATTGGTCTAGTGGTCGTAAGCGCGACTGCTAAGCGTGAGGTCCTTGGTTTAATTCCCAGGTCGCGCAGTGTTATTGCGTTTTTCTGTATGGAAATTCTCAGTAGCAACACGCAGTCTGGAACTGTACCCGGTAGATGGCAATAGGCTCACCACCTATTACATGGGGCTCAATAACCTCTGCCTAACTCTTCGGGGAATACAGGCGTGATGTTATGTAACATTGAGAAGATTCTACGCGATATTTTCATATTAATACATACATACATACAAACACTTATTATCAAGAATAGCTTGACCTCTCCTCGGCATACTCTCGACCAGTGCTTCAGAGTAATGAACCGGCAAAGAACGCCAAATCTTGATGTGACGTGACAGCTGGACGAGAGTGAACACGCGTGTTCCAGCGAACCTACTTATCATATAACTTCAAATATTTTCTATTGGATTAGCATCTAGAGAATGTGAACGCCACTCAATTGTCTCTATGCCATTTTTGGCTTTCCACTCTCTACACAGACGACTACAATATTTTGAATCGTTGTCTTCTTGCAAGATCCACTTCTCGTATTTGGCACCGAACCACTTTTTTACAGATCTTAGGAACCACGCTGATAAATTTTTATCATTTTTTCCGCATTGAGATTCCCCGTAAAGAATTCTAAATATCCAAATCAGCGCTGATTGAAGCATCTGAAAGCAAACGACCACTGGCAGTACACCGAGCTCGTTTCACAGGAGACCATACCCAGAAAGACGCTTCATCAGAAAAGCCAACGTTGGAGAAATCACGATGAATATTTTTGACTGCCCATGCCCTGCGTTTTTAACCGACTTCAAAAAAGGAGGAGGTTCTCAATTCGACAGTATGTTTTTTGTATATTTGTCTATCATTCCGTCAATTATTGACCGATTTCAAAAATTCTTATGTTGTTTGAAAGAGTATGCTCCCAAGCTGGTCCCATTGTCACCAAGTCAGGATCTGATGATGGGATCCTAGGGAAATCGAGGGATACCCTCAAATATTGTAGGACAAATAGTGCGTTTGAGTTCTTTTTCTTAATAAGTCAGGTGTTGGCGTCTGAAAATTATTATTTCATGATGCTGAGCTGATGATGGATGTCATAGTACTCCGTAACGGTAAAGAGTTAGGGAATGAAACTTCCGATTTTGGGATCACTCGATATATTTTGATGATTCCCGTATATAACATTTGGTGTAGAGGGTCTGATGATGGAGCCAAGAGATAGATAGTGGAACTCGTCAGTACCTACTAGTAAACGCCTTGAGTTTGGGCTCATTTTAAACCGCTAAAAGGCAAGACTATCAGCGTATTAGTTACAATATTCGTCTTAATCTTTCCATTTATCGTAATGCGTTTTCGTCATGTGGTCGGCTAAGTAATTTATTTGGTTTTAAATCACAAAGTGCAATATCGTCTAAGGTTTTCACTCGACTTGGGGCAACATACATTTGACCATTGTAAAATTTTTCAAGAGAAGCGTTCTTAGTAGGTTTACCCATCACTCAAAATGGTAAAATTATTTAAATTTATTAACAAAAAATAAAAACCGACTTCAAAAAACTCAAAAACAAAACTAATAAAAAGCAAAAAATAAATGTTTTATTATACAATATAGTAGTTGAAGAATATTGAAGTCGGTGCCAAGTAAAACATGCAATGATAAACCGACACTTTGGCGAAGTGCATTTGTCGTGTCCGACGCAGTATTCGCCTCGCACGCGACTATTTTTATCGTTATTATAGCAGCTATGTCGCTATTATAGCAGCAAGGTATATTATTTTTTATGTTTGTCTTGGCACCGACTTCCATATTCTTCAACTACTATATTGTATAATAAAACATTTAATTTTTACTTGTTAGTTTGTTTTTGAGTTTTTCCATCTAAGATTCCGACAGTAGAGGTTTTTTCAGCCTCGTACTGCGGTACTGGATACCAGCCTCATACAAACGTCGTTTTATAGTATTTACGCTGACATATATACCATTTGCCATCAGAGGCCCTAGTGTAAGTTTCTTTCGACAAATACGATTTACTACATCGAACGCGTTCGGCGCTCCGATTGGTCCGTTTCGTGCTCTCCACCATAAATCGAATTTGTCAAAAGAAACTTACACTAGGGCCTCAGATTAATCCACGCAGCACGTAGCGGTAAAGTGGGAGTATTCTTAAAAAGTTTGACGCTCGCCTGGTCTTGTCTTGTTGTGGTCTATCGCGTTTTTCCGTGTCCTGGTAGTACCCCTAGTGTAAGTTTCTTTTGACAAATTCGATTTAGTACATCGAACGCGTTCGGCGTTTCGATTGGTCCGTTTCGTCCTCTCCACCAATCGGAGCGCCGAACGCGTTCGATGTAGTAAATCGAATTAGTCGAAAGAAACTTACACTAGGGCATCGGATCATTTACGGTTTTCGTCTTTTTATAACATTCTACCCATTTTTGCACGAAGTACTTCGATTTTTCATTACTTTAGCAGCCGCTGCATAGGACAATTTGGGTCCTCGTGGGTGCGTGCAGAGGAAAACCACTTCGTAACGTTTGGCGTTCGGCGGAACAACTGACGTCAAGCAAGACAAAATAATTATCGACGTCAAACAAGATAAAATATTACTATCATGTTAAAACATGTTCAATTTGATTAAGCTAAAACTTAGACATAAAAATGCGTTTTTTTTTTGTTGAATAGACTTTATATGATTAGTTTGTATATACTATTCTTACAAAAAGACTTGCATCACAGACAAGAAACTATAATTTATCTACGGGACAAATATTTAGTCACCATAAACTTATTAAATATTAGCTATCGCTAAACTTTTGTTTGTCTAATAAAAATCGATTCTATCCCCTCATCTTGTTTAAATGGAGCCCTATACTTCATAATATTGTATGAAACATAGAGGTCAATAAATACTCTGGGGCTGTAATAATGTCCAGTTTTAGTAAATCTCTAACGTCAAAGAGTGGAAGTGCTAACAGAGGTTCTGTGTCACTGGTCATGTTCTGATGCGTGCCACACCTCAACCCTAAAACAACCAGGTGCCGCGTGTTCCTAAATCAATGTGTTGATGTATCGGCAATCAATTAATTATATTGGCTAGTCATCACTCTTTTGTTTTTTCGTGCTATAAGGGAGAACGCCGTTTTACGCTTTTAGTAAAATTCGTTTCTATATGATAGGGGTAAGTTGTGTATGAAATCTTTCTTGAGATTAACTTCTTATAAGCTTATTATATTACTTGTACTCTGATATTTTAAGCAATTGGATGGTCATTATTTTTGGATGTCAATTTTAAAAAGTTTGAAATTTGAATATGACAATCTACCGATTTTCAATTTTATACGTTGAAGGTATTTGATGTTATGCTGGTGGCCAGAATGTTGTAATAGGATCGATTACGAAAATACTTAAAAATACACATTTGGGTTATCAAAATTATGTATGTAAAACTATACCTGAAACTCATAAAAACCAGTTAACGGTTACTTTTTTTATATCTTCAATATTAAACTAGCCTAAATTTTTTTGGCATCAAAGCATTTGGTAAAATCTTGAGTCTTTTATGACACCTAAGGCTTAAAATGGGAATGATCTGTGTGCTGTTTTAAGAAACCTAAGGGATGAAGTCAATATAAAAGAAGAAAAAAATGCTGCGTTATTCGTAGAATCAACATTGTCCGCACATAATGTACCTACAGTGTATTTTATTTAACGGGAACATTACTTACGGGAATCCTTAAACCAAAGGAGTTACAGGATACATTTGCTTATTTTCTATAATAATTAATAATATGTATAATTTAACACAGTTTTTATTCAATACGTGACTGATGATAGATATGCTAAGTAGTCAACTTATCACTTGTTTTATGTCGATTGACTAATTCAAAAAGTGTGGAGCGCTTTTTGTTTGTTTCATCATCATCATCATCATCAGCCAGAAGACGTCCACTGCTGAACGAAGGCCTCCCTCAAGGGGGTTTGCCATAATCCCCACGCTTGGCAGGCGGCTTGGGGATTGCAGTGGCTCACCGATTAGTGAGAGGACGCTGCTGCCCGTCCTTCGGTGTCTGGCCGCAGTTTTAAGACATACCCGGGTCAGTTCAGTGTTTATGTGTACCTACTTTTAATTAATTTAGACAAACCGCTCCACGCTTTTTGAATTAGTCAATGGACATAAAAGAAGTGATAAGTTTAGTAATAACTACCTAGCATATCTATCATCCGTCACGTATTGAATAAAAAATATGTTTGGGTTTAGTCTACAATCCAGTTAAAATATTATCAAGGGTAACATGCATAATATCGTAACAAATAAAAGTTAGTTTAATATAATTATTTTTTAATTTTAATGCTTTATAATAGCGTGTTTTTTATTCACTGAAAAATCACATATAGAACGAAATTAACATAGAATGTAAAAGGTAAACAATGACAGATTGTAGATATCACCAAAAAATTGATCTCATTTATTAGTGACAGTCTGATGTGGTTGTAAATAGTGTTGTGTACATTGGTAATGACGTTCATTATTAATAGACTAGTCCAAAACGTTATTATTTTATAAAAAATAGATATACCATATAGGTACGTATCTGTCATGGCATTGGTACTTTCTTCCAAAGGCTAGTCCAGACCTTGACCTATATTGTTCTTACACGTCCTCCATATACTACCTATGTCATAAACCATATTTTAAAAGAGTAACCATGTAGTTTCTTGCTGGTTCTTCTCCATGGAATGACAATTTGAATAAGCTAAACGATTTGTAAGTGCCTTTTATGGCCTACACGGATAAAAAAGTTTTGAATTCGAGTTTGAGATGTAGCTAAGAATCACGCTCTTCTATATATTCTACCATTTCTGGTGTACAGTTTTGATAATCCTGTTTTATTAGGGGTTGAGCAATCGACTATTCCGCTACGTGTCGCGGGTTCGATTCCCCACGGAAAAAAATATTTGTATGACCTACGAAATTTGTTCCATATCTGGGTGTTTGCTTGTGAATATTTGTGTTTGTAAATTTACCCACGATACAAGACTGAATCCTAGTGTGGAGCAACATATTTTTTTTATTGAAATCGTAGCTTATGTTCTTTAAAATTTGACCATACTGTTTCGGTTTAAAACACGAAGTTGCATTGTTGGGAAATAGCTAGAATATTTTTCATCCTTCATTAATCATTCATTCGGGTTTCATCCTACAGAAAGAGCTATCCGAACCATTGTCAGCATCTCTATATGCATATATATTGACCGATGTAAAGTAAGTACCTATGATACAGATTTAGACATGTCGGAGGAGGCTAGGATATTGTGTTGACTGTTGTTGGTTATATATTTGTCATATTATAGCTCAAATCTTTCATTATTTTTATCTCGTTTATAACCCACTGTAGTTTTAAGTTGATATAATTATGTTGTCCATTGTCTGTTATGGGGGTGACAGTTTCATTAAGTGATAAAGTTCTCATAAATAAATAAAGATAAAAATAAGTACATAACGTTCATTAGGGTGTCCCAAATATGACAAAAAAAATTTTTTTTTCGAATTTTGAAATGCCTACCCTCTATATCTTTTATAAATGCAAAACCATACTCAAATATGAAATTTTATCATTCTAGCATGATTGCAACCCGTGCCGACCGAGCCACAAAGTTTATCAAATCTCACGTTTAATGTTAATATTTGGTTCTCCTATAAAATTAATAAAAATGCAATAAATGAAGTAAATAAAAGACAAAATTAAATTAGAGAAATATTTATCTTTTTTTAAACACATAAAATAACAACAATCAGCCAGGGTAATTTCTCTTTAGGGTATGTTTTTTACAGTCTGGATAAAAATTTCTATGTTCCTGGATACAACACAACAGGAATTATTTTTGCTCTTCTTTAGCCGTGATAAGTCCGTAAAATCTTGCATTAATTTGACAGTTCTTTCAGCAGTGTCATTTAAAATCTTCAAACGAGTTATTCTTCTTTTAGTTTCCAGAAAAGCAGCATTATCTTCCCAAGGCACATATTCCTGAAAAAAATGTCGTCGATCTTCAGTCGAGATTTTTATTTTTCTTCTTTTGTATCCGAATTTCCCCCTCAAAAACACTACGCATAGTTCGACCGATTCGTGATAATCGTCTCTTATTAAAGCTTTGTTCAGTTGTGCTATAAAAAACATTAACAAAGATGTAATGTTTGTCTCAGCAACATGGTATTTTACGAAATGAAGGCATTTTTCAATGTTATTTGAATCGATGTTTTTCCAATTGTATCTGAACTTTTTAAAGATCGGAATATCTGGTGTGCTAGTAATTTGCTTTATCTTGTTACAGTTTTATGACCAACTCATAAACATGATGACGACAAGCGAAAAGTAACAATTCTCTTTCTAAAGTCTGCTCCAAAAGAGCACAAGCTCCATTGAAACGTCCAATATTCGAAGATGTTGTGTCGCAACACATTATTTGTACCTTGTCATTAACATTCCAGTTATAGAGGGCAGTTGAGATGGTTTTAGCGAATTGGCGAATTTGCTGAATCGAGGATTTGTTAATGGAGATGTGATCGATGTTCAGACCAAGCGCTTCTACGAGCGCATGAAGAATGTAAACGGAGTCTCATATGCTTAGCTGGCATCGATCTAAAGCTACGACGAGTTTAGGTGTTATCAGATTCTTTCCGCTGGCAAGCTGACTTCGTCTGAATCATGTGGATATTCCAAGTTATGTGTAGTATAAGTCCATGCAAGAGCCAGTAACTCTTTTTGTGTTAGTTTTCTTTCCTTTTCCTCTAATCGTCTTAGTCTAGCTCTTTTGTCTTTGTCCGCCAAGTTTTTGTGTACATCAGGTAAGCATCCCGGTCGACCTGGCTCTCTCTGATTCTCAAAAATACTTTGTCTTCCTCTATTTTCATTCTTTCAAAGGCATCGGCATGTGCAATATCAAATAATTTATCAAGGTGTCTTTCACAATTATTTTCTGAGTTCTTTTACAATTTTTTGCAGCTCTCTCCAAACGTGGTTTTTGTAGGAATTCTTATGTTTTTCCAAAAAATAATGCACTTCCTAATCACAACATTAGCACTTTCACTAAAAGTCGTTTGACTTCGCGAATATTGTCAAACAAGACAGCGAGAACTTGTCGATTAGATGCTAATTTTACACCATTTATTAAATGGTTTTGGAAGTCCGGTAAGAAAAATACTTTGTTTATCACTCCGTAATTCAACTGACATCTTTATGCTAGAAATAACAGCGTACTAATATTCTAAAAAATCACGTATGAAATGACAAATAAAACACGTAGTTACAGGTCGCAGTGCAGTACCCGCGCAATTTGTATGGGCGAGTTTAAATCGCAAGTCGGCACGGGTTATCGTTCATAAAATGGGCTAATCTTTTGTTTTTAGACTATATTGGGTTATTACGAAACTTTTTAGAAGGTATGCGTGAAAAAAAATCGCACTTGAAATTTATGGGACACCCTAACGTTCATCTATAAAAAAATGTGTATGTGTACTTATGTACGCACGTAAGAAGTTATACTTCTTATTTTTTTTTTCCACTGATATGAAACACAAATATTTCAATAACCACCTTAAATATAGCCATATAGCCATATAGCCATCTGTCGTAGTGGGCGCGCATCGTAAGAATTCACTCTCATCGAGCGCGCCAAAAGAAGTAAAACTTCAAAATATATTATTATATTACTTAAAAATATATTTGTATGAATATGAGACAGATGATGACAGACTTGTAAATGAAGATACACGTAGGTAGAAACGGGTTTTTCCCATCTGATTACGGGATCCGTTACTGGTTGCAACTGATACCGGAAAATATTCTCATTGAACTGCGCGATAAGGTGCACCTAAAAAATTCATTAAAATAATTCCCATCTGACAGCGTGATCGGATGCAACGAATCAGAATTTAAAAACAAAATCGGCATTTCAACATTATTAGGTAAACAGACCGTGCAGAAGATGCGCGAGACGAAATTGATGCCTTCAACTTAAAATGGCGACAAACGACTAAACCTAGCGATCAGTAGAAGACTCAGGGGGAGGCCTTAATCCAACAATGGAGCACTCAGAGCTAAGTATAAAAGGTAAACATATGCCACAACATCTTAACAGGGTTGATAACAAAATATTTAAATTACCTTACTACCTATCGTTCTTACTCTTTCTGATAAATAATTATGACACTTATTGTAGTGTTAAGTTAGTTCCAGACAGCTACAATTTTAATGTGAGCACAGTGTAGGGGTTTTGTTAGTAGAGATTTTGACTAAACTTACGACCATATTTCGCTGATGCTATTATTGAGTCCGATGTAATAGGGGGCGAGCCTATTGCCATTTACCGGTCACGGCTCCAGACTCCGTGCTGCTACTAACGATTTCCATACAGAAAACCCCAATAACATTTTACCTGACCCCAGGAATCGAGGACCTGAGAACCGAGGACCAATCAAACCCACTAGACTAATGAAGCTGTTATACCTAGGTACCTACTTTCCAAAATTATATTATAAAATCGAAATCCAAGCAAAACACCTACCAAAACTTCACCACATGATTAATCATTGTTTAAAAACGATGAGCATTAGTCGTTATCGCTCCGAGGCGTTAGAGGGAGGTCCGACCCGCCCCGAGCGTCCCTCGCGATTACCGTCCTTTCATTGAGCATCGCTAATTACCTACAAATGGTATGGTACCCTGCCCACCTAGCGATAAGTGAGTAAGCGTTTACATTGGTAGAGTCAGGTTCGTTTTAAGTAGTTTGATAAAGAGACAACTTTTTAATAAACTAAATTGAATAAATTAACTGATTGCTGGCCATGGGCCTATTCTCAGAATGAAGAGGGTTAGATTTGAATCTCCCACGCTGGCCTGGCGGGTTGGCGGACTACACACAACATATGATTCTTAGAGCCCTCTCAGGTTTGGTGTCCTCGTGATATTTTCCTTTAACATTAACGTAATTTGATAATAAAATTCTGTTACGCACATCATTTTAGAAAGTCATATCGATAAATATTCGGGACGGTTTTTAATTCAGACTCTCTTGCACGAAAGGCAGACATTCAATCACTAGGCCATCACTACTGATTAAACAAAATACTTAGGTTTTCTGGTGTGGAAAAAAGGTTTGGTGTAGGTACAGAAGGTCTTAAGTTTGTTATTGAGTTCATTGCATCAAGTTGAATTAACAAAGAACCTTGTTCGGAGAACCGACAGTGTTAGGTTGAGTTAGTATTGTCGGTCATCCTATTAACGAATTAGAATGTTGAGCTCAAGTCAGAAGAGCGGGCCGGGATTGAACGCCGTCCCTGGCAAGCGTTAAACCGCTACGCAACTTTTATGCTCTTGACGAATATCACATGGATAACAACTTTCCGCAAGGATCTAGAACAATGCAATATAAATGAAGTATCCGCTCAAAACCGCACAGTATTCAGTAAATTGACGAGGAGGACTAAATGATTGGCTAAAGCAAAGGATGAGAAGAATTTGCGTTTGTATATGAGTTTGTGAACATCTCACGAATTACAAAACCGATTCTCGAAATTAGGTATAGATTAGGGATGTTACGGAGCTTCGACTCCGAATCCGATATGTCGGAACCTCCGATTAAAATTACACCTCCGAATCCGGCTCCGGTTCCGATATATTAAAACGGAGGTATATATCGGAGTTACAAGTTATAACTTGCTATCGCTGCAGGGGTACCGAGCGCTTTCTGCGTGACACTGACAACTGACGGAGTATATGTGTTCTGTGCAACTGATGAACGAAGAGTGAACGAGTTGCGACAAGTTTCTTCTTTCTTATTTATTTACATTTTACATTCGTAGATTTGCTCCGACTCCGACTCCGATTCACCTCCGACTCCGCGGAGGTCACTACGAGAACCTCCGACTCCGATTCCGCCTCCGATAAATCCACCTCCGTAACATCCCTAGTATAGATCACAGTCGTCGTCGTAAAATAGCTTCGCGTTATAGTAGGTAATCATCCATATTTCCCACTATTTCAACGTGATTTCAACCATATCAACTTCAATGCGCGACCCCCAAACTTTACACTATAATGTTTAATATACGAAAAATGAGAAATCCATGCAAAGGAACTCGCTAGCATAAGCATTTTTTTTTGTATTTACGTTTTTTATCTAAATTGATGACAATTGTGGTCTATTGTAGGTACCTATGAACGGGGCTTTTAGTTATGAATTCATTAACAGTTGAGTAAGAATCCGTGAATCATCGCTTAAATAATAGCGAGATTAATATTAGAAATATAGAGACATAATGTTTTAAATACTACTGTAAATAAGAAGAGGTATTTTGGGAACAAATGCTTAGTTCAAAATCTGTTCAGATTTCTTCCGGTAAAAGGATATAAGCAGGTGTTTCCTTCAAAATTCATGAAAATTCATTATTTGTAATGTGAAGATTCAATTCCCAGATTTCATGTACCTACTTAGTATTATTAGATGAACATAGAACCCGAAATAGCACCATCAACGGCACTAGAATTCACCCTGTTACAAATGACGTTATGACTCTAGTGTTTTTGGAAAACCATGCTTAAACTAATAGTTTCGCCATGCATACGACTTATACGCCCCTTTGAAATTCAAGCGTGATGAATAAAATAAAATATATTTTAATACATACAAACTAAATCGATTTACGTTATCTACAGTCAGCGACATAAACATAAATAAAAACCCCAACTTTCAAGTGTATTAAGTTTCACCTTCAAAAGATAGAGCGCACAATGTCTCTAACGAGACAAAGAGTTCAAAAAGTTGGTACCAGTAAAGAGTAGCGTCTATGCTCAACTACCAGTGAACCGGGCTGGGATAACCCGCGCACGCGAGCCCAGGCTCCGCCCTGGGGCGTGGCTACCATCTTCCGGCTACCACCCCCGCAACCCTCCCTCGTCTCCAACGACCGGACGAGGCACCTCGCTTTTATCCCGGTTTCCTGTCGGTGGACGCTCGCTTTGCTCCGGTCTATCGATTTGTTTATTTTTTTAACAAGACAAATAGGTCAGACGCGTCCCTTCCGAGTGTCGTGTCGTGTCCGTGTTGCGTCCGGCGCGTCGCCGGTGCCGTCGGTGTGTCCGCGATGGACTGTGTCCGGTGTAGGTGCGGCAGCGTCTGGTCAGTGTCGTGTGATGGAGATGGAGGCCGTTGAGTAAAGGTGAGTGGACATTGTCTTCAGGATGATGACTGCCGATGGTTCTCATTGCATACCAGTGGTGACTGGCTTTGTTAAAGACCTCAAGGGCCTTTTGAGCTGGTGAAATTTTCCATCATAATTTTAGGAAAAGTTCGTTAATATTTTCCATAAAACAAGTAAGCTGTCTTATCTGAAAACATCCAAAGTTCAAATCGAATTTTTCATGATGATAAAATGAACATGGCTGGGTTGTATTTTTTGGGAAGAATGAATAATATAAATTCTTAGGGTAATTAAAACTACGGACCCTAAAATTCCATCTTATAGAAGAGTTGCAAGGATCAGACGACAAATCCTTTACACAAATTCTGAATCCGGTATATGCCACATCTTAAGTATAATCCATTAGTAGGTATGTTTCCTGTATCGTCATTTCTATTATTTGCAAACATTTTACATATGGGTGTCATTGTTGTATAAGACTCAAAACAAACTGTATATAAGCTACATAAAATTTTATATTTGTTTTGTACGGAAATTGAATCCGCGACACGTATTGCACGAAGCAAAGTGCTTAGTCACTGCGCCAAGACTGCTGTTTGTAACTTATGAGGAGTTCCTTAGCGGAAAGCAGGATGGAATTAACAGAGGAGGTTATAACGAAAGAGAAACAAAAAACAATAGTTTCATTTAACTAAGTTTTACGTTTTCGTACTGCATGTTAATAAATTAATTATTATGAGCAAATTAACTCAAATTTCTGGGATCAAAATCGTGATCTCAAACAAACTTATGCGGCGAGATCACTCATTTTGTTCAGTTTTTGTCTGTATCTTTCTTATGCCTACTTGTGCCCAGTATCAGTGCAACCAGACCTTTGTTTCGTAAAGCGAAAAATAATAAGAACCTAAGAGATAAGTATGGCAAGCCAATGGAGTATAAGAGTGTTAAGTAGGTGTGTCATACCAATTAACTGGTAATGTACCATATTCAGATAGAAGAAAATCGTATCAAATCTTGGTTTCTACAAAATCGACAACCCTGTATTGATTATATTACAATCCTGACTTGTCATGAAGTCGTAACCGATGTCAAAGTGTTGATACCTACCTGTAACATAAAGCGATATTCCGACAATCGAATGAAGCCCCTTGTACTACATACTTTGACTATGAGTTGACGGTCAATCGTATTTTTATGAAATAGAGCCTCAGTCGAACCGGCTAAAGACTCGGAGGTTAATTCGCAAACCCATATTATTCACCTTCAGTCCAAACTGTTAGCGCAGGGGCGTCGCACAAATTTCCTTTCATGCTGCAATCCGGCAATAAAGAATGTCTTTATTCTGTTAGAATGCATTCACAAACTATTAGGATAAATTGAAGATCGCATCTACGATCCAATACAATCTGCTCACAGATTACAGTTGACGAGATAAACGCATCGTGCGTCTTGATGCATCACGACTCAAATACCGGTATATTGTGCTATTATGAGTGCCAATTGATATACCTAACTGTTGCCGAATAAATTGGTGTTATTTAGTCGTTGGTCGCAAGCTTTAGTGCTAACATTAAACGCATTATTTTATTTTATATAAGTATCATAGCACATTAACACAGTATCACGCCTGAATTCCCCGAAAGGATTGTAAACCTTTGTAGCCGATGCCGTTATTGAGTTCAATGTAATAGGATGCGAGCCTATTGTCATCTATCAGGCACAGTTCCTAACTCCATGCTGCTATTGAGAACTTCCATACGGAAAATCCCATATTTGCCAGAACCTTACGCTCAGCAGTCGAAAGTATACCGATGCGGCATTTTTTTTAAATATATACTTTAAACATTATTTCATGTTAAATTAAAACACGATACTTTCATAATTTGGCCTCACTTTTTCACATTGTTAGCATTGATGTATGAATGGTGATAGACTTGGCGTTAACGTTAAACCTGTATAGACATAGGTACACTAATGATCAGCGAATAATAGATTGCCGCAATACAAAAGACTTTTTATATGAAGCCCAATACTTTAAACGCCGTTATTAATGCGTCGCACTTTATGTTATGAGTTTGATCCCGATCCATTGCTCAGGTGTTCTGATCCCTATTCTTAGCATAGTTGTATGTGTAAACTGGAATTTAAATTTACTAATTACATCTTTAACAGTTTTTTAATTAAGTTAGGTATTTGGCAAAATAAAACAATTAAATTTAAAAGTATGCTTCCTGCATTTTTATAGGTATATCTTTTCTTTACCAAATAATGGAAATATGTATCTATACGAATGGAATTGAAGTTATCAATGTGTATACCTTTTTAGGGAGCCTAGAAATCAAAGAAGTTTTTCCTGTTTACCTGTATATTTTTTTCGAATGATCGATATAGAAGTAAATGGTATTTTATACTCATTTTCTTTGCTTGTTCTGTAGATATGACTGTAATTTTTTTAGGATATTGAAATTTTAGGCATGATTTTGATATGAAAGCATTCGACATTCTTTAGCTTTTAGAAAATTTAGTGCTCAGGGTTAACTAGATTTCTCAGGATCAGTTTTAGGCCCCATGTCGAAAAAAATTAAATATATCTAAAATCTGCAGTATCTCCCAATTTTGTCATAACCAATCCCTGGACCCTAGGGTCAAAATTGTTGCAAATTGGCTCTAGTATAACTCCTTATAAGGAATAAGTCGAATTACCGTTTACCCTGTATAAAAAAATTGATTCAATGCTCCTCGATCTTCATTCCTTTGTTCTAAAGGCAGTGTTTTATCCATAAAATTACACAGCATTACATATATTATGCAATGTAGCGAGGATCTCTTCCTAATTTTTTATAATATTTCCATCGAACAGAGAAGAGTCAAAGAACTTCCCTGTATACCTACCCTGATTTCGTGCTTGAAGTAGGCTCCGAATTTGAGCCATACATTAAGGGCCTGAATGATAGTCCAGACTTTGATCCGACAGACTACAGCTCCAAGAAAACAATGGAGGAACACTAGGAGGAATGCGTTTATAATTATATCTACTCAAAAGTATGCGGTATGTGACAGTGAAGACGTGAGACAGTCATTTTGTGAAAAAAGACTATCTTGATTTTGATAAGTGAACGTACGGCCATGGAAAGTGCGCACTTTAACTAAGTCTAAGTAATTGATTTTTTACTTTAAAATAAGCCTTTGCAATCTTGTTTTAACTGTAGAAATTCTTGATGCACGTATCCTAAATGTGAGTTAGTTCTTTCGCCACGAGACCAGCTAGAAGCCACATGGATACCTACTATATTAATTGGTTTACATTTAATTCTCTTTTACCCTCAAATCACCAAGAAATCTTCCAATATTATTACAGAAACAAACAAACAACCCATTCCTATAGCGACAAGAATAGCAAAATATAATTTGCCAAACATCCACTTATGCACTTACTCGGTGCAACAAATAAGTTGAACATGTTATTAGCATGCCAAAAACTGTGTTTTAGCCAGTAATGTTACCAGTTTGGCACACTCCCTGGAAAACGAAATGAATGGCAAACGAATGGCACGCGATCCGAGCCGTCCGCGTCGGTGTAAACGGGTTTATCAAGAGGAATGTCGAAAAAATTAGCCATTTCATTTGTTATTTGCCTTATGTTTGTTTACTTTTGGGATAGACATTGTTGAAGACAGGTAAGTAGTTTAGTTTACAGCAGTTTTCAAAGTCAACGTTTTTTATTTCAACTAAGTAGGCCTTGGCAGGCACTTTTAAAAAGTTGAAACTCTAGGTGCAAGGTTCCAAAAGGGGTAGGTCTTATTGAGAAGAGACCGGCAAGATGAACAACGGATATATACATAATCTTTTCAAAAAAGTTAATTTACAATTAATCATTTTAAAACTTTATGTAGAAAGTGTAGTAAAGTGTACAAAATAGTACCGATCATTCTTCTATTATTTCAACTGTATTTAATCTATCATAGTTAAAATGTGGAATTATTATCCAAATTCTGTCGCAGCACAAGCGCCTTGACTATATGACACAGTACGGTGATACTTAGCCTTAATGACCCATGCAAAACTAATTATCTTATAGTAACAATAAGACTTAGGCCGCTTTTCTTTTTTATTCTCGTGTTACGTGCCAGAAAATATTCCGTGCTGCAATCAAGAAGGTAAAGACGACAATGCTACTAAAAAAATACGATTAACAAGGTTTTTATATCTATGTTTTACATATCATAAAAACTATAAACTTACGAAGAAGCAAGACAATTTATGCAACTACATAAATCACATAAACAAAAATGCACTTCAACATTTTTACCTGAAAACAAGAAAATTCAAAAATCCACTTACTAAAGATAACGCCATACCCTTTTTATTTATAAACGCAAATATATTCCTTGTTACATCAACATGTATTACCATAGTTGCATAAATCTAATACGCTGTAGACATTCGGAGTTGGGGCCGACTGTACATGTGTGCCCGCATAATATTCGCATAAATCAGGTGGGAATTAATTATTGCTTCTGACTGTACTACGTGTTTGGAGTGAGGAAGATTTGGATTGAAATTTGTTATAGTATGTTCATCTCTTTCGCTCTTTCGTAGCTTTGCTCTAATTTGGATTCTTCAAAGCGGTGGAGAAAGTTCTATTGTAGGTAAACGGCTACAGAGTATAAGCAGTGCTTGCCTATCGTATAAATAACGCTACCTCACTGGTCTAGTAATTGCAAGCGCGACTGCTGAGCGTGAGATTCTGGGTTCGATTCCCGGGTCGGGCAAAGTGTTATTGGATTTTCCTGTATGGAAATTCTGAGTAGCAGCACGAAGTCTAGAACTGTGCCCAGTAGATGGCAATAGACTCACCCCTATTACATGGGACTCAACAACGTCATCGGCGAAATGTGGGGGTACATATTACACTTCTGCCCAACCTTTCGGGGAATACAGGCGTGATGCTATATTATGTTATGTTATATCCGTAACCAGCAGTCAGTTTTATTCTACATCGTCGTTCCTTCAATCCTCAAAAGGGGAGTGCATACCTTGGAGCTCTAAGCTTCCGAGGCTTGGACCATGCTACACGTTGCCTCCAACAGCCTTCATTACTGTGTTCAATCATATTGCCGACTAGGTGGAGCGATGAATTGTGAAAGGTGGCTGGTAGAAAGTGGTTGCTGGGAGAGACCTATGTCCAGCAGTGGACGAATGTGGGATGATAATGATATTGTCGTCGCTCTTCCTTTAAAAAGTTTCTCTTTCATCTAGCCTAGTCCTAGCAGGCCCGGATTGGCTATTTGAGCAAATCGGGCAAATGCCCGATGGGTCGGATGCCCAATCGGCCGATTGGCGGTCGACTTTCTATCGCTATTTTTAAAAAAGGCTGTTATTCGACTGATTGGGCTGAAACATGCAAGGCCTAGCGTTTGTAGGGCTGAGTATACGTATTTATAACTAAATACCAATGCAATTCTAGCAAATACTAAAATTGACTGAAAATTCTTTTAAAGTTATTAAACATTATCTTATTAAAGCTTATTACTGTTTGTATACGCATCACGCAAAAACTAGTTTATGGAATTGAATGCAGTTTTCACCAGTGTATTGCTAGAGGTCTAACTTAAAATATAGGCTCCATTTTACAGAACGATAATATCAGATTCTAAATTCCAAGCGCACGAAGACGCGGTCAAAAGCTAATATTTTATATAATACATTTTTGTCCAAACAGATTCATTGAAGATGACGTGTTTTCCATGCGGGGCAAATGTGTAGATATGTTTATAGGTAGATATATTGGATCCGACGTTTGGGCCGATTTTTCGGTCGATTAGTCCTGTGATAAGTAGCCGATGGCCAGTCTAGGAGGGTTAGTAGGGAGAAATCGCTTTATTGTCTATTTCTACTAACATTGTGCTTTGTTTGTATTTTAGGATGGTTGTTGTTTCTTTCGCTGTACGTGGTGCCATGAGAAATCATTTAACTTCATCAATAGTCACAATGGTACATGGACATATATCTACCAGTAACCAATACTTTATTCACATTCGAATGTAAACTAAGTTAGTAAGCTGCTTCTTCTTCTGTAGAGTCCGTACGACCTTATACATGGGAATCGCTCATGAAGAAAGATTTTCTGACTAGAAATTCTCATCCTATCATCTGAGAAAATCCACAACTACTAGTCAGCAGGTGCCGAGGGTGCGTTAGACGATCTTGGGTTATTCCTTCGTGGAGAGAAGTTATTGCTTATATATGGTTAATCAATGCGCCATTGACTTAACATAGCATCACGCCGGTATTCCCCGAAGGGTTAGGCAGAGGTGTACCATTGTACACCCACATTTCGCCGATGCCGTTATTGAGCCCCATGTAATAGGGGGCGAGGTTATTGCCATCTACCGGGCACAGTTCCAGACTCCATGCGGCTACTGAGAATTTTTACACAGAAAAACTCAGTCACACTTTGAAACCCACACTTTGAATGCGCTGCGCCATTGACTTTATAATTAACAATAAAAAGTAGTTACCTATGTAATATTATGTCAATTGATAATCATTCTGATTTAGTTTAACATGGCCCATAGGCGCATATTAGTCTATCTCAGTATCAAACGTCGGTTCATCACGATAAATTGACGGTGCGTTTGACAGATCAAATTTTCAAATCTAGGACTCTCAATGTCTATTTTTGCGCATCGTGTGTCGACGACTGCTATATAAGTAGGTCAATCGGCTCTTGTTAAGGTTAACGCCTGACCTAATTGTCAACGGATGACACTATTTATGGGGTAAGGATAAAGCTTCTATTTCATAAGTAACTTCCCCAATTGAAATCAGTTCCCTTTTTACAAGATTGTATTCAATTTGCCTGGTTTTAAGTAATAAAGTTCGTCTCAATCAGAGTAAATTATGAGCCACAAAGAAAAAAAATACATATAGAATACACACGTCAGCTCACACCAACCCAGCCTCGTGGATTATGGACTTAAACTTCCTCATTTCTGGCCCTTAGCCGACAATGGAACGGTAATGGACTGAATTATTTACTAGTGAATAACTGAAATTAAGCGAGAGTTGAAATCTTGAAATGTTTGGCATGGTAATGAGCAAACATAACGGTACATAAGTCGGTACAAAATATGAGAAAGTACAATATACAAATTTCCCTTGGACGTGATAACTGCAGTCAAATTATATCACTCCCAATTTTGATTGAATGGTTATAATGCCACTGTTCCATATCCTTTAGATTCCCATACTACGGTTAAGTCTTCGATGGGTGGTAATCCTGGGAACCCGTCCGGACTTCAAGGAATACATACAACGTTCTTCAGGGAGAGCGATTGATATGGTTAAAATAAAATAATAAAGTTGAAACATGAATAATAACAGTAGACCCGGGTACGTCATAAAACTGCGGCCAGACACCGGAGGACAGGCAGCAGCGTCCTCTCACTAATCGGTGAACCACTGCGATCCCCAAGCCGCCTGCCAAGCGTGGGGATTATGGCAAACCGCCCCTTTGGGGGAGGCCTTCGTTCAGCAGTGGACGTCTTCTGGCTGTTGATGATGATGATGAATAATAACAGTATATCGGTGATCAAAGACGCTAAACATTGCCGTATTAAGCCAAGATTTTGCATGGTTCTAGTGCCATCAAAATATCAACCGATTTCCAGACCTTTTTCTTTTTGTCTGACTATCCATTATGACTCTCATAGATATACATAGACATACGTTAAACTACCAGTGGACGCAATATAACATGTTATTTGATGCGGACTGGACCCAAGTTACTACTTGGATCTCGTCCGCATCTATTAATCTATCCAAGAATTAACCACGACATGCGGGGCTTATGATGCATTTTAACCATTCAGGAATTCAGGATCACATTTAGATTTCTCCTGATCGTGGGTGCGTTTATAACTCAAATCTTACAAGAAAATACATTCAGGTCCGAAAAAATTACCTGTAGGTCCAAGAAATATTTGTTTCGGCGGGAATACAATTCGCGATATATAGTCCAAAAAGTCAATTGCTCAGCCACTACATATTATTCAATTTTAATGCATAAATCGCATATGTTGTAAGATTTTGTTACAATAAATATTGAGGGCTAATCTTCTTTATAGATAGATTCTAAGCGACTGATTTAATATAATAATACCTGTAGAGTAGTACCTGAGATGTTTCGCCCTAGTGTAAGTTTCTTTTGCGCATGCGGCGCTCCTATTGGTGGAGAGCACGAAACGGACCAATTGTAGCACCGAACGTAATCGATGCGTTAAATCGAGCTTGTCAAAAGAAACTTATGAGTAGTGCCTCTATTTAGACATTTAGCACCGCCAGTATTTGACGATGATTGTACGTACCACAAAATTGTCACTAACAACAGTGCAGTGCAAAAATGCATAAACAACAAAAATCTTTCATTCTCAACATACACATTCGTACAGATCAATTGTCTCTTACGAAGGCCAACACCTGTTTGGCCGACAGCAAGCGGATGACACTTTTACGGGATATAATAAGGTAATATATAGACTTCCTGCAGCTAAGTGGCGCGCGCGCCGGTGATCGCGCCCACATGCGAGTGTCACTTTTGTATGCGCAGTTGACGGTTGGATAAGCGGTTAGGCAGAAAGTAAGGATGGAATATAATTTTTCTAAGATAATAGAAGATAGACTTCTTGTTCTATTTGTTTTGATTTCTCATTAGATTAGATGCAACTGAAAAAGTAAGAAGCTACGTCGGATTTTGCTTAGAGGGATCACCTGGCGTTAGCAGATTAATCAATCATTCCTAAGGATTAAGCAAAGACATTTATGCAGGTGTCTCTGCTTAATCCATCGAAGATTGTCTTACTATTTGCTTTGCTATTATAGAGTCTCGATCGTTATTTAAACGGCTGGTTTTTATAATAAATCTGATCTGACATTTACTTGATGAATAAATGTTGTGATTTTTCAACTCTTTGATAGAAAACATGTCAAACCGCTTTATTTCTTCTTCAGTTAAGAGTTGTCCAACTATTGAAACATCGGGCCTTAATTTCTGAGATCACAAAGCAGTTTTTGATCTAAGAACACTATTGCTAAGATCACGATCTCAACTAATTTCTCCATCTCCGTCTGATGTTATATGATGCATTGCAGGTTTCATGAAAATCCCAGATTACTAAAAAAATAATTATTAACTACAGAAAACTAAAACGCGTTTACACCATAATTTCATGTCCGTGGTCAAATCGAGTGGTACATTTAAATTGATTGTAGGACATATTTCCTTCAAGCCGGATGCGTTCAATTTGTAGCAGCCGAGTGCGCAGGCGACGTACAGTTTGCGATCGGCCGTCCTGTTACTCTCACCGCGGTATCGATAAATCGGAAGCGAGATATCGACGAGTAGTAACTTTTTCGACAATACTCATAAATAAATGTAATCCGGTTACGCATTAATTTTGTGGGGTAAATAAAAAACTTTTATGTTGACCTTTTATACTAGAACTTGCTTAAATTAATGAATGGACTAAATTTCGGTTGATAGTGTAATAATTTTATTCCTTATTCAAAATGTTTTATAAAGAGAACATTCGTTTCGTGGGCCAGTGAAGAGGAATACTTACCTTTCTTTTTGCAAGTGCTAGTCTAAGGACTGTGTTTATCAGACTTGAGTGGTATCACTGACATGTGATACCACAGTACAGCTGCCACGACGGAGAAGGACGGGAAAGACAAAAAGCGAGCGAAAAGAAAACGAATTTCCGATATGAGGTGAGGAAAACCTGTTAGCAAATTGTTTTTTTTTTTAGTTTTATTTTATTAACATTTTATCTCTGATCCATGGAACCATCAACAATCGAAGAGATTTTTCAAATATTTCGCTAAAAATTAAAAGCGGTTAATATATAAAATATATATATAGCTGTTTCTTATATACGAAATACTCGGTTCATTTTTTATGCCATTCAATTATATTTCTTGTTTATAATATGTCCGATGTTGCCAAAGGACGCCAAAGGTAGAATTAGAATTAGGTTTTTTATTAGAAACACTTGCGCCTAGATAACATTCAATAAGAGGAAAAAGTCGGTTTTACAGAATGCTGAGCGCTGATCTTTATTAGAACAGAGATTTACGTGTAAACCACAGAACCGATCGTTATAATTTTTTACATAGAGGTAATCTGGGATCTGGAGAAGGATATTGGTTTATTTTTAATATTCACACAAAATTCACGCAGATAAAGTCGCGGGCGACGACTAGTAGTTAATAAGTCACATTGTGTGTCCTTCTGCAGGTACCTACTACGTACTATTAAAACTAAATTACAAAACAAAAGGTGAACTATAAGAGATGATCAGAATCACATCATCATATTTTTACGGCGTGTGGTCACATATCCTCACATTTTATATATGAGCTGATATATTTTATATATAGCTGTGCCCGCGACTTCGTTCGCGTGGATGTCGGAACTTAACAATGTATTTTTTAGTGAGACCAAAATGCACTTAACACTATTTTTTTCTAAAATAAAAGGTTTTTTCTAAAATAAAAGTAGCCTAAGTTACTCCTTATTACATCAGCTACCTGCCAATAAAAGTCCCGTCATTTCAGAGATTAGCCTATACAAACACACAGACAGACAGACAAAAATTGTAAAAAATGTTATTTTGGTGTATGTACCGTATATATATTCATATGCATGTAGTAAAAAACGGTTATTTCAATATTACAAACAGACACTCCAATTTTATTTATATGTATAGATAGATGATAGACTAAATTACAGATTTAGATAGAAAGAGATAGAGTACTCTTTATTGTACACCAAATGAAAAAGTACAAAGCGAAAATCCATTTTACACATAGGTTACAAATAGCGGTCTTATTGCTGTAGAAGAGTTAACATACACAGTTTGAACCCCCAGTTCTAACCTTGGATTGAATGGGTTGAATTTTGAAATGCGTGATGCTTACAGCTCGTAAGAAATCTAGTTATCAAATTTAAAGCAGTAGGCTCTCCAGTATCTAAGATTTTGTGATTAATCAGTGAATGAATAAGTGAGTGGTATGTCGCTTGTAAATGGTGCAATTTACTTGTGAAGAAAACGGTAAGTTGTTGAGATTTTCATACAAAAATACCATCCAAATTTCCGATTACCCCGGTGGATTTTCCAAAAAATGTTCTTTCATGCATACCTTGTCCTGAAAATTATGAACACAACAAATCAGCCAAATCGATCGAGCCGTTCTCAAGTGATGATCTTACATACATGCAGCAATTGGTTATTATTTATATATATATAAGTACCTACCTAAATGTACAATACAGGTCTTCCATAAAAAGCTTAGGCACTTAAAACTTAACGCCCTTTTGCAGACGTTGCAATTTAGATCGCCCTATCTTATAACATATCTAACACAAAATAAACACACCTGTATACCCCAAAGGGTTGGACACAGGAGTACTAATGTACACCCACATTTCGCCAAAGCCGTTATTGAGTCCCATGTAATAGGGAGCGAGCCATCTAGCGTGCACAGTTCCAGACTCCCTGCTGCTAGTGAGAATGTCCCAGAAAAACCCAATAACACTTAACTCGACCCGACAATCGAACCAGTACCTCATGCTTGCTATCATTAAACCAATGAGGGAGTTAAATATCTAATACTTATCTAATATTAACATGTATTCAGTTTACATCAACCTATAGTACAAATGGCTGCATTATACTCTATACCTATGTACCATACATTTGATTATTCAATCATCAATCATTCGGTCATTATTTAATTTGTATTGCATTAACAGATGCACTGATTAAATAATGACTATATTGCTCGCTCTTCCTAGATAATAGAAGTAATAATAGGTGCTTGCTTCCGTATTACTTATTATTTATAAACATCCCTGATTTTTGAGAGAGCTAGGTACTATTACAAGATAACCTGCCGCATTGGTGTGAGCATGAGGTCTCGAATCGATTCGTTGGAATGGCAAAGCGTTATTAAATTTTATGTTATTGTAGGGGAATTCTCCGTAACTATCAGGAATTGTACCTTGTAGATGGCAATAGGATGTCCCTCTTTACCTGGCGTACAATAAACGGCATTAGGGAAGTATAACCTAACCCTTTGGGGCATACAATGGTTTTGACCGTAGGCCACCACTGGCATTGGCTAGTTTAAGGACTTTCTAAGGCCCTTGCCTGTAGTCAAGTTTTATTCCTTAAGAATGTTTAGGAAGAATCATTAAGCCATGAACAAAATCTATGGCAAGATGTTTTCACACACTTCACACGTATGTGTTTCTATTTAAAGTCGCAAGTTCCACAGTGAACTGTCCCAGCAAACTGCGTTACATTACTGAGTCTTCTGCAAAAATCCAGTCCATCCAATCCGTCCCAGCTACCTTTATAAATCCCTTGTCACCAATATAGTGAAACCTAAAAAATTATAACATGAATGGTTGTGAATTATTTAACTGTGTTACTCATTTTACCGTCACCAAATCGTTTATAAGACAAATACAGCATTTTTGACCGATAGAATCACTTCATAAAGGATGGTGTTTAATATTATTGCATTCTTGAATCCTTTGTATGAAACTTGTGGCTAATTTTTCTATGGTTTAATTACATTAAATTTATCGGAGGTATTCTTATAGCACCGTGTATAACCTTCAGTATTTATTTGTTTTAAATAAATTGTGGTCGCGACTACGTCCGTGTGGAATGATTTCATACAAACTTTATACCCCATTTACCCCTGGGTTGAATTTTGGTAAAATCCTCTTTAATGGATACCTGCACTCAAAGCAACCTGTTTGCGATTTCAAGATTAAAGCTTGAAGCTTTCCGTGTGATATTTGGGTTTTTCGTATTGTAGTTTTCACTCGGGCATTTTTGTCTCTTACTACAAACTTGTAGAATTAGCTTCTATCTCATTTTCTCTCTAAAACATGGACGTACGAGGAACGGCAGTTCATAGCTTAAGGTCATCAATTCCATCAGATTACCAGCAGACTTTCATGCGCCCATCATATTATCTAATGAAAATCTTCCACTCAACTAAATAATTTTCTCCCCAGGGTCGACCTTCGCAGTCTAAAGTGTGCGTCTGCACTTCGAGCTGGCCTCAAAGCTGCAATGTACGAAAGCAGCTGCTCCTACGCAGGAGCTCTAGAATTGAAACGAAGCGCCCTTAAGGAAGAACCATGGCCAGCCACAGAATGGCCACCGTACCGTCTTCACCAGTCCACATTCGAGCAACTGAAGCAGAGTGTAGAAAAGGCCAAAGCTGCCTTACAAGACAGGTCAGGCCTTTTAGGCACTGCGACGGCTTTCGGTGACTTTTATGGCGGTCAATTGGGCCAAGATGCCACCGGCTCGACTTTGGGATTTGGGCGGACGGCGCGGACAGAAGACTCTATGTTGGGGACCATGGATAAAAGTAAATCTATAGGTGAGTACTTCTTTGTTGTTTGGCGTAAAACTTATTAATATTTAGTGGTTCGTTTTGGCGAAGGTAAGGGAATATTAAAATTTGTGTGCGAATGTATTTTCACGCAGTTAAAGGCACTTGTCTTTTTTCTGCTCTTAAAGATACGCGTCTTCTTATGTTCATATATTGTATATTTAAACAGAGTTATTCCGACGAAATTTCATGAAGACTATCTTTACAAGAACGTGGTTAAACTTCAATCATAAAAGATGAAGCACGAAACGTGCATATGCATGAAAATATTGCCCTTCGTTTCGACACAATCGGCTAACGGCGCCATTTTATCCAACAATAAACTGCACTACATCATCCGATAAAATTCACTCCTAGAACATAAATTTTTACACCAAACATTTTACATTCATATCAAAATTTGAGGTCTATTGTCACATGCCTTAACCTCACGACGATAACGCGTACGAGACACGGCTGAATATCGATTGCTTACAGCGTCACCGTAAATTCGCCCTTACCATGACAAAACATGGTCACATTTTCAATGTAAACTAAACCCTTTTAGAGTACTCTGATGTAGGTAGATGAGGCTTGGTGGGGAGGCATCTTCAGATAACAATCAAGGGAGAGGGGCGTACGGGATTTCATCCCCATGGTTGCTATAGAGACGCCCCCGCCCCTCCACGCCCCGAGATCATCGCGCGCCAGATAAATAGTGGCGAATATAAATTTTTATTATCCCACCGTTCATTATTCTGGAAGTTACCCGACGTTTTTCCCGCTTAACGAGGGTAGACTGATAATTCCGTTGCATTTTTCGTGCATAGCTGTTTGTTATAAGAATTTTTGGCGAGGTCCAATGCGTTTATTAGTGATAAATAAGAAAATATTATGTTTTATTTTTCAAATAGCAATAATGACTATCAAATTTATATCCAATGTTTTAAGATAGTCGCTCAGAAATCGTTTTTAAAATAATGTTATATGGGCGGTACTCATTGAAGTAGTAAGGCTAGTTTTTCCGGAAAATGGAGCATATCCACAGAGCTTTGTACAATTTGTTATTAGTAACAAAAATAAACTCGCATTTTTTAAGACTAAGCCTTTTCACGGTCGTTTATTAAGAGCGCAGGTAGACGATCTACCTGCGCTCTCTCTGCATCTATAAAAATAAAAAAGTTTATATGAGAATGAAAGTGAGTACATATTTTTTTAAATATTATTATTTATTAAAAGGATTTATCACCAATATGGCAGTATGGTTTAAATTAAAATAAATAAATTCAACTCATTACTGTCCGACTGCTAGACAAGGGTCTCTTCGCAGAATGAGAATTAGTCCACCACGATGGCTAGTTGCGGGTTGGCGGACTACACACACCCTAAAGATCTTAATGGTGGAGCTTTTGAATGCTTGCCTTCCTTGTAGGAGATTCTGAGTTCAAACCCGGCCCGCACTTCTGACTCTTCGGAATCATGTACGTTGAAGGAAAACATCGTCAGGACACCTGCACAGGTGTAAAACAAAATTTAGATTATTACCAACGTAGGTAATGGAATGAAAGGAATGAGATAAACTCTTTTCCACATTTTGTTTTGACCCTCACCTCAAGCGAAATCCGAAACAACTCCAAGCATATTCCAATTGTTAAAAATTCCTTTGTCCCCTGCCAGAGGTCGCTACAAAAGCAAAATCACAAAAGAGCTGCTCTCGAAAAAGACAATAAACTTTTTGCTATTAAAAAAAAAGTACCGCAATTCATAAAAAAATGTAAATTCGAAGTGAGAGTCTATTGTCTTGGCAGTGCAACGCAGAGGAGATCGGGCCTTTCCGTTTTCGTTAACTAAATGAAAATTCTCGCATTTCGGTAGGTAGTATATTTTCGTTGGAGTCGATTTTTAATTTTGATTTCGTTGAGATTTTTAATGTTTGATTTGATTTGTGTTAGGGGCGATAGTAGACGGCTGTTTTATTCAAATTAAGTGTAATTCGTTAATCAATTTATATATTTAAAGTTGAATTTGTAAATTGATATTGCTAACACGTAACGATGTGATTTTTAATCAGGATCGCAGTGTGTGACATAAGTAAAATAACTCAATGGGTGTGTAATCTGAGTTAGTGACTGGGTCATTTTTAGGGTGATGGCGTAGTAAGAATGAGCATGACCTAAATGAAGATCATGATAAGATAACTTTTTTATAAAATATTTTAAGCGCTAAATACATTAGTCATGACAGTAACGACCAATTAAAATAGCAATCCATATTAACAAAAAAAAAATGTTGAAATTTCACAATCAAAACAAAGTTGTCGTGTTAAACGGCTCGCAACAACATCCATTACCAGTCAGCTTTGATAAACACACAAGTCAAGCCAAGAATACTAAGCAATGGGCGGGACATTTACATAATATTCAAATAAGTGCAAAAATCCACGCGCCACCGCTTTATAATCTTAGTCATTAAGAGAAGTGTATTAAAAATAACCCCCCAGTCATCGCTAAAGAGTTGTTAACACGAAAATGATTGCGGAACGCCCCGAATACAGTTGCTAGTATTTTACATGGCTATCATACACAGGGATCTGTTCCGCACAAATGTCATCAATTATGAGGCCACACTTTAGATCGTATCGCGATAAAATATATATCAATAAATCATGCTACAACTGGTCTGATACGAGTATTATTGATTTTTTTAATGTATATTGCCAAAGGGCTAGGGTTGTTGTTTCTCAATTTATATTCATTACGGATGGGGTTGGTGTGAATGCCTGGGGGTAGATTGTGAGGAACTACCAGGTGATATCAGAGTATACAGTAACTCTTTTTAGTGTTCCGTACCAAAAATTTACATAGCGAAACACTTTGAAATCAGCTCAGTGTCTCCATTATGACTAACGTTGTCTGGTCTTCTAGAGCTTTTTTAAAGTTAACCGCCTCGCTACCTTCCTTCCTTTTTGAGTACAGAACTAAGTGATCAATCTCATAATATGTGAACACTTTAGCCAAATACGTAGGGACCAATCTAACCATATTTGTATTTAACACGAAGAGATAGTCATAGTCATATGACTCCCGGCTAGGTGATCACGAGAGATATTTAAAATTGGATTTGATTCAATTTTGATTTTACAGTAATGTATATTACGCAATATGCTTTTATAATTGTCAAATTTGAAGTGATTCCGATTACGACTGTATTTATACCAATAAAGTGGCCAACAAGTACATGGCCTATATGTTGTTAAGCTTACGATTCTCCTAAGTGCTAATATTTATTATAATAATTCGAAATACAAGACTTCTTAATTATTTAGACACGACAAAATTACCGTTTAAAGCGTCTTAAAGTTAAAATGCGTAAAAGAATTTATCTGTAAAAATGTAGGTGCTATTTATTCATTGTTGTATTTTTTCCTAATATTAGAAACGAAAAGTAAATCTTTTGAAAAACATCACTTTACCAAACTGAGTTAATAATTCCACTTTTTGTGATAAAAAAGTGTACAGTCAGACACTTTAAATACAGATAATCTACAAAGTAAGTATCGTAAAACCGTTTTACGAGTATAAATAGTGACTCATCAGGGGCGCCCTGCTGTCTACACCGAGTTTATTATGCTTAATAGTCCCTCGGCCCCAGTTTGCCTTTTAATTAGTAAACGTTATTATATTATTATATCTGATTTACGAACTTCAAACGGTTCGTTCAAATTCGGTTTCCGATATTAAGTATAATAAATACTTTCTTATGAAATCTTTAGTTTCTGTAGAATTGGGAAATGTTTTATCTGAACAGGTTGAATTTGTCTTCTATCTATAGAGAGGCGATAAGAAATGAATTGTACACGGAAAATCTATTATCACACTTTTACAACAATCAGAATATTATGCATATATTTATAAACGATATCAATACCTAACGTAACATTTGTAAGTAGCTATCCAGACTTTCAAACGCCCTTTGATAATGAAAAATCATACTAATAGAATTCTGGTTAAAAAATTTGAACGTTAACTTTAATAGACACTTCAAAACACTTAACACATTCAAATTGGTTAATCACTCTGAAAATCCACTAACCCTCTTGACTTACGCAAACACATCACAATAGGCCAATAGGCCAGATTCCCAGTCCCATGGGGTGATCCCGAGTAGTACCAAACAAACAATTATTGCACAATCAATAGCCATTCGCGCGCGAATATTATAAATCAGTAATAATGGCTCGCATTACGTAGAGTGACATCGCTTTTAGTTCGTCGCTCGTGACAATAGATGGCGCACGGCCGGCGCGCGCCCGCGCATCTTGTAAACATAGTGCGGCTGTTAAACTAGCGAGATTAGGAGCGGAGCGGGAGTTGAGTTTTAGCGGCGGGCTGTTGCGGCTTTCTAGCGGTTATTAAAACGCGCTATTTTAGTAGCGACCAATAGCCGGATTTACGGAACTCAACTACGAGCTACTACGTCGCGCGAGCCCGATAGTGTTTACCAATCTAGGTATAACGAAACGTTGCGTGCGTTGTGTTCGAGTGCAATACGATCGAATTAGATGTTAGTGGATGAAACGAGCTATCCACTATTTTGACGTTAGCTAATTTCAAAAACCTTTACGTCGCTCTACGACCACCGCTATTGAGTTTTCGTTACTTTACTTTTATTTATTTATTTTAATTTTGCCATGTTTAAATCTATGTCTACGTTTATCATTAAGAAATACGCTGTTTAGTTGTTTGCTGAATACCTAGTACTGTCTCCGTTGATATATTGCATTGAGTAGTAGAGTAGGTATAAAGTACTTAATTTATAAAGACACAGACAGACGGCCCGCGCCCACTACTTTGCGTCACTTGGCGGGTTAATAAACATATATAACCATTTACCACACCAGCATGAGAGGTTAGTACTCTTGCCAGTAACTCTCTGGTTAAACAAACCCGCTGTTTTTGCAGCCCATTAATGTTGCTTACCGTTTCATGGGAACCGCACCCGAGACAATGCAAACTTAATTGTGCGACAGATACCAGTAATGATGATACCACCCCATTTTTTTAGGATTTATGGATGTGCCGTGACCACGCGACCTCACCCCAGGGTTATTTCAACAAATAAATTGTTCAAAACATATTGTGTTCGGCGATTTGATACGTTTGACTTTTAGCGTGAGAGAGCCATGATTTTTTTTTATATTTTATTAGTTTATTATAATTAAGTCGCAAGAGTTGTAGGCCATTTAGTTTGAAATAATATTACAATGTAGAAATGTTATGGAATCAGTAAAAATGATATTTTTGTTGACGGATGCTTCTGAATACTATTTTTGCAATTGCAACCTGCAACTGGCTTCATGTTGCCTAATATTGTGTTAAAATTATTATTAATGATGTTGGTCTTCCGAACAATAAATAAATATAAATTAATATGCGTGATGAATCACGCATATTACGCCCCGTGTTATAAATAAATGATTTTCTGGAACTTGCAAGTCTATACTCTCGCTCCCTAATTCAACACTACCTACATCATATTTTATTAGTCACTACTATTTAAACAGATATAAAAACTTCTGTTTTTTGTTATATTTCATTATTTTTTAATTATTCCTATTAAAATATTCCCATTAAGAAACCCTTTTATTTTTAGTTGTGCCTCTATTGTTTGATAATTGGTAATTTTGGACGCGGCAGGTTCAGACAAGCTGTCTGGTGGGCTCGCTAAAGGCTACTCCACACCAACCCTGTCCGACACTCTCCGGGCTACGAAATGTTCAGGTATGTGGTTTTGCAAGAATTTTGAGTCAGGATAATAATAAATTTTAAGCCGTAAAGTAATCTATAAACAAACTAAAAGAAAATCCATAATACTCGTACATTACATGATTTTCAGTATATTATTATTATTTAAATAAAGTATATTATGATAAATATTCCCTAAGCCGGGGTCATACTATTGTATCTTATAGTACCTACTTACATACTTAAATTTCTGTATGTAAATCGATCTGAATAACTAAAATAACCGTGCAGAAGTGACGGGTATTAACTAATCTTTTGTGGGGCTTTGATACGAAACTGTCGATTGACTGTATAAATACAATTATTCTCAAAATATAATAACAGAATTAAGCATTTTTGAAGGCACCATTTGCATACACAGGTACAATTATTGAATTATTTATGATTTCATCAATAAATTCTCAATAAATCATCTTTACCCAGTAATTTACCATAAACGTCTCGTATTTTCTATGTAAATGAGTTATACGATCTCTTCCCTTTGTTATCTGAAACCCATGACGTAGCAGCCTGATTGATGACGTCACGCGCCGTTGCTGCATAACGCCTAAATCATAACTGATACATTCAGCTTGATCTTATTACGAAAAACAGACATTTATCAAAAATAAAAACGGCATGTTGTCTTAAAATGAATACGATACAATACGTAACAATACACTATTGATTCATAAATTGATTGTCGTCACTAGAGAATATCTACATACATATATCACAAAACCTTGAATCAAACTATCTACATTAGAATCCACAAAACTAGATTCTGACCATGTCACATTTTAGGTTTATATTTGAATAGAGATTTTAAAATAAGTTTCTTGAGAATGATGGAAAAACTGGCCTTAAGTGCAAAAATCAAATTATTGGGTTATTTTTTTCTTTTTTTTTAATGTACAATTTAATTTATACATATTTTTTATTTGAATTTTATTCAAAGATAACAGCGATGTTTGCTAATGAAAGACTCAATACCTAAGTTACATGTACCCGTAAGTTATTTCTAGTGCTGTCCATTCATTAATAATATAATAACGCAATTGTTTGTTATTTTTAATTATTTATTAGTCATATTGTTGTAGTTTCAACGGCAACACTGAAAAATATAATTATGAAATATTTAAAAACAGTTCTAAATTAATAAAACGTAATTATATTGTTTCTTCTATGTTTACGTTATATGAATACTAGCTTCTGTCCGCGGCTCCACCCGCGTTTTCCCGGGATACAATGTAGCCTATCTGCTATTTCAGACTATAACTAGGAGTGTTCGTTATATTACACGGCACATAAAAATAGTCGTTATAAAAATATAGCAATAGCAGCAGTTTTGATTGATTGATTATTGGCCTCGAAAGTTTTACGTAAGTTATATGTTTGAACAATTTGACTAAGTATTTTACTTTTATAGTCAGCCTCTAAAATGATTAGTGATCCAACCAAGTTTCGTACAAAAGTGCTCATTACATCATCCTCTAGTTCTTGACGCTCAACTAAAAAATATTCCGTATCAAATTTTACATTACTCTCCTTTTTGGCTAACTACACCAGAAGGAACCCTTCAAAAATTCTATACAATTTAACTCATGACAGTCGCAATGTCAGACGAGGCGTGAGTTCAAAGGATCGCCACAGAGGGCGCTGGAGTGCTGCAATTAAAAGTTACCGTTTTACCATCAAAGCGGTACTCATTACGCTCGGTAAAGCGGTAAAACGTTTGTGGTGAGGGTGATATCTTTATCTGCATCGGTAATGAGTGGATCATTATCACTCATAGGGAGCTTTGGATTGCGATGGTGATGTAATACAAGCTAATAAGAACATTTACTTAAAAACCTTACCTTACGTACCTCGTGACCTTAATTTAAATGATAAATCTACACTAGTTTATACGTTTTTCGAAGTTATTTCTCAAATAATTGAACGCTCAGCAATACAAATATATACGTCAGTTTACGTTATCAAAATGTAAAATAAAAACAATAGGAACTACTAAATTAAATCGGATGTTTACACGTTATTAAAGCTGCACCTTGCCTCTATTACAATCACCGAACAAATCAATATTTATACTGCATTTAATCGCTCCATGCTATTTTCCTCACGTACCTTGACATAAACAAAGTAGATTTAAAAAAGAAACGACACAACTATCTGTGCAACTTCACTGCACTGCAAAAGGACACCTATTGTTCCATTATCCTTGCAACGTGTCACCACAACGTGCAATTTTTCAATTTAAAATCTACGGTGTTATACAATGCTCGACGAGGTATCAAGAGCAATGAAACTCTTTGTGCCGTATATAGACTATAGCAACTCATATAGAACCACACGGCGAACCTGGACAATAGCGTTGGCTACTTTTTTATTCTGGGAAGCCGAAAACACACTTACGTATAAATAAGCGATAAGTATTATAATATTATAACTAGCTTTCTCCCGCGACTTCGTGCGCGTGGAATTTAGAATTTGATATTTTCCTGCGGTAAACTGGAACCTATATTTTAAGTTAGACCTCTAGCAATACATCAGTGAAAACTACATTCAATTCCATGCAGTAGTTTTTGCGTGATGCGTGTACAAACATACAGACAGACAAACATTCTATTAGTTTTTCTTAATTTATTTATTCTATATTAGTTTTTCTTAATTATCTATAATAAAAATAAAATAAAAATCGTTTATTTGGAACAGAAACAGATACAATTGTAAACAGATATAAACGATGGCAGCTGCAAAAGTTAAAAACTGCGGCGCAGTTGCCAAAATAATGTACAGACATCGGCCTGTTATAATTTTATTATATGAATAAATTAAAAGTGTGGTAACTAAAAGTAAAGTTAATTTGCTTCAAAATGAGTGAACTCAATCTTTCAAACTTCAATGTAACTAGAAATAGCATGAGCAACTAAATATTTAACAAAAGCTACATTATGTAACCTAGAAATTTAAAATGATGTAACCGACAAACTCATCATTATTACATAGTTACATTTTACAGCATATTACATTACGTTGAAATAAATATTTGAGCTATATTGTTGGGATTTAAAATTTTAATATTTTATTCAATATTTAATTTGTTAAAAAATTTATTGCATAGGCTATTTATGCCTTAGTCCACTAATTGCGACAGTCGATATTATACTATTAATTACACTATTTTCATAACTACTTCACAGAATTAAAATGTCTGTGTCTCACAATACGAACGCCTATTCATTTCAAATCTCGAAATCCATACGTATTAATACGCAACATAATGACTACTTTAAACGCGTACTCGGCTAGTACTGTGACCAAACCCGCCACGTGCCGGGACACGTTACGCTGTTAATTAAGAGCTCTCTCGGTCCCTTAGACCACTTTGTATGACGCGATTCGATACCCTTTCGGATATATCCGCTAGCACATAGATTGGTGTTCTGTTGTCGATTGAAATTGATAAGACCGATGTTCATTTCCTGTTATGTTTTCTAATACGTAATGAACGTAGTGTCTGGTGGCTGTTGGCCGAGTTGATCGCGAAATAGCCACAGTTTATTTTCTAACGGCTTATTGTTGTCATGTTGCCCATATTATGACAGCTGTCAAATGAGAAAATATTCTATCTTGGTCTTTATCTTGTTGTTGTGATTCATTCGTGGAGTTTATTTCATTTGCATTTCTTTAATATACAAACTTATTTAATTTTCAATGCAATGATCAAGCGAGTTCTTTTTTAATGAGTCCTAACTTAACTTTTCCCACCATTCAATCAAAATGAATTGCTACTCTAATGTACGAGTAATGTATCTAAAGCAAATTATCACGGTCTATACAAATAGGCTATCCGAAACGTTTCAAGTACCAAAAGTGAGGGTCTGATAAACTCGACCAAGCGTATCGAATAATTGCGCGTGCGACTATCCCTGCGACCGTTGAACAGTTAGAAATATGCGGTGACAGGCGAGCTCCGATTTTTTTCTCATGTGGTATAAAAGACCGCAACGTGATTTTTAGGGTTGAATTAATTCAGTAATTGTGATACTCATTGCAGAAATTATACTCTATTATGATGTTTATTTTGGGAAGTATTTCTGTTGAATTAATAGTCATGGGGTTTGCGGTCTTTATATCTAAACAAAATATTATTGTTGAAAAAAAAAAACCGAAAAGCCATTAAACAAATACTTTTTGTGGTGGAGTGAGACTTTTTACTTATTTATAGGAGCCCTTCAATAAATGAAGTACATACATACAGGTTTATTTAAATAAGTAGGTACTCATAACACTATCACTTCCAATATTTATTTACAAACGTGAAGCAAAATACAGCAGCATCACCCCTGCACCAGTATATTAGTCAGTCAATCATTGTGCCGTTCGGTTCCGGTGGCGGAACGTAAATGCGTGGGTGGAGCGATGCTATACCGTGACTAATTCCTGGATTATCGTTACTTCATAATAAAGATGTTACCCCGTGAGAATCGCTCTGATTTTATTTAGGGATAAATATAACGATGACACGTTTGGTAGGGCCAATTTTTTTGGCCGCTGCATTTACGGGTTAATTATAATGGTCGTCAATGATTGACAAAAAGATTTCGAATATTTTTTACAAGCATATGTAATGTCCTGTATTTTTTTAACCGACTTCAAAAAAAGGAGTAACTTCTCAATATACTAACTACACAGACCTAATTTTGGGTTCTAGGGGTTATATCAATCAATCATAGCAGTGAAAATAAATACTCGATATTTACTGTTAAAAACGATTTAAGTAGGTACTATTTATTTATACTTATAGATACTGTTCACCGCACATGAACATTCAACAAATCAAAGTTAAACATTCAAACAATATCAAATAGAGAAATTAAAGATTACAAACTACGTTAACATTGATCCCTTATAATCGGGCCCTCTGCCGACGTTATTGCCCGGGACAGAGTTAACAAAATAAATGGCTTAAATTTCTACACCAGTAATGAATACAAGCGAGGGTTGTGGAATAAATCATTGTTACGTTGCATTTTGGGGATGCTTAAGGGCGCAAGATAGGAGAAATAGCGGAACGTTTGGGCGTGGGCTAAAGTAGAACAGGAAGCGAGGCGATTTTTCAATAGTTGCTGATCGAGTTAGACAACATGGAGGAACGCGGCCTTCCGTGACAATCTTAGTACCATACATTTTGCCGACCTTACCTGAAATATTCACGGATGTCTCCAGGAATGCCAGTTGTCAATTTAATGGTTTACAACCTACTGAGTGAAATCAATTTGGGCTCTGGAAACTTATTGGTATTATTAAATCTAATATCTGGCCAACCGAGCACCCGCTCGGGACAAATTTTATTTTTACTTATGTAACCTGTTTTTCTATAGATGAGACCGAACTAGATCGATTTTTCGCTACCGAAAATCTCTATATTGTAAATTTAATTGAAATTAGTAAAGCCGTTTTCGAGAGCGCGATTATAAACGAACAATTATTGTTCGTATAAATAATATGGGATATCTCCCTTCAAATATCTCCGCCACCGCTTCTCTCCCAGCCTTCATCCTAGCATCAAGCGTCACGCACCGGACGTAGGTGACGAGCGGCAGCGCGTGCGCACACAATTCAAATGTTCAATGGAACGTACGGAGGCACACTTAAAACATTTTTATTGTAACCATCTATTGTTAACGCACCCTAAGAAGATACGGAGTTTTTAGTTTCGGATAATTCACATGTCGAGGGGAAATATAATTTAGGTCTCGACTCTACTAGAGTTCTTTTAATTCATAACAAAATCTTGGAAAGGAAATGGTACAAAAAATGGTTTATAAGCAACATGGTTCCTATATACCTACATATCTTAATTGATTACCACATATTAACTTTGTACATCAGAGGATTTTTAATGTCTCTACACTGGAAATATATTATAGATAGGTATAATATTTTATAAATAGGTAAGTATATTATTTTAAGGCAAGAGAAAATATTCAATTCGCAACCTATTCATTTAGAATTTTTAAATATGGAAACCGCATCATATCTAAGAGAATATATTTTTCTCTAATATCGGTTATTAAACCGCACGCCATTAATAAATTGTTTCAAGGTAAAATAAAGAAAGAAAAATAAACGGTAACACCGACCGCAGCGCATTTCAGTTACACCAAGAACACCATGCAATCCATCCAACAGACGCTGCACCCTACTGCATCCCTTATAGTAGACACTTACATACAAAATATATAAGCAGTAGAGTTTTACAAATCGAAATCCTAGGTTTTTAGAATTATTAAACCAATAAAAGTTCGATGTTCTTATAATAGTATATTATATACAGAGTGAACGGTGATTCGACTAATTCCTCATAAAGACTTAAACTAGGGCCAATTTGCAACAATTTTAACAAAATAGACTGGGGGTCAGTTATGACTAGATTTGGAGATATTAGATATTTTTGAAATTTTCCGACTTGCGACAGAAATCTGCTAATTGTGAATAATCTAGTTAACCCTGAGGACTAAATTGACACTTCTCTGAAAGCTGAAGACTGTATCAACACTTTTATATAAAAATCATGCCTAAATTTAATTATCCATAATAGATAAATTTCGTTATAAATGTTTAAATTACCTCTGCTAGTTACTTATGAACCCTTTAATAGGCTGTCATCCTACGGGGGGAGACTGCGATCAAAATGTATATGCGATCATGAAAGTAAGGAATTCTTAATCACTAAAAACACTTCGATGAGCGTCTTCTGCATATGCGGAAGTTCTTTAAGATGTACTGTAAAACACATCGGTGCCTCTCCAGCAAGTTCCGACGGATAATTATTTCCTATGGGACCCTTGTGATTTTTACTGGAGCACATGGCCACGAAGCGTTTAGTCTTTGTGATCGTTTTATGGTCAAAATTACCAAGGAGAAGACCGGATTTGGCTTCGCGTAAATCCTTCATCTTATCTGAATTAAATTAAACTATCAGTATTATACGGTACTCCAGTGAATACATAAAATACTTGAGAGTGTGAATTATGGCAGCAGCCTAATTAACAGTTTATTAAGTAAGTTATCTGGCAATTAACAACTTAATTAAATTAAAAAGTACGCCTTTCGCACTTATTGTAGGAATATATTTCCAACTATTGCGCAGAAAAAAACCTTTGAATCGAAAAAGGTTCTCCCGTATTTATACACCATATGTAATACTTTTTTGTTTAATAATTTATTTAGAAGTAAATGATATTTTATTAAAAATAATTGCTTAATAACCTCTTATTTCTTGGGAAATCGAAATATCAGCCATGATTAAAAGTGTTCAACATTCTTCAACTTTTCGAAAAGTGTCAATTAAGTGCTGAGACTTACGTAGATTTTTTACCATTAGAAGTTTTCGATCACAAGTCGGAAAATTTCAAAAATACCTAAAATCTTTATTATCTGCAAATTCACTCATAGCCTACCCCTGGTTCCTAGTGTCAAAATTGTTGCGAATTGGCTCTATCAAACCCCTTATAAGGAACTGTCGAATTACCGTTCACACAGAGTGAATAGTATTTTTCTTTCAACACAACAAGGACTTAACTTTTTGGTATTTTAAAATATTTTCCCTGAAACAACGTTGTCAAAAATGACAATTATCACCTGTCATGACAAGTTTGAACCGTAGTTTGAACAACATTTATATAATTTTAATGTAAGTTGTTAATATCATGTTGCATTTAAAATTGTAAAGTATCCAAAAATGTCTAACAAAGATTACTATGAACGTTGGCTTAAACTTAAAGAGCAGTTTAATAACGCACTAGCAGAAGATGAGCGCATTCAAGAATTAGCCGTAAATTATATCGGTGTCAAGCCTCAAGCGACTGCTGTTGAAATAGTAGCAAGAGTCTATTGCAAGTATTGTGAGCTATACAATAAACTATGTGATTGCTATGATCAAATGGAACAAGTGCAAAGAAGACCTTACATAAAGAAAATAATAGATGCTATAACTTGTCGAATCATTGAATTGAAAAGAACTCTGGAAGAAGTAGAAGTTTTCGAATATACGTATGCAGATAATGCTTTCCAACAAATGCTTATAAAACCTCAAGATATTGAGATACTCTGCCCATTTTTCTATCCATTTGAGATACGACAAGCAGAAATGCAATATATAATGGATCAAATATTAGCCGGTAACCGTCTAGGAGATCCAACTCCTACACCATCGGAATTAGAGCTTAGAGAAGCGGAAAGACTGGAAGAAGAACAAAGATTGCAAGAAGTGAAAGAAGCAGAATCAAGAAAGAAACTGGCATTTGGCGGCGATGATGATTCTTCTGTAAATGTATTTATGCTCTCGCCTGCAGAATTAGAAGAAAAAAAACTCAAAAAAGAATATAATAATCACATATATACCATACAGAAAATGGAAAGATCTCGAAATATATGCAGAGAGAAAACTCGTAAGGCTTTTAAAGATGTTAACTTATATTTGGAATTAGCCGGCATAAAAAAACCACCTGCAGAAGAAAATATTAGAAATAAAGCAGCCGATTTGTTATTAAAATGTTTTAGAAAGTTTATGGAGATCAAAAGGGTAAATTTACGTGAGACTAAACTCAAAGAAAAACTTGGTATGGTTATTTCTTCACATCAACAACCTTCAGCAAAAGTACAGCTAGAAAAAGTAAAAGAAGCTAGAAGAAATTTCAGACGTAAGTACTATGAACAATGGTTAGAAGAGAATTTAAAAGAAAAAGCTCGCGTGTTAAGACTGAGAAAAGGAGACATAATGGAAAATATATCTGATGAAATACGACAGTGGTATACTGAATGGTTCAGAAACGTTCGTGTGTTTGATGAATTTCCATGGGCCGAAGAAGGTGGTTCTATTTTAATAGTAAAAGGAGAAACGTTCACGATTGATGAATTCATTCAATGGCGCACAGATGAAGAGAAGCGACTTAAGGCAGAAGGAAGTGCCCCAAAAAGCAAAGAACAAATAAAGGCTGAAAAATTATATGCCCGTGAAGAGAGGAGAAGGTTAGCAACAGAAGCCAAGGACAAAGAAAGGAAAAGACTACTTGAATACAGTAAATCTCGAATGCATCCAGACAATGATCCCGGTGTTTATATATTAATTGGGCAAGCCCACCAGGGATTAAAATGGTCATGGTTTAATTATGAAACACAATGGGAGGATATTGACCAACCTGATGCCGGTTTAGATGCGATAAAGGGTCATATAATGCGACTAATAACAGAAGACGCATACAAAGAAATGCATATTGAGCTACGACCGATTGTAGATGAAGTAATGAGATTGGAGTTAGATATATTGAAAAATGCTCTAAAACTTGACTATCAAAGCTTTGGACTGAAAGTACCACAAACCAAGAAGAGGAAAAAGCCTAGAAAACCAAGAGTTCCGCGACCTGATAAAATAAGCGCAAAAGCTATGTTCCAGCAGTTAGCTGACCAGGGAATTGTTAAAAAATATCCTCATATGACACTTGATGACTACTGGGGCGATAGAAACTATGCCGCAGCTGATTGCCGAGCTGTCCTATGGACACCAACATTTCCACCGCCTTGTATTGGTGATATAAAAGAACAGGTTAGAATCAGGTGCCTTTTGACTCTTGGAGCTACTTGTTCAGGCGTTCAAAGATCGCAATTATTAGTTGGCCCTAAAGGCGCCGGGAAGAAAACTTTAGTATACGCTATTGCAACGGAGACTAACTCCCTTTTAATAGACCTCTCACCCTCAAATGTTTACAATAAATTTCTTGGCGCAAGGAATACAAGAATAATGTTTTCGTTCATTAACAAAATTAGTCGAATAATGCAGCCGACAATAATACTCGTGGATAACGCAGATAAAGTATTTTACAAGAAGGTGCCGAAAGAGGAAAAAATGTTCGACCCGACACGTTTTTCTAAAGAATTATATAAAGAAATAATACGACCAATTGGACTAAACGATAAAATATTAGTCATTGGAACAGCGACGGAACCATGGCTGGCCAAAAATGCTACCATGTACAAAGCATTTCCATCCACAATCATGGTTCCAAGGACTGACTACGGGAGTATTTCTTTGATTCTGACACAAATGTTGATGAAGTATCACGGCGTGAATCGCGACTTTAACGTCCATTCAGTAGCTCAGGCTTTGAGGGGCTATGATATTCATACTATTAGACAGGTAGTTGAGACCTTGATGACTGGTAAACGGTTGGCAGAGCTGTATCATAAGCCTCTTCAACCAATGGAAATTTTGTCCGGTGTGCTGGAATGTGAGACAGCAATGTACACAGATCCATTTGATACAGAAATGTTTAATACGTGGTACATGGGTTACTCACCTTGGGGACGAAAGTATGTGGATTATATGCTTATGCTAGAGTCTCAATATCTGTATAAACTCAAAGCGGACAAGAAAAAGAAACAAGCGGGAGCATAGGTTTTTTTTATGTGTTTTTTTTTCCTGTATCTCTAATATAGTCGTAAATTGTATCATCTGAATAAATTTGAGTCTGGCTCGGCTGACATAAACATTATACGTACTTAACTAAAATCTCAATAAATATTATATATTCTTTGTTGTAAAATGGAGCGTTGTTTATTGGGAAAAAGAGAAACTATTTACTCTAGAGAATTTCCAATTGAAAATGGACATTTACCTATAGTTCTAGGTTGGAAAATCTCGGTAAACATAATAAATGGAGGCGTAAATATTATTTGCGCATCCCATTTACTTACATTTGTATCTATAGTTAGCGTAAATATACCAAAATAGCTACCGCCTTCCGACAAAATTGTCTTGAAATACTTAAATTACTGTTACCGTTTCTTACATCTAAATCTTAACGAATTAATTTGATTTAAGTCTCTATCGTTTTGTCAGATTATAAACAAGGTCGAAAAGTTTTGTATTTCAAAATTTTGATTAATTTAATAATTATCACGAGATAAGTATAAGGATTTTTCACTTTGACGGTTAATTAATTATTTCTCAATCTATAAACAATATAAAAACAAAACATTAAACGTGATGACCTAGCTTTTTACTTGTGTCTATTACATATAAGCAAAATCATCTCATGTTTAGTGGCCTAAAAACGTTAATGCATTTTGTAAGAAATAATTTAGCTAAACGATAGTCTTAAGTTTTAACTACCTTCATCTCGACAAACTTTTGCTCAGCCGAAGATAATTCTTACGCATTGCATTGCAGTCTTGATCAAAATATTAGCATTTACAGTAAACGTGCTCAAAATATTTGGAAAAATAAAACTTGTTTTAGTGAGATAAGGATTATTTTACGACCCGGGTACGTCCTAAAACTGCGGCCAGACACCGGAGGACAGCAGCGTCCTCTCACTAATCGGTGAGCCACTGCGATCCCCAAGCCGCCTGCCCTTGAGGGAGGCCTTCGTTCAGCAGTGCACGTCTTCTGGCTGATGAGGATGATGAAGGATTATTTTTCCACCTGTCACTATAATTTTAAAACTTTGTGTATCTGAATATTTTTGCTAAGCCGAACATCCTGACTGACTTACCTAAGATGTTTCGGTCTATCGGTTTTAAATTATTTAAGGAGTCCATCCTTAGATAATTTAAAACAAATAAATAGAATTTATAAAATAACAAAAATTTTACGAAGTTTTATAAAAAAGAAAATGATAAAAATATGTAACACGATCTCACCCCATCTACCCATAAAATGTAAGATACAGCACAATGGCGCACAATGATATGTCAGAGGGTGCAGGGTTCCCTTTACGGCTCTGTATAGTGCGGTGTCATTATACTAGAGGGCGCTTAAACCTTAGCTCCCCTACTGTTCTAAGTAACGTTTTTATTTCTCGCGAGATGGCGTAGTCACAAGTATTGGAATTGTTTTTTATTATGGCAGAATAATGTTTTGCTGATATACTGTTATACCAAAAACCGTTGTTTTAATAATAATCCTTTATAATCAATTTGACGATGTGTTCATTAAAACAGATCTCTGGTCAGATAGCATAAAAATGTCATCTAAAACGTTGAGAATGGTCGCTACTTATTAAATATTTCTTTCTAAGTTTTTTTGTAAATTGTACGTACTGTGTATAATTTACATACATATTGCTTACCTACCAAGAACAACACACAATCGTGTACCTACACGTTTCGCTTGGGAATCGAACCCGTGATATTTAGTGCTGAAAGCTAACGACTCTTCTCCAACCAATACATACAGCAATATTATCCATAAAACAGCGTAATTCGTCAGAGTGGTGAGTAATAACGCAAATATCCAAAAGTGGGTCGTAGGTAGGTGTTCGTCTGACAATACCCGGGTTTACACTGAACCGGGCACCGCTAGCTTCACCTCTCCGGATGTCGCTGTCTCCGTTCTCCGCCGCCATTTCCGTGGCGCGGGGAGAGGAGAGAGGAGGTTCCGACGGTTCCGCACTACAATGGACCCTTTATATCTTCCTACCGCTAATCTAGGAGCTGATAATATGATTAGGCTCTTTGTGCTCCGTTCATATGTTAATCGTTTGGGTATTGCTGTTCAGCGGGTTAGTTCAGTAGGTCTTTTGCGTTTGGATGTTGATTGTATACTTTTCAAGATTTGTGTTTGTGATTTTTCTTTATTTGCTAAAGAGGGTTTCAAAGAGAGATCGTAATGCTAAAGTCAGACAAAGCAACTGGAAAGGACTGGAATGTGTTATTTAAGGTAAGATATATATTATACAGATTTATCTTGAGAAAAAACTAACATTTTCATTTGCATTACTTCTTATTATAGTCATAATCAAATAATTTTCAACGTCTAACCGAAATTCCTTTGATGAAAGTTAATGCCCTGAAGCGCAGCGCTTCAGACCAACTTGTCTCACTCCAAGCCGCTTCGACGCTGGGTAAACTAATTAAAGTATTCGCATTCCAAAGTTTTTCAATGGAGCCCCGACTTTGTCTGAGCTACCATAATGGCTCTTTTAGGTGCCTAGAGTTTTGTCCCTTTATTTTGTTTTCTATCTAAAACTGAGCTATGCTATTCATGTTATTTTTATTGTGTTACAAAATTGTAACGAATTTAGGCTCAATCAGTAGGCGTGTTCACAACGGCTATAAAATATAAACACGTTATAACGAAATGCTATAAATAAAGCGCAGAATATTTTTTATGCTATAATATAGCATTACTGCATTTGATAAATATTACTCGCATTCCGCAGCGCAAGTCGCGGTACGCGTTCCGTGTTCGGCGTTGGAACAAAACGCTGTGTGATATATTATTATAGTAATAAATATGCGATCTCGTTGTTTCGTTGTATGTTGTATCTAACACATTGATAGTAATATATTAGGTTTACGTACAATCATTTTATATTTTTTTCATAATAATCATAATTGTTTAGAAAACGTGACGATTTCACCAATTTGAATATTTGATAGAAATTGTATAGATTTGGCGAATTAAGTTCCTAGGTTTGCGGGAAACACCTAAAGTACAAAGATCTATGCAAAAAGAGTAGAATAAGTAATGGGAGCTAGGTAGTATTCTGCGAAATAATAATTTTACTAAATTTATAAATTAAAATTGCATAAAACGTAAATATTGGTCATAAAAAAGAACTATAAAATGTCTAAACCATAACAGTTTCACTAAAAATGGAAACCATAATCTTTCTAAATTATACGTTTAATGGGAAACTGATAATATAATATGCAGTAGTATCCTAGCGGTTGGACTCTTTCCTTCCATGCAAGAGGGTTAGATTTCAAAACCGGCCCACATCTTCACGACTTTATGAATTCACGTCTGGATCAGAATTTAATTATCACTTGCGTTAACGGTGAGGGAAAAGATCGGAAGCATGTACACCTGAGAGAGCTCCATAATCTTCTTTTATGGTGTATCTGGTCCACTAAACTCGTACAAGGCCATCGTGGTGGATGCCTTATACCATTCTACTACCTACCCTTCTAATTCTAAGAACAGTCCCGTGCCCAGCAGTGGGGTAGTAATGGGCTGAATTGTTATTATTACTGCCTTTGTCAGCCCATATCGTCCCACTGCTGGTCAATTGCCTCGAATTTTTACAACCACTCTCCGAGCTTGCGCAGCGAATATCATAATATTATTTATGCTGTGAATCTAAAAAATTCTTCCTCCTATATCTGTTATTCATTTAAGATACACACATATGTTGACGTGAGCATGGAGAGATTCTCGAATGAAATATTTTGGTTCAATTTTAAGGATTGTTTAAAAATACTACTTTTTGAAGGTACAGTCAACTTCAAAAGTAGCTGCTGAATGAAAACTTCATAAATTCTTTTCTTTTTGTAATTAATTGATGACTTGCCTCGTGTAATAATTAGTTAAGAACATTAAGTACTTTTCTCCTAACCTCCTCCCTCCACCTACTTATTTGAACTAGCGGTCGCCCAGTGATCGAAATTCGACCGTATACAAAATATAAAAATAATAATAATAATAAGGTTTTTTTGCCTTGACATATTATTATACATAGGTATTAAAAAATGAACATTTGAAATCACATGAAATTCACAGCTCGTTCAGATTGACCGTCAGTAAATATTTGAAGGCAACATTTTTAAATTCTTTGGCGACCATCATATTCTAGTTTTACCACGGACAATTAGTATGTGTTCACCATTGGCAGTATGAACGTAAACAATTAATGTTTTATTATAATTTATTTAATGTACTTTCAACATATTAAAAATATAAATTATGGGTTTCAAACTTCTTATATATATAACTATGCCAAATTTCACACTACTCCCACCGCGTAATGTGCTCAAAAAGGGGTACAAAGTTTTCTCATCACGTATTAATATAGAAACTCTACATACTTTATAACTCTATTGTCTTCTTCCGGTTATTATTACAAAATCTTCGCTGCTACCGTCATTTTCATAACAGATCACCCAATAATACTTTACCCGTCCTGAGATTCGACTTCACACTCAGCAACTGTCCTTGTGACCGCTAGGCCCAGGACACAATCAACACACATTGACGCAAATTGAATTGAATTCAAATCGAATTTCATATTTTCGGGTTATACGAAAATCGATTTCAATTCAATCCGTTCCCAAATTCAAATATGGCATTCCTGATGACTGAAATGATCAACGTCCGTTTGTAAAACGAAAAATCATTGACTGGCGAATTTTTGACGGATCCTCATCAAAAACTACGACATGCCATTTCGTTAACTGGAATACTGAGTCATGAAATGGATAATGTAATCGTTTTGGAAGGAAGGTATAGATACAACAGTGTATGGAGTGTCGGTCGGATACGATAGCTAATAGGGATGTCCGCCAAAGAATCAAAGACGACATAACCTAAGGATACGTAAAGTGGTGCAATCAGCATTAGCTGCTGCAGAATTGTAAACTCTTATAATGGAACCCATACTTGGTGACAAGTAGGTATCAGGCATTACACCATCCTTAAGTACAGGTAGCGAGAATTCAGAAGGAGAGGGAGTAGGGTGTCGTAGGTGCATGTCGTTACTGTGTAAATGAAACAGTATTTTTAATTATTCGAGCATGCGCACTCGCTGAGGAGAAAAAGACGTCACTCTTGGGCTGTGATTTTGACATATAGGTAACATGGAACTGCTGTCAGAATAAAGGTAAATGTCCTAAGTTTAACGTAATGTACTTTCTAGACCGGTTTAATGAACGAGCATGAAGAAATTTCTATAATTACCACACGTAGCTATTAAGTCATTATAAGCATAAAAATTACTAGTTTAGCTATTCAACGGCTGGAGTATTTATCTTAGAGTGGTAACGGAGAAAATTTAGAACACACTAGAAGGTTTTATTGGGATACCTTTACAAATAGTGTCAGAAATACATAGTATAATTTTCGAAACAATAATGTATGTAATATACAGAGTATTTTCTAACAGGAAAACAGAATAACACTGCCTGACTTAAGAATCGAACGTCCTGGGTTCGCGCTCACGCGCGCGCATTCACGCTCGTCAGCTGTGCTAGTGTCTTTTAGATCAAAAAGGCTACTGCCTCCTAGTATATTATAATCGTCATAACCATAAGAGCACTAGACAACCGTAATATTAATTAGTTCTATGTGAATGAGCGGTACCTACCTGTATTCACTAGTTCAAGATTTCACTCCGATAAGATAGCATGGCCGAGTGCCCAGCTACTGATAGCAGCTACGATTATTCGTGGGTGATCTGTACCTACTGTAAAGCCAGCAGCAAAAGTTTGTGTATCATAATTCCATGTTAGTCTACTTTTTTCTTTTGCTGATCGTAACCATACTAAATTCCTTAGTATTTTAGTAAATCAAACAAAAATGTAGATAAGGTGATATTTATAATTGACTACCATGGTACTTAATATACACAAATCATACGATACATGAATATCGATGAAAAAAATGTAAGAATGGCTTGGCGTGGCAGTCTTTAATTTCTGCCAACCTCCATGTGAAATAGACTTGATGTTTAAAATCAAGATTTATACATGTAAGACCAAAGTAACAAAAAAATATGTATAATGATACCTACAATGGATTATAGCTTGAGAACGTCTACTTGTAAAGTACAAACGATAACTAAAATTTCAAACTGATACAGCTTAGAATCGAAGGAATTTCTACATATTATACCTAGCTATTATATCGTCAAGTAGTTGCATTTCAGTAAACATACATTAAATAATTGATAGAACTAAATTCAACACTTATAAATAACTATGGCTCGACACAGGGACTCATGATGAATGGACACTGGGCTCTTCTCAGACTAAAAGAATTAAAGCCTTAGTACACCACGCTGGTCTGGTGTGGGTTGGTGGACTACGATCCTCTCAGTTGTTCAGGTTTATCGGTAACGCAAGTGACATTCGTAATGTTCCACACATGAATTTGTAAATCTAAAGGTGCTAGCGACGTTTGCATTAAGACCCTATATATCTATAAAATTGCGATGTGATTGTGTTCGTAATTCTTCGCCTGCGAAGCTTGATATCAATGAACATGATACAGGAATTATAAATAGGGTGGGCCATTTTTTAAATATAGCACTTACACATGGATGTTTCCTATCGAGATGCAGAAAACAAAATACACGCAGACGAACGTATGGGCTTCAGCTAGGAACCAGATACGATAGAACCAGTGAAAACCAGATACAGTCATTCATGTAGTAACAGATCCTATGGAGAAGAAACGGCAAATAACTCTATGAAAACTCTTTCAAAATAATAGTTGTCAATCGCTACACTCATATTTAAATATTAAATCAAATAATCACTACATACATATTATGAAACAAAATCCCCCGCCGTCTGTCTGTCTGTTCACGATAAACTCAAAAACTACTGAACAGATTTTCGTGCGGTTTTCACCAATAGATAAAGTGATTCATGAGGAATGTTTAGGTTTAGTGGGTTTTTAATTCATTAAGGTTTTGTGTAAATTGGCTGAAATATGACGATGATAGTTAAAGATGTCGGAAAATATCATGCCGACTGGGAGCTTTTCTGGCGTGCGCCGGGTAAATGCTCGACGTAACAGGATGTAACGACACTATAACAGAAAAAAAAATAAGATGTAAATGCTCTGCTACCCGTGCGAAGCCGGTGCGGGTCGCTAGTGATGTATATGTTATAAAACTAAGCATTTTGGTAGCATTGTTAGAGTTTAATGATAGAGAATATTTCCTCCGGTGCTGCATAATCGATCAGGTCCCATTATTGCTCGTTGGGCACATTATACATGAGAACGCCTGCTTTATCATCATTGTTACGGACGCACCAAATAATATGCACTACTAATTTTATTAATACATCAGATTTTTTAATCATATCATAAAAGCATGGGATCAGCAAAGCATTTTAGGTCATTTCATTTTTTTTTAAACAAAAAAAACGTTGCCCCACTCTAGGAATAATTCCTGTATCGTGAGTGCGTTTACAAACACTAATATTCACATACGCAAAGACCCAGACCCGGAACAACTATCTGTAGATCATACAAATATTTGTTCCGTGTGGGAATCGAACCCACGACACGCAGCGCAACAGTCGATCTCTCAATCACCGCGCTAACCGTGCCGTCATACATATACATTTTAGTATTGTATTAATTATTATATAAGTATTAATTATTACTCTTATTTACAAAACAATCGGCTGGATATATTTATTTCACCCACTACGATATCAAATCTTTTTTTCCAATATTAGAAATTCCATCGCAGCTGGAATATCACCATTTCAACTCAATTGGAATCCTATTTTACAGATAAGGAAATATTAAATTGAAAGAAACTTTTCGTCTCTAATATTTTAGTATAAAAATATTTCTGCGATCGCTTGATACTCGTAATATAAACAAATAGTTTGTTTCCGGAGCCCTAGCCGTGAGAATACCGACTGAGAAACAACCAATAGTTGACGTTTTATCTGACAAATGAACCTATCAAACGTCAACAACAATCTGCGATTAATAAAATGGTTAATCGCATTTTTCACGCTATCCACTTTTTAGTGGAGCCGGCTTTTAATTTGGATTTCATTTCATGGATCTATTCAAATCTAAAGTCTAATATCTATAGTACAATGAAACATAAAATTATCTTGATCTAAGTTATTTTAATCCTTCAGTACACAAAACGATATTGTACGAAAATCAAAGAAAACATCTGAAAATTTTCATTTTCTGATATAAGCTATGGTTATGAAATTATTGCGACGGCCCCGTCTAATTTGGAGGTCTGGGTTGATCCCCTCCTCCTCTCGTGTTAACCCCTCCGCCCCCTTTTATCCCCCTTCAGCTCTAAGCTCATTTCCTGTGTGCCGGGTGGTTGTATTAATTTTAAATTAAGTCAGATAGAGCTTCGAGCCGTCGATCCGGTGTAAACAAACATATATGTACGTAAATACGTAACAGGTGGAAATCGAGTTAATAAAAGTGTTGTACGTGCATAGTGTAGGTTAATTAATTAAAATGTAGTAATGAACAAACAGATTCTTCTTACGATTTAAATGTTAATACAGAAATCGCAACAACACATGACCATTAGAACGTTACATGTGCGATTACTTCACGAAATATGATAATAAGTCAGAAAGCCTCAAAAATACTAAGTGTATTGCGAAATTCAAAATTGATTTTTAACAACAATCCTGATTTGTAGGCACATTAAATTAAAATACATAAATATATTTAAATTTAATAATTTCTATAATTATTATACTAATCCTGAAATATTTTTGTATTTTGATGATCATGTCAGTTTCATTAAGCTCAGTTTTTCCGTGAACATGGTGCTTGCAATAATATTGCCGATATATGTTCATGAAACTCAAAACAAATAAAAATATACACAGTAAATATCCCCTTTTAAGTTAAAATAACTTATTGTATGTTTTTGACTATTATATACCCACTTATTATCATTCCACAGATCAGTGTTATCGCATACAACTGCTGAGCGTAAGAGGTTGGATTCACTGGTAGGAAAAATGTTATCATGTTTTTCTGTATGGAAATTCTCAGTAGCAGCACGAAGTTTGAAACTGTGCCATAAAGACGACAATAGGCTCGCTATTACATGAGAAATTTCGGCGAAATGTGCATATACAATAGTACACCTTTACCTAAACCCTTGAGGAAAACAGGCTTGCTATGTTACGCGTATGTTATGACTTTATTTTAGACATTATATTAAAACTGTTAATGTTCAAAGCAATGAAAAGTTAAAATTTTAATTCAATGAAGTAAAGTTGCTATAGCAGGAAGTTCTTGTCTTAAGGTGCGTTCAGACCACAAGTTATGGAGTGTTCTTTTGTCGAATTGCAAAATTCGCACTGGAATCTATAAGCCAGTCAGCAACGGTGGACTATCCAGGCATCCGTTATTCTTAGTTACAAACTATATGCTTCTGTCTAGAGATGACATAAGCTTTTTCTAAGCTAGATATTTATACTGTGCCTTGAGTTTGTGTCAAATAAACATATTTCTTTCTTGCCATGGTAGATAGAATATCCAGTCGGCAAGTTTCATCAAGCGGCAGCCTAATTACCGATGTAGCAATCAGTTTTGTGTTTTAAATGTATTGTGTAAATATCATTTTTGCATCATATACATATGTATTGGCCAACAGTGAAGCTGCTGTCGTGTGGCTATCGTGTTGCTGTCGCTATTATTACGTAATTAGGCTGCCGGTACTATAAATACTAGTTTGCAACCTTAATGGTAAAAAAAGTAACATGATGAGCGGTTGTTGTTCTCATTGATCACCAGCGCATGAGTCGTTCTTGTGCTTGCTACGCACCGCAAAGCGTAGGAAAGCTGTCATCATCAGCACATCACCACGTCGATTGTTACTATTATTTTGCGCAAGTGTATGCTCGCATAAGTACGCAAGTTACGTGTGCGGAAAAAAGTGGCGCGAGTTTTGGCTTGTTTAAGCTGTCCATAAGCAAAACGAACTCACGCAGAGTGTTCAATTTTAAACTTGGGTGTGTGGAGGGCAATACTTAGTACATGCCTTTTTGTGCCAGCAGGTTCTCTAGTAATAAGAAGGATGCCGTTATACCTAGATAGAATAAATAAAAAAACAATTTAATCAAATTGCTTACGAACGAGAAACAGCATTAGTTCAGCCCCAACGAGACCGATAATTTTATTTTATTTTATTTCAATCAGCCGGTAATAATGTATCATACAACCTGATTTGCTTACTAGCGGAAGATCGGCTTCCTGTGCTCAGGGTAGCGGATTCGATTTCCGATTTCTACAAACGTCTTTGAATAGCTTACAGAAACATTGGATGTTGACCCAACGAGGTTTACTGGTATTTTATCTACGATTAATTACTAACAATAAACAAAAAATTCTAAAATTACAGAAAATAAAACAAGATAATAAATATTTATCTTAGTTATGTAGGGTAGGCAGTGTCTTTTTGTCTTTATGGATCGCACGCCACTGCCCATGTCTCGGAGCACGGAGAATTCTCGATGTGTGAAAAATAGTCAACTGGGTGCACCGACATTTCGTCGATACCGTTCCTCATCATCAGCCTGTATTAGTCCACTGCTGGATATAGGCCTCTCCCAATGCACGCCACTGAGCCCGATCCTCGACTATCCTCTTCCAACCGCCACCAGCTACCTTTCGTATATCGTCGCTCCACCTAGCTCGAGGACGTCCTGCATTACGTTTGTCAAGTCGCGGTCTCCACTCAAGAACATGTCTACCCCAACGGTTATCGGTTCTGCGGCAAATATGACCAGCCCACTGCCACTTCAGCTTACTTATCCTTTGGGCTATGTCGATAACTTTGGTTCTCTGTCGGATCACCTCATTCCTGATACGATCCTTCAGAGAGACTCCGAGCATAGCCCTCTCCATAGCTCGCTGAGCGACTTTAAATTGGTGAATTAGTCGTACCGTGAGTGTCCACGTCTCGGCACCGTAAGTCATAGGCAGACCGCATTCATTGAAGACTTTCGTCTTAAGGCTTTGCGATACCGTTATTAAGCCCCAATAGGGGGCGAGCCTATTGACATAAACCGAGCATAGTTCCAAACTCCATGCTGCTACTGAGAAATTCTATACAGAAAACCCAATAACACTTTGCCCGACCCGGGACTCGAATCCATGACCTCGAGCTAGCAACTAATAATAATAATGTCCTCCTGACCGATTTCGGTCACGGCGGCCAATCTCCCCGAAGATTAGCCAACTACGCAGGAGATACTATAGAGCACAAGTGTGTGCGCAAACACAGGTGCTCTCTCTATTCCTTCACTCTCATAGTCCGATGGGACGGCAATCCGACACGACCGGAGAGAGATCAGGCGCAGGACCAACGGCTTTACGTGCTTTCCGAGGCACGGTGTGTATTCACATACACAAAGACCCGAAACAAGTATCAGTAGATCTTACAAATATTTGTTCCGTGCGGGAATCGAACCCGCGACACGTAGCGCAGCAGTCGATCTCTCAACCACTGAGCCAACCGTGGCGTCAAGTTTGCACTAAACCAATGAGACAGTTAATGATTTTTTCATCAACAAATAATTCAATATATTTATTTTATTAATTATGGCACTGGCCATTTTTAATAGCCATCGTTAGATTTATTAGTATCAAAAAGAGAAATACCACCTATTACAAATAAAAACGAATCTAAATCATTCAATAAATCAAATAGAATCAATTCATTAATATGTTGGCACTACATTTGAACATCAGTAAACGGGTTAATGACGCGTTTGTTTACTAGTTTCTACTAAATTTGGTCAACATACACTGTAATTATGGTTGTTTAGCCGGCAAATTGGATAGAACAACTATTATGGATTGTGAGGTCGTCAGAAATCCGGTAATCAGTATCAAGCACATAAATGAGTCATATTTTTTTGCGTTAGACTTTATCTATTTGTGAAATATAATAGGTTTTTTTTTTATTATGAAAAACTGCCACTCAAAAAAAAAAAAAAAAAACTGAAGGTCATACAAATATTTGTTCCGTGCAGGATATTTGTTCCGTTCGAACCCGCGACACGTACCGCAGTAGTTGATCTCTCAACCACTGCGCCAACCGTACCGCGCTAAATATGGTCTCGTGGTCGCAAACGCGCTTGCTGCCCGTGAGGTTCTAGTTTCGGGCAAAGTGTTTTTCTGTATTGAAATCCTCCGAAGTAGCACGGAGTTTGAAACTGTGACCGGTAGATGGCAATGTGGTCACACCTATTTCATGGAAGTCAATAACGGTGTTCCAGGTGAACAATAGAAGGTACATCTCTGCTTAACCTTACAGAGAATACAAGCTTGATGCTATGTAAAGGCATATTATAGATAGGAAAGTCAGTCTCAAATTATGACTAACAATGTTACATGAAAAAAATTTGAAACAAAAGTGAAAATCTAAAATGTCTACGTAACAGCCGAACTTCGACCTCTATCTCCCAAAGCAAAACATCAAAATAAAAAAGTAGGCTTTAATCCACAATTTCAGTTTTACGACGCCTAGCGAGGGCTGGCAGCGTCGCAACCGGAAGTGCGCGGAGCGGCAACGCCGCACCGGCATCGATCATGGCTGTACACACACACACTGCTCACATAGACACCGCACGCACACAGCGGCGCGTTCTCTTAGAACCATGAGGTGTTTGTTTGCTGTTTAAATTATTATGTTTTTGCCATTAGATCTCGTGGGGAGCAAGAGATCCGTTGAACAAATAAGAGATTATATGATATATTAATATTGAATGTTTTTAAATTAGTGGGGAGTGTGATTTTTTCGTTGTTTTATTTATAAATGTTTCTTAGAGTTAATCGGTAAACGTTTCGTTCTCTTTGAAATCCGTAAATGTGGTATATATAAAATTAAATTTATATAGGTATAGATAAGTAGGTATAATGCAAATTATGCCGTATCCTTATACTAAGAATTGATCAAGTGTGGTAACATAAAAAAAATGCGATTACAATGACGTAGTCACTAAAACACTAATATAAAGTATACCAACAATAATAAAACATGGTTCGTTTTATTATCGTTCGTCAATCGTGTTTTTTTTTTTATGAACTGCCCGTGTATCTTTACCCGTGTTCGGGCAAAATACTAATGACTTCGTTTCGTCACTCGACGGGCTAAATTAGTCGTACTGCTTGCTCATCTAGCCACTTGCATTGTCTAAAAGACGTAGTCACCCTTCTTCCCATCTCTATACGTTCCTTCACTCTATTCTTCTCTCTCTTTATAAAGTTTCTAAATCTAAATAATGATATCTGCAAATTGTGTAGCGTTTTGCTACGGTGTTCAGTTTAAATTACAATGTTTTCTACAGATTAATTTCTTCAACCAAAATTACTCGTACATACATAAAAAAATAAAGCTAATTTGTTGAATGAGATAGGCAGATAATTTTTAAAAAGAGTATTGCTGTCTCATCGGTGTCTTGGTTGCCAGTATGACCGTTGGCCATAACGACCTGATTCATTGGGTTTTTCTGTTAGAATTTCTCAGCAGCAACCCAGATTTGGAATATGCCAAACCTATTAACGGTATCGGAAACATATGGCTGCCTAACCTCTTGGAGTACCTATACACAAATCACAGCTATCAAATCTCCGTCAGTCTTTTACTGGAATCCAATTATAAAGTTGCTCATTATAGCCCACAAAGCAGGAACAACTGAACAACACCACAAAATAAGTACACACAAGCGCCAGGCGTCACACAGCGCGCACGATCATAGGGGGACAAAGAGTGATCTATAGTGAAGATAATGGCGTTTCGTATAGAGCCACCATGCATTAATGCCACTTGAATACAGTACCCCACTCAATTAGCTTCTTAACTTAACGGCTTTGATCGGTATGCTATGGTGTCTGAATGAAGGGACGGAGAAAGGGATAGTAGAAACAAAAGTTGGGTAATTTAATACTATGAATATATGTAGAAGTAACTGTTTTGTCATTGATGGTTGATCTTCTTTTTCTGTAGTGATAACACCTATCTTAACAACAGAATTGCTGAAGCCGTAGTAGAAAAAATTACCATCTGTAAATTTCTTAATGGGGATAACTGTCCAGACCATCCCCGACACAATCACGCCTCACTCGGGGAGGCTTTTTTGAGCCCAATTATCTTCATCTTTAATCGTCTCTGTCAATTAGCAGATAATCAACGTATGTTTTAAGATGTAAGTCTTTAAGTTGTTCACTATTCCGACATAAACCCACCGTGCTCAACAGATTTATCATCTAATATAACAGTTTTAGAATCCCGACGGTAAGACTAGTCCGGCGCGTACGGAAAAAGAACGCAGTCTCACGATGAGTACTACCTTTTTTGTTGATTTGCCTTGTACCTTCAGAAGGCCACGATCCAAAAGCATTCCTTTATTGTAACCTCTCAATTTCAACGTAGTTAGTTAGATGTCCCGTTGCGAATAGTACATATTATCTTGCTAATACCTAATTGTAACACGAAAAAAACTGAAACTTACGACTTTCATAAAGCGGAATTGAGTTGGCAATTTGTTGTTACCTTTGATTAATTTTATATTATTAATTATGTAGATGTCCCGGTGAACATCATATCACCTAAAATTGATTTGATTATAGCTCTTCATAAGACATTGGTAATTTTGTTAGGTTATTTTTTAGATTTTTCGACTGTTCCTTGGGATTTTCGTAATTTTCTTTTTGCCCCTGTACTGAGAACTAAACAAAAAAAATATTCAAATCGATTTAGCTATTTTCAAGATTGTCCGACACTACCGCACGGCAATTGATTTCTATATATGTAAATTTAAACAACTGCCTCACTGGTCTGGCTGAAGGGCGGTTGCTAAGCGTGAGGTACTAGGTTAGATCCCGAGATTTGAAAAAGTGTTATATATGATTTGTCTATTAGAAAATTCTCAGTTGCAGCTCGGAGTTTGAAATTGTGCCCAATTCTCAGAATATTTCGATGCGTGTAACAATAAAAACGTACCTACAGTTTTCTATTGATTTTTGGTTCCAGCGGACAATAATTTTGGTGCTTGGGCCACCAGAAGCCATCGCCAGTCTAACATGATCGCTAGTGTTGAAAAGCAACCGAACTTTTCATGCTACTTTGCGATTTTGTAATTTAAGCAAATATCGTTTATTAAATAACATACTTTTTTATTTTTTTATTTATTTGTTTCACCAACAATTGTATACACAGGTATAAGCAAATAAAACAGAAGCAACAAATCAGAATAAAGTGTAACAATCACTTACAGGTAAACTCAGCATGCACACAACGTTGTAGTAAATTACAAAAAAAAAAATGGAAATGTACTAGTATATTATCAAAATTGCAATAAATTAAACTTAAAAAATGTATTAAACTAAGATAACACGGACAGTTTGAAACTGAGGTTACCTACATAGATTGCGCGGATGTTATATTTTTTTTTATTTTACGTGTCTATGTTCAGATGTGGTACTTTCGTAGTTTTGAATCTAGCGTAAGATATATACGAGAAATTTAATACATATTTTTAATAGATTCAAAACTGACCTCATTTGTCCAGTGGTCGCAAGCGCGACTGCTAATCTTGTGTTCGATTCCCAGGTCGGGCAAAGTATTATTGATTTTTTTATATGGAAATACTCAGTAGCAACACAGAGAAGTGGAACTTCGGAACTGTGCCCGGAAGGCACTTGAATGGCCCCCTATTACATGAGACTCAATAACGGCATATTCGAGTGTGTACAATAGTACACCTCTGGCTAACCCTTCGGAGAATGCAGGCGTGATGCTACGTTATGTTATGATTTTAGAAGATTTAACATGCACACAAACAAAAAATTAATGAATAAAAATGAGCCTTCTACACGAACTTTTATAAATGGACCTTAAGATATATTGCCTTAGAACCGCTTGGCAAAAATATTGTTGTTTGTAGCGTGTAGTTTTCCTTTTTCTTTAGGACCTGTACAGATTCTTAGCAAGACAGCAGTTAAATACATTACCGCTCTACCGAAAAAAACAAAGAAAGTACTATCACAGAAAACTTCTCAAGTATTCAGTTGTTAAAACGTCTAAAAGAGACATATATCAGCAAGGGTTATTTTCGAAAATAAGATGAATCTACAGCTAGAACTATGGTGAAATGAGTATCGTAGTCACACCCCTTGGAAATCAATGGAACGACAGTTTGACTGTACCTTGATATAAAAAGCTATAAAGCTGAAGATTTGAATAATAGAAAATTGAGAGTGATTGCCTCTTCGCAGCCTTACATTTGTCGAATCAGTATTTTACAAGACGCGCCACGATTGCATTTTCTCAAACATCTACTTCAGTTTGATTGCTACACGTGTTCGATGAAAACAAGCGTTTATTATTTCCATTTACCCAGATTTTGAAACATCTTTGTTTTTGAACGATATAAGACCTATCGCATTTTAATTCTATGAGCCATAGATTCAAGAGATAGCCAAGAGATTTTTGTAATTTGGTATATGACTCAAAAATTAAAAAAAAAATCGTGCTTCGTACTAGTAACCACTGTGTTTCCTATCTCAAGTGTTCAAGAACAAGTATAGTGACGGACTAGTATTTTCTATTTTGTTTTGGGCCCTTCAGAAATTTTCGTGCATTGTAGGTACTCCTAACTGTTTCATCAGAAACGCTGACATGCCATTATTCAAGTGTTCACGAGCTGTACATATAAAAAATTACATCAATATTTATTCATTATTCATTCTTTAGTACACTCAGATTTTCCTTACTTAAATTATAAACAGAACGTATTAAAGTACTACGTCGTAGCACATGCAGTCTTAAGCGTAGCTATCTTGCTACGGTCCATAGCACAATCGTAGCATTGCCTACGGGAGCGTTCTATTGTCAGGCATTAGGACTATTGCTGGGTGTAGTCTAGACGGTTGAGTGCAGCTAAAAGGCAACTTAAATATCTATTAGATTTAGGTTAGATGAGTAAAGAATGCTTTCATTTTCGTATGTTGTATGTTTTTATATTTTTAAAGTCTTGTACTATCATAGCTTATATTGCATCAGCATAAAGACTATTAGACAACCTTGAGTCAAATATATATTTTTTAGACTATAAAATTGAAGCTTCATAAAAAACTGATCTATATATCGCGTTTTGAAATTATCTTTTGGAAAAGCTAAATTAAATACCTACGTTTTTTCTTACACCGAAAATCTACATACTTGTACCGTATTACATACTTGTATCAAATATCAAATTTCAACTGTAATCTGTGTACTGATAATACGATTATATCGTGATGTCCAATCGGAAACTAACAACGTATCGATGATAACCTCAGACGCGATGTGATCGCTTACAATTAAGTAAGTTCTCTGCATAAAGGCTGAGATAACTAGAGCTATATTTGTGAACGCTTCAAGTCTCGAAAGCTTTAACGAACGACAAACCTGAGATCTTCTGGTGCATCCTGAGCAGTCTGCTCTAAGAGTACCTATTGTTTCTTTTTTTAATCAGATCGGTCTAGGGCAGTGGTCGTCAGTAGGACGATGTGAGGTATCACTGCGGGCCGCACTTGGATTGTTTAGTTGCCACTACCAATCAACTGACATATTTTTATGAGCTGTCAACCCGCTCGCTTAGAGCAAGTGAACGGGTTGTAGGAGGAAGTTTATACCTACCCGCGTACTTCTATTTAGTTAAATTCATGTGCAAAATCATGTATTGATATTATCTACTAAAATTATTCCCTTTGTCGCAGGCCGCACAAATATCGTCCGCGGCCCGCAATTTGACGACAACTGATCTAGGGCGAACGTAACCCTGACAGTTTGAGTAAAACGCTGTAGCTATTACTAATATGCACTTAGTTCTGTGGCTTTAACGAGAAATAAACGTGGTCAAAATCATTACCTACCCTTGTGGTCAGAGATGAATTTGTAAAAAAAAATACAAAGTTCAAGTAATTAATAATAATTGTTAGGTACATTTAAATAATAATATTTCATCAATTTCTTTTCTAAATAAAAAAATGCTTTCGGTGGTATTTTTGTCACGCCAGGTGACGCGACCCGGCGACCACAGCTCGCGACCGTAACCCCGACAGCATAAATTATAATTAATCGACCACAAAGAAGACATAGGTAGCTACAGTAGCTATAACTAAGCTTTGTTCACAGACAACGTGGACGGTGGGGGCGGTCACAATACTCACAACATTTAAGTCTTTCTTAGATGAAAAACGTACTTTTATTTATAGATATATTATTTGAGTAGTTAAATAAAAGAGTAGGTACCTACTTGATAAGATTCAAAAGATACTTTTAGTTCTATGTATTTCCTGGCCTTGCAAATTGTACTTGATGCAAGGATATAAAAATAAATATAAAGTTATTCATAACGGCTTTGTTAAATGAGTTATTGATACCCAAAAATGGGACAACGCGGCAACAAATGTTTGTGCAACAACACCTGAAAACCATTGTGCCAAAATACAAAGCGCAATATGCCTAAACCCAACCAATTATATGGACAATTATCGAGATAGGAAAAGGCGGGCAATTTATAAAAATAACACAAAAGCGGACAAAAGGCGGTCATTGTTCATGCCCAAAATTGTTGCGGGCGAATTAATAAAAAAAAATACAATATGCGTCTGACAAACAAGCTGAAACGAGTGCCAACTTCGATAGGCAATAGGCTTTTAATAAAAGCGCTCTATGCTCTTTGAAAAAAAGGATCGAACCGTTCAATTTTCGCCAAACTGTGCGACGGCAACGCGGGGCGTAGCGTCCCACAAAGCCTGATTATCGGCGCTCTGCACGTCATTATCTACCGCCCACCGTGTTTATTTTTCTCAGATAAAGATTAGCCAGAGTGTTTTGCTATTGGCGGGGTGGTGTGTTGAGGTGAGAGGGGGCGTGTTGGGGCGTGGTTAGGGTAAGGTCACGCCCCTGTTGGATGGATGCGGAGCGACATAGAATTTCGTCCCTGGGCGCGCCGTACGCACCGACATGCGGGACCATAGCGCGTGAATCATGCTCGACATCAAAAGCTCCGCCGACTATCTGAGTCGGTCGGGCACATTCACCAACTTCTCTATGTTATTTGCGGGTGAATATCTTGTATTATATTCTGCTTTTATTAATTATTTGTGATGTGAAGTGACACGTGAAGTGTTGTGTGATTTGGTCACGGTTTAGTCAAAAGGTCGTAAGTACTATGGAACGTGGGAAGGGTGTTGTAAAAGTTTTATGTCACACATTTTACGTATTAGGCAGAAACAAAGTTTAGTACAGTAGTGTATATTTTTTTAATTGGTTGTTTTTGCAACTTTTTGGCTCACGTGTTCAGAATAAAGCAGAATTAAATACATAAAAGATCTTCTTATAAATACTATTCTAATTCTAGACATAAAACTAACGATCCCTTTTTGTCACACCTTTAATCTATTTCTTTTGCGATACTATCATATTAATTTGTATCAACTTATTGTATAATGATTTGTTATGTAATAAGCGTAATAAGGTAAATCAATTAATCAATTTCTTGAATTCGATTTTAAGGATTATATAGTCAAATAATATATAAATAATAATAATTATAGTAATCAATCTAGCTCATGAAAACGTGGTTCTTATTGAAAATATTATCAATTATTTTATTCTTATACTAAGAATAATTTTATGCTATCAATATAAAGGATTTCATTATTTTTTTTTTAATGTTGGTATTATCATATGTGCAAGAATATTTGGCGATGCCGTTATTGAGTCCCCTGTAACAGGGGGCCAGTCAATTGCCATCCACCGGGCACAGTTCCCAACTTCGTGCAGCTACTGAAATTTTTCACTGGTACAGGAAAACCTTACAACGCTTTTCACCCAGGACCTCACCGTCAGTAGTCTAGACTAGACCAATGAGGCAGTCGGATATGCATATTATGAAATATAAATAATTATACAACTTGTTTGCTGCCAGCGGGAATTCATCAAAGTATTATGCTTTCATGAGCCATAGCGGTCATTCTTGATGAGCTTTGTATACTTATTTATTTATGCCTTGGACACTGGTGCACGTATGTATGTCTATTTTTAACATGACTTCAAAAAAGGAGGTTGATAATTATATTATTGGAATTCCACAATATTCGTAGGTATATGTGTTCTATGTGGGCTTCTTGTAGGTGTACCAAATTGCATAAGTTTGTTGTTGTATGTATGTATGTATGTCTATGTATATATGTTTGTCCCAGTATTTCTCAAAAACTCGATATAGAATTGAAATAATTATTTGAATTTAATCAAAGAAAATGAAAAAATAAATTAACTTAAAATAAGCGACGGAAATAATGATTGATCACAATGAAAACTGTACTAGCCACACTTCCTTATACTTTCACCCTAATGTCGTGATTTGCAAAGATGTCAAAAAAAAATTTGACGTACCTACTTAGGTAAACACCTACTTTTTATTTTTATTTCCGATTTTTTATAAAGATTTATATTTTTCACTTTTCAGTTATTCTATTTAGTTTAATTATTTTTTAAATACTTTTCTTATTTTAAAGCTATCGGCTGCGTCTTCGTCTGCATGTTTTTTGTACTTATTATCTAATTAATGTTTTATTGCAATAGTTTAAATAAGCCGATATCCTTTTCAAGTATCCAGGCTAACTGTTTATATTATTTAATCATGATCGTTTTATGAAACAGACAGTGTTACTTTCAAATCAAATCAAATCATTTATTCATATCATTTTGGGTATTACATGATCACACATTATAAATTCGTTCCACCAAAATCTGCCTTTAATAGACGTATGAATTATTATTGGGTATTAGTTCAACTTTCAATGTTAAAAAAATATTAAATTATATTAGGAACAATCAAGTTTACATTAAAATATCAATAGCTAAATAAAAAATATGACCATAAATAAATTTCGAATTTATAATAGTGCAGATAGAGTCTAAATATCATTCAATAAAACACGTGGACTGGTATATGTGTATCTATCAAATACGCCACTTTTACCTGTATTGTGCAATACTGAATACCCAAATACTTAGTTTCTAATTTTAATGTACGTACCATATAACCGTTCATTGTAAACGTAAAAATCATTTTACAAACAAATTTGTCTTGTCTCATTTTTTTTCTGGGCCATAAAATATTTTTTTCAGGAGACAGAATGTCATTTTAAATATTATTAAAATGAAAATTTATAGCTCTAGTAGTATAACACTAAATATTATAGACCAGGCACAATTATAAACTTCGGGGTGTAAACATTATAGCCGTATCCTGGAATCGAACCTAGAAAAGCACGATTATTCTAGTCGATTATTCTAATATTTAGAACATTTTTACTTAATAATTACCGACGACGTCACCCGTTTGTAACAGGATAATTCAACTTAGACTTTACCGTTTTTTAATACAAGACTTACAATGTAGTCCAGTACTAAGTTGACGGGTTTGGATTAAGAATTATATTTCGACCACAATAAGGTTCTTAATACAAAAACTCGCTCGAAGGTTCAAAACGGGTCTAAAGATAAACCTTGTTTTGTAATAAAACCGATAACCCTTTATTAAATGATTGTGTTATCTCAAACTAATCGAATGATTAATATTAGCTATTAGATGACGCGGTGAACTTCGAATCCACTTATAATGGATTCGATTGTAACTTTTCAAAAAACTTAGTAATCCGAAGTGGCAATTCCCATAAAAAATTACCAATTTCGATTTTTCGGGTGTGCCTTTAGGTTTTTCCTAATTTTCTTTTTTCTTAATCCAATCCAGTATTGAGGCAAACAAAACAAAAAAATATATTCACATCGGTCGAGCCATTTTCAAGATTTTATGAAACTAACGCACGGCAGTTGATTTTTATATAATAGTTAGATGTATATAGTATTTATTTGGTATACGACTTGTATTTTCCGCGCCATCTCACATTACAAGGGGTATGTTTAATTAATTTTGAACATAGAACATGTTAAGTTATTTTATTTTAATTAATTGGAATAAAAAACCATATACAATGCTCAGTTATTTGTGCTGCCTGGGGTGGTAGCTACAGCAACCTATAATGGGTGAAGTGAACGTTTGGAATTAGTACTTTAATTATCTGAACACAAAGTATTCAAACTAAGATATAGCTCAGCAGTACAGCCATATGCATTAGTTTATGTTGATGTTCATATTGATGTTCTTGTTGATGTTCGTGTTGATGTTCATGGCCCGATATGTACGTATACAGTCGGGTCATGGCCACAATATAAAAAAGATAATGGTCGTGTGTAAACCCGGAAGATTTTAGTACAATCTGTAGTGAAAATAGTTAGATAAACATATAAAGCAATTGTTCATGATTTATCATCATTAGTATTAGACCTGTTGCCAACTAACTTCGACTTACTATTAGGTACTGTCAGCCATTATCATGGCTGGGCAATTAGTTGTTCTGTTTTGTGTGAGAGATGAACAGTCTTTGAACTTCTAAATGTTAGATGACCAATTTGAGCACCATAGGTCAAATTGGAGATGCACCAACCAAAAAATCAACAGTCTTCGCTTCACGTAAAAATAATAAACATAATAGAAAGTCTTTGATGGTGCGACATAAGTAAACACCAACAACGGCCAAATGTACAAAATAAAACAATCGTCGTTTCATGTCGCTGCACTAGACAGTTCTAAGTTCAATGAAATGGGTCCCAGCATATTGTGAAACTACCATTTGAAATTCCGAATGGTAGCGTGCGGAATATTTGCACAAACTTTTATTTAAAAATCCTAAATCTTTGAATACGTTTGCAGCTGAAAACGGAAATAGAAACTCGGATGGTAGACAGCTGACAGTGACCAACAAAGGAGGCGCAGTTTTACTTTACACCCAGACACCGCGCTCTGATGCGAAATGAACAATAGATCTGTTTGTGGCTAAAATCGACAACCTATGTATGCAGCCTATCGAATTAATAGAACTGTCGTTTTGTTATTACCTACACTACATGCTTCTCGTTTTTTTAATGTTGTAGGAACGCAAATTAGTTTGTCACCTGGTGGAAAGCGATCACCACTGCCATATGATGCTAAATGACGTAAAATAATACGATTTAAAGGTGTAATTTCTAAAGAATAATAAACACGGACTGGCGGATAATTTTGTATATGCCAATATTTTAATACGACCGTCGTTACAGTCGTATGAAAATATTTTGCAGTTTAACCTTAGAAAATGCATTTGAATGTGCGACTATAACAAGCATTATATGTAAAGCAACTTTTAACGACAATATCTACAATAGTTACAGCTAGCTAGCTCATAAGTAGGTCATTAAAATCTTGGAGCAAATAGATATATATATTAATGAAATGATAAAATTTTCATTTTGCAATAATACCTTTTTTGTTTACCGTTACGGCTCCTTTTATATGATGGCGCCGGCGCTACTAAACAACGTCGGAGAATATAGGCCAAAACAAACATAGGAATAAAGGTATACTTTAATCCAGGCGGATTTTCGTGCAGCTCTATGTTTATAAGAAAGTAACATAGCTGTTTGAGGTGATCTGTCCCGACAAAAATGCCTCAGTCATGAATGTCATGATGTAGCTTGGCCTTATTTGAAAGATAATATAAAATAACATAGCATCATGCCTATATTTTCCAGAGGGTTATGCAGAGGTGTACCTACTTTTGTGCACCCACATTGCGATTAAGTCCTATATATTTCATACACCATACATACCTTCCCATATACTGGAGACAATTCCAAACTTCGGGCTGCTACTGAGACTTACAGAAATTCCAAAAAACACTACTCAATCTGGGAATTAAACTCAGAGCCTTATGCTCACCATGTTATGACCACTGCGCAAATGAGGCAGTTTTGAGGGATAATTTACAATAATTTTAAAATAGCTATAAATCAAGGCTTTTAATATCTACTCAAGCATGCATATTACAATATGTTTGTCTATTGTCTATTATAGTTTCTGGTGGACAAGCATCCAACATTTTTGGAGAAGCTTGAGAGGCGTCCTCCGCCTGCTGTATATAATTCAATCTACTCAGCTTTTCGCAGTGCACTTCTGAATATAGGACTCTCCAAAGTCATAGTAACTTATTTAAGAACACCATTTTCCAACTGCTTACAGCGCAGACACTAGATATTTACAGCGTACCGCTATAACTATCTTAATAGTTATTCACGCTTATGATCACGAAAGTACTAAATGTGTCTACTTAGAGGCGTTTTGGCACCTATGAAGGACTGAAAGCCCTTGAGGGTAGTTATCTCGGCTGAAGCGGTTGAAAGCTTTTCAGTGAAGTGGAGGGATGAGGATTACTGTCTTTTTTCAAATGGTCTGTTGTTTTGTACAGACGACAAAAGAGATGCGTGCAATCGACTAATGAACAGCTATGTGACGTCAGCGTCAGACATACTAAGGAAAAAATCCACCAACACGTACCCAACGCTTAAGAGCACTTTTGTCAAACGTTGATGTAAAATACATTTAGCAGTGTGAGTTTAAACAGACATGTTTCTGTGAATACCTACTCGTAGATAATGTTGTAACTTTTCGCGTAAGGAATGTTATAGTGATATCGAGGCTGAGACAGGTTAAGTGATCAATACTCCAGTGGTAATTTTTCATAAGTTCTAGTTAAGTTAGTTTAAAATCAACCTTATTCGGTTGGTTTATTCTTCTTAAGTAGTAACTTAGCAAAAATAAACCACGGGATAAGGTTGATTTTTACTAACTACTAACTGTTACCATAAATGATTACTGGTTGTTTTAGCATACCTAACGCTGATTCTGTCTGCATACTAACCTATTTCGTTGTCTGTACTGTACCATAGATTTAAGTGAAGGGTATCTTTGTAAGTTGGGTGGAGTAAATGTTGAGTAACCAGACTGAGCTGATGGTAAAAATACACGGTTTTAAGAACAAAGTAACGTAGACTTTCTTGTTTTTGGTAGATAGAGTTGTTATATTATATTGTAAGTGATAGTGACAGAAGAAATGATACATCTGTAGCGAACATGGCAAAAGTAGGGAAGCGACAACAGAAAATCCTGAATCGTATGAAATCCTATGAAAATTTACAACGATTTTAACGATCTACAAATGTCCAACATCAACCGTCGGGTTTCGGCTTTCGGATCAACAATTTTAATGGAAGAATACCATACCTCGTTTCTTCATACATCGATCAACATATTATTTTAGGTTTAATATAATTTTAATACAATTTGACCAATTCTAGAAATTCGTTACTAATATCCAATCAAAACGTATTGTTACATTCGAAAAAAAGCCTTTAATTGCATCGAAAAAACTTCAGTGTGACATTTTTTTAATCGTGGACGAAATGTTCTTATCGATAATTTTTATTTTAAAGTCTTAAAATATTTTATTCATGACTTGACCGCACAATAAACCTATTTTTTTTTTATGATATTGTGTAGTTCTTTAGAACATCTATCTCTGTAGGATTCCTTTGGCGGAATTGACTAATCTCATATTTTTCAAACTAACCTTTTGCTTCTTTTGAGAATGTTCATACCTATAAACTGACGAATACAGTTTTAACATACACTCTTACACACACTTACATATACACATAGTAATTTCTCATTGTAATGTGTATATGACATTACAATGAGAAATTACTATGTGTATATGAGTCGTATTAAAATTACAGTATGTAGTAAGTATTATGGAGATATTATATATGTAAACTTGTTCGATACCCATCAGTTTTGTTTCTTAGTATAGATAGTTGGAATGTAGGTGTAAGATGGTCGTAATTTAGTAAAAGTTTTATTATTTCTTTTTGTATAAGTCGGAGATCTTTGAGATTTTCCACGGCACGGTAAGCGCAGTAGCCAAGCAATTGGCTTTCTGCGCTAGATATCGCGGCTTCGATTCCCGCACGGAACAAATGTTTACATTATCTTCAGATCGAATCTGGTTGTTTATATGACTTGTATGTTTGTAATCTAAGATACAGGAGAAATCCAAGCAGAGTGATGTCTTTTTTTTTAAAATAATGATAACAAAAGTGGATTTTCTCGCAAAACCCCAAACTATAAAGTAATTCAAGTGGGATTTAAGCAATGAGTTGCAAATTGTAAACCGTACGTTTCATAGAATATTATTGATATACCCGCGCACGTATCTCATTAGGGACACTAATTTAGATTTAACATACGAGTAGTCTATATGTGTGGTCGACGTTAATTTATTGTCTAGCCAAAGTCCAAGGTATTTCTCACAGTCAATTTCATTAGTTTTGGTGTTATTTATGTGTAAAGTAGTCAGTAGTGTTTCTTTTTTTTTTGTTTTTCTTGATAATATTATGTATTATTTATTTAATAATTTGTGCCGAAAATATTTTTAATGTGTTTCCGTTTAACGTAAATAGGTAAGGACTGAACCAATCGTCGTGTTTATCTAGCCATTCTATGCACTACAGATAGCGTCGTTAATAGATCGATCAAAGTAGAATAGAATAAATCGACCGTGGTTGAATCAACGAATACGCGCCGTACTATTTTGTTTAAAGGCTAGACACCGGTTGCATGGCTCGTTAATTTAATAGTTGTGACTTGATCAATGAGGCCAAATAGATAACATGCAACTCCACTACTACTGCACCAACTACGCAGGGTGTCTCAAACGAAGTTAAGCGTCATTTATCGGGGATGCTGCCATGCACCGAAATACTGAACTGTTTATTCAAGTACAGATGTCAGACTTGCTCTGTGTTCGAACCCCGGGCCACTATCCGATGTGTTTGTATCGTTTTGCTGTTTCCTCTGCCTGCCACTGCGCCTGCGTTTCAACGCAGTTGATTCGCGTGGAATAGCGTATACGGTATTTAATACCCGTGCACAAACGTTCACGGCAAAGATAACAACTTTATTGACGTGATTATACGTACATATTTGAACACACGCACTTTAGTCGTACACGATTAATTAAGTCGGTTTATAAATTATGTGAGTTATAGTCAGCTTTGTTATTAAACTACTTACAATAATATTTCATCCTATTACATTTCTATTGCTGAATACGAGTCTTCTCAGAATGAATATAATTTATAATTGCTATTTGAGAGCAGACACAATTATAAAGGTGTTAATATTTTTTTAACATGTTTAAAATTTGGAATCAGTTAATTAATACAAACTCGTACTTAGTAATAATCGATTTGTGGTTTTAAATGTTACAACGGCCTGCGTTGATATAGGACCGAAAATTTTAAAAGTAGTTATAACTACAAATCTGTGACAACTAAGATTCTAAGCCAACGTGATGTGGACTCTAGTAGAGCTTAGTTTTATAGGGACCAACACTAGGAACATTACTAGGCAGATGATATTAGTACGCTATTCTTACACTCTGATTTTCATAAGATAAGAACTAAAGTTTTCTGGAGAAGTAATACATTTAAAAAAAAAACTCCTTTACCTGATTTGTTACTTGTAACTTATATTTTTGTTTGACAGTACAATCATAAATACCTACACGACTAACCGAAAAATACACGCAAAAGTACGAAATTTAACATAACCCGAACAACTGGCTAAGCGGATGCCTATTGATGGCTGCGCAGACACTTCCCACTCTTGAACCAATAGCAGACACATGCATTTGAAATATTGTTTCTATGCTATGTATCGATCTTTTTTACTGTCGACTTCTGAAGATCATTGTTTCGTTTTCCAAATTAAATGTGCATTTTTTTGTTAAGGATATTCGATTAGTCTTATATGACAGTTTCAAACAATATGGTTATAGGTTTTATATTAATGGATAATTTCTCGCGTCCTTCCCATCCTTACAAATTTCTTTTGACTAAAAATGTCATCTACTTTCATGAATCGTTTCATATTTCTTACAAAATTATTTTGTTCTGTTATATCAGCTTGTGAGTCACTGCTGCCGTTGTGGAAAAATTAACCAGTCAGCAAGGACTGAGTAAGTACCCATAGTGCAGCGGACACACTGCAGGATATAAAGTTCTGAAATTTCAAACCCCAAGTACTATCATTTAGAATTCGAAATTATTTTTTTTGGGGTTAGGATAATTTTACTGCAGATAATACTTCTTTCGATAGTTTGTTTAACATTAAGACACCTTAATAATGGCTGAAAAAAATTGCTGATTGTTTATATCTCAATAGAACTCAACAATACTCACTCCAAAGGAAATTAATATTTGTCGGGAAAGGGGAGGAAATGAAATAATTTGTGGCAACCTTGCTCTCCTATGCACCGGTGCAGGTGCACTTTGACATTGAAGACGGCAGACAGGATGCCTATTTCCTATGGTTGTCAACCGTAATAGCAACAATAGGAAGCAATTTATGAAGGCATTTGTTTGCGATGATGTTACGCGGAATCAGTGTTTCGTGTAGAAAATAAAAATAAAAAACATTTTAAATCAATGTTTCTAATAAACGCAGTAGGTATAAACTTATATGTATAAAGCTTATTAGAAAAAAATGTGGTTTTAAATGCCTAAGATATGTTTATTTCATTTTAAAATTATTCTAATATATTCTATAGCTTTTATTAGTAAGGTAAAAAAAACACAATGAAGATCAAAATTTGGTCCTAGTTGAATTCAGTACAGTGGTTGCAATCAGACAGCTGCAACCAGGCTGTTGGTCCATTATTTATAATTATAACTGTTATTTTATAACGTTATTATTTATTATTATTCAAATCTAAGCGTCACTACCGATTCCCACTGTCCATTTATTGAAAATAATAATAATTTCCTTTCGCCTCTTAGATGGGGTTCCCCGTTCGTTTTCGCGATTCTTTAATGTCTTACTAATATTCCTTGTTATTTTTCAGATGCTTCATACAAAAGTACTTGGTCAACACACGCTACGTCACAGGGGTCACAAGGTAATTTCTTTTTACTTATTGCTTTGGTAGTTTTGTTAGAACAGCTCAATTTGGACTCGACGACGGCATGTTACACGCTCCCCATTAAAATAACTTTTAAAACGTGTTGCTTATGACATGTTGCAATTTGAAGTAAAGAAATTTAACAATTATGGGCTGTTTTTAGTTTAATGTTGTGTTTGATTCTATTTAGAATCATAATATATGTCCATATAACAGAATTATTTGTCATGTGCTATAGGATGTTCTTTTTCTCAGTATATATTCTTTATGCGGTCTAATTGATCATAATGTAGACGCTAAGTGAGAGATGGTTTTTCATACGTGGCAGACAGGTCAGGACTAAGGTTTTTGATATTTTTGTTTATCGTATTCCGGTTTTTTTTTCTTCTTAATGTTACAATTTATAAAGTAATATCATTATAGGATAGTGGCGTCATTTGTAATGCTGTGATGTGTGACTTTAAAAATAACTAAGATTATTAACCTATCTTGAATAAACAGTGTTCTTTTTTTTTCTTATAATTCTGTATTATGAAAGACTATTTGTTAAACTTAAATAAATCGGTAACTTATGTTCAGAATTTTTATTTTCCTAGCGATTAATAGTGATTTTATTACGGTAGGCACCTATTGGATTCATTGTGTCATAATATTCTCATTTTTACTATAGACAGTCTTGCGTTCGACAATATGTGTAGCTCATTTAGGTCAACATTTCACATAAGTAGGTACACTTCCATATCACACAACACTGAATGCATTGGTCTACCTCCGGAATCGATTTCAGATGTCACGTGTTTCCTTTCTGTCCGGTAGGTATGTCAAACGACATCTATTGGCAACTCATTTCCTATTCACATAGGATGCCAAATGACACAGTTTTTTAATAGTGTCAGAAAAATAAAAGATTTATCATTAAAATTCAACTGTTTCTTATGTGAAATGGTAGTTAACGCGTCTACTGAGTATGAGATCTTATTCGAACCAACAAGATGTTAATGGATCTTTCTCAATATTAGCTGGAGTTATGAATTGTAAACTTGATTTTGTACAGAGTACAGTTAAAAGTTGCATAAATACCTACATATATTATGGGCTACAGAAACTTTAGCTAAAACAACAAATTAAAGACAGCCGGACTAATCAAAAACCGTTCGTGTGCCTAAGCCCTGGAACCAAAATCCAACGGATCTCGGCAATATGACGTCACCGTGTCATTTCACGCGCAAAAATCAAAACAATGGGCCCCTAAAATGTAGCATGCGAGCGTTCAGCGAAGCGGATAGGCGCGTGGCCGGCGCGCGCCTCAACAATACAGACTTAATTCTTTGATTGACACTTACAATATTTCGATAACTGATGCAATATTTTGATGATTATCACTTTAGAGCTCCCGCCGTATTATCGTGTTCGTTTGCACCATTCGGTTGCTTCATGTAGATTGACTTCTGAATAGGAAATTTTAATGTATTGTTTACACGCTGGGTGGTGGAGTCGTTTTAACGGGAATACGGTGTTCGGTTTCGGAACATTTTTAAGTTACAACTAAAATATTAAAGTGTAAATGTATACATACCTACATGTACCATATCTGGAGAGAGTGAATGTTCGACCTAAACACTCTTTAATCTTTATTTGAATGCAAAGAAACTTATGAATATTATAACTTGTTATACAATTTTTTATATTAGGCTGCAAAGATCTTTTGCACAAAACGATTGAACACCAAACTACTGGTTAAACGATACGCGTAAATAAAACGAGCCACTATGACGCTAACTCGTGAATACGGGCGTAAGTACCTATTAACTAATAAACAGATTAAAATTGACAAACCGTTTAAGTATGTATGAAGTTAATTTTAAAAGAGAATCATTATTTATTTACAGTGACAAACCGTTACTGAATTGAAATAAAAGTTAAATATATAATTAAAAGAAAACGAAGACAGTTTTTTTTTACATTGGAATTTCAATTTATAATTATACTTTTCATATTTATTACCATAATTCAGATCATACCGAATAACATAACATACATTACTTCCAGTGACTACACAGCTATGCACGCGACTAGTCGGCTCGATGAACGCCCCGCGTGGCGCTTACAAACGATTTAGTCGCACCCTGGGGAATGTTACAGTAATTTGTATTGAGTCAATTTTCATAATAAAATTAGTATCGTATTATTTTGGAAGTGATTTATTTATTCACTAGTTTTCGCTCGCACGGTTTACTAACCCGTACATTTTCCGGGATAAAAAGTAGCCTATGCGCTATTCCAGACTATAATCTATCTCTGTGCCAAATTTCATCCAGATCCGTTCAGCCGTTCTGGCGTGAAAGAGTAACAAAGATCCATTCATCCATCCATCCATCCATCCATCCATCCTCACAAACTTTCACATTTATAATATTATTAGGCTAAGATAGAGCCATGTGAAAAATATTCATGGTAAATCTTAAACCATTACCATTAAAAGTTCTTGCTAAAATAGGTGCTTAATCCGATGTATGGCTAAATATTGGTAGACTTAAATATGACTAACATAACAAACTGAAAAGAATATAGATATGTAAAATTTACATCGATATGTGTCAGTATTACGGATTACGTTTCGGCGCGTTCGTGTTCCTTTAACGTTTTATTGGCGTCGAATCCCATCGCCCGTCGTTGTTGGTTACAATGGTTACACTTATAAGCGATTTGGCCGCACCCAAGGTAACGATTACCTTAAAAACCCTTACTAACTTACCTTTTTTACATTTTTATTCCGAAATTGGTTACGAAGCACAATGAGATTTAAAAAAAAATACTAGTATAGTGAGATAATGTTTAGTACATGAAACTGTCGGTTATGTATATGAAATTGGTCCTTCGAGTCGGACTCACAACAGTAACAAATGTAAAATAATATGAATTTTACGCCTATCATTATCTTCTTTTTCCTAATAGATTGTAGCCATTTATTTCAGAAAACCTAACCTACACAGCCTAACCTACATCTACACCTAAACACTAACCTTTCAGGTGAGAGTAGTCACCATGACAAATTAAGATACACACTTTAAAATATGACATGTATGTAAATTGTTTGGTAATTTATAAAATATTAATAATTATCGAAAAGCGATAGACCATTGTCAATTATTCACCAAAAACTTCCCCTCTATCTTTTTGCTGCCCCACAATCTAAACTTTAACCGAACGGCGATCTAAATGTTATTAATTAACGCCCGCCCCAAAATTAATCGCCAACGTTTTCGATTTGTTTTACTAATATTAAAAATTCATCAGTAAGTTAGGGGGCATAAATGTGTTAAAAGATCAATTGTTTGGCAGTTATATGAATTTCAGTAATTTACAATTTGACTCTGACTCGAAGAAGGGCTTATTCTATTTATTCATTAGTGCAATCTTGTGATCGTTCCGCATTTCCTTCACTTGTTTAAACTTCGGAAGTTATGTTTATGAAGCTGTTTAATTAGTAGGTAGTCAATTCAGTTATTTTGTGTAGAAGGTTATAATTAAATAGTACTTCCTTGAAGAAAAATATCCCGGATACTTGCTCTTACGAAGATAGTGTGGCGAGTGCATGCGATGGACGGCGGTTTTTATTACTAGCCGTTATGTTTATCTAATAGGTCGATCTATTTTAATCACTGTCATGATTAGTTTTTATATAATTTCGAAAGGTTGCAGAGAAATATTTAAAAAAATAATGGCAATTTTTATAAATATCACAGTATAAACGCCCGGTTAACGGTAGCGGTGTATCGATTTTCAATTCAAAACTATTTCACAAGAGGGGTGTGCCTATTCCTATTCTTATCCCAAAAATGTGAATAGATCTAAAATTTCACCAGAATCACTCCAATTTTGCATATTTAAAGCAAAAGTAATAAAAATCACAAATCATCCCATCCCAAACACGGAAAGTCAGCTTAAAAATGAACCAATATTTTAAGTCCGGAGTTTGCACGTCAACGAGACGCGGCGAGCGCCGGCGAAAATTAGCTAAAAGTGGCTTTCGTCACCGTCATCCGTACTCCTCGCTCTTACTAAAGAAGCAATAGGTTAGAGCGGGATGGGAGATGCAGGAAAAACCGCTTCAGGCATCAGGAGGTGAAGCGGTAAGCACCCCTATTGTTTTGCACTCCCTGAAGCGCGAACGGTTTGTACTTATACGTCTGTATAACAATTGTAATTTAGAACGAAAATTTTGCGCTTATGTATTGGGGTTACGAACGCGATACATAGTTTCGGTTACAGTCAGGGAACGCTTATAACAGAAGTAGGCACCATAATAAGGTTTACTCTGTAGATAATTAATTAAAAATTTAGATAACTGCAAGAATTAAGTTAAATAAGACTGTGAATAGAAATTTAAATTCAATTTTCACAAGATACATTATTGTGTCAGCTTACATTGACGCTAGTATTAAAGAGTTGAAAGTTCAATGCTTTTACTTTTATCTGAGGAATACATACCTACGGTGAAAAAAGTTGTATTAAAATTAGTTTTTAGGCGTCAAATTAACAACTTGTTACCATGCTTGCCCCACAATTATACGTCCAGGTCGTCACGTTTTTGTTTTCTTTATATTGTTTATAGATTGAGAAATAATTTACCCTCAAAATACATTTTATTAACTAATAATCTTCCTTATACTTATCTCGTGATCATTATTAAATAAACAAAATTAAAAAAGAAACAGAACGAGTCCACGTTGTTTATAATCTGACAAAACGATAGAGACTAAAGAGATTAAAATTTTGATGTAAGAAACGTAAACACGGAGTATGGAGCGCAGAGTGATGTTTCTGACGTGATCCGACCGTTTAACCGTTTTAGAATGCTGCGCTTCATTACTCATTAGCAAATCTTAAGGTTGGACTTCTGCTGTTCCGTAAGTTCCGTAAGTGACCAGGTTTGGGCACCGTAAGTTAGGACGGGCAAGATACACATGTCAAAGAGTTTGGGCTGCAGCGATATTAGGAGTTTACCCTTTTATTTGCTCAATTCATTTTATACGTATATCTAGACCAAAAGGAGGTGCTCAGAAAAAGAAACATCGATGACAATACCCAATGTCAGGCGCACCTAGGGCAGTCATCCTTGTTACTTAATGTTCTAACTAGGTAATCTTTCCTGTCGGTGGAAAGATTATTTGAGCTATTCTAATATATAAATCGGGATGTTTCAATGTTCAATAGAAGGTTTTCCTTCGTTTGTTTTCAATATTACTTTTAAAAAGATTTTTTTATTAATACCAGCATTTACTATACTAATATGGTGTGCATAACACAGAATGTAGTTATTTCTTTGATCCAATGCCATTTATTTCATTTCATTACAATATTTGACACGCTAAGCGAACTAATGAAGTTGGACAATATTTAACTGAATTTGGCTACTCATTCATCTAGTCTTTCCACTTCAATTCAAATGCACATTTTAAGAGAATTGAAAATATCATTTATTTCATTGGAACTTTGAATTTAATTAATGTAATAACACAGACATGCTTTTAATTAAATTCTACATTTTAGTATAAGTGTTCCAGGCAATTTCGTGCTGACAATGTTTCATGATGGAATTCTTGTGGTTAATTTCGATTTGAGAGCTGGTGGAAACTAATGAGACATATACATGGACTGATACAAAATATAAGTCAACGTAACTATAGGATCTTGCGATCAAACCCAAGTTTGTATTCTTTTTTTGAGGAAAGTCAAAGTAACTGTTAACATGAACTTACAAATACATGGTATAGTAAACTGAAAGCAGGATATATTTCTTAGATATAGAGGTGCACATAGAACTGTGTTTTTAATGTTTTATTTACTCTTCTACGTATGTTGCATCGATGTAGGTATTGAAGTTTTTATGAGAAAAAGTCCAAAACCAAATATCGTGGTAAACGACCTCATAGCATATGAATCAATAACCGCTTATTAAAAAGGCAATATTAATTATGATAGGTATCTATTTAATTCTGATTTCAATATCAAAAACAGTTCATTATAAAAAACAACAAACTAGATTACCCGTCAAACCAGAAGTACAGTGATTAAGGTTGAAATTGCAGCATTCATAAGATTTCATTTCGCCTCCGAACAAATAGTTTTGACACGAGCCTTTGATAACCTTTGATGTGATGTAATGAGATATCTAATCTGTGGTTGAAAAGCTCTAGCGGTCGTATTTAAATTGATTTTAGGTGTGGTTTGACAAGGGAGCATGGTGTTTGTAATCTGGTGGCGAGATGTTAGAGGGGAGAACAAGTGTCTGAATTTACTGTTTTGATGTCACTTGGTAGTTCAGTTTTTTTTTTTTTTTTAATATTTCTATCACTCTTTCATCTTACGGTTATTTGAAATAGGAATTAAACATCATAATACCTATTTAATAATTTTGGTTTAATAATCCATACCTATAAGTAGCAAGATACCTATATGAAATGCTTCTTGAAAAAATCATCAGTGACTTTTAAGGAAAGAAGATTCATACTCAGAACAATTTGTGATATTTAGTAGATGTTTTTTTTTTGTATTATTGAACGGTTTGATTATGATAATGAAAACATTTAAATGTTATTGCCATTGGTCTTACAAAATCATATTATTCTCGAAAATATCTTCAATCAAAGCTAAAACAATCGCCAATCAATATAAGTGGAGGATAAAAGGACGACAAATTACCGTTTCTTTTTTTTTTTTTTTCAATCTTCGTACCCAATCGTAGCTACAATGATATTACTGTCGAGGAAAACAATGAACCGGTAATACAGGGAATTTTCAACCTTATCGACTCAAAAATCTTCTCTAGAAAGGTATAAGCAAATACTCGTGTATCGTCAAGATCTTGATGAAAGTCATGCTATCTGCTAATCGGAAAAAAATAATAATTTGGTATTAGATAAATTACATACATTGGTTCTATTTATAAACTATGATTAAGTAATATTTATGAATATAATACATTTGTTTTAATATCATCAATTTATTACTGTCATATTAATGCTTTGGTGAATTTAAAATATTTGCCAAGTACATTTAAATACGGATTCAAAAAAATCTATGTACCCTCTCCTTTTATTTTCCGTATAGGTACCTATTTCCAAAATGTCAAAGGCTTGTTTTAAAACATTGGAATATTTCATGATAGGGTTTGATTTTTTTAAATCTTTTTATAATTGACCCGATTGTCATCAGACAAAGCGACAGAAATTTCGTTGACATTGTTGGCCATTTGTTTCTTAGGGGCGAAAAAGACCCGAGGCGTTAATGCAGCATTTGCTTTTGAATTTTCAACCGTATATGTACCTCCAAATACGGTTTGTTTTAGAGAGTATATATGAGGTATGCAGGATTAGGTTCTCTTTGATGCTCTCAATAGGATTTCACGCATAGTTAGTGTTAGAGCAATATTGTGGAAAGTTCTTTGATTCTGGGTGTATTTTTGATTCCATGTTTCACGGTCTTTGAACCTTTTAGGGGAATAAAACGTGATAGTGACAAAGACACTCCATGTGTTGCCGTAGAGATATTTTCAGTACCTAGTTGTATCTACCTATTTAAATTTGGATATTGGGTAAGCCAAAAATTATTATCAGTTTTTTTACAAACACGAACTAACCCGAATACCGCGCTGGATCAGCACAAGCAGCTACTAGTAAAAGCGTACAGAACCTACTCGTCCAAAACATACAGTAGTTACATTTTTTAGTAACTAACTACATGATAATTTTACTATATTTACAAATGAAACAGGTACATAGCATTTTTTTAACATTATTCCTAAAATATACCTTGTTGATTCCTGATTCCTTTCATTTTGTAATTGCAATAGAAAAAGTAGGACGATTTCAAGAGTATTATAACCGCATTGTTAACTTTGAGTTGAAAAGTGATGTTCTTAATGAATATCTGGATACACAGCCAGCTGCGCGTTTATAAGTACGTATTTCATGATTGATTATATACTCATGCAATTAAATCTCGATCTGATGTGCTGTAATTAAATTGGCCGCGCAGATTGTTCGTGTTTAAATCGATCGGTTTGCCGAGCTGACCATTCGACCTCTATTACTAATGCGGGGTAATTAAAGATGGTGATTCAGGAGGGTTAACATCTTGAAACACGTGCTTAGTGGCTAATGATATTTTATATGCAGACCAAAAAAAAGCATGAACACTTTATTTCTAGTTTCCATGCCTACTTATTTCTATTTTATCTTTATACAAATTACCACATTCCACTTGGTAGAGATGTTCTGAAATAATCGACCACTATCTTCATTGGTTTAGCTTCACTCACAGTAGTGACACGCACAAAGGCACACGCAGCGAAGTTTTGCATTGACGTAAGACATCTATTAGATGTCTTGTTTTAAGTGTGTCCAATTTAATTGCCATCTTAGAGATAGTCTGATTGTGGTACTTGTAGATTTTTCTTATAACTTGCATCGAATAAGCTGCGAAATGACTGTGTTGTAGCGACTGTACTTTCAAACGAGAAATCGTAAGATCCGTAACACTTCAACATAGACCCATTTCTTGTAGGTGCAAGATTATTGCTAAATACTCACCTTAATAAATAAACTTGAGGTTCTACTCATCCCTCCAAATCACAACTTTCAACTAAACCTATTCATAGTAGAGTCCCAATATTGTTATCCAGCGAAGCGTCCACACAGCTTCGGTCATATTCGCCGAACATCGATCATTTGAAATGTGATCCTTGTCGGTTCGTGTAAAAGCACTATCTTTGAGGGATAATCTTTTAGTTGCTATATAGTGGAAATAGGCTAGAAGTTTGGGATCGTCTTTATTGTTTTGAAAATTGTGAGTTTTTATATACATTAAAGATATTTTTGCACGATTATGACTAGTAATTTTAAGTTCAACCCATTGTTACAAAATCCAAAATGGATATAACTATATGCTTACGTATGTATATAACCTCGAACGTGTTTGATGATCGTAGTCCATATCTGTGCATAACATGTTTGTATTGGCCTAGGAACAGTCTTTTACTACAGCTGTGTATTCTTTATCATTATTTGTTGTACTCATCATCTTTTGTTTGTTCCAGGCTATGGCACCAATTCGTTATCGGCTATGTCAAAGACGACGCTTGATGCCCATACGCATCTACGTCAACCAGGTTAGTAATTTTAAGTATTGAATACTATTTTTTTTAATTGACTTTATAATTTTTTATTTCTATAATGAGTTTACTGGTCTGTATGTACTCCTATCCAATTAGTTTGAAACCAACCGCGAAGAAGCTAGCGGCTACTATACAAAAAAAAATACTAATGTTAAATACTAAAATAATCAAAACAAAAAGATATATCTTTTCAAATCATCTTTAGCCTATATATGTATATGTTACGGCTAATAGCCGAAGTGCGGTTGCACCTAGTTTTAGCCGGCTACAACTAGGTGCAGCCGGCCACATGCGGTTAAACTTAGATGTATCCTACTTATCTTCGGTTAGAACTAGGTTTAGCCTTCATCATAGCGGCTAGAACTAGGTGCAGCCGCACACCGGTGGTTAAACCTAGGTGTATCCTATTTACCATCGGCTACAACTAGGTTTTCAGTTCAGTTAAGCATTTTGGTTTTGTTTTGAGATTCTTGTCTTGCGTTTCCCGATTGATATAATAAACCAATATTGTTTAAAACCTGATACACAAAGCCTTTTAAAAACACAAGACCTGTCCAAGACTCAAACACTTTTCGAGCAATCTAACGAACTATAAATTCTCGGAGGGTCCGACTCCAAACACTCGGCCACTGTTTGTTGTCCACGGTCAGTTACCCAAGGCATATAAAGGTTATTTATGACCATATATACCTCGATGAAACGATGTTTTTGTAACTGGAAATCGTCAAGAATCTACAAGTACACTGGCCATTGGTTGTAGAAATCCTTATTACGTTACAAAAAGAGAATAAAATGAAAGATATTGATCACCACAATCAATGTACAATTAAATCATTTTATTTATTTCGGGGTTATTATGCAAAGCTTCTGCGAAACTGCTACTTAAGAGCCGAGACACCGAATAACCACTCCTAGTCTGCCAAGGTAGATTAAAATCAATAGCAATTCGATTTTGTGGTTTGGATGGAATTCAATAAATTACACGCTTAAATATTATAGGACACTAGAAAATGTTTAACAGGACGTAACAAATAAATGTCGATGATCAGAAATCAGAAAACACTACTAACGATACTCTCATAGCTAATGAAGATCGTAACTGAAGTGGCTTCAGTTATGGACCCCAAATACGTGTCCCTTTTACTGATTCACCACCTAATGTAAGCTAATCTGATAAAATGTAATTTTGTAAGTGAACAGAAAATTATATAGCAATTTTAATTTGATGATCGTGACAACGAAGATTAACAAGCCAAGATTTTTACCAAAACATAAGACGCGCGGCTGCGGAGTATGCTCTAAAAGCCGTGCGGTTAATACGTTTGGCCGGCAACAACGTAAGAATTCATACTACCCAACCGAATAATATTGTAAATATATTGAAAATATGCATCATCCCGAGATCTTAGATAAAATATGTACTAACCGTTGAGAATAGAATAAATATCCAAGTGCATATGCAAATATGAAAAGGCATATAATCCGGTCTCTATTCATGATACATAATTCTCTTATAATCATTGTCGCATTGCAGTTTGAGGCAATTATCCTTCGGTTTGATACGACTCTTTTTACTTGAAACAAAAGAAGCGTAAAGCGAAATCATCACACCACGGTAAGAGATCAAAGTTTATACAAACCACAATATTACTGAACCAAGTGAACATTGTAACACGACCCTAGACAGACGCCAGGCACGCGGCTCCGGCAAACAACGGAGGCAATGTTTTCTAATGAAATCGAGAAGTGACGCGCCTGTGTGCTGTCACTCATTCTCGCGAAACTTCGGGCTTAAAAACCTTATAAAAGAAAAATAGTGCATTCGATGGCTTACAACGTGTCACCAATACCATCAATCAGATTCGTCTTAAAAACATGTGTAATATATGTCGCCGAGGTGTTTACTACTAAATACTTCGACAGCCGATTGGTGCAGTTGAGCGATCGGCTGCGGCGCTAAATGTCACAAGTTCGATTCCCGCACGAAGCAAATATTTGTATGATGTACATTTCCGGGTCTGGATATTTGTGTTTGTAAACGCACCCACGATATTAGGAAATATTCCAAGAATGGGGAATCTTTTACTTAAAAAACAAAGATCCACTCTTGGCGAAATGAAGTCTATGAAACGTTTACTTTCATTGTTTTTGTAGACCTGTAATTTGTCTAAAATAGTCTTAACTCGGGGCTAAATCGACAGTTTTTGATCCCATTCCAGTAGAGGAAGATATTTAAAATTCTATAAGTACTTATAATAATGTTGTTTCATTCTTACAATCATTGCATACCTTTAATTTCCAAACAAACTCAATAATTACGTCATAAATTCGAAATATTTGTGACATTCAGCTTATATGGTAGTCACGAGGTTCAGGAATGCCTTGTTCGGGCACCTGGCTACATACTTCGAAACAATACAATTGTCCCAACTGCTTATTAACATGCGATTTGTTATCGGGGTATATATGTATATATACAACAATGTGTAACTGTGCTGCGCATTGTTTAAGATTTGGGAAAAAGGGGTAAGGAGAAAGCAGTGTTTGTAAAGTAATCACTAAACAATACTTCTTATTTTTCATAAAACACGGGTTGGTTAATTTACAACGTAATTCGATATATTATTAAGAGCTGACCTTTTTCCATTTAAATCACAGTTCTTGTCAGTCTGTAATATCCCACTGCTGGGCAAAGGGTTTTTTCCGTGATTTCCCATTAATCATGATTCTTAACAATTATCACGGTTCTTCATTAAACTATAAATTTTCCATATCCTATTTATTTCATTATATCATTAAATTTGATATCCAATATAGGTAGGGCACTTTAATCTGCTACTTAAAATTATATTATTACTATTTTTAGTGTTGTCGTATCTTAAGACCACATTCTATCTTTTTTTTTGTTTAATCCTATATCACGCCAAAGTTATTACAATCACTAGCCCTGACCAGGAAAACATGTTTACAGACGTTTGATCGGTCGCACCCAGTTCCATGCAAACAGGGGTGTAAGTAAAAATACGAAAGAAATCAAAACGTTGTTTTCGCAGGCGTGCGTGCGGTGACGGCCGACATTGTCTTTTTGTGTGCGATTGTAGTGAGGGGCCCATGTCATGCGTAACTTATCGCCTTTGACGCTATTCAACCGAATTTGGGAGTATGTAAGAATTCACTGTGAATATAAATCGTTTTGGAGATGTTCCAAGTCGTTTCAAGTTTTTTTTGCGGAACTAAATCGAGCTCTCTGGGTGTTTTTGGTAGATGAGGATAAAGATCGAACCTACCCATGTATCTATCATTTACAGTATAGGAGCTTCGACATCATTAATATTAATATTCTTGTTGACATTCACCAAAGAATAACGATTATAGGATATAGAAAGAACGTAGTTTCTATAAGTCTGTATGGACTGATGAGATGGGAGTCTCGTCACAAACCATAATTATCCCAAAAATAATATCTAAAAGTGCTGACTGTCTAATAATAGTAATTCAATTTACGTACGAATATAATAAAGGTTACAAATGTGTCATAAAGATTAAGTAGGCACAAAGTGCACTTACTTTGGATGAATTGATGCATTGTGTAACCTCAGCTAAAGCGCCGTATATCAAAAATGTATTGTGATAGGTCATCGACTTGACACATTTTACTGATGTTATATCTGTGCACTTTTGCTTTTAACTGTGGCTAAATCTAAATGACGCCTTTAATTTCCTAATTATAAGAAATGCAGTTAATTATTTTACTGATAGTCAATATAATTAAGACTGTCGCCTGCGGTATTTCCGGACCAATACGACCTTCAAACCTTCAAGAAAAGAGCGTACTCCTTTTTAAAAGGCCGGCAACGCACTTGTGACTCCTCCGGTGTTGCGGGTGTCCATGGGCGACGGTAATCGCTTACCATCAGGCGATCCGTCTATTCGCTTGCCGCCTATCGCATAAAAAAAAGACAAATAAACCAAAATATAATTAAGAGGTTACGATGCAAAAAGTAAGATTTCGCGTCATAAAAAATGCACCCTTTTGTCACAAAGCTTTTTTAACAACACATTCTAACCTGGTTAAGCTATAAACTCCCAAGAACCCAAAACGAGATCTCCCGATTGATCTCACAAAACAATTACTAACCAATAATCATGCGTCTTAACAAATAGAAATGTCAAAATAAATCTGCCGGGGTGAACATTATTGAATCCGGGAGTGGGGAGCCCTGACTCGCAATCAAACGGCTAATGCTACAGGGGCCACGGAATTGCACTAACGACTCACTGGGGGACTCGTAATGCACTGAAATCGATTAATTATCCTTTTATTATTATTTTATGGGCCTTTTGCTATTTATAACTAGTATCTTTGAATCAAACGATTTGCTAAGGCCTAAGATTTTTTGCCACAATCAATGAGTGGAGTTGGCATGCAGATGATGTTGATTAATTTTTTTTTTGTGTAATCTTCTATTTCATCGTTTATGTTAACGTGTCCATGGTTAACCAAGTTTTTTCTTTTTAGTTTATTTTAACTATCTTTATTATATCTTTGAATAAAATAGCCAAAATTTGCACCTATTTTGTGTACCTATATAAGTTAGAAATATGGCTAATACATACTTTGATAAAATCCTTTTTTTTTTTACTATCTTTTGACGCATATCTTTACGATCTAGCTGTATTGACCTTCTCATATTACCAATCGAATAACCTTAATCTTTAAAAATAAAAAATTATTAAAATACTCTTAGCTCATAAAATATTAAGCGAAGGAAAAATGCCTTAAAATGACCACCTTTTATTGATCGACGGATGTCTATGCTGGCGTCATAATTGGAATACAAATTCGCTCTTTGACGCCGCGGCCGCACGTCGCGTCGGGCAGTGATTTGGCCCTTTGTGCCGCACGCATTAACTCCTTCAGGCCTCCAACTACACCCCACATTTTATCACAATCCAACCGAAAAGCAGCTTTAACTCTATCAATCAAGACACAAAATTGTTTCTCAACAAACACCGCCACCGATTTTCGATTTTCAGCTAACGCAGTAAGAACTATTTCTCTTTTGTCGTATTGACGCACATCATTGGCTCTCAAAGTTACCCGTCGAAGAATAATGCGTCTTATTACGTGTTAATAAAGTTTGATTTGGTTCTTGCGTGTGTTTGTACTGTGAAAGATTAGCGATAATGGCGCGTAATTACAGTAGAAAAGGCTAACACTGTAAGGTTCATTTGGCGAACACCAATCAGTTGTAATGTGAAGGGGTTTCGGTTTGAGTACAGCTCTGGGCACCAAATGATTCACTTAACGGCAAACACTTGAAGAGGCCCTTGTAAAGACGTCTCAGAACTTTCTTTACGCAGCATTTATTTTGGCTATTGAACATCTGAATTAAAATTGAAAGTCGCAGATGTCAGTATGTAGGTAGGTGTTTCATAGTTTATCTTGCTACTGTACCAATTTCATCAATAACTATGTAAAATCGATTTGATGTCCCCAGCCTTCTTAATAACGACTGTAATTTTAGCGACGATTATAATTACAGGTCTTTTGTTTTCCATATACCTAATCTATAATATAAATTACTTTTCCATATATTTTTAATTAACTATTATATTTGTGAGTAAACTGGTATTTATGTAGGAAAATAACTTACTGTATGTAACTATAACTGCAACAAATCTTCAATAAACCTCAAGAATTTTTTTGTAACTGGTAGCCTCGACAAATATCTACATCTCTATCAAGAAATTTCTCGGCAGTGGCACAATAAATTTCATATGGAGTTCACCATGTTTGCAATAAGAATGTATTGTTGACAGACCGTCGAGAGGGAAGCGACAGACCGTCCCGGCAAACAGCGGGGGACATATTGCCCACTGGTAAAAATAAAACCGAGAAATATGCTGCCCTTAGTTTACTCGATAATAAAATAGATAAGCGATAATTTTTAAGACTGCGCCTGGAAAAAGTCAAATGAAAAGGCATTAGTGAAATTATGAGGCAATACAGTTTAATTTCTTCATTTTTCTCGTGATATTTTTATGACTATAATAATTAGGTTGATTACTAACCGTAAGATGCTGATTCTGAGTAAAACACTTGAATTCTCATCGTTAATCATTCATAGCATACTTGTACTTAATATCTAAAGACATATAATGTTTCAATTGATTTTTTTTTGTAAGACCGTCCCGGTTTTAAGAAAAAAATAAAAAGCGATCGCATACAAATAATAACGGCGGTATACCAAAATCAAACGTCTTCATCCAAGATACTTTACAAATCAGAAATCAAATGATGTGATACACAAAAACAATCAAAGGACCAATAAGTGGTAACAGGAGCAACGACGGGGCGCACGTCCCACCAATTTTGTTCGCAAATGGAAAATGTAATCACTTTCGACAATTCCATTTAGGACGTTCCAGTGATATAACTTCGTTTTTGCAGGTGATTGTATGATTCTAGATATTCGTGATTATACAGTTATCTGTTTTGGGTTATGGAATGTGATTTATTTCGAATTTGAATGTTGGTCTTAATGTGTTTTAGTGCTTCCGTCTAACTTAACCGTGTTTCAACGTGAAACTTTCTCACCTTTTCCAAATACATTTTGTCTTGCTTCTTTTTGGATTGTGTGGTTTTTATAGACTCTTACCGTCGCTTACCCTTTTGACACACTGCTATCACAAATCCACCTATCCCCATGTACAGCAACTGGTTTCTGTTTTAATTATCTGCAGCTTCTTTTTATCCTAGTATAAAATAGGTGTAATTTTCAATCATTCTTACGGGGTCCAAATATTTGTTCCGGGCCAGGTTACAAGATTAATTATGAGTGCAGGTTACGTACTTGAGGAATATAATTAAGGAACTATCTTCTACATCTCACAACGCTCTATATGACTGACAAGATATGCATAGTTTAAAATTGGGGGCTTTTAGACTTTCTATAAATATAATCATTTCGCTTGCCCGTCCAAAAACGAACCAAAACGGGTGTAACGTCAAACGAATGTAAATTGGTCACCGTTTGGAAGGGGTGCCGATTAGAACGGATTATTAACTTGTGTCGAGATATAAAATATGGTTTAGAAATTATGGGGCATTTTAGAGTTCATAATACAATGATTTAATAGAGAAATGATTAGATTTTTATGGCTGATTACAAAAGAATATTAATCAGATGAAAATGAAAAATTGGTTTATGGAATTAAGTTTTTTTCAACAGTAAGTTATATTCCGACAGTATATTTTTCACTTTTATACAATGTTCCTATATTTGGTCAGTATTTCAAAACACAATCTGATATGTCTCTATCCAGTCATCGTATCTAAAGACAATATTCAAGTACAAATCGCATCTGATAGAAACTGCTGGGTTAATCCATCCGCATCACTTTGGGCTCCGCTTCGTAACGTATCGCAACGCTCAGAAACGTTCCCCGATCATTTATCATAATCATCTCGATTGGATCGCGCCTCGCCCCTACAAGCGGCTATTTACCCACCCTCGATTTAACTATTATTGTGAACATTTTTTTATGCTCAACTTGGCTTTTGTCAGTAACAGTGAGTTGCAACATTCGCCGTCTTTCATCTTCGTTAATAGCGCTTTGACAGACTTTAATAGGCTCTTCTTCCGCTTCATTAATGTTGCAAATCACCTTGTATTTACTTTTATGTTATACTAGTGTAATACATACCTACGTATGTTTAATGATAGCCTCTCTTTTATATAAGAGATGGGATGGAATCGGTTAATGTAGTCGATCAGTTGATTTCCCAGTAAAATACGTCGATACTATAGTAAATAATTGCTTTAAGATGCAAAGCGCCCTTTCAAATTGGTACAGATGAATTCATGTGCGCTTAACTTTATAGTAAAAACTACTACAGTATGATTGATTTTATACCCAATACAGAATATTAATTTACGGTAATCTATCATCATAAGGGCACACAGTAAACGTCCACTGCTGAACTAGGTGGATGACCACATGAATCTCACAGATATCCTAGTAGGAGTACAAAAAATAATTAAATAATATTGTTTACTTGATTTTCAATTAATGTATTTACTTCACCATTGAATTCATATCTGAATTACATATTATAACTCAAGGAAAGTGACCGAACGAAAGAACCGAAAACAATACTTTTAGTAATGGTGCAACTACCCTGCTTTACTGACAACAATATCAACGATAAATTTGTCTGCATTTTTCTCAGTTGCTATGGTTTCTGTTGTATCATAGGTACGGTTTAAAAACATAAATTTCACCATTTCATAAACCCGAAAGAATTATCTATGGATATATTTGTCCCAAGTGGGAATAGAATCTGCGACACAAAGCGTATTTTGTGGCAGGTCTATATTAAAACAGTTTGAAAAAAAATGCGTTCATATGCGTCGTGATTTTACTTTTAACCCGTGTTATCGTCGTGTTGTTCGTCATGTTAGCGTGTTGAGACGCATAAGGTTCATTTTAATTACGGATGACGGCGATTTACAGACTCAAACCACCTACGTCTAAAGACATTATTTATGATGAATTGGCAATAAACAGTTTGAATTTGCGCACCCAGTATATCCTTATGATGTTTCTTAAAAGCTGAGTCCTATCCCAAGCAATGAACTCTGATAGGCAGAATTGCCCGATTGACTGGACCATTTCATATATAACCTATTTAATGATCAAAAACTTGTAAATTCATCAATAATAACCAGAATTCATTCGTCCAAAATCATTTGGTCTCATCGAACATCGAACAAAAGTTTTAATGCACATTCAATGTTCAGCTCCTAATTCTTAATTTCTTGCTATACAATAAGTCCAACTTTTTGGAACCATGCAACTGGATTTGACAGGCAAAGGGTATAATTTTTTTTTTAATTTTGAGGCCACTTTATGCACCTCCAGTTCAGCTTTTTTTAAATTATAACTAATTAAGCATTGTAACACTCTTACATTTTATTGAACTCTATGATAATGATAAAGTAGATTTTCAACGATTAAGATGATACCTCTTACCGTCAAATTACGCTTTGAGGTTAATTATTAATCTAATCAGCAGCCTTTTGATCAAAACTAACAAGTAAACTGTTTAGCTGGGTGAAAACCATGCACCATTGAGTGCTTGGCACTTGTCGGTGTAGCAAGTTTCATGTAACGTAGGAGTAACATGAATCTGAAGCCAACTATTTTATTTATTTTTGTTTCTACGTTTGCTTTTTCCTTCAGTTGATCAATGTGTTTTTGAACTTGGTCCTCCTCTTTTCTTTTTACCTGTATTTTTTAAACATCACGCCTGTATATCCGTAAGGTTAGGCAGAGGTGTACTTAATTAGGCTGCAGGACTCAGGGTCCGTATTTCCCACAAATTGAAACCAGACCAAATGAAATCACCATTATAAATATATTTTAAATAGTGTACAAGGGTGTCGATTCGTTACGTTCTCTTGCTTTATAGTCCGTCCTGCTCGAGTGTCATTACAATTGCCACTTCATTATGGCATTAACAAAGGCGAGAACTGTCGTTAGGGGGCGCTATTGTTTCAATTTCAATGTGCCATTGGAATTATTACTATAATTTGCATAGCCGACGCTCGTATGTATAAAATTATGAGGGCGATTTTTTATGGTTGAGACTAGGGAGTAGTGGGGTAGTCCGGGTACGAACGGGTAGTTCATGGGTTGTGGCTTGGTGCGTGCCGTATTTTTTAAATGCTCTTCAGTGTGATACTTGCGTTGTAAGTTTGTCCATAGTGATCGCAGCTTGGAGTTATACACGATAAAGGTGTTTTTTTTTAATCATTAGCCATCGCGACCGATATGGCCGAAAGTCAATATCTTATCCTCTGCGCCAATCGTGCCGTAAAATTTACGAGTTGGGTCACATAAATGCCAGTGTAGAACATACTTTAAAACCTTTAAAATAAAACACTAAACAGTAATCCATCACGAATTATTCAAACGTGTAAGGCCGCCGACACAGTGTCGACGACTAGCCGACGGCCGACTATCTATGCAAATTGAGATAGTTGCACACCCGGCTCATTATGCCTATTTGTAATGCAATCTATGCAATGTATCTGGGTTTTTTCGGTCAGCATTGTTGGCGGTTCAGTCGTCGTGGCAACGTTATCTTTTACGATGGTAGGTGATCTACTGCGAGGCGCGATTGCGACAATCGCCTCGTGATTTGCTGTTAAGGTTGTCGCGTCTCAAACGACCGATTGCAGATAACCTTAGAGGGGTAGTTAAATTGTGAAGGTTACTTTTTATATGGGGATTCAGGAATAGGAGTAAAATTTCTTAGTCTGCAAAACGACTAAAGAGATAGTTCTCCAGGAAATTCACCAATAATATAACAGATGTTTGAAATGGATCTTGCCGGTTACCTCAAAATCCTCATGTTAAATATAACAAAGCATAGATAGTATCATGCCTGTGTTACTCGAAAGGAAAGCATAGGTGTACTATTTAATTATATACCTACCCACATTTTTCCGATTCCATTATTCAGTCATATGTATATACCGGGCACAATTCCAAATGCTTAAAAATTGGAAAAACTCAGTATATCCACCATTTCTCCACTTCGGGGATTGAACTCTAACTCACGTTCTCTTCTGCGCTTACGAAAACTAGGCCCGTATCAATCATTACAATCTGAAAATGTCTGGGATTATAACCCTTAAGCAACAAGCCTTAGTTCTTGTGATTCTGTAGGTGTCAGAATAACTATTAATGATTCTAGAAAATCATTCGGTTGTTTCGCATGGATTGGTACGGAGAATTAGATTTGAACTTGCTGCTGATCGATTGCCCAAGAGCAAGTCATCAACTGAACTAGTCATAATCAGACCATTAACACGACAACACAATTCTTCTTCTCAGCTGCTCGAAGGTGTATAGCGACCAAGTTAGTAATAAATAAGTGGGTGATTGCAAAACCAGTCCTATCAGTTTTTCTTGTAATAAGAGTTAATCCGTCGAGTTGCCTAGTTGGCTAAAGAAACAAATATCCAAGGTATGAATGAAGTTTTCTCAGGATAATATGCATTCGATCATCTATCTAACTTTGATAGATAAGCAGCAACGGTTTTCAGTGAATATATTCGTCTTTCATAATGTAGCACAAAACTATGTTCCCCGAAGGATTAGTCAGAAGTGTACTGTTGTACACCCACATGTTCGAGCCCCAAGTAGTAGAGGGCGAGCCTATTGCCATCTATCGGGCACAGTTTTTGGATTTGTGGTGGTTCTGATAATTTCCATACCTACGAAATTAAAAAAAAGAAAATAAAATGAACTTTTAATGATAAAATCGTGAACATCGGTGACCATGTTTACCTGAAAATATAAGTCTTTGTTCAAGTGTTAAGTCAATTATATGGGATTGCATAAACTGGTTGCATAGTTTATCCAATGTCATTTCAATACACGTTTCTTGGCGATGATTTTTATCTTGTCCAAGGAGGCTTGGCATTTGGGTATGTTACCACGAATTCAGTCCTGTTATGTCCTTTTAATTTGGTCACTCAGTCTTTGTATTCGTCTTAAGTTTTACCCTTTACTAATTAGATTCATCATTTTCCCCCTAAAAGGAGAGCCGAGTCCCTGGCAGCATTGTAAGAAATTATTTTAATTTGTAAAATATATTTTCAATAAATTATTTAATACATCAAACGTTTCAAAATTGTTTCAGATCCATATCAAATGTTCGGGCCTACAAGCAGTCGATTAGCAAACTCAGGTTAGTAATTTTAAGTATAATCCAAGGTGGCCGGTAAAAAAAAAATTAAAGTACATTTAAAACGTCGATAAAATAGATTACATAGTGCTTTCTAATTTATGAGCCTTACTCTTGTCTGCAGCTGATGCATATTGTGTTTTGATGTTAATTATTTTATAATTATACATGAAAAAACTAATGTATCGAGAACGTACACTGATCTTTATAAATATTGTAATCGTTTATTGATAATAAACATTATAAACAGGAATTATGCTTTTATAGTATAAATACTTGTAATAATACCATTCTGACTTTGTCGATTTAATTTTATTTAACAACTTGATAATAATTAGAGTCGGTCAATCAAACTATAAAACTAAGAATAAAAAATAAGAATTGTCGCACAACACTAATAAGTGATTTAGTGCCATAGTACAAATTTACGTCGGCTCTCAGAGGTGCAAGGGGCAGGTGACCTGTGAGAAAATGGGGTGGCCAATTCTCGCAAGGAAATCACGCGAGATCTCGATAACGGTCCCCAATATGTTGGGGTCAAACGGGCATTAGCTGTTACTTATCACTGCGATTTAGGGTTAGGTACCGTGAAGTGATTTTGTAACGTGGGATATTTTTTACTAAATTGACACTCAGGTAATTTGAATATTATTTTTTTACTTTTGCTTGTGGTTTTAATTTGAAGTTCTCAGTAAATTACCTCCAATGCTATGTGTATAATGTTATATGACCATATAAAATATGGATGTGCGACTGTGGCGGATATCTCTTTAGATACACCCGCAAGGCGGGTGGCACGCGGTCTTTTTCGAGTCGGTTTTAACACAGTTTAGTGCGACTAATAGCTGATCATCAGCTTATTTTCATAAAATGAACAATCTGTCTACAGGTGCACAAAAACTGACAAAGTGAATAAGATTTCTCAGAGTGTTAGTGAGACTACTCTCACCTCAGTTGTTCCGATAGAAATTTTTAATCCTACTGGAATAGATTCATTCAAAATGTGAAATTGTTTCACAAAACATAGGCATTTATTTGAAAACCTGGTAAGTAAGGTAAGATAGCTGCACTTTTATTTGTTTATCCCAAACTGCCACCTTGTATATTGTAGCTCGCGAGTCAGTGCCACAAGATATTGTCAATACAATTCTTAGGTCTATGAATGTCACACGCGATGGTTTTGATAACGCCACGAATGTGTCGACGTCACGAAACTACATGTTATTAGCGTGTTTACGGAAAACGTGTGGACCTTTTTGTTGTTTTCCTTTAGTTTAATTGTTGGAAGGAATATAAAAACATAGTTCAAGGAAACGTAGAATGCTGAGATGTTTTGAATTTGAATATGAAATCTGCTTGCCACTCTTTAATACAGGCAAGCGAATGAGAAAAGATTCCTTGACCGATGTCACGAACTTAGTCTCAAAATTGTAGTGTGATATAAACTAAACATAAATATCAACCAATCATAAAAATCACTAAATAGAGACATAGCTATGAACACTATCAAGAGTTTCCGTTGTAACACCTACTATATTGTAGACTAGCTTTTGCCCGCGACTTCGTCCGCGTGATCTACATATATGTATAATAAATAAATAAATAATTTATAGCCTATAGCACTCGGAGATGATATAGCTATCGATAGGTGAAAGAATTTTCAGATTGGGATCATTAGTTCCGGAGATTAAAAGTTTGTTTGTATGTAGGGGGGTCTACATACAAACAAACTTTTAATTCTTAATATTAGTACAGATAAGAAATAAACTTATCAAATAATATATGGGCTGACTTCTAGTCTCGTATTTTCTACTAGAAAAATAGTATTTCATGCCACATCAATACACTACACGCTCTTAATACTATCTATACGATCGACCCTTCAGAAGTCAGAAATGTTAACCTGCTAACTGCAACAGGGGGCCACTCACAACACTTAGATTTATGTAAATCGCACGTTATTACGGCGATATCGAAGTGAATTTATTTGTGTAGGGTGACTTATACTGTTAGTAATCAATGTTAATGACACTTAAATTGACTGGGGTTAGGGCGGAATTTTCTCAGGAATATGTTCTGGATTATAAAAATATTTGTGTTAATTTGATTTTCCGAGTGTCGATAGGAATTCGTACTTTGTAAATCCTTGAGTAATAATAAGAATAAAATAAAAAGAGGGAGGTTTTATAAAAAAAAAACTGTGCAAACTGGAAACTAGGCAGATAGTTTTATATAGGCAATCCATAAGAGGAGAAAATGGCAATTTGAAATTTAAATAAATCTTTTTACGTGGATGGAATTTTGATTAGTTCGTAATATTTTTAGTTAGTGTGTCTTAAGTTATAAGTAAAGATTCTTTTTTGCATATACTTAATTCCGATTTATTTATATTTATAATATACGTGTTCTAGTGTAGTGGTGTCAGCGCACCATATTTAAAAGTGCACTGACCACTTAATTTAAAGATGTTATGGTGGAAACTGTACCAAGTAGTAATGCAAAATTAAATTGCTAATATTACTACAGTAACTTTGGAACCTTTAAAATATGTTTTCCTTTTCATTAATAATAAATAAAACCCCTATAATAATTTATATATATACAGGGCAATGAAACACGTTCACATTAGATCAAAGAAACGATTACACATGTTCACGGATCGCTGCGCCGTCGCACCTTTAAATCATACCGTATAATTTACTGACAGTAAATCTTAGCCCAGCGCACGCGCCGTTGAACGAAAAACAATTAGCGCCACGTGCCAACCCTGACTTGTAATTATTGCCGCACCTTACCTGTGCACGCGATTGTGGCAACCCTAGGTTATCGAGATACGTGTAGGCTTTATTGGTAGGTTTGTTATCTTTTAGGGATAACTAAAACGTCGAGCTACTTTTTTATTTATTTATTCATCTTTACTGGTAATAATTTAATTGGAATGATGGTACCTACGTACTCAAGGAGAGGACAAAGCAGACGGTAAACTTAAATAAATTCTCAATTTGTCTAAAACATCAAAAAAATAATCACAATTCTTGTATTATAATCATACAGCTCAGTTATTTGCACTATTACACTTACAACGTATAAATCTAATATTAGTAATAGTGTATTATCAAAAACGAAGCTACTTCCCACATCCATTCTAAGGCCGGGAGCACAATATTTTGCCGATCGACGCATTAATTGCGAGTCATAAAATCGATGAGGCATACGGCCAACAATGAATCAAGTGAGGCGAGATGCGCCGCTACAAACGTTGTGACGTAAGACTCGATCCGCGTATAAATCACGTGAAGGCACGCTCGTGTGCTCCCACCCTTAGTGTACGGTCTATAGAACAAATGGGCGTTGGGGATGAGAAAATATTTGGACGTCATATAAATTATTCGTAAGATAGGAAGTGATTTTCATTTAGTATTTGTAGGGCTGAAGTATAATAATAAACTATAACAAAATAGTAGGTACTGTAGGTACCATTTAAATTTAAAAAATACCAACACCCAATTACCAAAGGAGAATTAATTTTTTTTATGAAAAATTTGTGCATATTAACAAACAATTAGGTTTATAATAGTAATCTACACTATGTTTTAGAATTTAGACTATATTAGGTTTAAACGACTGTTAATATTTCGTTGGTTGATTAGTACATTCCGATTAAGGTTGATTCTGATTATTTAAAGTAACATAATAATGATGTAACAAAGACGATAATTCAAGAGCTACTTACATATTATTTTCCGCTATCCCGCAAAGAGGCGAATCGTTAAAACTCCCCTAGCCCGTCGCCTTTCCACCAAAATAACCGTATCTAAATCATTTCTGCTGCCCTTACAAGGCCGGTTCCACACGAGTGCACTCGTCGTTGCTCGTGCGCGGGTATAACACACCGCCCAATATCGCGTTTCCCACCCTGCCCATTAGCCCCAACTATCCGTCTGTGTGGGACGCGCCGATTTCATTGTGATGCCTTTTTTTTGTTATTTTAATGACCTGTAACCTCTAAACGTGTAGTGTTAATGAGAACATTTGGCATTTAATTTGATATCTTTATTAGCACCAACAATACTTATGATGTTTGCTCGCTCATGGACTCTAAAACTTCTTTCGTCGACTCGGCAGTTCAGTTACATGGGAATCAGTCATGCCACAGTGATAAGATTAGCCAGTCAGCCAAAGTGTTATCAAGGTTAACAGCCCAGGGTGCCCTAGACTATCTCAGGTTTCATCTCTCGTGGAGGCTTTTTCTATGTGACCCATAAATATTGACAGCTAACTACGAGGGAGCAACTCATATCATAAACACCGCAACAGTGACGTATTACTAGACCTATTATAATATTAAACAACGACACAACAAGTATTGTAAAAATTTCACACAAGCCACTTTTGTAATTAATCATGATAGAAATTAATGAGTTTGGGAATAACGAGGTACTCGGATGTTGTCGGATTAATGTTTGGTCAGACACGTTACTTTAATTTTACATGCCTCTTTCCTAATAAGTTACCCCAAATAATCTCGTTAACTTCACTCCTTCTAGGTTCAGGACAGATTCAGCTGTGGCAGTTCCTCCTGGAGCTACTGAGTGACTCTAGTAACGCGGGCTGCATCACCTGGGAGGGGACCAACGGAGAGTTCAAGCTAACCGACCCAGATGAAGTGGCGCGCCGTTGGGGAGAACGCAAGTCGAAGCCAAACATGAACTATGACAAGCTCAGCCGCGCCTTGAGGTAACCACCACGGCAGTATAGCGAGCCGTTGCGACTTGTCGGGTACCCTTTCTTCTGATGCGACTTTTTGTTGCAATGCGATTTTACTGTTTTATACTGATTTTACTACTAATCCTATTATGTTTTGTAAAGTCGTGGGATACAAAATAATGCACAACATTTTGCACTCCACGACGCGCCCATCAATCTTTGATTGGAAAATCAAAGTTGATTTTTCCACTTGACACATATTTGATAATGTCTTTTCGATTTACGCAGATATTACTACGACAAAAACATAATGACAAAGGTTCATGGCAAGAGGTACGCGTACAAATTCGATTTCCAAGGCTTGGCTGCGGCCACGCAGCCGGCGGCGAGTGACCCAGCATATAAGTACCAGAGCGATCTGTTCATGAGCTCTTACCACCACTCTGCTAAACTCTCGTCTTTCATGGCCCCACACGCGGCTATGCCAACATCCACAGGTAATAATTATTTCCAAGCGATGTGCCCTAGCGATTTCTTAAATTTTTAAAACAGTGATTTTATCCTTGCTCAGCTTCCCCTTAATAAATCTATTGACTAGAATAATGTCTATCATATTTTGTTACTACCATAATATGTACTATATAACTCACTTTTTATGAACCTTACAAATGACGAGTTGTTACTTTAACATATTGTTTTAAAGAATACGCAAATTTTGTGTGGTAGGTCCAATTAAATGATAATTTTGATTTATGATATTTAATATTAAGGACTCATTTTCAGATTTCTTTGCCAGTTTAGAACTAAACATTATACGTGTCAAATAGGTATAGTGTTAGCATGTTTCAGACAAATACATACCTACTATTCTATTCTAATGACAATGAGTTATCACATTTATTAATTTCCGGTCATTTATTAGTACAATACTAAGTGTGTTCGTCTTAAAATAAATTATTGACGATCAGAAGCACAACAATACAGTCTCATTAGATTTTTTAAAGTACAGAATTATTGATGTTATTGAACACAACTAAAATCGTATTAAGACAAATGTGTATGTATATAACTGTTAATTAGGACAGTAGCTTTAACGCTGAAAAGAATATAAAAACAACATCCCCTTAAAATATTCAGAAATTTGTATTTACCCCACCCCAATTAATTATCACCAAACTATTAAAATTTAATTCGTATGCCCAACTCACGAGTTTTTAATATCATAGACCCTTCGAACGTGTGCACGACAGTGTATACTGTCGTGCTGGTAATCTGCATTTCTCTGCTAATGCATCGGTACACTTGTGTGCACAAATATTTGCACGCCGCTCGAAACGGGTTGTCATTGGCACGGACTGAGCACACTTGACTTAATGGAACATACTATTTAAACTTGGTAATGTATTGTACTGAATTGGTACTTTTAAATGTAACTGTTCGTTTTCTTACCGAAAATTGGGGAAGCTCTTGCAATTCCACGAATTTGATATTTTTTTTACTTATAATTAATAATTAAATCATACATATTCTGTTGAGATATATTTTCTAAATCATAACTTTTGAATTTCATTTTTATATCCACCAATATCTCTTAGAAAAAAATCTGTTTCCTTAATTATGTGCTCATCTATGTGCAGCAGAGAGAGATTTTGAAAGTATAATAATCTAGTATAGTCTATGTACTCACTGCTAAATTGTAAAGTTGTATTGGGAACCCATATTATCCTTTTAATTAAGTCAATCAAAATAAAGTCACATATTTTCGAGACTATAATTTCTTAGAATTAAAAGTTGATTATAAACGAGTATAAAGAAGCCTTTCGCCTTGAACAACTTTTAGACTTTATAATAATGTGATATAAAGAACAAAAAATAATGATGTCGGCTACATATTTTATTTTTGACAGATGGTTATGCAATATGCTAGATGACTCCATCAAAAATAAATTCTGAAATCTTATTTGGTAAATCGTTTTCTTTCCAAAAATTCAGTAAAACTTTTCAATTTTTAATTTATCAAAATCCTACAATTCAATGAAAAACTATGACGTTACGGTTTATTACTATTAGTATTACGTTACGTTGGATTCCAAACATTTTTAGAACAAAATGTCGTTTATTTACAGTTCATAAAAAGTAAGTAGCTCAGATGACTAGTAATCATGTACCGTATTGACAAGGTGTGCTTCAAAGATTTTTTTATACAATCTATAATATTAAGTTTTGTTCAATATTGTATATTTGCGCTATATTGCGCCTATTTTTGAATCACATTGTAATATTTTGCAGTTCTCAAGTTCATAATGATTCTTTATAAGTACAGTCAGCGTCGATTACATTGTAACAACCAAAGTAGCCATTATAATGGTGCAGGAATATTAACTGATAAGAAGAAAATTTCATTTGAGCGCATATATTTAATTTGTGTTAATGTATAGTAACTTAATAAATAATTACCATATTTTGTTAACAATTTGGCTGTTTCAGCGTATCTGGCGCTGACGACAGTTGCTATTTGCTTGTCCTTTCAAAGTTTCCGATACGCGCTTGTATGTCACCTCCAGCATATAATAACTAAGGTAAGAAAATTTTGGTTTCAGCTTCGATATTCCCTTCAGCGTCGTGGGGCAACTGGGGCGGTGGTGGGAGCAATCTCTACTCGCCGCATTCTATGGCTCCACCTCACGTGACGTCACACCTCGGCTCTTACCCGCACTACGCATGACCAGTCATAAATTATGACTAATCAATTTTATAATTTTCTTTTTTTGGCGAGTTTTTCTTTTTGATCTTTAAAGGACTGCGCTAGTAATGACTGTAGTTGAACAGCCAGCGAGCAAGCTACTACCGCTTGAACTCATCGAACAAGACTTCTAATACTCTAAAGATATTATTGTATTTGTAGAAAATATGTCTATTAAACAGACTCGTGTTTGGTTGAATAGAGTGACTAACTACAGTCTTGACTGTGTGTCGCAGGTCGCTAAAGTGTCTACATTTTTATGTCTTGCCAGAAAAAACTTAGTTTTTAATTGAATATTAACAAACCTTATTATTTCCATAATAAAGTTTGTTAATATTTATATTACAAATATCTATCGAGGTGGTTTTAATTACAAACAATTTTTAAACATTCCTTTGAATAAGTAAGATTGTGTTATATATTTTTAATGTTTCTCCTTAAGTTAAAATTAATATATATTTTTTTTTCATAACAAGAGTCAGGTGGACCGCAACACTAGTCTTTTATCAAAGAATGATGTAAATAATAGATACTCATTAAAATTAAGTAGAATTATTTATTTAGGTATAACAAAAAAAAATGGTCGTATGAAAATTATTGGGAAAAATAACGAATACTTCTCGCTTAAAAACTCATCAGTGTTTTGCAATGACGGTTACTTTAGATACAACATATTACAATACAAACAAACAAGATGTCAGATATTTCTTTTCTAAAGTTGTTCTACAACATGATTTCATTTGTGCTTTTTATTAAATCACTCTTCGCAGGTAATATTATAAAACATGGCAATATTTAATTCAAAGTTAAAAAGAAATATTTTATGAAGTTATTGCAAAATTGGTTCCGAAAAGTATTCGCTACTCAAAAAAAAATTAAGCACCTTCGCCACGTATATTTAACGATTGGTGATAATATACTCAGTATTAATAACATGTAAAATAAATTTTACTTATAAGCGAAGATATCTCAATGAATCCCAAAATGATTTTTAATAAAAACCAAGCTCGTTTCGAAAAAACTAAGCTCAAAAATTTTGTGCCATTATATGCATGAGATAACATTGTGAACAATCTTTTTTGTATATATGTATTACTAATATAATATTTATGATCAGTATTATAAAAAGCAATACTTCGTATTTCTATGTATGTTTACTTTTAGCAACGTGACTAAATTAAATCTTATATTTCCAAAAGGCACTGAGATTTGAATAAACCTAAACAGTGTTTTTGTTTTTTACAGTGAGATTTTTTTTTTGTTAAAGTTTTAAGACAATTGCATGATAATTCATGCATTGATTTTAATCATGTTCTATTTCTGTTTAACATTCAGACAACCAAAAATTACTATATTTATTATCATTTTCATTAAGTCTGCAACGACCACATAATGTATACTCGAAAAGCAAATTGATTTAGTAACATTAACAAACATTAAAACATCTTAAATCCAAAAGTTATTTTTTTAAATATTTTCGTGAATCTGATAAAATTTGACACTGACAAATGCTACCCTTTATAAACTTATAATTTCAACTGTGAATTAATAAATGTGTATATAATATTAGATTATTTTAAAAAGTGCAATCGTAATAGTTTAGGTCTAGTTTAGATTTAAATTATTAAAATTAATTTATTATTTATATAAAACTATAACAATTTATTTTATATAGTTAGTAATTTTATTTTTTGGTGTTTAGATTCTGTCTGCCTGTTTGCGGTTTGAACTGATTTGATATTGGGTGTCATCATGCTAGGTTACATTCTTCACAGGTTTATTAAATTAATATTAAATAAAATACAATGATTTCTTGTCACTTAATAATTTCTTAAGTTTTTTAATTCAAATGATACAAGACTGGAAAGAATATTATTGAAAAAAAAAAAACTTAGCCCAAATTGTATACTATCGGGCTTAGTTATACCTACTAATGTGCTTACTAGCATGAGATGCCCTGTTGAGTGAGAACATAAATAAGTATCGCGTATAATTATTAATCAATTTAAATATCTCAGCTAAATATTAGTGTTGTAATTTTTAGTTAAATATTGTTAGTGTAATTTTAGTTATTATAAGATTTTACCTACCTATATTGTGATTCGCAAAGAGATTCCAGTCAATAGATTGTTTATTTATTTATTTACATAATTAAATGATTTATTTGAAGTTTTATTTCCAATATAATATATTTTTATTTTAATGCATGTGTCAATAATAATGAAAACATTTAGTCGTAGAATACCATTGTATAGATGTTATTGTATTTGAAAATGAATAAAACAAATGAAATGTCTTTTGTTTATTTATGAAATCCCTAGTAATATAAAGCCTACAAACTAGATTCCTTATGCTAGGCAAAGATTTTATATAACTCAATACATGGTGCAATGAGGATTTGAAGTTTGTATGAAGTCTTTCCATGCAGTTGGAGCTGCAGGAATAGCTAGTAGTTTATTCCCCTCAGACAATAGCCCTCCTTCCATCTTGCTCCACGTGCCCTCATGGGAGGAACTGAAAGTGCAGACAATGTACCGGAATGCTGGGTCAAACATATTTAATTTGCCATTGACTTGGATTGGTATGCACGAGCTAAAAACACAAAAAATGGATCAATCTTGTATTATTATTAAAAACTACTGCATGAATGTATGTTCCGAAGGAGGAGAAAGAGATAAAGTCCGATATATTAATATGGATATTAAAAAAAAACTACAGGTCTCTACAGGTATGTAGTTAAAAATTAGTCGCGAAAAATTTATAAATACATAGGTAATTATGCTGTAAATTGCATTATTCTTCAACCAGTCTTTCTTTCTTCCAACTGTTGAATCCTCAGGATGAAGCCAAGAATAATAGTCACAATATACGATTCAGCAGTATTAATGTTTAATTTTATTATTCGATTTTTTAATTAATAAAACACGAGACACCGGACAGATCGTCCTCCTTCGACGGTCGGTGTCGGAATATGACGCCGCCGCCGTTATACCCACAGAGAGGCTTTATGCATTTTGTTTATTAATACTTATGTTTTAGCAAATAACGTTTTAAATAAGGAAATCAGTAAACAAATTAATAGATATAGAAATATTCTTAAAGACAATAGCTTTAATGCTAACACAACAAATTTCACATCTTATTCCATATAAACTGGTCCATAGACGTTCGCACAATCTCCAGTTTGGCAGCAACAACCATCTGTTAGCAACAGAAGTTGATTAAAAGAACTTCATAAAAATGTCGACCTGGTTCTGCATTATACACGATCTCTATATAGTAATTATAACGATATTATACATATCAGGCCCCCAAAGGTAAAGCAGAGGTGTACTAAAATTAGTAAATAATAATAATCGAAGACACTGACGTAAAAGATGAGAGTATTATAACATTACACAGTAAATTACAGTTGGTACTTGATTACTGAAATGTATAAGGCTTACTGGAGTATTTTATTATAATTTATACTTTTCAATATGTATGCTGGTAATAATTCTTCATTCATGCCTTTGGTGCCGTCTATAGACAGACACGAGTACCTTCTTATTCCCCAGTTTTGTAATAGTGACATTCCATATTGATAGATGGCGCTTACAGTACCAATGTTTTGAAATACCTACATATGTTCACTTACGACACTGAAATGTTTTTATTTTGCATCGGAACCCTAAGAATTTAACCTGTTATATTTTTTATATTAGACGTATTTCTTTAACCATAACATAAGTATTACGTAAAATATAGTGAACATAATTAGGTATGTTCTATGGCTGTTGAATGAAAGCGTCCAAAATACGCATGCGCCGTGAAGCGTGGCCACTGAATTCATTTGTTTCGCCTACGGTTTCGCCTTACTGGAAGATGTTAAGGTACGGCCAAACCAATGCGTCCAATCTGCGTGCACGGTGGCAGCCGTGGTGGTGATCAGTGAAGGTATGGCCAAACCAACGCGTCCAACCTGTGTGCACGGTGGCGGCCGCGGTGGCGATCAGTTACTCCAATTGTTTTTGTAACGACATGTTCAAACCAACGCGTCCTGCGGCCGGACGCAGCGATCAGAGGCCCTAGTGTAAGTTTCTTTCGACAAATTCGATTATACTACATCGAACGCGTTCGGCGCTCCGATTGGTAGAAAGCACGAAACGGACCAATCGGAGCGCCGAATTTGTCAATCAGCAAGTGATAAAAGCCCTAAAAAAGCTTGGCCCCCATTCTGATAAATGTGAAAAATCGTAACGTCAGTTCCACGCTTGCGCGTTTGTTCTGTTGAAACTAATCATTATCCTATCAAGGCTATTTATTTTGCAGTTGGACATAGCTGGGAGGTAGGTATGTAATAATTTGTGTATTGTAATTCCAAAACACGTATCAACTTTTATTTGATTGTGTACTTGACGCTTTCATTAAAAGTTGACTTTCGTTTTCCCAAAACCTCAATAAATATAAATACTTACATTTTAACTCCAATTACAAATAGTGTAAAACCAATATTGGAATCTTTCTGTCTATCTATCTAAAAATAATTAATATCACTTTAAAAAAAAAGTTAATTGTAAACATAACGAGTATTCAAACAATAGATACCTACAAGGTTTATTAAAATTTACAGTCCTTTTCAGGAATTTATTTGGTTGGTACTAGTTGTTCAAAATTGTGGTATGAGTGGATTAGGCCTACTGGGGACACCACTATAAAAAAAACGCACCCATAGCTCTACCTCCCGGGTGGTGTGGAAAAGAGCAATACCTAATTAAGAGTATATCCCTAGACGAAACAAAACTGGATACAAGTTTACTGTTTTAGAATTAAGAAAAATTGTTTAACAATAAATGTTTACAACTCTTCAAGCAGCGCAGTTAATAAACTCACTCGTTTGCAGCTCCTGACAGCCTATCTCTATCTACGGCTTCATTCATCGTACTTTGAAAAGTAATGCTACGGGCTACGGGCTACGGGCTACGTGCAACGGCTACGTGCTACGGACCACACCTATGGGCTTTGGGCTGCGTGCTTACAGCTACATAAAATGTTAAAGGAACTAATGTTAGTTTCAATTAAATTAGTAACTATTACCAATTGTAGTCCAAAAACTCGCGATCAATAGTTTGTGAAAGCAACGCGGTAACAGAAACGTACGATGTATTTATTAGTGAAGCGCAAACGAATTTGTAATTGTTTCGAAATTCATTTGAAACAAAATAAACGAGATTTTTACTTTATATACAAACTGAAAAAAAAAAAATACCAGACATTTAGCTCCAGTCTAATCCCTGTATTTAATTATATTAATAATATCTCTAATATTAAGTATTATAAATAGACATTTTACCATCTTTTGATGTTCAAACCAAAGTTGTCTGGAAGAGTGATCAGGCCAGCTTGGAAGCTTGCAAAGCAACCTCAGATACAAAAAAATAAAAAATAATTTAAGTACTTGTGTATAGTAATGTTTTCATTATTTTATTTTTTCTTCAATTAAATATATTACATACCTCTTTTATAAGAACAGATAAAATCAATCAGCTGTAACAAAATCACCAGAAAAGTAGAAAGCCAAAGGTAGCAAGCAGTGCATGTGTAGCTAGCTCCATAGTTCTGCCTTGATTTCCATGATCTTGATAACCATCAATAATATTTTGTTTACTAATGTATTGTAAATTTTTTCGTATAGACATTTTGTCAAATACCAAAATAGAGATTTTCTTCAGGTTCTCAATTATTAGTTATTCGTTTAATTGTTTCAAATATTTGGCTATTTATACCACATTTCATTGAAACTTTATTAAGTAGTGATTTTAGTCTACCATCACTTGGCAGAAAAAAGTAGCCTGTAGAAGTGTAGACCTTTTGTAGATGCTTAAAGCCATTTAAACCATTTATTCAGCCACACATATAGGATATATAGGATACATTAAACACAGAAACATAACAGATAGGTTCTGTATGTGCGGCAAGGAATCCAGTTCAGTATTAGTTCAAGCCACAACTTTGCCATCTATATCCGTCTCCATATAGTCAGTTTTCTGGGAGTATTTTGAAGTTGACTTTGCAACAATAAAGCAAATGACCCTAATATTTTTTTGTCCATGAGAATTTTTACATTTATATCTGTTGTTAATGTTTTGAAGAGGGTACTCGATTGTTTCCTAACTTTTTTCAGTCTCAGTCTTCTTATTGCACTCAAAATTTTCCTACTTCTTTTGTAAAGTTTGAGTTTTTTAGGGGTCAATTCTACCGACTGGCTTAATTAAATCCAGCTCCTTCAAAATCCATTTAGTCTTTCGCTCCTGGAAATATGAAATTGATTAATAAATAAAATATTGTGGCGGCGTAAAGCCTTACTTCTTAAGCACAAAATTGTGCTATCGAAACCTGGCAACTACCACTGTAAATTTAATTTGGCGGATAACTGACTCTAGTACATAAGCACGACGAGGGATTAAAATACCAAGCTTGTATTTAAATGCTCTAGAAAGAAGAAAATAAACTTTAAATTGAATCAAACCCATGAATTTATTACATTATACAATTTATATGATATAAAAACTTGTCGCGAGTTGTATTATTGTAATGTATTTTATAACAGTAAAGAAAGATATCAATTTCTGAGCAACGTCTCATAGATATCGGATATTCGGATGCATATTTACATAAAGTTAATTTTTATTAAAAAAAAAACCTGGTATGCCAGGACATCTGGAAATGCGTAACCAATCAGATGCATAGTATGGAAGCGACTTCTTAAAATTATTAAATTAAAAAAAAACTTTGGTATAGTCTGTTAAGTTATCCTGATGTTGTTTGCTACAGGTGTGCCAGTTTGGTAACTACTTACTTTACATCAGATATGCATCTGATTCTATAGTCAGAAAAACACTAAATTGGTTGATCGCAGGATTTATACGATCAATAAAAAAGTGCATTTCATAATAGCCAACACTTCAACTACGCAAATATGCATCTGATTATCCGATCTTCACTACATTGATTAATGCTTGTTCCTTATTTATAAGAGAAATTGGTTACTGTGATTGAAATTGGTTAAGAAATTCATCATAATCAACAAATTCTATAAGATGGGAAACATGAACAATAAGTTTCACAGGTTTTACTATTGTTTAATGAGTATACTACAAACCTTCAGAGTGTCAGTAGTTGGTTCACATATTTGGGTTGGCTTCTGAACGGCTAATTAAGTTCCCATTGTTCACATTCCCATTGTTGTTCCCAGTGTCATTGTTGTGTTATGGGCACCTGAAAATTACAATTAGAAGATTTTTATATTGTTGGAATGTATGTGAACAAAGGTGAATTTTGTTTTATTGTTTTGTACAGCTGAATTTTTAATTACTGATATGAGTGTGGACTCCTATTACCACTCTTGACCTTGATCTCACCCTATGAAATGAGCATAACCAGAAGACTAAATAATTCTCACTTTAAATTATACTTTGGTAGTTGTTCGACCGGACTGATAAATTTTAATTCAAACCACATTTATTTTCAAGTTTTGAGTGAAACAGTCAATTATGTTAAACTTACTTGAGGTTTCTCAACTGAGAGATTTGTGTCTTGTGTAGTTCCACTTGTAGTGGCACATTGTTCTTGGCTATACTATATCAAATATAGTCCTGTGCTCCCATTGGGATGGCAGAATTGTTCAATCTTATCCTAGCACTGCTTGTAAATGAGGAGTCATCAAAATGCTATCTGCATAGCATTTTATGTTGCAAGTGCAAGTCTTTCAGTGTTTTTCAGTTGACCACTCTCCAGTATAGTATATTCAGCCTATACATGTGCCCTGAAATTATTGAATAAATTAGATTGTTATTTAGTACTAGCTATATTGCTCACGGTTTGGCGGTATGGCGTGATATTTTAATAAATATTGCACAGACAACAAACACGTACACAAAATAATAAAAAAATTAGTCTCTATCTCGAAAGTAAGTATCCACTTTCCAGGCACAAGAAACGAAAAAACCGCCTTTGATTAACATATTGGACATTTGTTAGATGTGGATTAGCGGTGATCGTTGCGCAACGCAAACGTTTTTGAAACGAGCTAACGTCACAATAGCGGTTAGCTGGTTTCACCGATTTGAATTAACCTGCTAACATCTATCCACAGAACACATTACGCTAAAGTCGCTAACCAGTGTGTGGGATACCGTACACCAGGGCAAAAATTGCCGTATTCTAAAATAAATTGCCGTACACTTACAAAAAAAAAAGAAAAGATATAAAATTACATATAGATATAAAGGTTCGATTCCTTGGTCAGGCAAAGTGCTATTGGGTTTTTCCGTATAGAAATGCTCAGTAGCATCACGGAGTCTGGAACTATGCACGATAGACGGCAATAAGCTCGCCCCAATATTACATGAAATGTGGGTGTGCAATGGTACATCTGTGCCTAACCCTTCGGGGAATACAAGCGTGATGCTATGTTATATGTTTGTTATGTTATCTAATTGCAAGACAAGAAGCAAAAATATGATACTATGAGCAAAGTTCCATTGAAAAAAAAAACAATTGAAACACGTTTCAACTCTTGATATTTTCGACTTTAAAAGATTTTTATTCAATTGCCGAATTACCGTATTTTATAGTACGTTAGTGAGCATCCTGCCGTATGCCGTACATTTTGATTTGGAGGCCTAATTGCCGTACGAAACGGTAATTGCCGTACTATAACACTGTCGTTAACATCTACTAACTCAATCGCGTTGCACGGTGACGCACACAACGTTCGGAAATTTTAGGACTTTCGACTTTAGCACTTAATAACATTGTTATAGATGCGATTTTTTTTGTAAGATTATTTTTGTCTATTACTTGCAATTTCTTTGAAATGGTAGTGTATCGCTGGGATGCCGAATTGTGCGATCTTGACCTAGTCTATTTTCACGTGTTTGGCGATACGGTGCATTTTAGGCGCGTTAATATTTTCGAGTTTTTAATTTGTTAATTAAAATATTTATTGTATCATATAGATTATAGTTTTGTATAGTTGTATAATAATTTCATAGTATTAGTAAATCGTTTTCCTTAGATTAGTACATATACCTTATTGCAATGTGTCGTAGCAATGCGAGTTTACTCTAGGACTTTTTTATAAAGGACCCCACGAAAAAGGCGAAGTGTACACTGTGTGGTGATTTAGTATGAAACAAAAATATAAAACATGCATAAAATGAGGTTTATTAAAGGAAATAAATTTGGCATGATCAAAAACAAAATATTCAGGTTTATGTTCTTTATTTAAAACATCCATATTCAGTGAATACCAATGAATATGGAAATGCACAAAATAATTTCGAGTTTTACATCTGCCAGGCGCCCCGCGACGGCTCACTTTTTTCGTTTTATTCACAATACAACGTCTACAAGACGTATACGTCTATCAGAACGGAAAAACGAGCTATTCGCTATTGTGACGTTAGCTAGTTTCAATAACCTGTATGTCGTGCAACGACCACCGTAACAGTCTTTTTATAATTCACTAGTTGCGAGCCGTAAATCCCACTATTGGTCGCTACTACAATATCGCGTTTTAAAGACCGCTATTGATATCCGATAGACAGTTGCGTTTCGTTATCCACGAAAATCGCTACAGCCCACCGCTAATGTGGATGACATAAACTCAGACAAAAATGACACTATCAGTAATTATTGACAGATTAAAATTAAGAATTGTTTCTAAAAATAAGTACTTTATGAGTAATTGTACATAATTATTCACAGATGTGCAAATCACAGGAATTTAATTGTAAAATAAATGATTATTCATTCAGAAACGTGGTAATCACGTGGTAACCTCTCCTACTTCATAAAAATCTACCAAATAGTAGGAATGTTTTATACTGATCAATTAAAATCAAATAAATTAAACGTTTTTTTTTTCAATATTTATTTAAAATACATTTGTTCTCGAAATCTTATCTGAGGACAAATCAATCGGCAAACGGCACTCCGATTGGTCCGAAGGTCAGGCAAATCCTCACGATTTTATTTTTTATGTTGGTTTCGAAATGATAAACAAATTGTTCCGTAGCTGAGATGTCAGTTGTTTCGTCGAATATAACAGTAAAATATTTAGCCTCTTTTCTATTATTTATTAAAGTTTCTTGTATTTCTTCTTTTTTTTTTTAACGTGGTGAGAACCCATCATGGGCTATCCTCCGCCTGGGGAGGGCGGAGGGGTGTGTCGGACTCCTACCGGCTAAACTCACCACGGTGATCCGCCTCGACACCATATGGTGGGCGTCGGGAACTCTTAGAAGACCGATTATAAACGTACTATAACGGGATCTATAAATTAAAGGCAAGGCAATCTGTAATATCAATGTATTCGGCACCGTGGCCGTCCAAGTTCAGCGTTACGTTATAAATTCCAATAATAATTCTAAACAGTTTTCCACTACACGTCACACTCATCTCTAAGTCACTTATTTGAATATTTGTTCCTTTTACACCAGCCAGTCTTAATGCAGATGAGCCTATGGCTTCTGCATAAAACCTCTACATCAGCTACGCCCACCCACATGGGCAACTCAGACGAACCTTGGACAGTTGGCCATGCAATACAAATATTCAAACAAAAACCCTACCTATTCCTATCCTGAATCTACCTAACAGGCGGAAAGAAAGTTAACAATTTCTTGTGAGGTACGTCTCTTACTAAGAGATAGTTTACCGTATAACGCATGCTAGAATAAAACTTTGAAATAAAATTATTAAACATTAATATGAGTAAGTTATCACATCACAGACAAATTGCACACGTTAAACCATAAACTTCAACGCGCCAAAACGCCTGAAAAAAAACGCGTAGCGACCTCCTATAAAATGATACTTCTACCAATTAATACAAATAAACATCAAGTTTCAGCAACTATTCCTGAAGGGAGAAATACTTAAATTAAATCAACTATGAATAGACATAACACCATAAACTTAAACTCTCATGACTACTGTTGAGACATGGGAAGTAAAAGGTCACGTTGTAGTATCATTCGCATCACGAACTCACTCCGAAACATATCATTAATAGCAATGACTACTAAAAAATTGTACAAGTTAATAACAATTAATTCAAAGGATTATTGTTTCATCGCAGTCAGGTGGAAGAGTCCGTTAAACATTGAGACCGATTGTGTCCTACCCAGACACACTTTGCGAGGACTATGCCCCGTGTGCAAAGTTAGTCTCGTTGTCAAGCGGGTTTCCTCCCCCTCCTTAGATGGAACTATAATCAAACTCAACTCAACTTCTTTTCGGAGTGTTTCCATCATCAATTTAAGACATTTATAAAACACATTATTGGTGACCTTTCTTCCGTGCGCTCAACGTTGTAGCCACCGCATTGTCCCAACATGAAAAATAAATAAAGTGATTAATCATCTATATTTTCTATAACATAAAATAATGAATTATTTTATTCTAACATGAACAACTATATTCTAATATGGAACGGTTTTAATCTATTTACATGAACAATATCCCTAAATCGTCTAATAAACTTTGGATTATAAAAATTATAACTATGTTTGTATATAGAATTCGCCAACATTTTATCAAAATTCATCTTTTGCTGAACATATCTCCTTCCTAGATTATATAAACTCTTTTCAGGTAAAATGCTTTGAACGTTATGTCTTCCTATTGTATTTTCCACATGCTGGACATGGTTTTTGCCTCTATGATTAAAACCTTTTTTTCGTAACACTCGATGTCCCTTGGACCTAAAATAATCATGCTTTACTAGCAATCCCTCTTTTGGCAACTGCCTTGAATCTTGGTTGCCACTAGATTTTACATTTCTTTTTACTTTCTTATTAACTTTCTTTGGTGCACAAGTTAATAATTTATTTTTATTCTTCTGTACACCACTTGTTGAATACAGGTGGTCCACTTTAGATACCACATGTACCTCTTCCTGTTGTATATTTGAACTATCAATCATACAACATTGTTTAACAACAGGATTTTCTTTCAAAAGTTTTACTGAAAAACGGCCCTTTAATAAAATGCAATTTTTACTAAAATCAATAATAATACCATATTTATAAAGGAAATCTTGACCTAATATTAATCCTTGGTCAATGTCTTTTACGATTATAAAATTATTACTATAAAAACATGAGTCCACTAGGAAGTTAATTTTTGTTTCACCAACAACTTCCAAACACGAATTCGAAATAGACTTGATAAAACACTTATCAGCAGGGTCGCTAGTATGATAATTCAAATATAACTCATTCGCTAGTTGAGCTGAGATGCACGAGATGGTTGCTCCCGTATCAATTAATGCAGGACATTGCCTATTACCTATAAAAATATTAATAAAAGGACTGGACTGACCCGATTCATTATTTTCGTCCAAGACATGTCTTAATGCATTCAATTGCCCGCGACAGCTTGGGCGGCTTGGAGTCTGCGGACTCCTTCTTGCGCTAGAACAATTAATTATATTATTATTTGCATAGGTAAATCTAGCACGTTGCGGTCGTAAGTTATAACGCGGAGTGTGAAACTCTTCAGCTTCTCGTTGCCGTTGCATCGGTGTTTCATGCGACGGTCCGGCTCTGGCTGGGCTCGGTGATCTCGATCCCGTTGTCGCCAATGGATGCTCAAACCGCACCTTCGTTAAAATCCCTCTAGGCGGTTGAATAGGTAAATTCACCAATTGTTTAGCCTCTCCGTCGAAGAGTTCCTTCATCTGAATTAAAGTGGATTTCAACTCATTTTTCGAAGCATATAACTTGGTGCCCAATTTATATTTCAACTCTCTGGTCACTGATTTTAAATATTGCTTGACAAAGTCTCCTTCGTCCGTCAACGCAGCCTTCGTAGCAATATCACTTAAACGATAAAAATAAGTAAGTGGTTCTTCCTTAAATTCCTGTCGGGCTTGATAAAAAATTTCTACGTAATTGATTTTCACAGGAAACTCCGAGGCTAGTGCTTCGCATATAGATTTAAAACTCGCGCCCTCTTTATACGTAGATTTAAAGAAAGCGAGTGCCGGCCCTTGCAGATAAGACCCCAAAATCAACGCAAGGTCTCCTTCCGGCCATTTATTAATCGCCGCAACCAGACGAAATTGAAGCTGAAATTCTTCGAATGGGGTTCCATCAACACCCGAAAATAAGTAAATTTGTGACATGGTTGATTCACCAAAATAAAAAAATTGACAACTTAGCTTTTGTTTTTTTTCACGAAGGGTCCTCTTTGTTCCCTCTTGGTCCTCGCTCGGTGGCTTATCGACCCTCACGTCGGTCTCGTTGTCGCCGGCGAAGTCTGCGTAAATGCGGCAGCCTCCAGCTAATGTCGCTTCACTAATATTCTTTGTGACTTCGTATAACTGAAACAGATTTTCTTTGTATAGCGCTGAATTTTTATGCCTTACCCGGCGCCTCCACCAAAATATAACGGGATCTACCTCAAAAACTCACTCAAAAAATGCCCTTTATTTAACAAACGGTAAGGATATGATTATGGGGTATCATAGGAAAGGTATTTATTCAGGTTTCAAAAAAAATAGGTTTCCTTTTTGTATACCAAGTTAAAAAAGGCAATCGTGAATTAAAAAAAAACTCAGTTTTATTACTACAGCAAAAATTACAATAAATTTTCTAAAACCTATGTTACTCTCTTGCCCTAATCACTGCTTCGGTATCTTATGGACCTAATTTTGATCATGATTCTCATTTGCTATTAGAAGTTACTTGTTTAGTCCAACAGAGGTCACACTATCCGATAAACTGTTTTCACCATATTCTCCTAGATGGCGGTGATACAAGAATATTAAATTATGGTACAAAGAGGTATAGTAAGCCTATAAACGATGGTGTTGATGAATAATATATGTAGTGACTGCAACCTGCCACAGTAGCGGATTTATCAAACAGGATTTTAGGACTCACTCTCAGCTTACATAAAGCTAAGAACGCTCTCTGCAATGGAAACCTCCAAATACTTGGGTATGTCGAAGACATTGGGGATTAGTGAGACTGACATGAAGCAATCATTGCGGGAGCGCTTTTTTAGCCGCCTGAAAAGTGTTTTGCGCTCCTTCAATGGTTGGGTCATGCATGTCCTTACCGTCCTGATATTCTTACATTATTGACTGTACCGTGCAAACCGTACTCGGTAATGAGGCTATACATACACGAAAATATGGTGATCGAGGCTTCTTAAAAGCCAAAACCTTCCACAACCGTGAGATGTACAATCTCAGAGATTTTCTCCACACTGAAGTGGGGATGCACTGAGATGTGGGCGCAATGGGCAAAGGCCTCATGCTGCTCTCCTTGGCTAAAGAGAACTGGCGCAAACCTGTGTTACCTACTTAACCCTAATTATCGTGCCCTTCATTTTCTCCTCTCTCATCCTAGTTATCTTTCGGTGACCTATTTGGGGAAACCGAAGGTTTTACATGTACAATAATGGATGAGGTTATCATGACGAACAACCGTATAAAACTACGAACCGGAAGTATATTCCGAAGGACGACAAGGTTGACATCTGTCGGGCATGCCACCGTTCGAGTTAGTCCCTCAGACACATTAGTTTTGGTTATTCTCGTTAAAGTATAAATCTAAAGTCTAAAGTATAATCTAGTGGATTCTAAAGTACCATACTATAGGTATGTGCCCGACCCAGTTCTCGAAAATGGTCGTGTTACTTTGTACTGGGACCGATCTATCATCACTGAAAGGACTGTTGTTGCCATTAAGCCTGGTACATTATCTAGTGATAGATCGGACAGCGCGCTGCACTGTGATTGTTGATATTACCGTCCCACATGACGAGAATCTCGTGAAAGCCAAGAAAGATAAACAAATAAAACATCTTGACTTGGCACATGAAGTTGTCGACATGTGGGATGTGAACTCAGTGAACAGTCTTAGTGCAGATAGTCGTTTCGGCCAATGGCTTAATAATAAAGAGCCTCGACCAACACCTTAAGAGGCTCTCGTTGGGGTACTGGATCAAGTGCTCGATACAGAAGTCTCTAATCCTCAACACGGATCACATTGTGAGGAGGTTCATCTCTCTGGAGTCCTAACCACCGGTAGCTTGGACACTGTTCCCGATGCCGATTGGTCACTATTGTTTTATATTTATAAATGCCTTTTTTACATTGCATTTATCTAAAAAAGTATGTATAATAATGAATATAGGAAAAAATGATAATAATAATATGACATAGTGACATTGAAATCTTACTTTATCAGATAGTGTTCATTTAAAATTATGTAGCATTTCCACACTTAATATTTTTTGCGTAAGCGAAATTTTATGTTAAATACACATTGAACAGGGACAGTGACAGTAATATAGCAAGCAATACTTGTGTTTGACCAAAGTGAATAGTCAAAAGCACCCACGCACTTATAGTAGGCTAAATAAGTTCCTAGTTATACTTTACCCGCGGGCCTAAAATACTATTAATTTTGTTTCGAATAGCTAGTCACAGCTGTATATGTGACTCCGTTTATGTTGATGAGACCACAATTACTTGTACAGGAATAGTCCCTCTACAGTTTTATTGCAGATTACTGTTTTATTAGGTATAAGAGAGATAGATGGTTCAGTTCAGCCTCAAGATTACACATTGACTAGTTGTAAACAACAAAATATTTCATTATGTACATAGCATCACGCCTGTATCTCCGAAGGGTTAGGCAGATGTGTACTTGCTAGATTATCTTTCCGCGCTAGTTGTTGGGGGTTCGATTCCTGCATTTAACGTAAACCTATTAGTATGATCTACAGATAGATAGCCGTTTTGGGTTTGGTTGTGTGCCTTGCCTCCACGATACTAGTAAAAGGGTCGTGACTTATATACGTATTATAAACACAGTAGGTAATAGATCGATCTTGTAACGCCGACCGGGTCATAATTTGAATACGTTTCGTATTTAAGTATTTTTCTTTGCTGACTGTATTACAAATCGAATCTGTCCCAAATTAAAATTGATTAAGTATAATCATTTTGTCCCAATAATCAGTATGACACGTGTTAGAATCACTGACGCGTTTACACCCGAATAGATGAAGCCCCATAATATAATAACATAACACATACCATTAATTATTATGAAATAAAGTCTTGAGTAATTGGAACACATACCCACTTAACATACTCCTCGAAGGGTTAGGCAGAGGTGTACACTGTACACCCACATTGCGATGATGCCGTTATTGAGTGCCATGTAATAGGGGATGACCCTATTGGCATAAACCGAGCATAATTGCAGACTCTGTGCTGCTACTGAAAATATCTATACAAAAAAAACCAATAAGACTGCGGACCCGGGATTCGAACCCACGCTCAACAGTCGTCTTTGCGACCACTAGACCACTGAGGCGGTTAATTTATTGTGTAACTGTCGTAATATTCTATATCATATATTCTCAGAGACTATAGTCTTCTGAATAGCTGCTGTTAAGTTGTACGACAGTCAGGATTAATTGACAACTAAATTTTATTGATTCCTAATGCGTTGATGCGTAGGTAAGTAGATCGATCGCCATATTTATCGATAATGGACACTACAGTGAAAGCAATTAAAACCTGGCAAACAAAAGAAGTTTCATTCCGGAGTATTTATTTTTACTATAACCTTATAGTAAAATAGTTTCATAAATGACGGCCGTGACTCCTTTCATAATCGGTTGAAACCTCAATTCTTATAATAAGCAATTAAAATAAATTTACAACTTGAATACCAATAATTTTACTTATTAGATGAATAGGAGCAATTTTGAAGATTTATACAATTACATAACAAATTCATAAATTTTGACGTGTTTTCTGCTAGCATTTGACCACAGAGTGAGAATCCATCAATAGCTACATTTAATTCTCCATCCGGTTGCTGAATGAAACGTGCTGGGATCTGTTGCTTTCCAAACAAAAAATAAAGGTGTCCTTGCATTTCTACAAAGTCAGATTTAACATTATTACTGATGTCAGCCTGTAATGAATCCGGAGGCATTGATTCGTTTGAACCATGCTCGGTATATGAAATTGTACTTTCATCTGATTCTGCTGAAATAATACTTTTAGTATTGAAATCAGAATTAGGAATATTTTCGTGTCCGTCTATGACACTCATGACTGTACCATTTGGAAATTCTCTCGTTATTATCCTTGGTATTTGAATATTTTCTTCATCATATACTGTGCGGTTCATTTTAAGGGATGATTTTAAATTTTCATTACCACTCAATTTTATCGTACGTGTAGCAGTAAATTCTTCAGTTTTATTATATATTGGGGTATTTAAAAGTCCTTCAACGTTTAAAATGGGTGAACTCGAGGTAAATGCACTATTCGACTCATTTGGCAGATTGTCGTTTTTAAATGAATTGAGAGCATTTTGATCTATATTTTTTTTCTCGGATTGTACTTGTGTTTTTACAGTATTCATTTCCATTTTAGCATTGTTAATATCATCAGCAGGATGTGTCGTCAAAGTCGTATATAAATCATATAAAGTGGTTGTATTTTCAAGATATCGAGATTCATCGTTTGTTACTTTTTCCGGGTTAGAACTCATGCTTTCGTTATTTTCATCCATTTGCTTATTCTGTTCAATTTCAAAGGTTTGTTCTTTTTTAGGAAAACTTTGTTTTATTTGATAAATGCTTTGTTTTATGATGCCAGTGGGCTGATCACACTTCTTTTGAATCTCTGTCAACTGTTGAGAACTTGATAAGTTATCATGTTCAACTTTGTGACCCCAATTTGTATTTGTTTTGTTAATAATTTCAACATATTTTGAAAATATATAGATATGAAGATTTATGCATTCTGATAAGTGCTTTTCAGATGCTTGAAAGTTTTTAAACATACGTTTTAATTCTTCTATATGTGACCGATTGCTATGTTCTGAAGTATGTAAATCTAAATCCAAATATAAATGTAATGGTATATGATTCGTTTTGTTACCTATATTTTGGAAATAATTATCGTTTCGTTTGTATTTAGGGGGAAAATTGTTATTCTGATTAATTGTATCTTTTTCGGCGAATGATTCACTTGTTTTGTGGTGCTCTTTATATTTTGTATCATTAGGTGTATTTTGTTGAGAATTCAGATTTGAGGGTATGTTAAACATGTAAAATTTCGGATCTTCAAACGATGTGTGGTGGGATGTGTTGATTTTAGCCGGTTCGTAATAAATGCCACTATCTTTTATCTGTGGCGTCGCATTTAATAGGTTTGACGCTAACGAGCGAATTTTGCGTGCATTATAAAGATTACAATTGCATTCTGGTCGTGGAATGGTGGAGTGTTCAGGTGATCTGGAACAAAAATGGTTTTCATAAATGTATTTGTCATGTGCCCGATCTGATAATTGCAACATACTGTACTACATATATTTCTTTCCTTCTTTAATTATATGTTTTTGCTGAGTATGAGCTTCGAACGCACTGCGAAATGTTATTAGGTTTAATACATAAATAAAGGCCGATTTTTCAGACAACTTATATCTGAAGAATATAGTTATATGGTGGTTTAAGATATTTTCTATACAGTAGCTGTCAATTTGCAAAATTGACGCTTCAGATAAAAGTCATTTGACGATTCAAGAATCAATATTAAGTTAATAAAGTAACAGCGATACTATTATGAAGTTGGTATAATTGATTAAGACTGGATTTTTCAATAGCTAGATATAAGATGTCTTGCTGTTGATTAAAAAAATAGAACAGTTTTTGTATGGACTTATCAGAGGAATATCTTATCCAGCTCTTGAAAAATCGGCTCAAATTGGATTCAGTTTTAAGTATTGTGTACTAATTACTGTGATTCCGAACTGAATCGGAAAATAGTATTTGCTTAAGTAAACAGGTATGATTTTTTTGGATTTAGGTACTTCTTTGGTGCAATCCCTTGTCGGCCCGTTTTGTTGGTGTAGTGCAAATATTGGTAAAATATTCTCTTATGAAACATATTGTGATGCTATCGACTATATATTCTATTCGGAACGTCAAAATATCGAAGACGCAGCAGTGATACATATGATCTGTTATACAGTGAAAACTGAGCATGACTTACAGTTTGCAGTAATGAAAACAAGTTTGAAGTGATCCTTGGGTAATCGCCACCAGCGTTATTATGATAATTATGTACATTTCCACGGCGAAAATCATTAGTGAAGTGAACAGCAAGTGTGACGTTCCAAAAACTCATTAAGTGTATTCACCACGGCCGTCGTCGAAGCGTACCCGTGGCGACGCGATCCGTCACAACATTAACGAAGCATTAGAACGATAACTTTAATTTAGTGCATAAAGCATACATCAGCCGTTTGTCGTCAGTTCAGTGTAGTGTGGCGTAATGCTTTTGAATTAAGTTCGAAGAAGATCCATTTGTTGCAATCGAGGATGCATTGTGATTGAATTTGAATGACTTGTTTTTATAGTTTACTACTTATAAATAATGTAGTAGTTTAAAAGGACTAAGCATTACATTGTGTTACTTACTCATACAGATCTTACCTGCATACGCCTATTTAACTATAACTGTTTTAAAATAAGTAGGATACTTGACGTTTTTAGTAAGTAGCTAGTTCTAGGGAAAAAATATAATTATAATACTTATAATTATAGATTCTAGTAGCGGTGGGCTGTAGCATCTTTTTTGGATAACGAAACGCAACTGTCTATCGGATATCAATAACGGTTATTAAAACGCGCTATCCTGCTATCCTGCTATTGGTCGCTATTTGTTATAGCGACTATGATGAATGATCGGCTCCGTGAAGTTTTGATGACCTTTTTTTTTTTTTTAGCTTTCACTGATGCTCAAAATGCTCAAATTTCGCGAATTGTCGTTGTTGTTCCAACATAAGCAAGAAAGCAAGAATTAATGGATTTTGGTGGTAAGATTTTGATGACCTTTTTTTTTTAGCTTCCCTATTTACCCAAAATTGTTGTTCGTGTCGTATCTTGGCGAGGATTCATTTACGACTCCGTGAAGTTTTGATGAGCTTTTTTTTTTTTTTTTAGCTTCATTGATGCACTTCCATTTCATTGGATAAACGAAACGCAACTGTCTATCGGATTCTTTGGATGTTAGCTACTTTAACGTTAGCAGGTTACCACGTTAGCATGTTAGCAGGTTAGCAGGTTTTTCAAATAACCTGCTAACCGTTATTATGACGATAGCTCGTTTCAATAACGTTTAAGTTGCGCAACGACCACCGCTAGATTCTAGTTAAATCTCCAGAAACTCACATACGAGGAGACAGAAGAATTGCTGCAGATACCAATGTAAACGATATTTACTTTGTTATTTATTTATATAGTTACACCCCGACTAAAAATTATTAAAATGTAATAATTACACATGCACTGCCATCCCACACACCCTCTCACACTCGCGCTCACCTTCATAACACACAAAGAGAGTACAGGCAACACACCCACCAAGTAATGGAATCTATTTTTGTTTTGTTTATATAATATAATTTTCTAAATCCATCTTCCTTACTTATCAGTAACTCAAGGGACTCGGTGTTGAGGGCTGAAATACAGGTTTCGGCCTCAAATTACTTTAGTTTTTAGGTTAATGTACACAAACTTTTGTGTACATTAACCTAAAATAAAGCAATTTCTTTGTAAACAAATGTACTAAATCTTTGAAATAAACATTATTATTATTAATTATTATGCAATAATTTAATATTATCCGTTATCGTTGCAGGTAGAAATCCTAGGAAATGTATTGTATAGATAAGTACCCACTATGTCGACACCGGCATAGGATCCCGTAATTCGTAGTTTCGCAAAACGACATGTGTTTTCGCAAAAACTCGTATTATAGCGTAAAGACCGTCACATTACGCTATCGAATTCTCGATAAGTACTTACTAATTTAGTACTGTCACGAAACTATACGGACCGGGTCTAGAATTTTTGTGTAATTATGATATAACTTATCTAATAACTTACCGAATAACTTTATCTAATAAGCACTTACATAATATACCTAATATCACAAAATTTGCTAATGCGAGTACCTACTGCTTTTAATACACGGCATGGAGCAGGTACAAGTGGAGCGTGTCAGAAATTCGGAGCACCCTGAATCTCCTGACCATTGAAGTTCGGAAGTTAGGTATAACGGACTAATTTCCGCAAGTCCACGTCGATGCGCGTGTTTTGAGTAGAAAAGTTCGGAGGCTAGGTTATGTTGGAGTTATTGTGACCAAAAGGCGCATGAAGGCGAGTGAGTGAAAATACCGTGTCTTTGTAGTCAACAGAGAACTCATAATATCCAGAGAATGGGCACGTATTGACCGATCGACATGTGAATGTTCTGTTTACGATAATTATTGATCGTTTAATTATGCTATAGATACCACATAGCTACCACAACCAAACGACCGACTTCGTTTGATGATATCGATAACACGTCAGTGGTGTCATCGTGTGGCTCTCATAATCTGGTTACCTTAATACCTAATTAATGTACACAGTAATTAAATAATATTCTGCAAAGATATTGATACATTTGTTAAAGTCAGTGGTTATGTTTTAAATAAATCTAAATATTTCATCATTTCCTTTCAATTTATGCTCACTTGAATAATTTCTTCATAATTTATTTGCATAAGTACCTAGTCACGTAATTAATTATTCCTGAGTATGTTTATCATTCGATGATGAATGCTTCTTTTCTTCGTTTATAAATAAATACTTATCATATCTTTTTATAGATGATCGAAGGGAAACTGCCCGCCAGTTTTAGTACCTGCCTGACCCGAGTTAGGTTCCTATTTACATCGTTTTAAGAGGTCTTACGTTTCAAAAAAATTTCTGCATAAGTAAAAAGATTCTCTAAATTTTCTATTGAATATTTCAGTATCGCATACAGAATCAATTACGTATAATTGCGTCACTAACGTGGATAGCGAGTTTAACTGTCGGAAATGGTGTGGAAATAAATTATAATTAATGTACTTATATACCTATATAGATATCATGGTCTTAAATAAACAAGGTGTTTATCCAAAGCGGTATGTTTTTTCAAACATATTGTTCAGCAATAACGTAATCGTAAAGCAATACCAGTATCTAACTAATTCTGTAATCATATTTTAATGGACATAAACTGGTACAGCAGCGTTAGCAGCACGTGCGTGAGAAACACTTGACACCATCGTATTTTGAGTCGCTTGGTGGTGCCCTAGAACTCACACTCCATACGTCCGCGTCCTTTTTTCTCACTTACAACGGAAGATGAGGAGTATGGTGATACGTCCATGTGTACTACCTACCCCTACTACCAAAAATAATACAAACAGATACCTACTATACAGTTTAAAAAACAGATTATAATTATTAAATAAACGAAATATTCGTTAATTAATAAGTAAGTATTAGAATGGTTATTTACTATTTACTAATACGCTACTTATTTAAAATTTTGCAAATTTAAAAATATATTTATCTAGGTCACTATGACTAGTGTACTAGCTGTGTGCGAACTCCCGTCCCTCTTGCATGGAAGTCTTTCAAGCGCAAGGCTATCACTGCTATTTTTATTTATTTATATATACTGTTATATTAATATTATTTGGTTAGATCCTCTCAGTCCTCAGCATTCTCACGACTCACTTCCTAAAAAAGCTCTACTACTACATTGAAGACCGCAGAGTGAAAGACTGGTGATGGCATTTGTCAATCATCAGCATCTCGTCGATCAGTGGCATCACCAACCGTATCAGTGTTACGTTTGGCGTCTTATTTGACCGCTATATTTAATTTTATAGCTTCGAAAATGGATTGTTTCGCAAATATGATTATTTACTATTTATGAAAAAGAAGCTAATACTACTCTTTTTTAAAAATAATTCTTTTATTTGTGTACAAGTGATGGATATCTACATATGACCTTCATTATAACCTTGCATCATATCTACTTTTAATATCCTATCAATACTCTTACCCGAGGCATGTCACCTTAGTTGGACAGCCAACGACTTAAAATTATAATTATTTGAGGCCGAAGTAGGTCTATGTCAATAGTGCGCATGGATTCAAACATTGGACCTTTTACTCGCGACTCCAACGCCACCACTAAAATTTGGTCAGAGGGTTCCTACCGTTTGATCACTGGACCTAATACCGCAAATAATATTTAAATTGTCACTATAAACGAATAAAAATATGATTTTTTTCTTCGATCCTATTTCACCACCAACGGCTTAGTTATCGAGAATAGGTACCGCTATTTTTTAACCTAAAATAACATCATTGTGGTGTTGTAATTTCCGGTAATCTTATTTTCTGTGGCTAACATTATGATTACTTTAACATTATTCGTACTTAGCTCAGTTCCTAGATTTGTCGAAGACTTTTTTATCTATTGAGTCTGCACGATCTACTTATCACATGGGAATTTTTTATACCGTATAGGTAGGCAGGATTAGCCAGTCAGCATTGGTGGCATCAAGGCTTCTCAAGTAGCGTCAAAACATCCCACTGACCGTGCTTCGTGGAAACTCTTTCATTGCGCCTCAGTTTCGAGAAATTCTTATAAAAGTACTTTGTTACAAAAGCTTCTGAAATTTAGCGTTTATTCTATCAACACTTCAGTTATTGACGCGTTCGGATTTGTAGGTGTACCCGGTAAATGTACATGGCTTTGCTACATATCATAGTAACTCAATGCTGACGGACTTTGATACGAGTTGATTATGTGTGTGCGCCACCTCCGCCTCCTCGGGCTCATGGGTGCAACATGTTTAAATCTACTTATAATCATGCGTGTTCATGCGCACGCAATTCCAGTATTTTACCATCATTTATCAACGAAGGTTTGTTAAAGACATAATATTATGTGACATCTACGTACAAATCACGAAAATTGTTTGCAAGCAATGATGACACACGTTTACATAGGTACTAGCTAATTATTTAGTGGCAGCATGTGAATAAGAATTGAATCATATCTAATTTATAAATAGTTAAGTGACTGGCAAGTTTAATAACGCTTTTAACGCGGATTGACTGAACAATAATTTTTAATTAACCATTTCTGTGCCTGCTCATCAAGTGAAGCAAATTACTACAAGTAACTACAACATAAAATTTACTGTTTGATTGCAGCTTGATGAAGAGTTAACAACAAAACAAGGATTTTAAACAATATTTACGAATTTAATATACTTTCTAGACTAAATGGGTAGGTATAACAATAACGTTGACTAAAAATATTAAAATTTATGCAATCGGTTTCACGGTAGGTAAGTACACAACAACAGACTGAACCTCATTGAAGGTCACAGTCAATTTACTCATGATGTACAAGAGGTACATACACAAATACTTAGTTAACATGAGTACGATATAACGATGTTGATTTGGATAAAAATAAATAAGTATGTAGTATAGGTATGTGTGTGTATACATACCTGAATTATCAGGCATCCGATAAATTTGATAATGGTTATTATCTTTTTTGGTACTAAGGTAAAATGTATGTTTAGATTAAAGCAAAATAAATATATGGTGTTATGTTTTTCGTTATTTGAACTCTGAAGGCTACATTTGCTTAATTGCTTCTTATAAGGAGCTTTAGGAAAAATAAACTCATGATGTAACAATCTGAAATATAAGTTGTGCAATTCTTGTGTTTACGTACACAAAAAATAAATGTTCGAATAACCATTTAAAGGCAATAACAAGTTCACAGTTCAGGTTCAAACAATAAAATTAACTCCTTTTAAATCGATAACAAAGTTCAGCAAAAATTTTGCACCTTGATAAAAAATAAATGTTTTTATGATAATGAGAGCAAAATATAGTAATTAAGAGCATAATATGCCGATATTACAGTAATTAATCGTCATTATCTGATGCTTATTGTCATTAGTGGGCACAGTTCAAATATATAAAATTATATCTAATTGTCATCAAACAAAACGTACAGCATCTGTAAAATTGGGACATGAGGGTGCTTGATTTGTTTCTAATTAAATTTAAATGTAGGTATATTGCTACTGATTATCCGTCGAAAGCAACCGATCCTTTCGCCGATCTGATCAACATAAGCCCAGAGATCAAAGGACTGGCTGATCAGAGAGCCAGTATTATTAAGTAGGTATTTAATGAAAACGTACACAATAAAAACTACTAAACAGTTACTTAGGTACATCGTTATAATGTTATGGATACAATACAGTACCTACCACCTGTACAAATATTTTTATAGATATTTACTAAATTTTATTGTACACGCAATTGAAATATTTCTACTTTTCAACCAGTAAGTATGTAGTTATTTTTTATTAAATTATCAACCTTTGGTCTGATGTCACAAAGTAAGTTGTATCTTTTACATAATTTCATCAGAAATCGCAATAATTTACGTAAAACTAATAGGTAAGGTTAGTTTACGTTTCTTGTTAATTCGTGACGGACAGTATCGGTCTCTATGTTAAACAAAACTGCACTGGCGTCACGCCTCTCCAATAACCACCTGGAAATTACTAAATAGGTAGCTATGAAAGGATTAGCACTTTTTAGGTGAATTGATAGTGTTTATGATACTATATTATCTCATTAATGGCCAAATTTTCTTTAATTCTCATTTTTTGAAACATTGCAAAACTGTTGATGGACAGTAGGAACACGTGATCAGAGGGCTCCAGTTGACTTGTTCCTTGGTCAAAGGATAAGCATTACTATTCAACGTGGCAATGCATGGTCCTCTCTGGGCAGGCTACCATTTGACAGTGTCTGTTTGTTACCTAAGTGTGCTTTTTCTATTTTGTTTTTCTTTCTTTGTACTGTTTTTTTTACCTTAGGTACCCATAGAATAATACCCATCTCTAAGTTCTTATAATTTAAGACCCATAAAATAAAGAAATATTTACATCCTTATTTGATACTAGTTGAGAATATAATATAATCTTATCGCCTTTGAGTTTTTCTATAACTTGGTTTTATTGCACAGAATATAAAATAGTCTAGTTCAGTGGTTCCCAAAGTATGGGTCGCGACCCACTGGTGGGCAAGGTAGAAGGAGGGTACGAGCAATGGCGTGCGGTCCATAAAGACAAAAGACATTACCTACCCTACATAACTCAGATAAATACTAATCATCTTGTTATATTTAAGTCTTTTTTTTTATTGATAGTAATTACTCGAAGATAAAATATTAGATATCAAAATAAAATATAACAAGATAATAAATATTCATCTGAGTTATGTATGGTAGGCAGTGTCTTTTTGTCTTTATGGACCGCACGCTACTGGGTACGAGGACCATAACTTGACATCAAGACACACAAAGAATTGTAAGAACTGGAGGATAAGAGAATAGGTATAATATTTTTTTAGGTTTAGAACCCCCCCCCTAGGATTTCTCTTGTCATGAGTACAGTTTAAAAAACTTACATGTCACATACACACACAACCAAACCCAAAACAGCTATCTGTAAATCATACAAATATTTAGCTCGTGCGGGAGTCGAACCGCGACACACTGCGCCAACCGTGTCGTCAAGTGTGTCGTAATATTCTACACCATCAAAAGACTGTTACTTATTTTGTAGACTAAGTGGCCAATTTAATTTCCAAAGTTATATATTTCAAAGGTTAGGTACCTACATATAAATAATTTAATTTTGATCATTCAACTTGACATCGAAATACATATATTATGTCATAATATATCTATATATACAAATCAAAGGTAACAATCGTTAAATGAAGACTGCTCCTGTATTTAATCGTTAGGGATAATGATAATACCTCTAAGATGAGTGCAGTAGGCATACGTCTCAACACTTGCGTTAAACCGGTATAGTGCGGTGTAACGCAAGTGTAGGTTTAATTAAAGGCTAAATTTAGTATTTAAAGATAACATATGTAACATAAAACATGTATAACATAAAACAAAAATATACAAAACAAAGAAAATATATTGTTGTTTACTGTTTTTGGTACCCTGTTTTGCAGTTTTGTTTTCGAAATGGTTGTCCCGCCAACTTTTTGACGTCTTATGAGATGTGTCATGGATCCATCTACAGTTTATTAGATCCACTGCTGGATCTCTGGCGTCCTTTATCGAGAGAGAGACTACGTTGGAGGCGTAAATCTACTTATATACTAGTAAATAAAGCTGAAGAGATTGTTTGAACGCGCTAATCTCTGAGCTACCAGTCAGATTTGTAAAATCCTTTTTGCCTTTGAGAACCCAATTCTTGAAGAAGGATAGACTATTTAACATCACGCTATGACCAAAGTCCATTAAGTGATGAGCAAAAAGAAAAAAGTCGGAACGAACGCTCAGCTAAAACGAAGAACCTACATACTTTTCTATAAAAAAAAACTTCTACTACTACTGTTCTATAAAAAAAGTATATAAAATACTGTTTTTATGACCGCTGGTATTCGGAGCCATAAAACCTAAATAATTAATATTTTAAAAATGATACTAAATCGTTAAATTGTACAAGAAGTTCCAAAAAATGTTTGAATGAGCGATGCCATACGGAGGCCGAGGGCGAGAGCGGCCGCCAGATAAGAACAAAAATAATCCGAATTCTTTTAAATAAAACGACGGGTGAAACCACGGGGCACAGCTATCATTAATACGCGGGCCCAGTATGACAAGTGGACTGGTGAATCACGTAAGACTAAAATTTTTGGTTCTAGCTTCACGCCAGATTCCTCATGATGTTTTACTTTACCTTTTAAACAGTGATGGTGAACAACGAGCACAACATTATTAAGATAAATCTGCATTCACGCGATTTACGACTCGCATGTCGGGAGAACCACGTCCACTGGGTCACCAGTCAAGGATCTGCTAACTGCTGAGTAGCCACTGTGGCCATTAGCATAAATAATCATTTAATAATTTTGATTAATTGGTTCATTCATTTAATATCAATTGATGTTTTGGAATAATTATCTCCTTATTTTTAAAGTTAATCGAAAACTAGAACTAAAATGCGTGAGACATATAAGAAGTGGAACATTGTGCAACACATTCTCACGTGTCTAGTCATGAACCATTAACAATATTAAGGTCAGTGACTTTATTAGAACAGTAAAACTGGTTTGACCACCTAGCCATGTTTATACTGGGGTTTAGATCTAAGTCGTTAGTTACACTAAACTTACTTTGATAGGTAATCGTAATGTCAAGTTAATACAACGATAGGCACAAAGTGTTACAAAATATAATGCGATTGTTGAATTACATTGGCGGCAGGTGCAAAAATCTTTACCGAAGTACTTATATTGAAGATAACGTGAAGGTCGAAAAATGAACCTTGGAATAAAAACCAGAGCAAAGCATATTAAGCATAGTTTTGGGACTGAAAGCGACCTCTGGAACAAAATGGGAGAAAGCAAGGCATATTAAGCATAGCTTTCTCCCATTTTCTTCCAGAGGTCGCTTTCAATCCTAAACATTTTCTGCGGAATCAATAAATTAATTATGCTTCCCCATACATTGTTTTCTGATACATCTTAAAATACTTAGTTAACATTTTGTATAGGTAAATAATGTACCTACAGGCCTGGTCTCATAAAAGGTTTCCTGGGATGGGCCAAAAGTGATAGGTGAATGCATATTTGTATTGGTTTTATAATATTTAAGTTCTGAACTTCTGAAGGTGAACTCGACCAACTCTAAAATATGAGTTATTGAATTCTACACACTCCACACACGAGTACATATTTAATCTATCGGCTTTATATCAAGTAAATATGTATCGAGGATTTATAATTAGCAGGAGGCCGTCTTATCTAGGGTTTCTAACAAAAATAGTGAAGATTTAAATTAATGTTTAAAAACTGTGCAGCACCAACACTTTGCGCCACACTAGGAATAATTCCGGTATTGTGGGTGCGTTAACAAACACATATATTCACATACACAAAGACCCAGACCCGAAACAACTATCTGCAGATCATACAAATATTTGTTCCGTGCGGGAATCGAACCCGTGACACGTAGCGCAGCAATCAATCTCTCAACCACAGCGCCAACCGAGCCATCCAAGTTACACCTATGTGATGTAAATGTAGGTAGAAAGTTATTACTACACAGCACACGCTCGAGGCGTGCCCTGCGTGGACCACGGAGTGGCAGATTCGTGTCTTGCCCGATCTGGTCGACCAGATCGGGCAAGATCTCTCCCTGCCAGCCATAGTATCGGTTATGCTGGCAGAATCGGAAAACTGGAGTGCAGTGGTCTCCTTCTAGCGAGCCCCAAGATGACGGCGACACGGTGTGGCATGACTCCGTGGTGAGTTTAGCCGGTAGGAGTCCGGCACATCCCCCCCCCCCTCCAGGTGGAGGTTAGCCCATGATGAGTTATCAGCAAGCTAATCAAAAAAAATGTAGAAACTTATTAAAGTTTCTAGCTTTTAAAATAAAAATCATTGATGCTGGATCCGCGCTGGATCCAGCTTGTGCGTTACCCCAGCAAGATAATGTCGAAAATAGTCATTTAAATGTTACAGATAATTAGATGCCCAGATTCTGTAATTGTAGCGCACATTTTTAAATTTGTTGCACTTCTAGTTTTTTAGGTCTTTCACAAAAACATTTCCTGCTGGAGTAACGTTACCGCAGCCAGACATTTTCTTTTTAAATGGGAATGTTGAAATATTAGCTATATAATTAGTTGTCTAGACGAGGTAAATGTTGCAATTTATTTTTTATTTTATCTTTCATCGGCTGCGAAGTTATTCGAGATCCTGCTGGAGTAGTTTGTGGTTTTACTGGATTACTGAAATGGTTAAGCGGATTCTTATCGTCTTTTGTACATGACTTCTTAAGAATTAGTTTTAGCTGTGCAATAAAAAAACAAAAATAATGCACCGTTTAAAGGTTATTTAATTAAACATAAAAACACTTCAATAGGTCTTAACACAATGAATAAGAGTTCTAACGACTTACTTTAGACGTTATTTTGTATCTTGTAACTGCCTTCGAATGTATGTGAAATTTCATTAGTATCCTGTATGTAATTAACAAATTATGATGAAATTCAATTCTCAACGCTCACTGTCATAATGCGCGCGGAGTATCTGTACTAAAATCTCAATATAGTTTCATTTTTTCCATAAAAAAATCGTGGCAATAACATTCTTACGCTAAATAAACTTGCTGCCAAATATATTTATAATGTTATACAAAATTATTCTCGTCAAATGTAAAACAAACACACGTAAGCTGAACAGTCCCCGTGCCGGTGCAGAAGCATAACTCTTTAATTAAGTTTACCACAATTTATTCGGCGGCACGTGACGATGATACTTATTAGAGGTTTTTACACGTCCCTTACTGATCGCACTGTTAATTACAAGATGGGCATATAACTCGTGCATGACCCAAAGCACTGGAGTGGAATGGCTAGGTTGATCAACACGTTTTCTATGCAGAAGTAGCTAATAATGAAGTTGGTAAACAAGAAAGCAAATCTTGATATTTGAGAAACTTATGATGAATTATACGTTTATCTTAATTACATATAAAATCATAATCAGGACCATAATCATGAAACATTTCTAAATATGATTTATGGAAAAAACATTTCTATTAAGTACAAAAATATTTTGGATAAACCCGACGCCACAGATTTTTCTGTGCCATCTGGTTCTTTTTAGTGGCAACTGGGCAACTAATTATCTGTAACATTTAAATGACTATTTTCGACATTATTTTGCTAAGGTAACGCACACGGATCCAGCTGGCTTTGCTTTATCCAACATAAATCCAGATGGATTGAAAATGCCGCTGGATTGCAATTCCTAGTTGTATCATATAATCACATTAGTAAAAATGTAAACTGAGTTTAGTTCGCCTTTTGTTATCGATGAGATAACAATGTACCGGTGGTAAACCCTGAGATGGATAAGTGGGGACATTATTGATTAAGTACCTACTCTACTACATGCCTAGATATAACAAATATCTACTCCAATTAACCTCTTATAGTATGTATACGTTTATTTTGTTGTTTTGATAGATACCTACCGAGTTGTGATTGTATGGTAATTACATATACTTATTTGTAATTTTTAATTGAATTCAAATAGAAGTGTACCTAATGTTTTCAAGGTGAATGCATGTAAGTTCCTTTATTCGTTATTTTTCTATAAAGTTTTTGAGCTGTCGTATTTAAGGTTAAGACAATGAATAAATAAATAATTGATTGATTGATTAGTACATACTACCTTATTAAGTTCATAATAAAAAATCCATAAACCTTATTAAAACCTAGAAATAAATACCGAGGATGGCTGATGACCATAGGGGATTAATAGATAGCAGTCATGAAAGGTGAGAGGAACAATAAACAAGATTTATAAAAAACAAGATTTTATTAATCAATAGATAGGTACCTAGACATTATACCTAACATACCTTTTGATTTGAATCTCTAGACTAGACCAAATTAGATTTCCTATTTTAAACAACTTAGGAACTTAAGCATCATAGGATACAGAATTATAAAAATCAGTTTTGTATAATCATTTTAATTTCCACTGGCCCATTTCTGGACACTTCAGATAAATTCCTTCGAAGAAACGATGTTTACATCAATGCAGTACTTACCGATCTATAATTATGAATGATCGTCGGCTGCTGTCTCTGCAAGCAGATAATTACCTACAGTGCATGTGCGATTGTGCGCATCCTGCGCAGAATTCAATGTTAGCACACACACACACACATAATAAAAAAGATAAACACTCCGTGGTGACATTTACTACTCCTTGTAAGTTCATTATAACTTTATCATACTAGCATTTTCCATGTATATTGAACTGGCCACATAATGGGTCAGTAAACATAACATTACATAGGATCATGCTTTTATTCCTCGAAGGGTTAGAAAGAGGTGTACTTTTTGTACAGCCACATTTATTTTCGCCGATGCATTAATTGTTATGTTATAGGAGGTCAGTCATTAAACCTTATATAAAATATATTTACCTAAGAAACACTTGGAAAATTAAATAAGACCGTTACTTTAAATTGTCTAGTAATTTTTTAGAAAAAAGACTTCATGGATCTAGTAAAAATTCATGTATTAGCACTCCATTACCTGAGCGTGTTAACCGGAAACATGTAACTCTCGATGAAGTAATTATATAATCACCGTTTCTCCGTGCCTCAGCTAGTGCAGCGCCAGCGCCAGACCGCCAAATTAAGAAACTAGGAAGGGCCAATGGTGACCACATCAGTGGCTTGCTAACTTCCAGGGCGATAACGAAATACCCCCTGGTCTCTTGCCATCGACACGTGGTTGTCACTGACATTGTTGACATAGGGTCCTAAAACGGCGGCGGCGACGGCGGCGGGGTACATGGTCACGACGGTGAATGTCGTGTAGACTGCAGTTGGCAGTGTTCTCCGATCTACACGTATGCAGTAAGTTAGTGATCGATATGTAGCACAACAAGAAGTATGTACGTAAACAAATCAAAACTTACGCGATGGAAGGGTTTGAAACCTAAAGTGTTTCGAATCACTCAATCGAGCCCCGCCAGCGGCTCCTCCCGCTATCGAGCTACTACCGAAATTCGGTATCGGCCCTTACCATCAAATCCACCGAAAACCGCAATCAGGTAATTTCATAATACATATTTTTGTACGATCTACGTTTCGAACGCACAACCATTATACGAGTAGGTACCTATACATTTACAATATTAGGTACCTATATCAAATACCTGGTCGTACCTTGAGTGTCATAATCACAATTTACAGGCAGCACGATATCGCCACGTCCTTTTAACATTATTATCACCTCTATTATAATAGAGAGAACGGTAACACGCTCTGTACATGTTTGTGTGCCAATAAAATTATCACACGAAACCTTCCTAACTATTGTTTTGAGCAAAACCAGGAAGAGTTTCCTCTTCCCAAAATGACCAAGTCAACAATTTTCGCGCTAAATTGTAACATCAATACATCGCGATTTGAGTCTATTACCTACACAGAAAATATGTACCTATGTATAATATGAACCGATATTTCCTCTCGTTATCATATAGGTAGTATGCATGTATCTGAGGGCCTAGTGTAAGTTTCTTTCGACAAATTCGATTTACTACATCGAACGCGTTCGGCGCTCCGATTGGTGGAGAGCACGAAACGGACCAATCGGAGCGCCGAACGCGTTGGATGTAGTAAATCGAGTTTGTCGAAAGAAACTTACACTAGGGCCTCTAGAATCTGGATGTTACATAGAGTATCAGATTTAAATGGACAGCTGTGTCGCTGCATAATTAAAGAGCCAATAACATTATGAGCACGCTGCGAAAATCAATTAATTTGACTGCGATAGGTTAAAAGTTTAAAAGGCATTAAGGGGTACGAGATGGCAATTGCAACAGCATGGCAAGAATCTATCTTTATCTCAAAGTTACCCTTTCTTTAATAGAGTTTATTTACTCTAGATAAAGTGCAACGACTGGGCAAAAACGTTAATACCTACGTGGTCACTTGAAGGACTGGTTGTCCAATTATCATAATTGAGCAAGGTGAATACGTCACTCGTCCGGCAAAAACGAATTGAATATTTCATCATTACCGAAGATTATATCATCGGTGTCTCGTCATTAGTACTTATTAGTCGTTCCTCGCACTACGACCACACTTCTGCACTTCTGACGGTATCACATCATATTTAAACTAGCTTCCGCCCGCGGCTTCGCCCGCGTGGTATACGAATGCGTACATTTTTCCAGGATAAAAAGTAGCCTGTGTTATTCCAGAGTATAATCTATCTCTGTGCCAAATTTCATCCAGATCCGTTCAGCCGTTCGGGCGTGAAAGAATAACAAAGATCCATCCATCCATCCATCCTCACAAACTTTCACATTTATAATATTAGTAGGATAGAAGCAAAACTTATCATTTTATACTTCAACTAATGGATGAGCGAAACTTAACCCGCCAAAAATAAGGTACTACCACAGTTAGGAATAATCTGTGTGTGGCCGTAGTCTTAAGAGTGTCGTTTAGCTAACGGCTTCTGACAAAATTGTCTTGAAATACGCGCAAAATAGGTGTCTTGGGCGTTAACGTTTCTTACATACAAATCTTAACGATTTAATTTCATTTTCGTCTCTATCGTTTCATTAGATTATAAACTAGGTCGACAAGTGTTGATGTTTTTTTTAAATTTTGATTAAGTAATTTAATAATTATAATTGTCACCAGAAAAGGAAGATTTTTAGTTAAAAACACGCGTCTATAAACAATATCAAAAAAACAAAAACGTGGCGACTTAGTTTTTACTTGTGCGTCTATAACATATAAAAAATCAACTCATGTTTAGTGGGGTAAAATCGTTAACGCATTTTGTATGAAAACTTTTAGCTAAACTTATGTCTTAAGACTCATTACAATTATGAAAAGCGCAAACATTTTTTAATACTTTTTAATCAAATAGTATCTATAATATTTTATTTTATTATATCGTCATAATACTATATTTTGACCATTTAATGGTGTCCGGGTAATTCCAATTGTACTGTCATCTTTAGTAGTTACATACCTCAATTTAAATGTGTTGAAGTTGAGGCTGTGGAGTTTGAAAATTAATCATGGTATGCTAATACTGACTTACTATGAAAAAAATAATTTCTGAATACTGTTACAGTTACTATCATAATCATCTGTATCTGAAATAATCAGATGATTGTCTTTTGACTGACAGGCAGGCTTTTTATTGGATATTTCTGAACCAATGCGCAAAATTATCAACTTGTGTTATCTAACTTATTAAAGAGCCTAGGTATCAAAGAAGTTTTTCCTGTATTTTTTCGAATAATAGACTTAAGTAAATGTCATATGAATATAAAAATATGTGAATATATAAATCACTAGTTACCTACTACTACCTACCGTATAGTTACCTACTATTTTGTGTAGTTTAGGAAAAAAGAAAATTAGGAAAACCCCATAGGAACAGTCGAAATTGGTAATTTTGTATGGGAATTGCCACTTCGGATTACTTCGTTCGTTAATGAAGAGTTACAATCGAAGAAATTATAGGTTGTACAAAGTTCACCGGGACATCAGTATTTTATAAAAAAATTCATTGTTTGTACTTTATGACATTTTATTTCTGGGGATACTGAAATTCTAGGGATGATTTTGATAGGCATTAGTGTTGAACTGTTGACACATTCTTCGGCTTTTGGAAAAATCTCAGTTTAGTGATCGGAGTTGAGTAGATTTTTAGCAGGTTTCGGTTACAGGTCGGAAAACTTTAAAATATTTAAAATCTGTAATATTTCCGAATCCACTCATAACAGACCCCTAGCACAGTCTATAAACCTTTCAGTCAGTCGACGGTCATCAGACGTCTAGACAGGGCAATCGTGCGGGGCGTGTGGGGTGAGAGGCGGGTGAGGCGAGCCCCAGCTGCATACTTCACCGTACTTAGTAGCTTGGGACACGACTTTGAGGGCTATCGAGTATTTGATATTTTAGATATTTTATTTCAATTTATTATTAATATGGTTAATACTTTTAAACGAACGTAAACAAAATGGCGGTCGTAAAAATACCGAATATATTGCACACCCCCGCAACGTTTTATCTTTACAAGATCGAATTTTTGGAGGTTTCTCGGACTGCTATCAGATGAAATGAAAATTATAAGACATTCATTTTGAAATCCTAGATGTCGGATTTGTATTTTTGTTTTGAAAAATATAGATGTGGGTGTCATTTTCAAGATTTCTTAGGGTGATGATTATGAAAATGACATCAATTTTGAAATCCAAGATGGCGGACATGCATTTTTTGGAAAATATAGATATTGGTATCGTTTTCAAGGTTTATTGGGGTGCTGATTATGAAAATGACATCCATTTTGAAATCCAAGATGGCGGACAAGCATTTTTTTTAAATATTGATATGGATATCGATTTCAAGATTCCTTGGGGTGCTGATTATAAAAATGACATCCATTTTAAAATCCAAGAAGAACTACAAGCATTTAAAAAAATATTTTGCTGCGTATTAAGAAGTAAGAAGGAATTTAGTCTACCTCCATATTAAATTTCATCAAAATCGGTTCAGCCGTTTCATCAAAAAGTGACACATAGACAAACACTTTTATCTTCCTACGTATCTGGGGGTAAGGCATAATAATGCTTTGTCTAGTTGGCCAGACGAAATGCCTAAGAAAATGATGTAAATTGTTTAAGTGATTTTCAAGTTCATGATCAGCGAGAAGACGTCCACTGCTGAACGAAGGCCTCCCCTAAGGAGGGGGTTTGCCATAATCCCCACGCTTGGCAGGCGGCTTGGGAATCGCAGTGGCTCACCGATTAGTGAGAGGACACTGCTGCCCATCCTCCGGTGTCTGGCCGCAGTTTTAGGACGTACCCGGATCCAATAAAGTATACTCCCTCAATTATAGGAAACCACAACAAGCACAAATAAATTAACAACTAAGCTAACAACATATAATAAAATTTGAAAAAAAAAAAACTTTTTAAAAAATAAGCTTTTATTTAAATGCACTAAAAAGAATAAAATAAACTTTTCCCTCAAAACTGTTACTATCAACTTATAACGTCACTACACAATTTATATGACGTAAAAGCTTGTCGCGAGATTTAAGTGCTCGTAATTAGGTATTTTGAAAATTTAAAAAATTAAAGTCATTCTGCTCAAGTTATTTAATTTACTTACAAGCTTTTACATCATATAAATTGTGTAGTGACATTAAAGTTAATAGTAAAAGTGTTAAAGGAAAATTTTATTTTATTCTTTAGATAGAATTGAATTGTTTTTATTTCAAATAAACCTAATACAGGCACTTATGAAACGTTATAAGACTCTAGTTGCACGTTGATGTGGAAGAGTAGGTACTGACACCTATAAAGTGTTCGTTTAGCGTAGGTTTTTTGTATTGTATTTTTACTTTAAGAATAAAATATACTAGATGTAATGTTTTTAATTTATAGAATAGAATAGAATTATCTTTATTTCAAATAAACCTAAAACAGGCACTTTTGAAACGTTAGAAGACTCTGGTTGCACGATTCCAAAAAGTTAGTCCTGTGGAGAAGAGCCGGCAAGGAAGTCCATGGATACTCTTTTAAAGTCTGTTTAACAATCCTACTATGAACATAATGTGGGAAAAGTATGAGAGAACAATGTAGGTTTTGTCTTTAATTTATAAATATGTGTGCCTTGGTTAATACAAACATTTTTACTAATTAAAGTACCTACCTATTCATTAATCCTTTCGATTTATCGAAAAAAAGTCTCCAGTAAATGCTTTCTACGTCTGCGTGATTTTGGCGCATAATAAACAGTTTATACCGATAACAGGTACAGCATACGATGTATGCTCCCATGTAACGAATAACAATCTATATATAAAAAAATTAATGTGTGTATGTACATATGTCCCCTAAGGACTCCAAAACGGCTGGTGCAATTTGAACGCAATTTTTAGGTAATCTTCAGATTAGCCCAGCGGGTGATCATGATGTTTTTTTTTTGTGCTTGGTACCCGATGCGTAATTTGCAACCTTAATATATATACTTAGCCCTGAGTGTCCCATTGTTTGGCAAAGGCCTCCCACTGAGTCTTCCACTGATCTCAACTGCTAGCCGCTTGTCGCCACTCGTTCTTCGTCTCGCCATCTTCTACGCGGTCTACCTTGGTGTCGTTTTCCACTTGTTGGAGACCATTCTGTGAGTAGTTTGGCCCCTAGGTTATCCGACAAACATGACCGGCCCAAGTTCACTTTAATTTAGCAGCAGTCTGAGCTACATCTCTAATAGTACTTAATTATTTTATTGATATTCGCAAATTCTCACCGTACTAGATAGTACCTATAGCGACTCAAACCAGCCATTGATAAGGCCGGGAGGTGTGATCTCTACTTCCAACTGGGCTTAGAACAGCTATAAGTGCGAATATCAACATTGGTATAAATTAAAAAAAATATTTAAGAAAATCTCGTTCTAAAAATGTTTTTTTTTACATTTTTTGAACGCAAGCCGAATACTAAATACCTTCCCTCATTTATTATGACCAATGTTTTATCAGTCAGCCTGTATAAAATTACGCGCAGAAATGACGTAGATATTTATCCATAAAACTATTTACAAATGAGATTGGACAGTGTTGTATCGCCAAGTATGAATCACGTAAATTAATAATATTCTGTAATACCGCCAAACTCTATATTCAATATCGATGCATAATACCTAGGCACTGTTAGTCTGTGATGCCTAACTTTTTAGACCTATCTCCAAAACACTATAATCCTGGCATCTTCAGAGTCAAATAAGAACATTGGTAGGCTGGCTCCATCAAGGCCCACGTTATCTTATCAGTTAAATGAAGATGATGCTATATTATTACCGAAAGATAAATTAATATTTATTATACCAATTTGTAAAAATACAAGACTGTTAATAACCAAGAGCAGAAACTGGTCAATTTCGCTTCAAGTTCGAGTTTCACACTCTGTTTTACATTACGAATATGAGGAAATTAAAAATAGAGAAAAATATTCAATTACTTAGGTACCTACCTATCATGATTTATAACTACTTACGTACCGAAAATATTCCGACCGAACCTTAGAAATTGAACAATGGTCACTATCGACTATCAAGATTTTTTCTTTCTTTAGGTCAGGCTGCAGGCTGAATACATGGCTTTTCTTTTTCCGCCGAAGCGAACTGGCCACCTCGTACATAAAGGTTAAAAAACTTAATATAAGAAGTAGTTATTTAGACAACGACAGTAAAATCTTATTTCTTTATACTTACCTGATATTGCGAATAATTCTTGTAGACATCGTGAGTGCGTTTACAGACACTAATTATAGGTAGGTATTCACATGCAATATTATTTGCTTACATGGTTGAATACTCAAATCAAATAGTAACCATGAAGTATGTAGTGCCTACATTAAAAAATATATTAAACTGTTTATGGAGTTTTATTCAAAGTTACATTGAAATCCAAAGTTACCCAGAGTGACTGTAATTTACTTACATACATATAATTTTGTATTGTATTCATATTGTATCTAATGCTATCAAAAAGGATGACTAACGATTTATAACAAGATCAATTCATTAGACGAAGCAAATGTGATTAGATTTAAAAATCTTAGTTCGATATATAAATAGCAAGCCTGCAATAAAGTTCTTTTGGTTTAGATTTTGATCGACTTCATTAGACAACAATGACATAGTTACAGGGGCCAAAACCATCAAAGATTTAAATTAAAAATTAAAATTTCGCATAACATTCTAAATCTATGGATTCACCTAACTAAACTTCAACTGAAACGCAGTCGATCCACTTTTGGGCGGTTATATGATACCTAAAAACTGTCCAAAAGTCGGTAATTGGCTGCGTTACGATTGTAGTACTTATATTTAATGGAATTGGCGTTCAGAGCAAGAGTACAACAATAATGAACATATTCCAGGTGGCGCCGAATAATCTCATTGTATCGGAATTAAAGGTAAAGTCCTACTGGAAACACCTGCCAAACGTGATGATTTTAGGAGTATACCTAATGTAGGTACCTAGGAAACCCATACACAGCATTTTCGTATTAATACAGGAGTTAAAAAAATGTGTATAGATAATTATGAATAATTATTAGAACATAACTAACGATCAATAATGTTTTCACAGAATTATAATAATACTTACATAAAAATAATAAGGAATTTGAAAGAGATCCTAAGTACAGAAAATCCACCTTTCCCTTGATAAAGGTACCTTAATTCCTGTCTGCCAGTTAAACTAATATTATCTGTGCCAATCCAACTTATACTTTATAGTCAACTGACATCTAACCTAAAAAAAATATCGAAACAAAAAACAAACAAAACTGTAATATTAAGTACTACCTGCATAATTTTTATATTGTGAAATGAAGTGAATAATTATTGAAATAAGTAAAAAGCAAATAACACAATGCCTTCCAATCAGTAGAAAGAAATAAGTGCATTTCTAAAATACATTTTTACTTTTCCATTATTTACAAACTTAAAAGGTTAAAAACGAAATTAAACTTGATCAGACCCATGCGATATACGTTTATAGTATATCGGTCGGCTCCGGTCGCACTTGTTTGGCATGATAGTTGTTTATCGCTGGAAATTCTATATAAGAGGAACGTACGCAGCCTAAGCGGTATTTGTGTTCACGGTTCGCGTCCAGTGCACCGCTGCGTTCCCTCCACAACGAACGTTCACAACAGATCATACACTAAAATGGCATCAAGGGACCCTGCTACTGACCAGCTTGTTAACTACAAGAAAAACCTTAAAGTAAGTTTATTTTAGCTTTACTAGTGTTATTTATGTAAGTAATAAGTGAATAACAATGTATTGTTGGCGTCGTTTATCTACGCGGAATGCGTGTAACATAATTTGTGAGCAAATTACGACAAATACACTTTATACTTAAGTAATATGTAATTTCGGTGTGTTGTCCTAGGCTATTTACATTTAATTACTATTATAATTTACTTGTCAAGCTGTGCATTGTTTGTTGGTAATATTCATGTCCTATGTATTCATTAATCTTTGTACTTTGATTTGAATTATCACCAATTCTGTGTAAACATTGTTATCCACTTTGATAAAAGTTAAAAGTATGAGTTAAATTAAATACAGTGTTGACATTCATTTTTATGCTTATTAACATAGTACATACTTATTCCTTTGTAATTTTCCAATTTGTGTCAATGCCTGCATCTAGAACATGTTTATTTTTACATCAAAATTAAACCTCTTTTGATGTTCACCTTGTAATGCATTGCGAATAAACATATGTAATACTGAGTTCTCGTTACTTGTTTGACATTATAGTATATATTTAGTTTAATGTAATAACTTATTCTTTTCTATTGTACATTAAATTATTTTTACAACATTTTTAAAATATAATAATATTAATTTTTAATTCTTTTTATATATTATATAAATTAATTTCTAAGCAAACTAAATAACATCTAATATACTATGGCTAAGGTGGATTAAAAATACAAAAAATAAAAACAAAAATTAACAACTATCATACATGAAAACTTAGGGGCCCAGAAGGCTGGCAGCAATTTTAATATAATATTAATTTCTAATTTCAGGATTCTCCTGGCTACATTACAACAAAGTCTGGAGCACCTGTTGGAGTACAGACCGCTATTCAAACTGTTGGAAAGAATGGACCTGCTCTTCTTCAAGATGTTAAGTTCCTGGATGAGATATCTGCATTTGACAGGGAGCGTATTCCAGAACGTGTTGTACATGCCAAGGGTGCCGGAGCTTTTGGATACTTTGAAGTGACTCATGATATCACAAAGTACTGTGCAGCTAAAATATTTGAAACTGTTGGGAAGAAAACTCCAATGGCTGTGAGGTTCTCCACTGTCGGTGGAGAAAGTGGCTCTGCTGACACAGTTCGTGATCCTAGAGGATTTGCTGTTAAGTTTTATACAGATGATGGTAATTGGGATCTTGTTGGCAACAACACACCTATTTTCTTCATTAGGGATCCAACTTTATTCCCTAGTTTTATCCACACTCAAAAGAGGAACCCTGCCACTCATTTAAAGGATCCTGATATGTTTTGGGACTTTATAACTTTGAGGCCAGAGACAACTCATCAAGTGTTGTACTTGTTTGGTGACCGTGGTATTCCTGATGGTTACAGACATATGAATGGCTATGGATCCCACACATTTAAACTTGTTAATGCTCAAGGAGTAGCACACTGGGTGAAATTCCACTACAAGACTGACCAGGGAATCAAGAACTTGCCTGTTGGAAAGGCTGGTGAACTGGCTTCTACAGATCCAGACTATTCCATTAGAGATCTTTACAATTCTATTGCCAAGGGCAATTTTCCATCTTGGACTATGTACATTCAAGTCATGACAATGGCTCAAGCAGAAAGCTGCAAATTCAATCCATTTGATTTGACAAAGATTTGGCCTCATTCTGATTACCCTCTGATTCCAGTGGGTAAAATGGTCTTAAACAAGAACCCCAAAAACTACTTTGCTGAAGTTGAACAGATTGCATTCAGTCCTGCTAATCTAGTGCCAGGCATTGAGCCTTCTCCTGATAAGATGCTGCAGGGTCGTTTATTCTCGTACAGCGACACCCACCGTCACCGTCTAGGAGCCAACTACTTGCAAATCCCAGTGAACTGCCCGTACGCTGTGACTGTGGCTAACTACCAGCGTGATGGACCGCAAAATATGAGCAACCAGGAGGGTTGCCCCAATTACTTCCCCAACTCGTTCTCAGGCCCACAGGAGTGCCCGCGGGCGCAGCGCTTGCAGCCCCGATACAACGTTAGTGGCGATGTTGACAGATATGACAGTGGCCAAACTGAAGACAACTTCACTCAAGCTACAGCACTCTACAAGCAGGTGTTTGACGACGCCGCCAAACAGCGCGCCGTCGAAAATATTGTAGGTAATTTGAAGGATGCCGCTGGCTTCATTCAAGAAAGAGCTATTAAGATCTTCACTCAGGTTCACCCTGATTTGGGCAGCAAGGTGGCTGCTGGTTTGGCTCCATTCAAGAAATATCATGCTAACTTGTAAATCAACAATAATGATCTAATGGGTGCTATTTTTTTATATATTAGATAGTAAGCAGCAAGATTCTTTTAATATCTTGTGGGGGAACTTTGGTCTTTATGAAATATGAAATGAACAGCTAGGTATGTACACTTAATTTAAGTTTTTTATTATACAGAATTCCATTAAGTAATACTTACTTACTACCTATGTGATTTTGTATTGAAAACCACAACATATTTATCATAATAAATAAAACTGACTGTTGTACTGATTACATATTATTGTTATATAATAAATCATTTTGTATATATTTGTGTTGTTTACTTTAGTTCTCAATATCACGGCCTCCTCGAAGGGACTCCTCGAGTAGTACCTACATAAATACAAATACATACCTAGATCATTTTTGAAGAATATTTTTTCTGTTTCCATTTTAAATCTTAGATTCTGAAGTCTCGGGATTCGATTTAATTTTACGGTTCGATCGTATTTCATTTATTATGACCATAGACTTAGAATTTCGCTATGATTATGACATGATCATTGTCGCCTTACCTATCAAAAACAAAATATAGGTAAGTTTATATAGAAAGGTTTTGTTTTATCAGTTATTAACATAACAGGCATTGCTATCTAAGTAAATTATTCAATGTTTACCGCAATGTTCCCTGTGTTATCTCATAATGATAAATAGTCGATAATAGATACCTACCTAATACATTTTTTTTCGTTGCCTAACCTTTCCTCCGCCTGGGGCGGTTTTCAGCGCAGACGCAGAAGATGCTGGACTTCCACCGACTAAACTGTAACTACGGTGGTCCGCTTCGATACCATAATAATTACTGTGGACTTCAGTGACTCTTAGAACACCACACCGAAGCCGAGCACGGTGCCATGCCGATTAAGGCACTTCCCGAGGGAGGTGATTGTAAACAGGATAAAACTTAATACTTACCTAGTCCTCCAGTATAGACTAACAGTTATGATAAAAAGTAGAGTCTTCTGGCGAAACAAGAAAACGGTTTAGACTTGCGTGGCTAATGAGTGACATGGGTCTGTAGCAGGTTTATTACATTTTATGAAAACGATATTTTAAAATTTTTGATTACCTTTGTTATGATCACACGTGTTCAGTACAATTTCCATGCACCCTTTCAACTTCCTCGAGAATCTCCAGCTTCAAGGGACAATTTTGAGCATTGAGTTCGTCAGACAGGACTATCATAGCTAGGCGAAGACCTACGACTTCCTGAGGGGTGTTAGAACCACGAAGATTGTTTATCTATAGCTTTCTGACGAAGACATCTGATTGGATGACGTTTCATGATTTTTCCCTACAAGTAAGCTCTATAGTCGCGAAGGAAAATTAAGACATTTTGTACTACATTATGTCGGAAAAGCATTCGGGACCCTTCTCCAATGTTTTGAAAATAATTAGTAGCTGTATACATGATAACCAAAATTTACATTTATAGTACCTATACAAATGAATTCGAAAGTAACTGATTATTTACTTATATTAGTTATTTATAAAATTATAATAAAATGGGACAAGAGCAGGAGAGTGATGAATACTTCCTTATATTGTGTTACCTACTACAGACCAAGCATTAACTGCTCGTGAGTAACCTTATGCAATAATCATGTGACAAATAAGTTCAAACGTAAATAGCCCAACCAAGATAGATGATGCCCATTGCTTGACCTTCGCTGTTAAATAATAGGTATTTATTATTTGGTTTGGATTTCATGATTAGGTATATCATTATCAATACGTAGCGATACCGATAAAACTAATCAAAGAGCTTCGAACTGGTACTCTATATCTGCAATCAACATTAAAATTTATTGAAAAATATCGATTCATCAAACATTACTTTGAATATTTCCTAGAATTTCCGTTTAAACTGATTTGTGAGGAACGTGAGTGTATAGTATAGGTAAGAACTGCGTAGACCGAACGTAACGTACCTAGGTTACAATTTTAGGAAGCTGAAGGAAACTACTTATAACGACAACGGGGTAATTTGGGAACCGCGGGATTAGTTAGCTGGGATTTAGCACGTAAAGCAATGTGTATTCTTGATATAAGTAGATCAGCTTTAAACATTGGAAGTTAATTAAATACCTTAGTCGGCACGAGTACCTCCATGAAAATTGTTCGTACCACAGTGGAAAGAATAGCCGGTTAACAATTTTAGTATCGAGGCTTGGTGCCCAGGGTGCGCCAAACGATTTCAGATTTCGTTACTCCGTGGAGACACTTTCCTTGCACAATTTCCCTTAATTGAATAAACTGTGTACTCAACTACTGCATTCATGCTCAGAATAATATCGAAGGTGGGTAGTTGCCTTTGAACAAACTTAAAAAATTACAGATTTATAATAAACCTAGACGTTTATCTATTTATGTAAAGAGTCAATAAATACGCCCAAGGTCTTATACGCATATCGCATATACGCATATCATCTTATTGAAAACGGCCCTAACTGCTAAAAGCCAAAGAGACAATTAGCTAAAAGAGTTACGATTAAGTCTGAACAGAACGAGCACAGCCATGATACTCAATTCATAGAACACGGTTTTTAATAATTATTTCTAAAATCTACTACCTACACATATTTTGCTATCGATTATTTTATAAATTTTTACTTGCGAAGTGTTGGAATGTAATAATGTATCAATTGGGTGATAGGCAGAAAACCTCAAAATATCTGCTCTCCTCTCCTCTCCTCCTCTGTGTAACCTGTTTGTAAAGTAGATACCAATAAAGATTTTCAAGGACCAGAGTTGATACGCAGTTATGTAAATCGATTGTACCTACCTACGTTATGTGCATCGCAGACTACCCCATGTGTTTATCGAACATTCCACTCAGAGATCGGAATAGCGATAACACCGCCAATTTGTACATTTATCAATATATATTATAGTGTATCAAAAGGACATCCTCCGTTTTGGTCCAAATGTGAAAATACCAAAAAAATGTAGGTATATTCTGCTAGAAGTTGTTTTTATAATAGCACCAAAGCTGTCATTCTCTTCTATTTTACCTTGCTACCCATAAAATAAAATAAATAAAAATTGAAATATAAGCTCAATTTAGTAATTTGCAATGTTATACGTTCTATTGCGTTAGGACCATAGACTACTATTATGTAAACGGAGAGTTAGGACTCCGATTGTCGCTCAATAGTTGCCCCGAGTCATTCTGCTATTAGTATAACCGAAATGAAACTAAATTAAGGCGAAATGCAACTGAATTGTTACAGAAATGTAATAACCAAATAATTTAAACTACTCTCTACGAGACAAACAACAGCAATGCAATAATCTCAAAATTCTCAAATCTGTGATACTTACCAACGTGCCAAATACTAATTTAATGATAAGTACCACAGAAAAAAATAGTAATACGTATAAAATACGAATAAGCGTTATTAAAAGTATTTTTTACAATACAATTATACATCTATATTAACATTACATTTTGTCCTGTAATTTTTTTTATCGATTAGATTTCCTATATTAAAATCTCAAAATGTTTAGTTTTACGGCTGTTTAGTTGGCCGAAAATATGAAACGAAACGTTTCGGTCATGTCAAATGAGTTTTTTTTTTTTAAATTTATTAAGGCTTTGGATATCGGTGTCCTTTAGCCTGATGTCAAATGAGTCCAATCCAGTGTTACCAACCCTAGAGTTTTAATTGTAAATTTACATTTTTTTACAATTCATCACAGTTTTTAGTCTAGTACCCCAAATCTACAGTTTTTTACCGTAGAGTACATCAGTGTCATCCCGTCCGTCATATGGTCCGTCCACAATCAAATTCTCGCCTATAACTCTAAGTACTTAAAAATTAAGGATTTCACTTTCTACAACCACAATAAAAGGTACGTTACAAACAAAATCTGAAATTAACTACTGTTTTGAGTTCAGTGCAACAAATGAACAAATTCATTAAACCTTTGTACGAATAAATAAAATACATGACGTTGAATAATTGGACAATTGGAAATCGAGAATGAGAACAATAGCCCTGATTAAATAAAAGATGGTTAAATTGTGTTTTATTTCTTACTAGCTGATGCCCGCCACTTCATCTGCGTATATTTTGTGTTTATGATAAAAGACCGGCGTTTCTTCTCAGCGATAGTTATAGAAAATGCCGACGCCATCTAGTAAAAAAAAAGAAGTGTAAAAGTGATTGAAAATCCTAATTGCAAATAAACAATTTCATTTCATTTCAGATGAGAAATGGCGGCCATATGACGGACGGGATGACACTGATGTACTCTACGGTAAAAAACTGTAGATTTGGGGTACTAGACTAAAAACTGTGATGAATTGTAAAAAAATGTAAATTTACAGTTAAAACTCTAGGGTTGGTAACACTGGATTGGACTCATTTGACATGACCGAAACGTTTTGTTTCATATTTTCGGCCAACTAAAAAGCCGTTAAATGAAACGCATTGAGATTTTAATTTAGGAAATCTAATCGATAAAAAAAATTACAGAACTAAAATATAATGTTAATATACATGTATTATTGTATGAAAAAATACTTTTAATAACCCTTATTCGTATTTTATACGTATTACTATTTTTTTCTGTGGTACTTATCATTAAATTAGTATTTGGCACGTTGGTAAGTATCACAGATTTGAGAATTTTGAGATTATTGCATTGCTGTTGTTTGTCCCGTAGAGAGTAGTTTAAATTATTTGGTTATTATATTTCTGTAACGATTCAGTTGCATTTCGCCTTAATTTAGTTTCATTTCGGCTATACTAATAGTAGAATGACTCGGGGCAACTATTGAGCGACAATCGGAGTCCTAACGCAATAGAACGTATAACATTGCAAATTACTAAATTGAGCTTATGTTTCAATTTTTATTTATTTTATTTTATGGGTAGCAAGGTAAAATCGAAGAGAATGACAGCTTTGGTGCTATTATAACAACAGCTTCTAGCAGAATATACCTACTTTTGTTGTTTTTTTCACATTCGGACCAAAACGGAGGATGTCCTTTTAATACAGTATAATATATATTGATAACAGATTATCATATCACACCTTTTTCCATCTTTTCCACTAAACACTTATAGTTAAACAATGTCGTCTTTTAAGCCCTATCTGCGTGAACGTATATAGTTTAGCTACCGCAGATATAGATGATGACAATATGCTGATACGCCATTCTACATCATTAGGGACCACACTGAGTTCGAAAGATTTGTTTCTGACACATTCCAAGACATGAGAGACTACTACCACACAGTAATGAAAATGCGAGGAACGTACTTTTTTCACCTTATGTGCAATTTAAATTAATGTCCCTGGACCGAAGTCCGAAGCTCGTAACAATATCGTGCCTTCCCACATTGCTCCTTTCAAACCACGAAACTCGACGTAGAGTATGGGCGGCTCTAGCCCACGTAGCGCCTGCGTGCAAAATATACCTTGGCGCCCTATAGGAGGCGCGCGACCAAATTGCAAATGGTGCAATTATAAATGACTAGCTTCCGCCAGCGGCTTCGCCCGCGTGAATTACGAACCTACACAGTATATTTCTAAATTAGAACAATACGCTGTTTTTGTATCTAAGTCCCGCGACTGGCGCTCGGCGCCCCCTGAGACCCCGCGCTCGTGTGCACTGCACACCCTGCACCATAGGTAAAGCCGGCACTGTAGAGTACGCTGAATAGTCCTAAATACCTTTGGTTAAAGATCATTCATCAAAGTAGTCAGACCATAATTTGGTCCAGTACTCTTTAACCAGTGGCGTAGCTTGCCCTAGACGAGCCCTGTATCGATTGTTGGGCTTCAATAATTTTTGTTTTTGAGTGTTTTGAAGTCGGTTTTTATTTTTTTCCAGGGAAGTTTAGCGTACGTCTAAGAGTTTGAGTGTGATTGTGGATAACATTTCACGAATTTTTGCTTACACGGTTTCGGGGCCCCTGTAACTGGGGGGGCCCGTACCTTTGAGTAAGGAAAACTGCATAATCCAACACTTTCAACCAAGGCTTCCATAGCCAGTTTATCCACTCGTTTGTTTCCCGCTAAGCCGATGTGGGAATGTAGGTATCCATTGCATAACTACATTTTAATTATCCGATCTTAATTCATATATCTTATTTAAAATGTTATATATGCCAATGGAATGCCTCTTACCATAGAAGTACATCGCTCCAAATGTTGTAATGTACTTTTAGAGTCTGGTTCTAAGGATAAATTTATTGTAAAGCTTTATAAACACCACAGAAAAGTATAATTATCTCAACCCGTAAAATTATTTATATTAATTACTAATTAAATTTACATCAAGAATTCTATATCAGTTGTTGAATGAAGTGAAGACATATCACACAAGGTAAAACCGTGAAACACGATTTTCGTTGGCAGCAATTACGCCTTATAAATAATTTTGAGCTACGAATGGGATATATCAGACAGAGCAATGAATCGAGATAATAAATGAATACTATTAAAGATCTGTACGGCGCTATTATATCTATACAAATAAATAAAATTGAAGTGTCTGTTCGTAATGTCAAAATAATAGCTTTTTACTTTTTACTAAATGCATATTAACGTGTATACGGTACATATAAAATAAAAATAAAATTATCTATTTGTCTGTTTGTTTGTTCCGGCTAATCTCAGAAACGGTTGGACCGATTTTAACTGGACTTTCACTGGCAGATAGCTGATGTTATAAGGACTAACTGAGGCTTCTTTTATTTTAGAAAAAGAATTAGGGTTCCGCCCAAAAAAGTGCACGGGTTCGTAATCCACACGGGCGAAGCCGCGGATGGAAGCTAGTATACGTTTTTTATATAATATAGCTGGAATAACACCCTGTGTAGTTCCTAATTACGCTACTCCAACGGCCCACCACAGCGGGACGATTATTTAATTAACTATTTAATTAACTATTATTTCTCGACTAGTGTTATGGTTAGGAAAGACCAATTATTGACTATCTTCTGTGATAAATTAATTTCAGATACTTATGACGTTCATCTACTTATGTCGCAGACAACGAGGATGCATATTAGGAATAACACTTTCGATAATTTACAATGGGAAATCAATATTTTACTTTAAAAATGTGTCAGCCAGATAAGTACCTAGGTGTTTTTGCGTTAAACGCCGCTGGGAAGAAAAAAAAAACGGATGAGGCAATAGGTACTTACAGGATACACGTAGTAAACTCCCTAACGAATAGAGATGCTGCCTATCACGTTTTGTGTCGGAATTATTCTGATTATTATGACCCTACAACTGCACCAAAAACCGCTAAGGATAACCGTATAGGTTTTAATCTAATAAAATCTACATATATAAACCTATTTGATGTATGGAATTGATGATTTGATCTTAGCGTAAGCGAAATTCTAAGTCTATGATTTGATCAACAATCATATTTGGTCAATCTGCTCTATGTACCTTTTAAGAAAATAAATGACATAATAGTGTACTTTGACGGTACATAATTACAATGTTTTGAGGCATTTTTACAGCTTTTTATTTATTTTTAGTTTATATTATAATGCTTTCCTATTTTATATACATTGTTTTTATGTATAATTTGACGCAAGATATATATTAATTAACCTGAGGCAAATGAGATGGGAAGAAAAATTTGTCTTCAGTAATTCGCGACTATTACGATACGAAGGTCTTCATTGTTGGCCCTGTGGTCTTATATAGGCCTATTGAAATTTGTAAAAAGGTATGTCATCATCTTTATCTCCATTTTATAGAAGCACTATATTTTGCACTGCTTGAAAATATCTTATAGTTGAACTTGGCCATCATTTAGGAACATGAACGAAATAAGCAAATAAGTAGTCTGAAAAATGTAATTTACTAAATTAATATTAAAAACAAACGGGAAAGCAAAGTTTGTCTGTGACAAGTTATTTTGATTCTCAATTCATCATATTATTCCAGGATGATATGTAAACGTTGTCAGCGGTCACTGAGAAGCGGTGAAGGTCTCAAATGTGGAATATGCGAATCCTGTTTCCATATGCGATGTGTCAACGAGTCAGGGAAGGACCACCGTGACGGTGGAGATAGAGGTTACCAATGGAAATGTTCCCTCTGTCAGAACTACGTAAGTAATTTACACGCAAGTAGTTCAGAATCAGGCAGAGAGAAAGAGAGCAATGGTCTGATGCAGGCTGTTAGTGCCATAAGTGAAAAGTTCGAACTCGTGAATAAAATCCAACTACCGAAATTAAACAGCGATTTAGCACAGATAAAAACTGTAGCAGATCGTATCGTCCAACAGAATGATGACATATTAAGGAAGATAGATGAAATTGAAGAGAAGAGGAAGAATGAAAAGCAACCTTATTGTTCAACCAGCAGATACCGAAGAAGGAATTTGAACTTAATCCCTAAATCAAATATTACGTTTGAAAATCATGATGATCCGCCACTTTCGCTTACCGAGAAGACAGTGAGATATAGGACACGAAGGCGGTCCTATCTTCTGCACAGAATATTTAACATATTAAACAGAAAAATGAACAGAACTACTAGTCCAAGAAAATAAAAGTTGCATAAGTAGTGAGCGTTCTAATAAAAAATATTTGATTAGAATAATTTTATTTATCGACATCTATCTATCCATCTATTTTATTTATCAACCTATGCGAAACTGTTATTGTTTCGCAGTTCTTCTTTTCTAATTATTATTACTATAAGTTAGCAATAACTGAGAAAAAATAACATGAAAACAACTACGTTTTATTGAAAAACAAAAATCGTAGCATCGCCCTATTAATTATTATGTGCCCGCAGTAAATTCTCCTGTTCCGTGCATACTATTTATACTAACCACATCACCTTAAAAAATCAAAATCCGTAAAGACGCAGAATAACTGTTAAAAATGTGAAATATTCACTATTTTTGGTAACTTTGGGGTTTGGTCTAATCCCATCTGAAAGTCCTTTGTAAATGCCAATTGGAAAAATGTCTTCGATTTTTATTGAGAAAATCAGTAAAAATGCGTTTTGTCTTACCTAAGAGAGGCAGCAGTAATCTCTACCATAGGCCAAATGCGAGAAATGAATGACTGGTGGTCTGTTAATATAGTATCATATCAGGGTATGTGCACTTCATTAGTAACTAATTATTGTGTAACATTGTGCGTGATGGAGGATACTACACACTGTAGTAACCTCCACAATGATTAGTTACTAATGAAGTCATTCATTTCTCGCACTTGGCTTATGCTAGAGACGTTGTAATTTAGAAATTATCAAGGTGTGTATCGTGTAATGCGATACGAGCACTAATTACAATAATATAAAGACGCAAAAGGACAGTAGCATCCCGTTGATAATGCCTAATGGAATCGTTACTGATCGTTATTCAGCCAAGCGTACCTAGTTACTGGGGAAACACATCATAACCATCATTCAAGTTGTCTGTGGGAAGGTCTACGTTAAAGCGACACACGAGATCGTTAATGTCGTTAACGAACCGATATTGTGTAATATTATGTAACATAACACCTAAGGTTTAATAAATTGCAAGGATAATATGAACAGATACCTAAAATGATGTATTTCCCTACAAAATAGGGCGTGCAGGAAAAGCCACAACACAATGTAACGTAATACAATTACAGTGTAAGTTCATTTGAATCACACGCAGCGACATAATAAAACCCTGAGACACCAGCGTTTGTTTTCATTTCGTTTTTGCTTTCGGAGCGGCACGATCATCTGCATGCCAAACAGGTTCCATTCATTCATTTCATTGAGAAGTCATTTGACAAAGTTTTGCCTTTGGAGGAAAAATGCGGAGGTCTTTGATATTAGTAACTTTAAGTTTGCTTTTAACATTGTATATTAGTGATGTGAATAGCGAAAAACCACCCGTGGTGCGGACCCCACTTGGTGAAGTAGCCGGGTACTATATGACAACTAGGGGAGGACGGCAGATATCCGCATTCACTGCTATCCCTTACGCGATCCCGCCTGTTGGACACCTGAGATTTAAGGTAATTTTTAATTATCATATTATTTATTTATAGGTACATCATTTTACGATATAATTATATTATTATTTATAGATATATTTTTAGATAGATTATTATTTATATATTTTTATTATCAAATTTTTTAAGCGATTTATGTATATAACTAGCTGTGCCCACGACTTCTTCCGCGTTGTTGTGAATATGTAATGTACACTCAGCATTAAAATGATGTATTATGCACTTAATGAACTTCAAAAGGATTTTTTAGAGGAAATAGTGATTAAAATCTCGACCGGTTTTACACATAGTATTTGCGCATACATAAAAATGCATAGTTATGATTTTAACCAAGATTTTTCCAAGAACAAGCATTTTAAATTCGCTACGTGTATACATATTTTTGACGCTGACTGTACATGTAAGTACATTATGTTTCCTAATACAATAAGACTACAAACCCTAAGCCAAGCAATCATAGTCTTGGACTAGGTATAATGTTCAATTAGCCGTTCCTTATATTCAAAATTTATCTGTATATATACAATATTTCAAAGAATATACATGGCAGTGCTCATGAATCTCTGATGGGGGAGTGAGAGTGATTATTTAGTTTCAATGTAACCTTTAAGTAAAGCTACGGAAATAGTGCCCGCGACTTCTTTAAAGATACCAATTAATTGTGATCTCTGTTTATACGGGACTGCATACAATAGAGAGGTCAAGCTGTATCTCAAAATCTACTCAACCGATGGCTATGAAAAAACTTTTACCTATACAGCAGTAAAGTTAATTGTTTCCTGTAACAACATAGTACAATAAATAAACGTTTTTTCGAAATCTGTTGGGTCACTCGCGTGATAAGATAACAAGTAACAAACAGAAATACCGAAAATACGGTAGATGACTACTAGTTATTTGAGTTACTTTTTATGAACTGTCAAAAGCGAAATTTAGTTCTAAAAATGTTTGGCATACTCAAGCGTGATGTCATAGTTTTTAATTGTCATTGACATACATATAGTGTGATTTTTATAAATTAAAAATTGAAAACGCCAAAGATAAGCAAAAGATAAAGTTTTGCTGAGTTTTTAGAAGGAAATCTATTTACCGAACAAGATTTCAAAATTTATTTTTGATGCAGTCATCTACCCTATTCCCGATTTGTGTTCTATTGTCCATTTCTAGTCCCCCTAGCCGATATTCATGAAAATATTTTCGAATCGAAGACTTTTCGACCTTTACAATTTTATTACAGTAAGTAGTTTTAGATGGTTTACTTAACAAATACATTAAATCAGAAATGAAAGGAGAATTAGTAGATTGGCTACAGGTGCCCACAGAGTCCATATCTACACATAGTACATTTGAAAAAGCACGCTTACAATATTACCTACTTATTTATAGGTAACATAGACAGAAACTATTGTACACGAAAATATATTTTGAGACAAAGAGATATTGCAGTTTGACGCAAAAGATATATAAGAACAACACAATAAACTTAACAAACAATATATTATGATGGTAGATTATACTATTCCAAGCGCTGACGCGCTGTGTATTCCTTCAAATATTATTTCAGTTTGAAAAATTATTATTGCGGCTGTTTATGCGCAGGCTAAAAATCCTTTTCTGCTGTAAATAACAGGTCGTATAGGTTGCCATTTGCCACCAGAATATAAGATTTATTTTCTTCGTGGACTAGATATTGTCTGTCTATAGGATGCAAAAAATATTGTTATTCTCCTTTTTATAGAACTCTTACGTTCTTAAATTAAATTGTTAGTATCTTATTGGACTTAAACTTAAACTGTCTCTTAGTTAGCTAGGGGCAGCTAACTAAGAGACAGTTTACAGACTTGTACCTCACATGAACATATAATACAAATATTTGTACTGTGCAGGATGGAGTCGGGTCGCGTAGTATAGAAATGGAACTGGACAGTAGTAGGTGTTTTTGTCGATCTAAGCAGCAGGTACAACTAAGTATCTGGTAGCACATAAAAATATATTTCTTCCGGGAATCGAACCCGCGACCCATACTTAGCGTAGTAAGACTCAGTGTTGAATTATAAAATGGATAACTAAGTTATATATAGAAAAGTCGAATAGAATGAGAATTACCCTGATGTCCTATGTGGATATGCAATTTTATTACTTTTTTTCAAATTCAATTATTTATTCGCATACTAAATGTACAATATAGATATACATAATAAGTTTAGGCTCTTAAAAATTAGCCTTTTGCAGGCCCTGCTAATTAAAGGACTTTATCTTATACCTACTTAATCATAATATATCATAAAACAAAGTGTCTCGCCGCGTCTGTTTGTCTGAACGCGATAAATTCAAAAACTACTGAACGGAATTTCATACGGTTTTCACTAATGGACGGAGTGGATTCATGAGGAAGATAAGAAATATGACAATGATTGTTGAATATGTCGGAAAAAAACATTCCGACTGGGAGCTTTACTGGCGTGCACCGCGTAAACCAATAGAGTTACATGTCCTTATTAAAGGTGACCAAAATTTTAGAAAAAAAAAATGTAGGCGTATATGCTCTGCTACCCGTGCGAAGCTGGGGTGGGTCGCTAGAAGGCACAGAAATAAAGGTTAGTTTGATAGTTTCATAATATCTATGTTTTATAAATAATATTCGTTGTTAGAATATGTAGGTACTTAGTTATGAGGCCGTTCGTATCGCCGAATTAATTTTATTCTGTTCATAGGTTGTATGTATTTATGCGTGTTTATTGTATGTGTCCTCTTTTGGGGCAAGCTTTTAATATTTGGACCTGCGTTCATCGAAACTTTACCTAGCATTTATCCGCATTTGTTTTTCTTGAAAAATTATAATAAAACGGAAGCATCAAAACAAAATTGTGTTGTTCACAAGCATGCGCGTGTGATAACCGAATTTATAAAAATAATATGTTTTTAAATAAAACTGGGTTATTCGGGATTATTTTCAAAAATAAAATGTATGTAGGTACATAAATCTGATTTTTAAATTTGTTCAATTTTAATCATATTCCACAACTATGTATTTAAAAGTAGTTAAGCCATAGGAAAGGCACGTAAAACATTTAATGCGGCGGGTCACGACTGTTGGCGTGGCGACGTCGCCTCGTTAGACCTGAATATTTTATTTTTGATTATCCCATATTTATTTCCTTTCATAAACTATCCTTTTATGCATATTATCTGTACAAAATAATTTTGATGTTTTACATGTGCCAGGCGTCCCGCGACGGCACAATTTATATTCGTGTTCTGTGACTCTTAAAATTTTCTGGTTATTAAAAGATAGGCTTTTATTGAATAACACAGTTTGTTTAATAAATACATTAGCATAAGTAGTTAGTAAAATATTAATCACTTTGTGTTATTCAATAAATTCGGTTAATTTGGAATAATATTAATTAGGCTTGTATTATGTATTGCGATATAATATTTTAATTTGCATTCAAAGTGAGTGTAGAATACCTCACAAATCACATCTTCACTCGACACGATTAAGTATTAAAGATGGCGTTCAAATCGGTCACATCGCTCTGTGAGGACGTACTTACAATTAAGTAAATTCGCTTGACGGCACGGTTGGCGCAGTGGTTGAGAGATCGACCACTGTGCTACGTGGCGCGGGTTTTGTATGATCTACAGATAGTTGTTTCGGGTCTGGTTGTGTGCGAATGTGACATGTATGTTTGTAAACTACCTATGATACAGGAGAAAATACTAGAGAGGAGCAAAGTTTAAAAAAAAATTGTCTACAGATAGTTGTTTCGGGTCTGGGTCTTTGTGTATGTGAATACACACCGTCCCTCGGAAAGCACGTGAATCCGTCGGTCCTGCTCCTGATCTCTGTCCGGTCGTGTTGGATTGCCGTCCTATCGGACTATGAGAGTGAAGGAATACAAAGTGCACCTGTGTTTGCGCACGCACTTGTGCTATATAATATCTCCTGCGAAATTAGCTAATCTCCGGTGAAATTGGCCGCCGAGACCGAAATTCGGTCAAGAGGACATTATTACATTATTATAAATTCTCTAAATGGCATTTTTGTACGGTTTTTAATTTATTATCAGCGTAACGTACTTACATATTTTCGTAAATTGCCGTGAATAATATTAACCGATAAAATCCACTTGATCCTATTAACATCTTTTACTATCTATTGTTTTATTCACTTTTAGTGTGATAGTTTTAAGTATTTATTATGAATCTAAACGATTTTACTGATACAATATTGTCTTTACCAGTTATTGGGTTTATCCTATAAAAGTTTTAATTTCATATACATCTGAGGTTTCAATCTAATTTATGACTCATTTCTATACTTCCAATGTAATAATTAAATATGGGACTTTTTAAGAATATCATACCTTTTACCTTCTAAATATAAAATGGATGATAGTGATAACTTAATTTAAATACATATAGCTAGCTATCATCTATAATCATAGCTAGCTAAGATAGTATCTACAATGATTCTTATCATCTTTAGAACTTTCTATTCTTCTTTCTTATTTACTTTAAATTCTGCGAAATACAACCAATATGTGTGTAATTTTCGTGTAATAATGTTGTTATAGCACTTCAATTTGCTTTGCGTGATCTTTTTCTTTAATTAAACACTTCAGCTCTTGTCGGTTGCGCAATCGCCACTCGTTGCTTTTTAAGCTCTGCATTCGTTAATACGACTCAAACCCTACTTCACATGTTGTACAAAGCTTTGTCTAGGTCTTACCCTTCCTTGTGTGTGTGTGGGTTTTTTTTTATAAGATATTATCTTTCCTCTCCTGTAATCTATGAATCTCAACACATGTCTTGTCTCGTCAAACATTTGTAATAATTTCATTATTTTTCCCTTTTCTACGTGTTGATTTTGATGCGTAATTCAAATGATTTTTGATCAATAATTACTTAATTAGCCATGTCAATTGCCTTACCCATGGCTTTTTGTAGGTCTTTAGGTCTTTTATTATTTTTCCGTCCATCTAACTGATATTTTAGATCATTCTCCAGCACAGCACCGCAAAAACCGCTAACTTTTCTCAACCTTTATGCCTTAGATATCTAAGCTCTTCAAGAGACGTTTCCTTATTTAACTATGTTTTTATTTTGGCTATAAAAATATTTCCGTAAGGCTTTTTCAGTAGGTATTGCAATTCTTGACAAATCTGAAACATCGTAATTCATTTGATAGTTGGCTACAATTATCTTGTTCTATTACGGTGATGTGTAGTAGCATAAGTCTTACGATGGATTTTATTATTTTCATAAGGGTTTTAGACTTATTTATGCTTATTATTAGTCAAAAATCTGTAAATGATCACCACGATCATAATTTTCAATAGTTTCTCTAGATTATTTGTACTATTCGCTAACGCATTAATAAATTTTTTTAACAGCGCTCTCTGTATAAATGTTGAATTTGAAAGGTGCTAAAGGGGAAGCTTGTCTATTTCTATTACTGTATCTAATTTTTTTAATAGTTAATACATATTGATTTATCTGACTCAGTAATCTAACCCTGCTGCTTTTAAAACATCTAGTTCACCTTAACGAATGCTTTATATAAATCTTTTTATAAACTGTAGGGTATATTTGTACTCTATTAGAAAGAAAGAAAGGAAAACTGTTTATTTCCGCCAAGATGTGACGCATAAAATAAAACACAAAAATGTATATAAGTAGTATTTGAAAAACAAATGACGAAAATATGCGCCACATCCGCGCAAAAACGGCCATCACTCAGCATATTGCTGTGACAGGACGCCGCTGCGTTTGTATCCCTCGTTATTATTATTATTTTATTCTTATTTTGCATAAAGTCATATTGGTCAGGACCTAAATAGTTCTTTACTATTACGTATATTTTTTTAAACTGTGTATAGAGACTTGAGAACCTAAACCGAGGACTTTACCAAATAACAACACTACACTAGATATCTACTAACTGTTCGCGTGGAGTGCGGATGCATTAATTTTATGTTTGTAATTATCGAATTGTAATATATAACTACATTTATTAAGCCAAAGCGCGATAAAATTTCCTGAGACCCTTTGGTGACCTTGGTGACTCTAGTAAATTTTCCGTCTAAATCATTTTAAGTATCCAATCAGTTGCCACCTCTGTTTCTTACGGCACCGCTACTATAGATAAAATCGGTTTAGCTGATCATATATACTGGAGATACATCTGAAGATTGAACCACTATTAATTTAATAAGTCAAGAATCACTGTTTAAAGAAACACCAATTCGAGATAGTATATAGCTGCAGGAGCAATCCCTATAATACTTGAATGGTGCAGATTGCATAGTGGTAACTTCACTGTCAAAATTACTGTTGTTGCAACTTATTATAGCCTTATATTTATATGACCTTATATATTAGAACTATTTGTTCCATAGTGAAATAGTGACTCTGTACATCAGTACTCAATGCACTGTACTTTCACGGCAAGGGTGCAAAATTCTTGCATGTCTTGTAGAAAACCTAAAAATTATCACTTCAACCTCTTAATAATTCGGTTGTGTTAATAGAAAAATATCTTTCAACAGGCTCCAGTACCCATAGGATCATGGCAAGAAACATTAGATGCGACCAATGTGAGCCCGGTTTGTGTTCAGAAAAATCCTTACGTTCGACAGAAAGACATCGTGGGTCAAGAAGATTGTTTATATCTTAACATTTACACACCCGTAACAACTAATGTGCGTATCAAATGTGTTTGAAACCGTTGTTATATTTTGGCGAGGCTCTGCAAAACGAGGAAAGGACAAAACCATCAGGTTCCGGCTTAACAACACTAGTTATTCCGCCTTTTTTAGTTTCGGCTACACCGATTCTTGTTTATCAAGTCCAAAGTACGGAAAAAACAAGATTTAAATAATCAAATAACCTGCCTCGGTTTATAGAAGAGCCTCCCAACTAGAACATGATTTAACTAATAGTCTATTTATATTAGCAGGAGAAAAATCTTTTACCGGTCATGGTGTTTTTACATGGTGGCGGATGGATGTGTGGAGACGCTACTACTCAGATGTATGGGCCAGAATTCATTTTGGATAGAGATGTTATATTAGTAACCACGAACTACAGATTAGGTAAGAATGATGGTTTCAATCACAAATAAAATAATGATATAGGTAACTTGACATAATTATCATTTTCTTATTGTGATACTATCGCAATTATTTAGTTACAATATAAATGAGCACCGTTTTATAGTGCCTATATTCCTTTTATAATGTAAATTGCAGGTCCATTAGGCTTCCTGTCGACTCAAGATGAACATTGTCCTGGTAACAATGGTCTAAAAGATCAGCAAGAGGCACTAAGATTCATACAGAAGACCATAGAAAGTTTCGGTGGAGATAAGAATTCTGTTACAATATTTGGAGAGAGCGCTGGTGGCGCCAGCGTTCACTTTCACATGATATCTGAAACTAGTGCTGGTAAATTTAATATTACTATAAAATTCTATGTTCATTAGAGGTTTGTAATGGTTTATGTAGCGCGAAGCCAGTTAAGGGATTATTCAGTGTTCTAGCGCAACTTTAAGCAAGAAAACATTGTTCAGCAATAGAGTAAATCGATTTATTATAAAGATGCTGCAGACGTTTGCGTCCGGATAGCTGCCATTGTAAGAGGTCATAGAACTCGCTGTCAATTGTGGTTGAATGGAAAATGTGAAAGTAGTCGGTGTTAAGGCGCATTTAAATGGGTAAAGTAACCACTGAATACTCAACGGTCTCAATAGTAATTTCGTCTGTACTGTCTACCACAGTACAGGTAGCGACATCTTAGTCTTAACAGCTAGGTACTTAATATACGTTTAAGTATTCGGACCTAAGTACAATATAACGCAACGTCTCGTCTATAGTTATATCTTAAAGAATTAGGCAAAGGTGTACCTAAAATAATACACCCACTTCGTCGATGACATTTTAAGATATGATGTAATGGAAAGAGTATGTATTGCCATCTATCGGGGACAATTCCAAAGTTCGGGCTGTTATTGACAATTTTCTAATCGTAAACTCCAATAACAGTATTTTCAAGCTGGGATGCAAAACCAGAACGTAAAGCTCATCATTCATCAAATTTCTTTCTACTAACTCTAAACTAAACAGTGGAGTAAGTAACTTTTATCCTAACTTAAAATTATCGTTCTAAGCTAGTGGTAATAGTGCTTTAATTATAGTAATTATTACAGTTACGATACAAGAAATTGTAAAGTGGATTGCCTAACTAAAAGTAGGCTAAGATACTCATACTGTTACCTATCTTAGAATATTTATCTAGTAAAACACTGGTATAAGACTACATTACCTACCAATGTAAGCGCGCCTTTAAAGGGGGGCAAAGTAATACCGACAACATGATACACATTATTTAACTAGCCTCTTTGATTACGTTCTTTTATGATGTGCCTACAAAATGTATCTACATATGTAGGTGTTGACGTTTATGAATGAGGTATACATTGAAATTGAATACATTTCAGGACTATTTCACAAGGGTATATCGGAGTCCGGCACTGCGCTCGTGCCTTGGGCCGAGGCTCCTCCTGGCGAGGCTAACAGGAATGCTTTCCGCCTGGCTAAGTTCCTCGACTGCCCACAAGCGCCCTCAGAGTCAATGCTGGCCTGTCTCCGCACCAAAGACAGCTATGATATCATCGACACTGAGTTTCGATTTTATGTATGTTCTCTTTGTTTAGTTTATCAAAAAGCATGCAGCTTTGCATCTATAGAAATTACATTAGTTATTATCTATAATATATTCTGATAATTATTTTCAGACATTTTTCTTATTCAAAGTTTAAATTACGATCTTCGTTTTCCAGTCAATAAGAACGTAGAAGTGCAAATTAAATTGCATGATGTGGCTTTTGTGGTTTGTTTTGCTCACTGTGAGTGATAAAACGAATGAGTTAATATAATTAAACTAAATGTTACAAACTACTTACTTACTGTAAAATCTATTTTTAGGCGTGGGACTATGAGCCAATGACTCCTTTCAAAGCGGTCGTGGAGCCAGATCTTCCTGGAGCATTCTTGAAGAAGAATCCACGCATGATACCCGACGTACCAGCAGTACCCTGGATGACAGGCATTACTAAAGATGAGGGATGCTTGAAATCAGTTTGTAAGATTCCTCAAGTCGTAGTCCTATTAGCGGTTGCGCCCTTTTATACTATTTTCCACACGGTCACTAGTTGCTCAACGTAACATATAAAATTCGTGCAACGTAATTTCAATTAAGTACGAGAAATAAGTATGGCAAACTCATAATTTTTTAAACTGACTTGAACTCTGCTGCTTTTACATTCAATGTTACAGTTACGTCGTAACAGTCAAAACAAAAACCGGTTAAGAAATGCGGAAATAATATCTACTTTTTAATTTTGTAGGGATTACGGCGAACACAAGCAGATATCAAGAATTTATGTCGGCTTTTGATACCATAGCTCCAGTTACATTCTACTATGAGAATTCACCATACGTTCACGAAATCACCAAGAAGATACGTCAAAAATATCTGAATGAAAACGATCTAGAGGCCACAAAGAAAGGAATCCTCGAAGTAAGTATTTTTAGAAAGAATACTAATTTACTAAGTGATACACACAAGGTAGCAGCGGCGTGCACAGAGTTTCTAGACAGGATAGGCAAAAAAATTCAAAAGCTTAATTACCATAAATACCTACTGCACGTTGGTATTGGTTCTGCGAGTTCTTGTCGATTAAATAATGATGTATATGATTTGCCACCTCAAATATCTTATAATATATATAATATCTTTATGAACCGCACGCCACTGGTGGCCAGGTATACAGACTCATTTAGTAGCAAGCGAGAGTCATGCATTGGAAAGCCAGGTTTCGAGCACCTGTGTTATACTTCAAATAGATAATAATATTGTATGATGGTATATCTTCTGTCACAAGGGTTCTATAATATATATCGACAAATACTTTTCTGTTTTGATAGCAATTATTTCATTGGAGCCTCATCATCTTAGCCGCATTCTATCAGACCAATTCTCTCATGATACAAAATAGTTCAGATAAACACAGTAATAATAATATCCACATATAATATGAAGTTTTCTTAAGAACTAATGATATACTTAACTGGAAAATTTTCATCTGTAGCGATCCGGTGACCTTGTTCGAATTATAATAGCCGTGTTATCGCTAATAGCAATCTACACATTGTAAAAGAGTGTAGTGGTTAAATATAGCGGGTAGCCTTTCCCTAATAATGTTACACAAACAAGATGCAGCTATCTGATATCTGATATCAGTATTTTACACAAAGCATCATACAGCGAAATTTCAGCCGGTTACAGAGATGTAGTGATCAATTTTTATCGTATTTTTTTATATTTGTTTGTAGCTCTACACCGACTCGTATTTCGCGTATCCGGCCGTAGAGGCTATTGAGCTGGTGTTCAACTACACTAAGAATCCAGTTTATCTGTACCAATTGGTTTACAAAGCTACAAACAGCTTTTCACAAATATTTGGAGACGCAGAAGGAGACTATGGTAAGGTTATTTTTGAGTAATTATGTATTAGGTATTAACAATAAATAGTCCGTGCCTTTTCTTTTCCTGATGTCTTGGATAACTGGATCGATTTAGCGGATTCTCAGCGGATACTCAATATCAACATACGAGTCTATACAACGTATATGTAACTGAATTAACGCAAGATATCACGTACCCTCACACAATAGAAAATATTATTGAGCCTCGTATTCGTAACTGCATCTACAATGGAGTATAATAACAATTCATTTTAGATAATATAAGATAATTTTATTTTTGTTAAAAACTTCTTTCGTAGTACTTTTAGGACTTACGTTTATTTTGTTATACGTTGTATAAATATGATACATTTTTCTTGCAGGTGTATGTCATGCCGATGATCTGATGTATCTGTTTCCGATCGGATTCCTTAACAAACCAGTTTCCTCTGAAGATCTCAAAATGAGCGAAACCATTATAACACTTTGGACTAACTTTGCCACTACAGGGTAAGTTGATTCTCATTGAAACATGCCATTTTAAAGAATTTTGGGTTGTGTTACAACCTGGGTCAATGACAGTTTAGTACTTAAAAACATTTTGTTTATATTTTTTCAGAAATCCCAATAAACCCGTTCACGTTCCATTCAAATGGGAGCCTGCTACATCAGGACAAAATATGGAATACATAGAAATAGGATCTCAATCATTGATGAAAAAAGATTTGGCATCCCGATCACGATACTGGGGTACTCTGCCTTTGTGGCATAACATGCAAAGTCGTAGATTAATAGACGAGCTTTAATGTTGCATATTAAATGATATAACAGAATATGAAATACATACTATTATTAGTGATGTGAGTAAATATCAGCTGTATTAATTCAATCGAATATCATGACTAATAACTAGCTGCAGCCTCGTTCGGACGCTTCAGGTTCATTGCTAGCCTTTGATAAATGCTGCACAAGTCTCCGCAGGTGTCCACCACGTGCTGAAGTTTTCATAAATAGTAGTTGTTTGCATGAGATCCTCGTCATTGGCCATGGCACAGAATTTACAGTAATCGTCAGTTTTCGGACTCTCATGCCTCAGGCGGACTGAATAGTACTTCCGCCATCTAAAGAACCTATAATATAGCTCACGGTTTTCTATTATGTCGTACATCTCTTTAGCTAGGTTTGGTGCTCCTAATTTATAGGCGTTTAAGTACGAACCAGGTGGCAAAAACCTAAAATGAAAATGTATGTGTTACAATGGTTAGCGATCGTTTCTTTACTCTATTTGTGTCGATAAGTTTAATTACCTAGAATAATCAGCTCCGCCGTATACTATCGGCACGGTATAGTGATTAAGGGCGTACAATACCTTTTCTGTAACGTAATCCTCACTTATAGCATTCTCAAAAGCAAAATAAAAGTAGTAGTTTCTTTCCAACTCTTCGAGACACCGATTCATTATAGTTTTTGGACATTGAAAAGTACCGCATGCACCGTATACGTCAATTTTATAATTATAAAAATTGATGTAATTTTGAATCGCATTTACGACTTCCTCTCTTCTACTTAATGTATTACAGTTTGAAGCGAACCAAGCAGCCGCTTTATTTTTAGATGCGAGCTTTAATCTTAAGTCTTCATCAATGGGGTCCATTTCATCCACATCTATCCAATCCACAGATTTATTGGGTCCGACGACGTTGTTGCTCGAATTCGTTACTACTATGTAACCCCAAACAGCATCAGAATCCAGCTTATAGGTCCAAGTCCAATTGAAATAGTTATCCCAAGTGTCACTGCAAATAGGATAGTTAACTGCTGCTTCTATATTCGTATAAACGTATTTTTGACGTAAACCTCGTACTCTCGGCATATCATCATTACCCAACATCTCCACAAGTTGAGGTCCGTTAAATGCAACAATGTCATAATCAGTGTAATCTCTTAAAAGTTGTCTGTTACTTGTAACGTAACAGTTAATATATTCACATCTTTTCTTTTTAAATACGCTATTTCCTTCCCCGAAGTAAACAAATGGAAATGCATTAGGACTTGTCCAAAGTAAGATATATCTGGTTCTGGTCCTTGGTCTTTTGTATTCTACGATATCAGTGGTAGTTTGTACGTTAGGCATATTAGTAACACAAGGAATTTCCACTTTCGTTTTTTGTATGTAACTGGTATTGTTCAAATAAAATATCACGAAAATCACTGACACAGTAGCAAAACAATACACTGTTTTGATTTTTATAAAATTAAGAGTGGCGTGCATCATGCAAAAGCCTGTGTACACAGTGTACACGTTATGCGCGAGTTTTACATTAATTGTTTGTTTAATTGTTTACAACCCGATTTTGTTGACAAAAAGATCGATAACTGTTTGCACTTGAACTGTTGTTGATTACATGCCAATGCCAATGCCCAATACTTAAATATGAATTTTTAATAGATGATGATGAATAGCACTAAATTTGGTTAACATTCCGGGAACTTGGTTATGATTCGCGTAAGCATATGGTAGATTTTCCTAATAATTATACTAGATTATTTACTATTATAAGAGTAAATTGGCAATCTGTGAAGTTTATTATATAAGAAGCTACAGGTCACATTATGCAATCTAACACGAAGAGATGCGCCGAAGTCCCGATATCGTTTCGCTCATTCCTTCATTCCAATTTTTTTTAATGATATGTTATAACCGTACAGCGTGGCTTCTACCTTTCACAGTAAACAATTTTATTTATTTATTTATTTGGATCTCCAACAGAGGCTACACAATTACATTCAAGTTAACAAATACAGGGACGAACACTAGTGTGTTCCTCCAATTACAGGAGCACACATCGTTCACTTATATTCTAGGTACAATAAAGTTTAACAAGGATAATTAAATTTGGAAAGGAATAATCATAAACATATAAAACAAAATCTTCCAAACATATTTATTTAACATATGTATATATAAACATATTTAATTTTCATTGTATGTTAAGTATACGACATTACAAAATTGAAATGAAGTTGTTCGGAGGGCTCGCAGGAAGACACTTAGATACAACCTACAAAGCCTTGAGTGCAATGAAACATAGAAGGAACACTTTATTTGCACCCTAAACGCTTGCCGCCAGACGCAGCAACATCCCCTCCTCCTATAAAATGTCTTAGCATATATTTTTAAAAACGTTACGTAAACGTTACGTGCCGCTCACCTCTTATTCTTCCTGTATCTTGGGTACATTGTCTTATAAATATGTACGTATAAATATTTACATACAAAAACATCCAGACCCGGTACTACTAGGTATCTGTGGGTCATACAAATATTTCTTGCGTGCGGGAAATGAACCCATGACACGTGCTTCATCAGTGGATTACTCCATCACTGCGCAAACCGCGTCTACAGACTACACGAGTCCAATTCAACATACCCTGAATGTTGTAACCGTACCTATTCTATTAATAGTAGCTTAATCATAGAGTACTAAATAGTGATTTACTCTGAGGCTGAGGCTAATTATTAATAACGTTTGATAACGGTTCGTTTCTGTTCCTATAATAGCTATTGGTGATTTTAGTCCTAAAGTGAAGCTTGATACCTGGAGCTGAGCTTAAGGCTATTTATACGGAGAGAGTTGGACATTTCAAAGATACCTACGATAATCGAAAGAATATAAAAAGTTTCTTCGTGTAGACATTCGTACTTGGAAGGCTCCGCCATTGAATGATTAACTTCATCGTGTGTACAACGCAGTAATCACTGATCTTGGTTGGTAAATTTCGAACCCAAAACGATTTAAATCAATTTGTACGACACTCGCTTGAACTTAAATGTCATACGAGATCGTGTAATCGTAAGCAAAAATCTCCATATTCAATGTATATTTTGCAGTGTAAACAGTCACAGTACACATTAACATTCCTTGCGAATCAAAAGGACATTAAAAGACTGACTTATTGGCGTAGTGGTCGTCAGCGAGACTTGGATTACTGGGTCGGACAAAGTGTTATTGGGTTTTTCTATAGGTATTGAAATTCTCAGTAGCAGCACGGTGTCTGGAACTGTGCCCGCAAGATGGCAATCAGCTCGCCCCTTATTACATGGGACTGAATAACGGCATCGGCGAAATGTGAGTGTAATAGTACACAGAGCTGTACTATCACAAGGCCATAAAGGGTTAGGCAGAGGTCTAACTCTAAGGGGAATACAGGCGTGATGCTATGTTGTTGTTGTTGTTGTTAAAATATGATAATCTTCTGGCGATTATTGCTTGTGATAGTAGCGTACGATTTATCATCCCAATAGTATTGTAAGTAGTTCTTTAGGTACCTACACAATGAATAGCACGTTGGGACCAGCAGGCATCTGAAACGTAAATACGTAATAGTGTAAAATTATATGAAATGAAATATTGTTTAATGTTGCTTTGTCACAATTTACCCACACTATTATAAATGCGAAAGTAATTCTGTCTGTTTGTTACCTCATAACGACTAAACCACTGAACCCATCGTTATGAAATTTTATGAAGAAGTAGCCTGAGTCTTGGTGAAGGACCTAGGTTTATATTGACTACTGTAGCTAAACACTAATTAGATACTAAATTCAAAATGTACGCAGACGAACTCGAGGGCAGCAGTTTTCAGCCAGAACTAATTGTTTATCGAGAAGGTTTTATATTCTTCATTTGAATATAAAACCATCTCGATAAAAAAATTAAGATTTAAAGACGGTTTACAGAAAATAAGACATTTTATAAAAAATAAATCCGATCCATGTAGATTTTTATATGTGTGTGAATTATGAACTTCGTTATATATTTAATAAATATTAGGTATACTTAATAATTATGGTATACAACCTGGTGCAATTATGTGACAGACAGATAAGGTATTTAGATTTACATTATTTTATTGAATCCCTTTGTTATATATCTACATAATTGGAAACCGTTTTCATAAATCAGTTCATATTAATAACGTTTAGTATTATTAATAAGAACCTATCGATAATCTTAATTATTTCGTTAACGACATTTGAGACTCATAAACGTCGTCATGGTTAACCACTATTGCGTTGATCTTGTCCAAACGAGTATTTATTTGTCAAAATGTTCAATTATAAAAACTAATATGTTCTTGGTGGGTTAAGAAAAGTACTTACGTCATTCCGTTTTTTAGAGATCGTTAATCTGCGTCAGTTCGTCAAGGCCGGTCTAACCATTCAGAATATCATCGTTCTCGTCAAAAGTGTAGGCACATATTACTGAATAGTTTTTTTTTTTATTTAAACAAAAATACTAAGATTTGGGATAACCTTGAAATGGTTAATAATAGAATTAATGGCCGTTCAAATAAAAAATACATAATATACATACATCCCAAGTAATATAATGATTTACATATCTTGGGTAATATATACCCAAGATATGTAAATCATTATGTTATGGATTTTGCTGAAAACTTGGTAAAAGCTAATATTAGAAAATAATATTGTGTTTAAAGCATAAGTATTTTAAAACGCTCTTCTAGGCGTGATACTGATATTATGTTTGTATCATATATCCAAACAGCATTTGCAAAAAGTTTTTGTTGATAATTGTTTCTTTTTCGGAAAATAAGCTTTATGGATTCCCGGAAAATAACATTTAGCACCACCTTGCGGACCACTCACGGGTATCACTTAATGCGGTAGCAGCAACGCCTTTCAGTTTTATAATAATATAGGTGCTACGACTAATTGGATAAACAACTTGTCGTTATCAAATATTAATTCGAAATTCATGATCCAAGATCCGTGGACAATGCATGATTACGGCAACCTCTCTATCGAGTAGTCTTTGAGAAGCTATATTTATCAGACGAATGTAATTAATAAATATAAACAATATTTATAATAATACTTTAATCGATAGGAGCAGTATTAAATAGGACAAATTGCCACAAACGTAATAAATATTTTATAGGAATAAAATTTTTGATTATAATAGGGCTATGTCTGGAGTTTAGCCCCAGACTCTCACGCTGTTATCCCAGGAGCAACTCGCCAAGGCCACACCGTTAGGAGACATCGAGATAGATGTCACTCGGTTCTCGTGACCATGTAAGGTACCTGAAAAAAATAGTTTTATTTCTGAATTATATTAATTTGTAATTTAAAAGCATAGTTATATCACAGATTAGGTTATAGCTAAGATACTGATAGTGGCAAAGGTGTAGTAAAACACGCTTTAGAATGTACTAGACCTTATTATGATTAAGACGAGAACTTGAATGATGCAGCTTATTCGGACTCAGACGAATCCATTACCATATAGATGCTGGTGTATATTGGATAACATAGTCATAAGTTATTATTAAAAGCTTAACTTTATAAATAAAATGAGCTTCTTCATTACCAGTGTGGCTGACTTTGAGGGTGTCCCAGGAGTGCACGTAGTTGTCATCAGACCCAGCGAGCAGATATCTCCCGCTTAGCGATAGCCCTGAATAAGAAACGTAAACAACGATATTAGTCTTTATGAAGAATAATTACAAAATCGTACAATGTGATCTAAATTTGCATAAATTAAGAATATAACTTAGGTATATAAATTTTGCTAAAAACAAAGAACAAAATTAATAAAAGAAAAATATTATGTTTCAAAGCTAGTAAGATACTAGTTATTATAACATCAATTTACATACCTACCTACTGTTTAAATTAACTGGTTTAGTAAATTATAATATGGATGAAGGTCATTCTTTTCTAGATTGGAGCGTCATAATTTTATATTTCCGTTAAAACTTGTGATCAGTTTGTGTCGTGAATGCAACTAAGGCTAGGGAGCACGTCATCAGGAGGAGCAGCTGCTTCCTATTTTGCATTATTAATAACGCACCTATAGTATATAGATAATTGTTGATAATACCGATACACGTCGTTTGGCGAGCGACGTGTTCGAGGGAATGTTCATACATTCATGATCGGTTATTGTGTGTAGTGCTCTAGCAAGAAATGTATCATTTTCATCATCATTTTCAGCAAATATATCGTATCATACGATTCGATAGGTACCACAGCTGCTGAGCAGCTGATGCTGGACGGGGTGTAATCACCAAACTGCTGGTCACTGCGGATATCGAACAGCCGTGTTGTCTTGTCATCGCGCACGTTTTGCCTAAAAACTTTACGTACCACAGCTTGTGAAGCCGCTTGCACCAGGTGGAGTGTAGTGGCCGAGCTGCTGGTCACTGCGAATATCGAAGAGTCGCGCTGTTTTGTCTTCAGAAGCTGTCGCGAACGCATGCCCGCTGTTGTGGTACTGAGAATCATAATTATGTCGCTATCACTATCTACATGCCGTCGGACAGATCAACACAAAATGCAATAGAATAGAATCCTGTATAGAAAATATCTACTTCAATATTTTCAACAGCAGTGACAGCCTAGCCGTTAAACGCCCGCCCTCCATATAAGGAGAAGAAGGAATCTGAATTCAGCCCCGGCCTGCACCTCTGATTTTTCATAATCATATACAGATCAACATTTGACTATCACTTGCGTTAATCGTGAAGGAACAGATCTTGAGGAAACCTGAACACTTGAGAGGACTTCATAAAGTTTTCTGTGGTGTCTCAAGTTTGTCAACCCGCAGCGGGCCAGCGTTGTGGACTAAGAACTAACCCATGTCATACTGAAAAGAGGCCCTTGCTTAGCAGTGGATCGATATCGTCCAGATTTTATTATTTACTAGCGACTCGCTCCGGTTTCGCACGGGTGCAATTTACTAATGAAGAAACTGAGAAATTTCATACAAAAATACCATCCAAATTTCCGACATATCCGGTGATTTTTCCAAAAATATCTTTCATAGAAATATTATGAATACAACAAAAAAAAATAGCCAAATCGGCCGAGCCGTTCTCAGGTGATGCTCCGTCATACATGTGGAAATGTATTTATATAAACATAGAATTATCAAGGATATTTCCTTCAGCCCTTATTTTTGATGATTTATAAGAAAAGAAAGAAAATGTTTTTATTTCTACGCGCCATCCGACGCACACATCTTAAGACTAACATAACAAATAGTATTCTTAAAGTAAATAATTAGTTGATAACCCAGACGTTAGAGTATTAAGAAGGCAGTGGTTTATTATTACCTATTTGATACTGTGACATATAAAGCTAACGATTATCTATTAATTTGTGCTACGACATTTATAATCTGTAAACAGTGGAACTAAAGATAACACCACAGATTACTAATACATGTATCTTACGATAGATAACACTGTACACTAGGGTGTCCCAAAATTGACCAAAAAAAATTTTTTTTCGAATTTTGAAATGCATACCCTCTATATCTTTTATAAATGCAAAACCATACTCAAATATGAAATTTTATCATTCTAGCATGATTGCAACCCGTGCCGACCGAGCCACAAAGTTTATCAAATCTCATGTTTAATGTTAATATTTGGTTCTCCTATAAAATTAATAAAAATGCAATAAATGAAGTAAATAAAAGACAAAATCAAATTAGAGAAATATTTACCTTTATTTAAACACATAAAATAACAACAATCAGCCAGGGTAATTTCTCTTTAGGGTATGTTTTTTACAGTCTGGATAAAAATTTCTATGTTCCTGGATACAACGCAACAGGAATTATTTTTGCTCTTATTTAGCCGTGATAAGTCCGTAAAATCTTGCATTAATTTGACAGTTCTTTCAGCAGTGTCATTTAAAATCTTCAAACGAGTTATTGTTCTTTTAGTTTCCAGAAAAGCAGCATTATCTTCCCAAGGCACATATTCCTGAAGAAAAATGTCGTCGATTTTCAGTCGAGATTTTTATTTTTCTTCTTTTCTATCTGAATTTCCCCCTCAAAAACACTACGCATAATTCGACCGATTCGTGATAATCGTCTTTTATTCAAGCTTTGTTCAGTTGTGCTATAAAAAACATTAACAAAGATGTAATGTTTGTCTCAGCAACATGGTATTTTACGAAATCAAGGCATTTTTCAATGTTATTTGAATCGATGTTTTTCCAATCGTATCTGAACTTTTTAAAGATCGGAATATCTGGACTGCTAGTAATTTGCTTTATCTTGTTAGTTTTATGAACCAACTCATACACATGATGACGACAAGCGAAAAGTAACAATTCTCTTTCTAAAGTCTGCTCCAAAAGAGCATAAGCTCCATTGAAACGTCCAATATTCGAAGATGTTGTGTCGCAACACATTATTTGTACCTTGTCATTAACATTCCAGTTATAGAGGGCAGTTGAGATGGTTTTAGCAAATTGGCGAATTTGCTGAATCGAGGATTTGTTAATGGAGATGTAATCGATGTTCAGACCAAGCGCTTCTACGAGCGCATGAAGAATGTAAACGGAGTCTCATATGCTTAGCTGGCATCGATCTAAAGCTACGATGAGTTTAGGTGTTATCAGATTCTTTTCGCTGGCAATCTGACTTCGTCTGAATCATGTGGATATTCCAAGTTATGTGTAGTATAAGTCCATGCAAGAGCCAGTAACTCTTTTTGTCTTAGTTTTCTTTCCTTCTCCTCTAATCGTCTTAGTCTAGCTCTTTTGTGTTTGTCCGCCAAGTTTTTGTGTACATCAGGTAAGCATCCCGGTCGACCTGGCTCTCTCTGATTCTTCAAAAATACTTTGTCTTCCTCTATTTTCATTCTTTCAAAGGCATCAGCATGTGCAATATCAAATAAGTTATGAAGGTGTCTTTCACAATTATTTTCTGAGTTCTTTTACAATTTTTTGCAGCTCTCTCCAGACGTGGTTTTTGTAGGAATTCTTATGTTTTTCCAAAATATAATGCACTTCCTAATCACAAGATTAGCACTTTCACTAAAAGTTGTTTGACTTCGCGAATATTGTCAAACAAGACAGCGAGAACTTGTCGATTAGATGGTAATTTTACACCATTTATTAAATGGTTTTGGAAGTCTGGTAAGAAAAATACTTTGTTTATCACTCCGTAATTCAACTGACATCTTTATGCAAGAAATAACAGCGTACTGATATTGTAAAAAATCACGTATGAAATGACAAATAAAACACGTAGTTACAGGTCGCAGTGCAGTACCCGCGAAATTTGTATGGGCGAGTTTAAATCGCAAGTCGGCACGGGTTATCGTTCATAAAATGGACTAATCTTTTGTTTTTAGACTATATTGGGTTATTAGGAAAGTTTTTAGAAGGTATGCGTAAAAAAAAATCGCACTTGAAATTTATGGGACACCCTACTGTACACTGATACAATAGCCTGGGTCATCCAAACAAATAAACAAAGAAGGTATGGAAATGATACATATATCAAGATGTCGGAGGTTGTGCGTCGCACGTGCGCAAAAACAAAGGTGTTTGCTCAGCATAATGCTGTGACTTCGGACAGACCATGCCAGCAGCGCTGATTTTCAGCAAACCTTTTATATTATGTATATTTTTTAAAGTTACTCACGCAAACGCTGTTGACGTCTGCATCGTGTCCGAAGAAAGTTTGCTTTGCTTTCTCATCCCGAATGTCCCACAACTTGCAGGTCTTGTCCACAGAACCCGTCACGTATGTTTTCATGTCTGTAAACATACTTAATATTAACTTTATATAAAATAGATAGGCACAATGGATTGTTTAGCGTAAGATGTTCTGCATATATGTATATAGGGTAGATATTAACCGTTCCAGCTTAAAAAAAATGCGCTAAGGAAACCGTCCTTAATTTTTCGAAATATACCTGCTTTCAAATTTTGGAAAATAATTACATTCAGCAAGAAAACCTGAACTTTGGAAGAATTAATGACTGTCGATAATAGCTTGTACCAGTGGCTGTCCGGAGGGGGGGGGGGGTCCCCCAAAATCGTACAAGCTTAACTATAATATTACCTGCACGTGGTACCTACCTAAGATTAGATTGAACATCGACTCGCTAAGACGAAGCAAGTAAATTTGACAATTTACACAAAAACTTTTTTTGATGTTAATGGATTTTGTTTCTTATTTGGATCAAAAGACCAACTAAGGTTAGAGTACAAAAATTTTCAGTGATATAAATACGCATAACTAGCTGGTAAAATATTGCTCTTACTGCTTATCATGGCTACGTAGCCTCTGATTTAATATGGTTATATATAATAGGAATAATAATTTAAAGTTATTTTAAGTTTGGGCAATGTAAAATTATTTTAAAGTTGAACGGCGTCTTTGAGGGTTATTTAGTGTTAGTTAGTTATGGGTTTTGGCACTTTCAAGGCGAAACTTTTTGGTATATTTTTATACCACTAAAGTGGCTAACAAACAGATAGCCCGCCTGATATTAAGTGGTTTCTAACCATAATCTAGGGACGCTTACAATACCCACCGGGAGTAGCGTTGCCAGGCGTCCGGATAAAGCCGGACATAGGCTTTTTGATTGCGTGTCCAGCTTGTCCGGCTCTTGTTAGGCTTTTTATGATACATTTCGCAAACGAGCGTAATTATTGCTATGTGTATCTATGGACCTTGTGTCTGCATTAAAGATTTATTATTTTTATGTATATCTCCTCCTTGCAGGGGCTACAGAGTCCCGGACGTTTGGAAGGCGTGCGTAGGGCCGAAACCAACACGTAGAGGCCCTTTCAGATAGCTTTAATGAAAATGTTGTGGTGACATACCCAGCGATTATCCCTGTATGCACTATAGCAATGCAGCCAAGGAGAATCCCTGGGTTTGCAGGACTATTGCAGAACATTTGAGGGAAAAACTACTTGGGCTATTATGGTGGAGAGTTAGTGGATTAGGTTATGGGAAACTATGGAAATATATGGCGCCTGCCGAAACAATGTCATATATACACGTAAAAATGGCAGACGTAGACTCGCCAACTCACTAACAGGGCCACCAAAAATAGTTGCTAGGGTCGCAACAAGAGGGCAACAGGGACGTGAGCGGCTGAAGGGTGAAGAGGCTTCGCTGGACTATAAACTCAGACCATTTGCTCCCTGAGGGTCCCACCACTGGCCCACTCGCCACTTACGCTCAGCATCCAACCTACGAGCAGAGCTCTGCTCTAACGACTCCATTCTGGGAGGCCAATAAAGGCAACAGAGGCGGGAGACCTGATCCACGTCAGTGTTCACTCCAGCCAGCCAATGAAGGCAAACCGGTGACTTCTCCCTGGAGCACTCGGGTACCGCGGGGTCGCTACTCCCCGTCACCTCGCCTCAAGGTTATTATTATTATTGTGTGTCTTTACCTTGCACGGGACTACAGAGTCCCGGACTTTTGGAAGGCGTGCGTGGGGCCGAGGCCAACACGTAGAGGCCCTTTCAGACAGCTTTAATGAGAATGTTGTGGTGACATACCCAGGGATTATCCCTGTATGCACTATAGAAATGCACCCAAGGACAATCCCTGGGTTTGTAGGACTATTGCAAAACATGTGGAGAAAAACTACTTGGCCTATTGTGATAGGATGGTAATAGACTGGGTAATGGGGAACTACGGAAAACTATAGCGCCTGCCGAAACAATGTAATAAAACGCGTAAAAATGGCAGGCGGAGACTTGCCAACTCACAAACTGGGCCCCCCAAAAATAGTTGCTCGGGTCGCAACAAGTTAGTTAATCCAATATCAATAAAAATAGCTACTTGGATTAGTATGATTTTCTAGCTAGCCAACTAGACATGACCGCGGTAAGCGCGGTTTATGGCCGTTGCATCGATACAGCAGCAATAAAATTATTAATCTAGATATAAATTGTAGGATCATATATATACCTAGGTACCTACTTACACCGTACTCCTTAAATCTTACGTTATATCCACTACGATTCCAACCATCATTTGATTGTCATGTAATAGCAGATATCCTTTTAAGTACTCGTACTTAGTGTTCATTTTTACTAACCTAACCGACTCAAACTGTGTTTCATATAGGAGCACCGCAGTCCCCAGCATGCGGCCATACGTATTGGTATTTCAGTAATGTACTAAGGAATGAGCAACGGAGAGATGTGGCTAGCTAATCCCTCAGATTGGTATCAATTTTAAAAAATTAACCGATCAATCCCAATATTTTGCACTGAATTTGAAACTTTATCACAATTTAACACAATTTGGTAAGTTAAACCATTAAGAAAGATAACTGAATAAAAGGAAATAATAGTATGGAATCAGAATTAAAATAGCAATTATAAGTATCGTATACCCGGTCCCAGAGAGATAGTGACGACATCACCAGCGTGAGCATCAAACTCCATCTCCCGTTTACCTGCTTCCAAGTCCCAAACGCATCTGTAACAAGATTCCACTCTACTTTAAAATTCTCCTGGACATGTTTAAAACGCCAGCGAAATGTACCTGAACTGACAAGTGTCGAAAAATCATGTAATTTGAAATGTTGATCCTCATACATTCATACATTCATACATTTTGCTAGCGTTTCTATTATAATATAGCGATAGTAGATTGCAACTTCAGATGTTGAGCCGCTAAGTTTAAGTGTTATACCATGTCAAATTATAACACCACACTATATATAACGGTATAACAACTATGTGCAAAAAAGAACGAGATCTCTTTCTTGATAGTTGTGAATATTTTACACATCAAGCTGTTATGACTGTTAGTAAAAACGAAAATTAACTTTTTTTGTTTACGTGGTGAGGACCCTTATGGACTACCTGCCTGGAGCAGGCGGAAGGGTCTTCTGGACTCTTATCGGATTAACTCACCACAAATTCGACAACTTATGGTGGATGACAGCCCACCACAAGTGGAAATGACTTATGAATGTATGCGCAACCGTCGAAAGTACGATGCTGTGTAAGCTATCAGGTAATTTTGCATTAGAGATGTTGGTGTTTGTAAACTGTACTCACAATATAGGAAAAAAGGAAAGATGGGGCAATACTACAATAAAGCTTCTTCAGTTTGCATATGAACATATGATTGGCAGTTGGTTCAGACGACTCACATCTTCATATCTCCGGAGCCAGTGAGAATGTGGGTGTCATCAAGGAAGCGGCAGCTGCTAAGGAAGCCCTCATAGCCGGCAAGCTCGCGCACCATCTTGGCTGCACCGGTGGAATCGCGGTTGTTGACGTCGTATACCGTGCACATGTTGTCCATCCCGCCGCATGCTTCGAAAACAAACAAATAGCCTTAAACACCAACTTATGTGTCGCCTTCTATGAATTCCACATGCCACAATCCTCGCACTTCTTACATAAGTTTCTCTGTAGGTATATATAGGGAATCATTTGCAAATCCAAATAGTCATGGGTTGGTAGCCCTGAGCTCTTCCATTATGTGCCAACACTGTAGTAAACTCCTGATTGCCAACAAAAGCCACTTTGACCCATTTTCTAATAACCTACTGTACTAAATTGCACTTCTTCACAGCGCGTGTGAATTGTCGGTACTTGTGCTGCTTCTCACGAAAATACCGTCGACATAACTTCATAAGTATTACATAAACTTGTTTATTATTCTTATGGTTATATAGAATTACAGAATTTTGTATTTTATCTGTTTGGAGAGATCACTAAACAACGGTTTAGATAACGAACTGGTTTAGTTAAACAGTAGGTATTTGCTACAGGTGTTTTAGGTTGACCTTGTCTACGAAACTGAAGTACAAGATTTTATATTTGACCTTACGAAATAAGTTAACGTTTTACCAACAAAGTTTCCGGATGGGGCAAAGGCGACGCTCATGACCCAGGCTGATCGTAGTGGTATCACTTGCACCTTGTTCCCACTCCAAGTGTCCCAGATGATTAGCTTTCCGTCCAGCGAGCCGGTGACGCAGTGCCTGTGGGTGTGTTCAGCAATTCAGTTTCAACACTCTAAATGCTGCAGAATCTAAGTAATACCTACGTCCTTCTTTTCAGGTAACTTCTTCTCCTTCTATCTTTCACTGGTTTTATTATAAAAAAACACATAACATAATATCAGCATCACGCCTGTATTCCGTAAAGGGTTAGGCAGAGGTATACTATTATACACTCACATTTCGCCGATGCCGTTATGTTATTGAGTCCCACGTAATAGGGGGCGAGCCTACTGAGAATTTCCATACAGGAAAACCCAATAACACTGCCCGACCCGCATTCTCCTAGCGGAAAGATATCTCAAAAACGGTTGGATACTAAACTCAGTAATTCGTCCTTTTTCCGAAAAGCCTAGCTATACACGCTTGTAATTTTGGAACTTTTCTTCGATATGTAACTAAATAAAAAGTATCATGTAGGTAAGTTCAACATTCCATGTCCGTTCGTGTGTGTGCGTCCGTGTCCGTGTGGCATGTAATTTGTTCCAAATAGATTTTGTAGGCAAGTACAGTCAACACCAGTCCAATCATTCACAATACAACAGACTCTAAAGTCTGATTGTAGTATCGCACCGTTTCCGGTATATTAATTTCTATGTAAAACAATATTAAGTTTTTTTTACATTAATGTCAAGTAAAGTGGCATAGGTAATCGAGTAATCGAGCAATAATGACAAGTTCATGACGCAGGTCATAGACAAAACCTACGCATTTCTTTCCGACGGGGGCGATCTAATCAGGTAATTATGGAGCTTGTGATGGTCTAGTGACACCACTTACGAATATAGTCGTGGGTTTGAATCTAGGCAAGCTTGCATTAATTCGTCGATTTATTTAAGACTTTCTGTTTACATTATCTTTACATTATTCATCTTCATAGTAGTGGAAAACATCGTTAGAGCCAAAAATTTAAAGACTTGAGACATTTATCAGTTCTCTCAGAGACGTTAGGGGTTGATTATCGCAGAAATAATATTTATTATGAAAGTGACATTCGAATAATTGTTACGTTTTCTATGCGCAAATATGGAAGGTTCGGCCAGCGCAGTCACCATCAGAGGCCCTAGTGTAAGTTTCTTTCGACAAACTCGATTTAACGCATCGAAGTGTTCGGCCTCTGACACATTATAACACTTGGTGTCCATATCGAGCTAAACATCAGAAGTACGAGTAAGTAGTCATTATCGTTGGCTCAGTAAAAACATTCAAATTTAGTGGAACAAGTGTCGTAATCGTATGAGTCGTTACAGTGAAAATGCTTATTCGAAAGATTTGAAAAAGAAACTTAAAGAAAATGGCCCATGAGTGGAATAATAATAATGTTTATTACATATCTTGCTAAACTGACAAGTTGAAACAGTGAGTCAATCAAGGTCTTGCAATTTATTTTTTTGTTTTATGTTTATTTTCGTATCTGTTATTCTTATTCGTGAATTAAAGAATTGGTAGGGAAAATCTAATGTCTTTGAAACGAATAATAATAATACGCGTGAGAAGGAAAACAGTACAAAATGCTCAGTCTATACCAACCGGTTAATAAACCAAACGTTGAGTCATGTTTCACGTGTAGGTATTCGGGGAATAACTTTAATGCAAGAACCAGTATATAACATGCGTCAGGAGTTGAAGATAGATTATTAGCTAGCCAAAGGGTATCTACGATCGCAATTAAAATCTGCATAATAATATTCGCACAGCTCAAGAACGAGACACATTAGATTTTAGTTTTGAGCTCAGAACAGTTTTCTTCAACTGTAACGAATATTGTAGATCAAACAAAAGTGGAAATCGTGAAGGACTGTTAACTACAGGGCAATCTGGGTAAGAATAGCAACTTAAGGAATTATTAATAATAATAAGTAATTCTGCTTGTAATACGAAAGGCATTTGGTCCATTTCTATTCAGTTCTATTATTTTACAATCAAAGTACAAAGTCATAAAGTCGCGGCGATGGTTATAATAATAAGTATAATTATCTACGTACTAAAAGATAAGGAACGTCATATTATGACTTACCTGGAATCCCCGCTATAGTGCACAGAGTTGACCTTATTGATGTGCCCTTTTAAAGTCTTCTTCGTCACCAGCCTTATCTTGGTCACGTCACCTAAATCACCACATTTTTCCGCTAGCTTCGCGTCGGCTAATTTTTCTTGATCGGCCTGTTGGAAGATATTAGTTATATGATAGAATTAGTTTGATGTACCTATTATTACAATAATTATTTCATAGATAGTTTAGTTACCTTTACTTTGGCGATCAAGTCTGTTAGTTCCTTTTTAAGGGCTGTGGTCTCTGGATCTTCCTTTGGCATGTTTTCTCCTGTCCAGAGTAACAAGTTAAGAGTTGCACCGTGCACTCCGCCGACTGATATGAGCCACAAATAGGCTCGGGCCTCTGCCTATAATCTCATTTGCGTAAATTGGATTTCAATTTACTGCTCAACCGAAGCTTTATATGTGCTAACTAATGTGCTGTTTACCACATTTTATTATGTAACTAGATGAAATAATGGGACATTTTATTATATTAATGGAATTTTTACCATTGCGACTTTATAGCTACAGCTACAGTTAGGGTTCCCAACCATACTGTTAAAAACAGTATTATATTTTTATCGCTCGTTAATACTTTTTACTGTTCTATAAAAAATAAGTATACAAAATACTGTTTTTATGACCGCCGGATTGTATATGTTGAGTATTCGGAGTATATTTAAAAAATGAGAATAAATTGTTAAATTGTAAAAAACGTCAAAAAAAATAATATACTGATTACGTTTCTAAAAATACTGTTCAGTTTAGTTCTCCGGCCTTAATATATTATATTTCTCGTACAAAAAGTTGGGAACCCTAGCTACAGTTGAGCACAAAACTGCTGCTGCAACATTTTCCAGTTGGGTTTATTGTCTTTTTAAATAATTTAATCCGCAAACGATTCTACAAGGTAGGTAATCATTAAAAAATTACTGAAAAATATTTTTTTTTATAGGCCTGAGTTTAGGACCGTTCGATCATAGGTAGTAGGAGCGATGAGTTAAGGAGCTTTAGTTTATTAGCTGGCATACGTGATATTGCTATTTCATAACTGAAGGCACTACAGACTGTCAACTCAGGCCGTCGTGACGGGTATATTCTCGGATTTGGAAATAAAACAAGCAGTTTGTAAATTGATACACAAACACAAGTTATACGCTGAGAATCATTGTACAATTCTAACCTAGCTGTTATATATGTAGGTACATACGTATAACAGCGAGGCGATATACGTAGGTATGTGTTTACGTTTTACCCTACTGAGAAAACATTTAAAATAAATAGGTATATCCGTGGATAACGACGTTCCACCACAGTTAATTTATAGGTATATCAACTGTGCGGGAGCTTCGTTATTAGTATACGTACGACGGATAAATATTTAAACTTCAATTATTATAAATTTATGCTTTTTTTGTAGTATAAATCTTCACAGGATTACTCGCTGGTAATCTGAAGATTACCTAAAAATTTCATTAAAATCGCTCGGACAGCCGTTTTGGAGTCCCTAAGGAACATACATACACACATTTATCGTTATATATATAGATAGATAAATAGATTGCATCATTTATCAATTATTCGGGGAACATTAAATATTTTTAGAAGAAAATTAAATATGAGTTGCAAACGACATTTAACGGTACGTAACGAGATACAATTTAAATAAAGGCAAGTGAACCGCGACAAAGTTGTCCCAGAAACGATTACTTTCACTAAATCGTTTCACTTCTTTTTGGTCAAATTTAACTTTTTGTAACAATAGCGAAGAAAAACCACGATATCGGCACGATTCGAATATAAATTTGTAGGTACTATAAGTTTTATGGGACTGGACTGCTCCAGAAAGTATACGATGTCTACGAGTCGACGAGCACAAATCTATAAATTTTCTTATAAACGGTAGCGGAATTGTGTGGTGAAATAAGTACCGCGCAAATTTGTCCCTTAATCGCGAACAACTTGGAAAATGACCATTCATGGGTACGGTATTCTTATACAATAACCGAGCCTGCCTTAATGATCTTCTAATCTAAAGCATCACCGGAACACGAGCTGGTCAACATCGAATTGCGCGGCAGGAACGACCTCCTAATAGCGTTCAATATACAATAAGTCCATTATTGTCTCATAGCTAGGCTAAGGCATTTCACAGAATAGTAAGGGATGAAGGGTTTAAGTGTTATCCAATACGCTGGCTTTTGCGGGTTAGCAGACTAAACTCCACATTTTTGCATTTTGCTTACATTATTTTGCATGCGATACCATCCATCAATCAATAGAATTGAATCCACACATTCTACTTGAGCCTATGCTTATACTGGATAGGCATGTGACACAGCAAATGAGTGCATTCAGCAAAAAACATTGAACAAAACAGAATGTCGACACAGCTACAAAACCTGTCAGTTCTTATTGCTAATATTGCGAATTGTTTCACAGTAATAGATCGCTAAGGGTAGCCCACGTGGCTCCAGAAATAGAAAAACGTTAAGGAAAATATTTGTAGCAGTATTGATCGAGACAGACTAGTTAGGTACCTTCCGATGTAAGTGGTCTATTTAACTGGTACAGTTTTATATAAGTTTTCTTTTTAGAACCTCGTCCGCCGCTTTCATTTCACGGTATAATAATTTTATCTGAAAGCAATAAAAATAAAGAATAGCTCTCACCTTTCCGTTGTAATCAATTTGATAGGTTCCGTTGGCGCAATGATTGCAGTCGCTCGCCGGGGGCTTTGGTGAAAACATGGTTCTCGGACGTCAGGTATTTCCGCTTAAATGTTGCTGCTGGGTGCTGGCGATGTTTATTGCCCTTAAACAGGGCATTTCATCTCAAGAATTCTGCGAAAAGAATACTGAAGACGAGAACTGTAAACAACACTTCCAGTACTCTAAGGGTATGTCAATATAATTAATTTATACTTAGTTTTATTTTTTGCGATGCGAATATTATTTTCCCTGTACCACTGTATGCTCCATTTATAATAACAATAGACAATAATGGTCCACTTAGGCTCTGTTCACCTTGACAAATGTCTTTTGAACCATTTCTTCAGGTACACTTTCAGCTCCTCTTAGGTACTTTAAGGATATACCTACATACCGAGTTGAATTCCTTTAAGATGCGACAATTGCGTAATGTGTAAATTTGCACTTTGTTATTAAAACTTATTTAAAATCAACTAGGTTATAATCATTATAGGGCGGGACGGAATCGGTGTCATATAGTTAGGTACTATATATAAGACATGAGTTAACACATTACCATATACCAGGTATCCTATAATATCTGCTACGATGCAAAAGTAATATATTGTATCATTCGCTTCGCGTTACTTCTGGGTGCTCTTTGCATTAATAATTACACAATAAAATTCGAAATGTTATGTTAACTGAAGGTTTAGGCTTAAGAAAAATCTGTTGATAAGTCGAAACATATGTACACTGAAATTTTATGTCTGAAAATAAACAATAGAACACAAATCATTTTTGTATTTTTGTCGTTCTGTACGATTTCTGATTGTCAGTATCGTCACCTTTTCACGCGAAAAAAGATTTCAATAAACCTTTTACAGTTGTACAGGGTACAAATATTAGTATTAGTCTAAAAATTGAAACATATTCAAAGACATACTCAGATACAGCTTGACCACTCTATATAAGCAATCCCATACAAAGCAGAGGTCACAATTGATGTATAATTAACTCTACAAAAATTATTTCTATAGCCTTACTAGAAGGTATTGGAGCTGAGCAGAGTAGCATATTTTAGTGTCCTTAGAAGGATTTGAATAAAATGCGAGAAGTTAACGAAATACTTAGTTACAGTCTCGTTAATCGATCAATTAATGTATATATAAAGTATATCGATCAAATAAACTTACATGATATAGTATCTACACATTTGCTGTGTAGTTCCCGGCAAAAGCGTAGGCCAACCCTTCTTTTCCAAGGAAGTAAGGACAAATAAATAGCCTAGGCAAATATGGCGATGGGCAGCTAAGGACTGTGGCTAACGGCTATTCGAATTTTTCTCTCGCTATCGTCTCGCAATGCGTCACCAATACTTTTTAAAAGTGAAAACTCGTGCACAAAAATTCTTGGGAACAAACACTAACATCAACTTGATCTTATCCTTACCAGAAGAAGAGACTTACGTGTGCTTACGTGAAGTCCTTTACACGAGGATGAGATCATTCCAAAGCAAGAAATGCGATATAGATCACTCACTTGTAGAGTGACTAAATTATGTCCGGCTTTCAAAAGAATTCACTCACACCGCAAAACGGATGAGAACATGATATTTTTTAATCTGTTGTCGGTGACAACTTTTAAATTCTTTTGGCGTAAAAGTAAGTGAAAATATTTCTATATGAGATTTCAGTGCACCATGCAAAGCTGAAAGTGATGCAATTAAACCGCATTTTATTAAAGCCATTGGCGAAGGGTTCGCTTATCGGAAGGCAAAATGTTAAGACTGGTTTTCAGCAAACAGTGAGCAGCTAGAACATTTGCTATACTCTAAGCGCCTAGCCGCTTTTAGCTACCTCGTCAACAAAAGAGCTAAAACATCACTCCAGCGCAGAGTCCAACACTTCGGAAATCATAACTGGGTCGAACTAGCTATCCAAAGCGTTTACTGCAATGTGATCAGAACCTTGACTGGCATGTTTATGAGAGCTGCAATCGATCCGGCTTAAGAAAACAGTACGTACACGGGGAACCAGGTATGATGTTCCTCCATTGAAAAGGGAGGATCCTCCGATCAGGCAAGGTGGTTAGCCTGGCGGGCCGAAGCCCGACGATTGATGTCAGACATTCGTATAGGTGAATGTGTTAAAATCGTTGTAAGCTCTCAAGTGCGATTAAGGGTTTGTTGTTGTAGCTTCACTCCAATAGATGGCATTTTACTTTTGCCATGTTGCGAGTAGTAGTCGCTACAAATCAATAAAAGTAACATCACATTTTAACATAGTTAATTTAATTATGTTTAAGTTTTCAAGATGTAAGTAGGTAAATAAACCGTCTCAGATTTAGTTATTTTTGTATCTGTCTATTACATAAAAATATTAATATTTAAAAAATTATACGTGCGTATTTGATAAGAATATCAATAATAATAATGGGCGGTCGCAAGTCTGTTGATAAGGAATCGAGCTAGACGACAAGATGTGACGCGCGCGCCATTAGCGAGACAACCCGACAACCGTACAAAATGTTCGGGACCACAAAACAATAGAAAAGGTTAAAAAGTAATGTCGCTATTATATTTTCACACTATGTAAGTAAGTGTATGAAATAGATCATAAGCTGGCTAGTGGTCAAATTGATCCGCTATTTACAACATTTAAAAATAATAGAGGAAAAGGACCGAATATGGAATACTTAAACAAATTCTTAAAAAAATCAGTACAAAAGTCTTATTTTACTCAGTCTCATGGGTTACAATTAAATATAGTCATAATCACTCTTGATAAATAATTATTAAATCAACAAATAATAAACACTTTCCGTAATATTATTAACTAAAATAAATCAACCAAAAATATGCCTCTCAAAAATGTGATCCTATTATGGAATAGGGTATTCCATAATAGGGTAACGTCTTGTTAATCAAAGCAAAATAATAAAATTAACCCTGCAAGCAAAAATCACAAATAAAATCTACATATTCTGCTCCGGAACACTCAACGTGACACCATTGTCTACAGGCAATGCACTGAATCCACTCTTCTCCCTTTTTGTCTTCACTGAAAAGACCAGAGCAATACATGCACTCAGCGTCAGCGTTTGGATCGTTAGGTTGAAGAACGGAGGAATCAGAAGATGATTCAGACTCCAACACTGGTTTTTTCTTTCGCTTGTTTTTCTGACAGCCGCTTGTTGATGGCTGTGGCTCGGGAACACTTTGTTTTTACTGCTTGTGCTGTTTTGACGACAAGCTAACTTCTAATTGAGCTTTACAGGGAGATGCTGTAATTTTGCAAGCTTTGCCAGCTTTTCTGCCACGCTTGGACAATTTCTTTTTAATTGAGGGTAAGGTGAAATGACTTCAGGGGTAATATGCATTACTTGGGAAATATTTTCATTCTTGGTGGGTGTGGTTGAACGCTGGCTATTGGGTGACACATTTTCTATGCCAAGAGTTGGCTCTTGTGGTGTAGATATCTCGTGAACTTTACAGTCATCCTGTTCAGTTATAGTCTGTGAAAATGTTTCTGCACCACATTAAAAACTTCGTTACGTTGAGGTCCTAGGAATAGTATTCCATATTAGGACCTCAACAATATTCCATATTACGAACAATATAATGGCGGAAGGAAAATAAAAGTAACTTTTTATTATTATTAAATATTCGTAAAATAACAATACCATTTAAAAACTACATACTTTGGTTAGATACTTATCAACTTATTTGAGATATTCATGTAAGAATAATAAGAGAACACATACGTAAAACTTACGTAAATATCCCATTGATGTTGCGTCAACAACGTTGCGTTCTCTCACTCGAATCTAGTGCCGCCGAACGCCGCACGCGCACTGGCCGTCGAATGCGGGTAGCGGGAGGGGTAACATGACACATGTTTGGAATATTCGTGGCGCTTAATTTTAGAAATAATACGGTATTCCATATTAGGGAAATATTCCATAATTGGTACCTTTCCTCTATATGTACAAATACTCGACGTATGTTTGTTACTCTTTCGGGCAACAGCTACTGAACGGATTTACTGAAATTTGGAATGAAGATAGCCTATACCCTGGATTAACACATAGGCACATACTTTACCTCTCTATCCTGAAGAAATACTGTTACCGCGGGATGGTCACCGTCACTTTAAACCGCGGGCGCAGCTATCTATACTAATATAATAATACTAGCTTTCGCTTTCGCCCGCGTGGTTTATGAACCCGTACATTTTCCGGGATAAAAAGTAGTCTATGTGCTATTCCAGACTATAACCCATCTCTGTGCCCAATTCCATCTTGATTCGTTCAGCCGTTCTGGCGTGATTGAGTAACAAATATCCATCCATCCTCACAAACTTTCGCATTTATAATATTAGTAGGATTAGTAGGAATTAGGATATTAGTAGGATTAATGCATTTGGCGATTGTCAGGAGACTGTCTTAGAATTGCCATTTAGTAGAATAAATGAATGAAATTGTAGAATATCAGTAATAGTGAAAATTAAGGTTTCGGAGCGGAATTTTCCACGCGTCCTTATTTTCATACCCTATAATTTATTGTTATTTAAAAATTATTAATTAGCTTTTTAGAGAAACAAATGTTTCTTAAATAATTGTTAAGTGTTTTAGTTTATAAATTAAAAAAAAATTAAGTCATAAACTCAAGCATACAAAAATAAAATGTGTATAAAGCTATAGTGAATAGAGTGGGACCAGGGGCGTATTTACCCTTGGGCCAAAAGGGCCATGGCCCGGGGCGGCAAGCTGCGAGGGGCGGCGCAAGCTGCGAGGGGCGGCGCAAGCCGCAACTCGCGCTCAGCTTAGTGCTACTTTCTTTTAGACTTTACATGCCTGAAGAAATTTAAAAGAAATAAAATTAAAAAAACTTAAAACTTATTTGGTTGTAAGTTTGATAGATATCAAGACGCAAGGCTATCTTACGCCTGAACGGCGGGCGGCCGCGGCGGGCCGGTGGCGGCGGCGTGACCGTCAGACTCCATCACGACTCGGGACTAGTTGGGATGTTTCGACGTTGCTCGTGTCGTTTTTGTTCATATTCATAGGCGAAAGCGGGTGAGGCGCGGGGTGGCGCTGGCGGCGGTGGGAGACTTGTTCAAATTATGGGGCGACAAATCTTACAGGCCCAGGGCGCTAAATTTTAAAATACGCCACTGAGTGGGACATGACAAAAATTACAGTTTTTAAATACATAGATATGAATATTTTGAAATTCCTTTAATCTGTAATACTTTTCATTAATCGCGTTTTTTGATTATAAATGTAAAGATGGGTTAAATTTAACTTAAACTGTATTAATGACTTAAAATAAGGAAAATTCTTTTTGTTAAGTCATCGGACAGGTCTTTATTGCTATGTACATTTTTTGTGAAAACGACCCGGTTACTTGTTGACCTTAATTATTACATACTTTTTTGTTTGAATTTCCATTATATACTGATAGATAAAAAACATAATTTCGGACGAAAAATTATCAGTAACTTCATAGACTTAGAATTTTCGATTCGAGTAACTCTCTGTTTTACGGCATTATTTTTGGTGTATTACTGTACGAAAAGTAATAAATTAACTTCAGCACTGGCTAGTAAAAGATACAGTTGTACCATAGACATTTTTATAAATTATTAAAATATTATATCTTCGATATCACAAAGCATCAAAAGACGCCCAAACGCATAGACTTAGAATTTCGCTTAAAATCTATGCCCAAACGTAAAATTTTATAAAACATCCTTTGCAGCGACAAGGTTTTCACTGATTTATGTAAACAAATTGAAATATTTATTTAGAACATTGTCTAGAGAAATAATTAAACTTTCTCTTGCATACATGTTTTTTTTTAATTTTAAGGCTTTTTCTAGACCATGGCGGTTTTGTAGGTATTGGTTTTGTTTGATAATTTTCAGCTTCCTCAGTTTCTCCACTTTCTCAGGATAGTCAGCCTCAAAAAGATGCAAGTATAAAATAAATATAGACGATACGAAAATCAGTTTTAGTGATGTATTATTATAATTATTACATGGTAAAATTATATTAAGAAATTAAATTACGATCTTTTATTTATTTTATTTTTAGTCTATACATTATTTAAGTAGATAGATTTATAATTTTTATTTATTAATAATGCTGAAGTCATAAACGCATACATTAACGCAAAAAGATCGTCAGTTGACAAGGCGCCCAGAGTTTATTTTACACTTACTCAAATATTAAATTCTGTATTATACTTGTTTATTCATATTTTATTTTACCTGCATATATCAGTATAGATTAGAAGAAATCTGCAGCACTACAAAATAAGTCTGTACTCGGAAACGGAAAATAATATCTTAGCTCGCACGCCACAATACACGAGCTCAGATAGAGGATAGTAGGTAGATAGATTATATTAAGCAAGAGCCGGAGACATATCACTATTTCCTTCGCAACACAAAAAAATGACATATAACAGAAAGAGATAGTGATAGTGGCTCAGGATATGCGAAACAAACGCAATGTCTCCATTTTGACTATACAATCCTAACTATATTTATACTGATCAATAGCGATGTTCATTTTTAAAGGATTTTTGTCGGTATCGATAAAAATCGTAAAGCCAATACCAAAAGATTAAATTACGTTCAGAAATTACGTATAATTTCAATAATAACTTCGGGCTGCGGTTTTGTTAGCACTTTAGTTAATGTCATCTAAATGAAATTTTGAGACCGGTTGATTCGTGATCGTGAGTCGGGTTAGGTCAATTTCGACTTCACAAATTGATTCTACAGATTGAATAGCCTGTAGCACGGATTAGAGTTCAAGCTATCAAGCTGCATCTATTTATGCAATTTATTTATTCAGTGAAATTCTTTTTTGAAAAGATACCATAAATTATAATTTTTTACCCAAAAAGTATAAGATACTGGGTAAAGAGAGCCCTCTTGCGGTATTTTTATGTAAACAAGCGCAGTGGCGCCGTCTACAATTTGTTTCCGAACTAATCAGCCTATATCTAGTTATAGATAGTGGTATTGGTGGTATATTTTAGGTACTGGATGGGACATTCATTGGTGCAACCGCATATCAAAGGTAACAAAACCATTTTCAGCGGACAGTGTTACAGAGGAAAGGATCTGCTTTTACTAGTTTTGTTACCATTGATATGAGGTTGACTTATACATGTAGGCTAGTCTTTCATAGAAATGTGAAATAAAACAAGTCAAATATGTTAATCACTTTTTATTTTAACTTAAAGCTCAACTCGACGCACTTTCTGGAAAATTTCACAACCGAAATACAAATGAGAAATGGAAAAGAGCTACCATTTTTAAATTTGAATTTACAACTCTTATTCTGACTGTCACCAGTTTAAAAATGACCAAAATTAATTTTATTTTATATAATCAAGAAAACATCCACTCTAACAAAATATTAAAATTATCGATAAATATTCTGATTCTGATTCACAACACTATAAAGTAGGTGAAATGTCATACATACATACCGAGTCAAACTTTTTAATGTTTTTTGTTAAACACTAACAGCTAGAATCATAATGAAACTGTGTACGCACTAAACACATGTATTACTTTTATTTTATGTGAGAATAAAAAGCAAGATTTACAAGTTTGCTTCGTAAAGTTCAATAAACATGAATTCGACTTGCCTATGCAAAGATAATTTTGCATTATTTTCAGTCAATATACCCGCTCGGCTAAAACAACCGGGAACATTACACGCCATAACTAATTTATAATATATCCACAGTAAGGAAAACTTCAAAATCGAGAAGAAAACCACTAAAAAGTCCGATTATCGTAACGACACATTGGTAACCAGCTGGTTAACAACAAATATGGCTGCCCACGGCTGGTGGCGCGCACTGATTCAAGACGTGCATAAACGGCTCCTGCTTTCTCTTTCTTTCACACATAAACTGATATTAGGACGAAGAGTGTTGAGTATGAATAAATTGTTCAACTTATTATGCTACATCTACCTACTATCCTCCATCTGAGTACACGAGCGCCAATAAAGCGCTATCTAGCGGGAAAAATAAGGGACATGCGTGCATCTGTCTCGGAATCCTAACTCTATGGTTTGTTTTTTCTTGCGATAAAGAATGGCGGGTGTATATTGTGTTCTCACCATTTTCAGAATAACTTTTATTATTTGTATTACCTATATGGTTTCTTAGAGTTGTGCCGTGTGTACGCTTTGTATGCAGAGTTGGGTAAGTTTAGAATATACGTATTTTTTATTTATTTTACGATATAGCACTCGAAACCGGTACGACGGATATTTTTCAAACTTTGGTAGGTGTTGTCTGCTCTTGCCCTGTCAAAATTAATATTTCGAGTCTATTTATATTTTTAGATATTGCTCGCGACTTCTTCTGCGTGTATGCGTGTTATTATCTAAGTTTTTTGCTGCATAAGAAATAAAGTCCTCCAGGTTGCAGGCTGCCTTTCTTAAAAATTTCATAATGATCGGTTCGTTGCTTTAGTCGTCGAAAGTATGTTACGAGATTCCGGAGTTTCGAGATTCCGGAATTTCGGAATGCATGCCCTAGTCGTATGCATAGATTAACTACCTACAGATAAGTAGTCGCCGTGGCCACTATAGTCTCTCTCGCTCGGACAATAGGTGTAGCCAAGAAAATCAATGTCGATTATTTTGAACGTAAATTTATTTTTACCCTGATTGTTTTATATAATAATGAGAATGTTTTTATTATGAATAACATTATTATTTATATTAAATAAATTTTCTTTTATTGTCAGGTAAATGTGTATAAGTGTAATCATTGGTTAAGATTAATTCCATTTCTTATATGGAACTGACAGATATACTGGAACTTTTACTGAAATATATTATGGACGTAAAACTATTTACCGATGATCATGTAAACACATTGTATCCAAAAAATAATATATAAAAAGGTAGGTAAGAATAAGGAACATCAAAATATATATTTAAAAAAACGCATATCAAAATATTGCCACGTGAACAACTGTTTCTTCCTGCATCTGCCAAGCCATGACTTAAGAGTTATATAACACAAAAGATATTGCCCTAAACAGGCAAGTTTGTCACCAATGATAGGAATGATGTTGTGGGGCGTCATAACGCCATTTACATTCAGACGTTCAACAGCCATACTACCACTTCAATTTTCTAAATAACCTCTAAACTAGGCGCCATTCATTTATTACGGGGTGGGAGGGAGTCTTGATGGTTCTTACGTAAGATCACAAAAATGCGCGAAGTTAAAATTATACTTAGAAAAAATTATACTTTCAAAAACTAGCAAAAATAGTTTTACGTAATAAATGAATGACGCCCTACAGATTACGATTATTTACCAGTAATCTTAAACGAAATAATTCTGTGAAAATAACCACAAAGAATAATAACAATTATCTAAGTAACCAACTAATTAATGAAAATAATTTGGTTGATGTAATTATGTGATGTGTGAATGTGAATGTTTAGCTATTCAACCAAAGCTCGAAAGATGACGCCAGCATACAATTATCTGTATAACAATAATTAACTCGTCATATATTATAATCATACACTAAGCCGCGTAACGAAAGAGAGGTGAGGTAAATAAAAGAATACACTAGCAACACTAATGTTTCAGGTGTTATGTTACAAACAATATGCAAAATAAGACATTAATTTCACAGTATTTTCAACGACGAGTAGTGTCAGTTCCTACCCATGATATCTGTAATGATATCTCCGACGTTATTATACTTACGAGTGAAATGATACGCGATACATGATATACGTTTTTTTTCGTGTGCTACGGCTTTTGCAGCCTAAAACATTGCAAGATCTCATAGTGCACACACCACACACACTCTGGAGACACACTTCCTACTTTATATGAACTTATTTAATAAAGAAAACTAAAATTTAAGCGGAATTTATATCTCGCGTTTTTTTCGCATATTTGTTTGACCACGCATGTGTCAAATTTGACAATTTGTGGCCAAAAATCTCAGAACAATAACAAAAATTGCTAACGTCGCGTCACCTTCGATCGGGGTCTTCGATAGGGGTCGCAATACCGAACCATTTTTTCAATACCAATTTTCGGTACTGACCTCAGATAAATAACGGTATTCCGGTATTTTCGATATTTCCGGGATTTGAATAAGAACATTTAAGTAAGTAATTAAGTTTCGACTTTTTATGATAGTGTAGTGGTTGGTTAGAAGGTTTCCGAAGAATATCTCTGAAATACTCTGAAAGTAAAGAATCAATTTTTAACAAAATACTATTTTATTTTTCTTACGGTACCTATTAAAACTTAACTGATTAATTGTTCATAATGATGGCCATTATTTTCAATACCTAGCTGGATTCGACATCTCTAGAATTACGTATTGCATTCAGCAAGCGCTGGGAGTGAGATTTGCAAAAAATTAAATTGAGCATTATCTCGAACAAGATACGGGTAATGTATAAATCAAAGACACTATTTGAAATTATGGATCAGTTTATTAAAATTCAACATTTTCCTTTAGTTTGTCGTATGCCATTATTTCCAAGAATTTGATCCTTATTAGCGAGCTATCGGATGGTGTATTAATACAGTGTAATATTTTTGCGCTATATAAGTTATATTTATTTTAGTTTTCATCAAAATCGGGCTCGAGGCTCCTTTGAGTATTTGTCGCTATTCCTTATAGTTTCGAATTAGGCTAGCCACGCCCACTCGAAAAGTTCATATAGTTTGCCGACAGCATTGTTTATTATTATTTACACATCAAATCTATACATATAAATAAAATTGGAGTGTCCGTTTGTAATATTGAAATAACCGTTTTTACTACATGCATATGAATATATATACGGTACATATAACAAAATAACATTTTTTTAAATTTTTGTCTGTCTGTCTGTTTGTATAGGCTAATCTCTGAAACGGGCTGGACCGATTTTGACGGGACTTTTATTGGCAGGTAGCTGATGTAATAAGGAGTAACTTAGGCTACTTTTATTTTAGAAAAATTCTTTTATTTTAGAAAAAAATAGGGTTAAGTGCATTTGGTCTTCTTAACTTCACGTAACTTTTATAATACATATTTTTTTTTAATGGCATTTCGCACTAAAAATTTCATTTTTAAGTTCCGACATCCACGCGAACGAAGTCGCGGGCACAGCTAGTTATAAATATAACTAATTAGAATTTTAAACTGTTATCAAAAATTCATGTAGGTACATATTTAAGAAATATTAATATATTAACCCAAATTATTCGAGCAACTCCACAGCGATAACTCCAGGACCGTTCGTGTTCTGTCTTTAAAATTTAAAGTGATAGGTACCTACGTAGGCAAACAAAAACAGTCGTTGCTGCATTTGTCATACGAAGTTATTAGGTTGGTCGCGGCAAACGTAAGGGACTTTGATGGAACAGGTTCGTTCAGGTTTGCGAGCGTTTGCAGTTTATTGCGCAATAGTGTGTTAGTGCAACTGGTGCACGAAGGAACTTTCCCGGCTAGTAGGGTGTTCAAAAACCGCAATACAAAAATATTTGAAGGAAGAGTTGAAAATGAAGTAACTTCTAGGAAAATACATAGGTACCTCACGAATTATCGCCAGGTCAAAAAGATTACCGTATTTTAGCATGTAAAGAGAACTTGCGAGAGCTTCAGAAGCACCCTGACCTCATTAAACTTATCCTGACCATCGATAAGACGTGGCTGTCGTTGTACACTGCACCCCGTCGTAGCAGCGGCAGTATCTGTATAAATACGAGACACCTGAAGCCACAGTAGCTGTTGATTCTCACGCCTCAAAAAGAATGTTGGTGACTGCGTTAATCTAACAACAGGGTTGCGTTCTACAGGCTTTATCCGGAAAAAACCACCGTAGAGTCAAAAATTTATAAAAGTCTACTGGAGGAAGAGCTCCCAAAATGGTTAAGAAGAAAATGTTTCCGACGCGCTGTGCTGTTACATGACAATGCACGTCCACACAAAGCTTGCGAAGTTGAGGACTTTTTAGAAGAGAGCGAAGTAAAGCAATGGTTCCATCCTCCGTATTCACCAGACCTCACTGGATTATAATTGCTTCGGACATATGAAACGTCAGATGGTAGGGATCCACTACAGAGACTGGTCTGAATGCGAAGAAGCACTAAAAGCTTATTTGCAGAAACTGTCCCAAAATGGTGTCTACGTCGGTGTACAGCACTTGCCGGAGCGTTGGAAACGTGCCATAGAAAACTCTGGAAATTACTTGTTATTAATACAATACTACCTATTATAGTTAAGGACTCAAACAAAAAAGATTTAATGACCAAAAAAAATCCCTTTTGTTTGCTCTGACCGACCTAATAGATGAACGTAGGTAATAAAATTTTTTCGAATGAGTAAACGAATTCTATTGCGGTTGTCTTCGTCTCATCAACAGAGGCCCTAGTGTAATTTTCTTTTGAGTAATTCGATTTACTACATCGAAGGCGTTCGGCGCTCCGATTGGTCCGTTCCGTGCTCTCCACCAATCGGAGCGCCGAACGCGTTCGATTACTGAATACAAGACGTGAAGGAATTAATACTAATTTCTTCTAGATAGGGTCAAAAACTCTTTAATCGAATACCGATAGAGAATCCGGTTTTTTCGGCATTTTTCAGGAATCCTCTCTCCCTTTCCCGTACTCATGCCAGAATAAAACTTGTAGAAATGGTCGAAAGTATTTTTTCCACAAAATCTATGATATTTTATTTTTATCATCACAATCATCATAATTTTTGAACAGTTATGATTCATAACTAGTGTTGTTTGTTGCTGTTCGATAATATTATTGAGTTATATTTTATAATAACTTGAGTAAAATCAAATAATATAATCATTTAAGTTTTTGTAGTGCATATTTGTATCTTACGTATGATAACAATATGGCGGATTGACCATTCAAGTGACATCGTGCTATTATTTTTATTTCACATTTTATCCGAAATCTATGTAATATTTGTGAATATGTTGAAGGAATCGTTTAGGGATTGTTGAATAACCTTATTCAATTATGTAATATTACCACCAGTAACACTTGGTATACGTTAAAATACAATTAGGGTAACAATATTTTCTAATCTTTATTTATTACTTTCTAGAAAATTTTAACCAGAATAAACAGTAACTGAACAATAAGATTACAGTCACGGAAAGACACAAACAGAAAAAATATTGGTCCTTAACAAAATATTATTAACCCGATACTACATACACTAATATTAAGTATAGCATTAAATAAAATACTAGGTACTTAAATGGTGATTGATTGCTTCTGTATTCCAACTGGAAGCTGGAACTCTACAAATAGAATAAAGATACGATAAGTAGAATAAAGATACGAATTGATACCCATGGATATCTTAACGGACCGATTTTTTATAATAAAATATAAATGGTAGTTTAACATTTTTTCTTTACAATCGCAAAGCTGTAAAATTCCTAAATTGATTCCTCAGAAATAAGTTATCTAACGATTGTTAAATCAGGCTGTGGTCTATAATAATATATAATTTTTATATGATAATTTCTCCCCTGCCATGCGGACCAAGTCTCGAGCTTAAGACATTGTTCTGTTAGTAAAGTATGTGAATTTTAATTATATAAGCCCTAAAAGAGAATATAAATTACGAAATGTATTTACTTAATTATTAGATGTCACGAATAGTCACGATTCATCATTGATTGTCAATTTCCTATGCAAGTATAGAATGTGCATATATTCCAATATTCAAAAATAATGGACACCCTATTGGAAAGAGACAGGCGTTAGGCGTGCACATTTCCAGTTACAATAAAAGTTCTTTGATTCAGATTCACAACGACAGCCGGACGGACTGGCTTCTAATTTTTTTGACAGTTGAACCATTATAATTAACTATATAATAAAATGTTCTACGAAAGACTGATATAATTTATCAGCTCCGTTCATTCAACGCTCAAAACTACTTAAAATTGCTAAAATACGTATAATTTTAAGGAATGTTTAACTCTATGGAATGTTCTATTAGACAAATTTTTGTCAATTTACGGAATATTAGCTTTGTAGGAATCTACAGATTTCTACTTATATGCGATCTGGCAACATTGCGCGTGCTACTGTAATGTAATATGTAATTGACCGGTTTGTTTGTGTAGATTTTGATGAACTCGTTAAAAGCCGACTATATTTTTATAGTGCACTGGTATTTAGATAATAAAATGATAGCGTCACTGTAATATAAAACCATTTGCGCTGTTTATATGATCTCATACGAAGCCGCGGCGTCGTGAACGCGTGACGGCAGGACGCATTAATATAATATAATCAAAGTTGTATAGTAACATCATATTATATCAGTAGGTACCTATTGAAAGCTTATCGTTTCGGAAGCGGGAACGCGCGGTATCTGGAACAAGAGGAACGTTTTATGAGTGTTCGTTAGCCGCGTTTTGTTTAACGAGCTCCAGTTTAGGCGCATGTCGACGGAAGTCCAGTGATCTCTGTCGTTATGTACCGCTCGGGGAAGTTAGCTATGCTCTTACAAGCTTTAGCAACCCTTTTGCTAATTAGTCTGGTTGAAGGCACAGGTGAGTCAGTAATTTATTTTCTGCTGGCGAATTATATTGCTGAGCTAATCTATAATTTATGAACAAAATAGGCAGATGTTACTCCAATTAATATTTTAATGCTATATCCTTCTGACTAATATATGCGTGTTTTAGTCATTATGCTTTGCGTTTATTTCAATTGAGATATGTCTGGATTCAGTCAAAAATGTAACAAACTAAGATTTATTTTTTGTATGTATGGGTTTTGATATATTTCACATGATTTGGACACATTGCCTGTCCCAGTTTAGAAACTGTATTATCCAGATTCGTATATCTTAATGTGTAGTGAGGTCAGCAACATAATTAACCCTTGAAAAATGAATGCATACTGACTATTCATGACATCATTTTATTACATGTTTATTTGTACAATATGGTGATGCATATAGCTGTTCTATTAACATATAGTTTGTGTGTAAAGAATTGTTTAATATTTAGGGCATAGAATATGTTTCACAATGAGTTGCTTTTTTACCACTTGTATTACATTAAGGATGAAACATTTTGTTCTAGATGATGTGAAGGTGTTAACCGTTGCAACTGAAGAAAATCATGGCTTGGAGAGATTCCTTAGATCAGCAAAAGTATATGGAATAAATGTAGAGGTCCTTGGCAAAGGAACAACATGGACTGGAGGGGACATGAATCTACCTGGTGGGGGGCAGAAGATTAACTTGCTCAAGGACAAGTTAAATGAAATGTTGAAGTCTAATAACAAAGAACAAATTATATTATTTACTGATAGGTATTTGTCATGCATTACTATATCAAATTTTAATGAAATTTAGTATTCCAAAACATTTGTTTCATAAAATGTTATACTGTTTGTTTTAGCTATGATGTGTTATTCCTGTCAAGTCTGGATGATATCTTGAACAAGTTCAAGATGTTCCCTGACACCCGGGTTTTATTCGCTGCAGAACAGTTCTGTTGGCCAGATGCTAAGCTGGCATCACAGTATCCAAAGACCGAAGTTGCTAACCCTTACTTGAACTCTGGTGGATTTATAGGTAGCTTATATATTGTATCTTATATTTTATTTTATTTTAAGGTATAGTCCAGCATAAAAATATTATTTTCATCTTTCACTTGCTCTAAAATGTTGATTAGCAACAAATGAAACAATCATTGTTTCATAAAGTTCTTATGTTAATCTTTAATACAATGCTCTTCTCATAATAATAGGTGGTTGTGTACAGTGATAATCAAAATATTTACATACATTCTTAATTCTCTGTTCAGGTTACCTGCCCGAGATATATGAAATAGTTAATTATAAACCAGTCAGTGATAAAGATGATGACCAGTTGTATTATACAAAAATTTATTTAGAGAAGAATTTGAGAGAATCTCTTAAAATTAGCCTAGATCACAACTCTGCTATATTTCAAAACCTTAATGGAGCTTTATGTGAGTATTATTACTATGAAATATTTGATTAACTTAAATTATATCCAGCAATTACATACTTTTATTTGTTTTTTATAGCTGATGTTCAGTTGAAGTCTAACACAACTACAGAGGTTTGGCCCTATATTGAGAATGTGGTTACTAAAGAACGACCTCTTATTTTGCATGGAAATGGGCCATCTAAGATGACACTAAACAGCTTTGGCAACTACTTAGCTAAGGCTTGGTCGGCCACAGAGGGTTGTACTTTATGTTCTGAAAAGAGAATTGAACTTACGGTAAATAAATTTGAAATACCTCAAATCAAATTAAAAATTTAAAAAAAAAATTGTAGTTTTGATATTATAAATGCAATTTATTACGTTCTTTAGGATGATAAGCTGCCTACTGTGATGATGGCAGTTTTTATAGAACAAGCCACACCATTCCTAGAAGAATTTTTAGACCAAATTCAGACAACTGACTACCCTAAAGATAAGATTCATCTGCTGTTGAGAAATAATGTTGAGTATCATGAGACTGAGGTTGATGAGTTTTACCAAGCACATGCCAAAGAGTATGCTACTGCAAAGCGTATCAAACCCAGTGATTTTATCTCTGAATCAGAAGCAAGGAACATTGCCAAGTGAGCATTTTTAATAGTTATTTCCTGAATGTCAACTGTTACATTAATATTTATACTATATACATGGTTTATAGTTATGCCTATACAGTCTCTACAAACATTATAAAGACCACCTGTGTGCATATTTTTTATGTAGTAGTCTGCCAAGTGCAGTGAAGTGATCTGCCTCATTGGTCTAGTGCTTCTCGTGCAAATCTTGACATGATTTATGGTATCAGTGTTTATTTTCTTACATGTTTGTTAACATTTGTAGGGATCGATGCGTGAACAGTGCTTGTGACTACCTCTTCTCAATAGACAGTGTGGCTCGTCTTGAAGCAAATGCGCTACGCCAATTAGTTTCTTCAGGCTTTGACGTCATAGCTCCTATGCTGGTACGGCCAGGGCATGCATGGTCGAACTTCTGGGGTGCGATCAACACAGCTGGATTTTATGCTAGATCTACCGACTACATGGATATAGTCTATCAAGTTGTCAAGTAAGTCACATCTTAAGTAATTAAATTAATTGATTCCATTACAAATCGAATAAAATAACATTGCAATGATAACCTGTTTAGAACTTTATTATTATTTACTCATTAAAAAATGGTCTTCAGCTTAATCATATTTCACAGCAACAATAAGTTAGTCAGAAATAAAAAGCGTTTGTTGTAAAGTAATTTAATATGTAAATACCTAATTAATATTTAGAGAGGCCATGTGAGATATGTTACGGTGAACTACTAGATTGTTCTTTTTTATAAATATCTTATCAGAGTTGGGTTAGGTTAAGGTATTTGTAGTAATTGAGAGTGTTGATTTGGTTAAGGATCATGATAATGAACCATCAAGTCAATCAGAGACGAACCTTTCCATAAAGTTTACAGTGCACGTTACTAGTGTAAATAAATTGGTGTCATATTATCTACTATCGTACAATTCATTTATATTCACACTGTTTGGTTTGCTACTACACTACAACATATAATGACATACATATTTAAATATTCTTCTGAAAACAACGCGCTCCCTTCGGTAATTGTATAAATAGTTCACCTTCATAAGTTAGTTTCTCATAATCCTTCCTGAAATTTAAAATATTTTGCAAGTAGAAGTTAGTTCAGTCGAAGGCAATGGAGAAGTCGGTCTTGAACGAGCGACGGTCGATTGAGTACATGTTGTCTGCGGTGCACTCATACACGCCGGCGTCCATCTGAGTCGCCGGGTCGATCTCGATCTTCGACTTCACACGGTCATCTCCGATCGGCCACTCGTGTATCTAAACAATACATCCTATATTAATATTTCATGTAAGGAAATAGTAGTGCAGTCTGGGCAGTCTAGACTACTATACACAGACTAGCCTCTCCAAAGTTGCGCCAGTCCGACTGCTATGTTTTTTCTGACCATAAAACGCGGTCAAACGCTGTTTCGTTTTAGAGGTTATGGCTATTCTCAGTTTACAAAGAAAAGTAAATTTCATAAAATTAAATCGAATCTCAAAAATATCAATCATATCCATCCAAACTGAATTGTCTATGAAACTATATAGGTCGGATTGAATTCTGTGGCATACACAAACCAAAGTACCTATAAAATATGAAATATCTCATACGTAACCCATTATTATTTATTAAAATGAACTCTTCAACTCAGTGTGACAACTGTACAACGAACCCATTACGTTCTCCAATTGAAATATTTTGCCTTGTGCTACAAATGTATTTAAGTGAACTAAATGGGAGAGTCATGACTCTACGAGATTTAATAAACCAGATACCATCGGGATTTGAATAAAGTATTTATTTATTATAAGATTGTTGTTTGTTGCGGTGAAAGCCCTACATTGACTCGTATCTGAAAAAAAAAAAACAAGTAGGTTCCTCCTCATTGATAACATTTTATCTAAATAAGTGAGTTGTGCTTTTATTTTTTTGTACTCATTATTGTGAGAATACTTATCATTATTAATATGTGTATAGATGTTTCTAGAAGCAAAAGGCCACACACATTGAGCGAGTATGTATCACTGTTAACAGATTGGCTATCTACTCCACAGTTGAATGATTTTCATAACATATATACGCAACAATCGTATTATATAACCGTTTATATATAATAGAAGTAAAAATCAATTAAAGCTCAGCTAAAATTAGACCCAGTGCCTTTAAGATACGAGGTATGCTTTGTTGACAACTAATTCGCTGGGCAGCTTGAGATTTGAATTATGTTGGGTACTTACCATCGAGCAAGGCGTATGCTTGTTTGCCACCTTAGTGGTAAAAAAGAACTCACATGCAAGTAATGATGAGCAAATATTTCCACTCCGTCTTTGAACCACGTAATGTGTGGTCTAGGTGACCCTTTTGCAATGCACAGGAAAGCGATTTTGTGACCCAATACGTACTCCAGGTCGAAGTGCGACGCAAGCAGGATTTTGGCTCCCTACAAATAATATTACGACGATATAATTATACCGTAAAAAAATTATCTTTATATATATAGCTTTAATATATAGTCTGCATGCATATCATAAACTCACATCATTATTGTTGTAATATTGGTCAGATTCAGGATCTCTGTATTTTCCGGTAATGGGTAATCCAATTTGTACCTGAAATATAGTAGAAATATATAACCTATACAGCCATAGTGCGTAAGTTTAAAGTACGAATTATATTAGAGTCATAATTTGGAATATACTTATTTGACAAATAATTATAGTACAGTCAGCTTCTAAAAGGTGTAATTCCTTTTAAAAATCTATTCTTTCCTTTCTTATAATATTTGCAAATTTTTGCACGGACAAATCTCATAATCAATATGAAATGTTTAATTAATTTCGCTTTTATTTACCGTTGATGTGAGGTATGTGTACTATTACCGTAATATACTTCATATATTCTTGATTTTCCTGCCACTTTAAGAATAAGGGTTACCTTCGATTTGGTCCTGCTCCTGGTGCGCCCGCGCCGAGCGTCGGTTGAACCGATGAAAAACGAATATAATATAAGCAAACCCAAAAAGACGTTCGCTTTTATTAGTAACATTTGTGTGGTCAGGTGTAATAGACACAGTTATTGTAATCCCATATAAAAGGGCGACACGTGCGTGTTACTTGAATTCTGGTTTGTTCTTGCGCGGGTCCTGAGTGCAACTGGTGGTGTCGGCGATTCCTGTTGCGCCAATCTTTCAATTGGCTAATGACGAGGTGATAGCAGGAGGGCCCTTGTCTCCCCTATGTGATATACGTCATTTGTCATTTCCTTTCGCATTTCGTACGACGATACTTTAAATGGGACATTTATTTTGATCATGAGTCAATGGATGATGGTAATGCTTGACCTCGTAAAGTATTATTTTGTAATTAGTTAAATGAGAATAAAAAAAAAAGAAAAGCAATAGGCCAAATTTAAAAAGTATAGGTTATCAAACGTAGCTCACCTCTACATTATCAATTATTACAAATAAATATATTTAATAATATAGTGTGTAAGTTCTTTGATATACACGAGTAAAATATATAATTTGTTTCCAGAGGTGTATGGAACGTGCCCTTCATTACAAATTGCTACCTCGCTAAGATGTCCGTGTTCAGGACGCCTGCTGCCAAGGCGGTGACTTACACTAAGGAAGGCATCGACGCTGATATGGCTTTCTGCGCTAGTCTGAGGGACCTAGTATGTCATTTTATCAAATACCACCTCTAAAATAATTAATAAATCTACATATCTACTACATATCAAGGATTACATCCATGTCACTTATCTTGATAACTATGTTTTTCCAGGGTGTGTATATGTACGTTAGTAATGAAATGGATTTTGGGCATCTAGTTAACCCAGAGACCTACGATATCAGCCGCACGAATCCCGACATGTATCAACTCTTCGATAACAGAATGGAATGGACAACTCGCTATCTACATGAAGAGTATCATATTAATTTTGATGAGGAACGAAAGCATTTGATGGTATGTATGTTACTTCGGTTGACGAATGAAGATGTATTAATATATGTATATTTATTCATTTTGGGGACGATAAACGCCGTGTGATAATATCGTCCTATACAATCAACAGTCTTAAGTGTCAGTATAACATTTTAGTGCTAGTTTAAAACTAACCATGCTAATTTTTACAATATCCTAGCCCGATCCGATTCAGGACGGACTAGACATAATCCTGCTTCGTAATTTTATTATTCACTCCACAAATCAGTAACTGTTGTTTTATGAATTTTATATAGTCTGTGTACAGAGGAGAAACATCTAAAACAATTGCATCCGTGACAGCTTGATTGGCCAAAATATCCGCTTTTTCGTTATCCTGAATCTGTACGTGAGACGGATTCCACTGTAAAATTACAGATATCGACTTGGAACTTAGCCTAAATATAGAATCCAATATTATGTAGGCATGCGGCACTCTTCGTACGAACAAGGTACACTGAGCCAAGTGTTACAGCGAACTATTATTAGAGTCTGTTAGAATTACGAATTTATTGTAATTAATAGAGTTAATATAAGAGACATCTTCCGCTATTGCAATTAACTCAACACGCATGATTATTTATAGATCTCAAACAGCAATACAAACGGCAGATTTGGAACCACCTGTGAAAACCTTATCGAAATTTTTATATTTCCCAGTTATAAAACTTATAGAAAATTAAAATATCATATTGATATTAAATATACACTATTATAATACTTGATACTGTTACGTTGCAGCCGTGTCCTGATGTCTACTGGTTCCCGTTGATGTCCAAAAGATTTTGCTCAGAATGGATTGAAATTATGGAAGCTTTCGGACAATGGAGCGATGGAACCAATAATGTAAGAATGAATATTTATTTTTGTATAAAATTCACATTATATAATGCCTAACAAGCTACTTTCTATACAGCGCTGTTTAGCTAAGGAGCTATTTGATGTTCAGCTGAAATGAAATCACGATATGTTCGGTATATTATAATGTAGGATGATCTATTTGTTACGAACTAGGAAATATTTATTCTTCACTGAGGAGTATAATGAGGAGCAGCAATGGTCGTGGTGGGGCCGATTTTCTAGCTTCGGTATAGGTGGATGCGCACCAATGGACCACGTTTATTCAAAGGCTTTGTGCATTGTTTGTTGACATAGTTGGCGTAGTGGCCAAGCGAGTGACTGCTGCGTTACGATTCTTGGGTTTGATTCCCACACACACAAATATTTCTATGGTCAACATGTCTGGGTGTATGTGTATTGCTTGCGAAGTTATAAGTATTATAAGTTATATTTTTATGTTTATGCAGGATAAACGTCTGGAGAGCGGATATGAAGCAGTACCAACTCGTGATATTCACATGAGTCAGGTTGGCTTGGAGCGACATTGGCTGCATATACTCAAGGAGTTCGTGCGTCCATTACAAGAGATGGTTTTCATAGGATATTATCACAACGTAAGTTTTTATAGTAGATCTTTGAAAGTGGTCTATTTAACACATCATATTTGCATATTTCGAGTGTGAAATTGTTACTTTTGTCCGAGTGATTAACACTCGGATTTATATTTTGAATGTGAGGAAAGTAAATATGGATAATAACATGCGATTACCATGAAAAATTAAAACTACCATAAATATTCAGACTAAACAAGTGTCCGTTACGACTAGGGCATGCAGTTTCATATATTTCCAGTTTCGAAATTGGCTTCTGAAATCGGTCTTATAAATTTCGAAATTTCGATGTTGTGGGCAATCTTCATTAATAAAAATTCGATAATCAGATTATTACTTTTAATTTAATTGAAAATGTTAAAAAAGCTTAGCCTAGCGTAACAAAACTGAAACCAATAAGGTTTCTGCCGTATATTTCGTTGTTACGTTGTTGGACTGTTATGTCAACGATCATTGCGCGCCGCTCTAGTCGATCCACCAACACTATATCAGGCTTATTGGCTACAATAGTCCTGTCAGTGATGATGGATCGATCCCAGTACAGTGTGATATGTCCATTTTCGAGAACTGGGTCGGGCACATACCTATTGTATGGCACATCCGATTCCACAAGGCTGTATTTCAGAGCAAGTTGTTTGTGGATAATCCTGACTACGAGATTATGCCTATGCAAGTCTTCTTCGTTAGCTAGACGAGAACACCCGAAGATAATGTGTCTGATGGATTCTCCCGGACGGTGGCATGCCCGACATATGTCCACCGTACCGTCTTTCACAATAAATCTCCGGTAATTGTTCGTCATCATAACTTCGTCCATAATTGCACAGACAAAACCTTCGGTTTCCCCAAAGAGGTCACCGAAACGCAGCCAGGCTACGGACGCTGATAAATCTACATCGGGTCCATGTAGGGCCCGGAAAAAGCGTCCGTGAAGCTCCTTACTCTGCCATACCTCCATGCGATCATTAGTGTCAAGCACTACAGGTTTGCGCCAGTTCTCTTTAGCCAAGGAGAGCGGGGTGAGGCCCTTGTCTACCGCAACCACATCTCTATGCATCCCCACGTCGTCTTGTAGGAAATATTCCCTGAGACTGCATATCTCGCGATTGTGGAGGGTCTTAGCGTTTAAGAAGCCTCGACCTCCGCACTTTCGCGGGATATACAGTCTCATTACCGATGATCGTGGGTAATGCATTCGATATGCAGTCAGCAGCGTACGGACCCTCCTATCCAGGGCATCGAGTTCGGTCTGAATCCATTTGAGTATGCCGAAAGAGTACATCAAAACCGGCATGACCCAACCGTTGAAGGAGCGCACCTTATTTCCGCCTGATAAAAGACTATTAAATACTTTCTTCAGACGGCCAAAGAAGCGCTCCTTCAACGATTGCTTCATGTCAGTAACATTGATGCCCAGTGCTTCCGACATACCCAAATACTTATAGGTTTCGGCTGCGGAGAGGGTTCGAAGGTTTATGGAATCCGAGAGTTGGGTTCCCACGGATTCCACAATCTCCCCTCGCTTTACATGCATGACCGCACATTTGTCCACACCAAAATCCATCCTGATGGCGCTACTGAAGGTTTCTGTTACTTTCAGTAGCTCCATCAGTTGCAAATTGTTGGGCGCAAAGAGTTTTAGGTCATGCATGTAAAGGAGGTGAGATATAATCTGACCACCTCTCCTCAGCCGATAGCCTATACCTGAACCCTCCAGCAGTGTGCTTAGGGGATTCAGGGCCAGGCAGAACCAAAGCGGACTCAAACTATCGCCCTGAAATATTCCTCGCTCGATCCTTATCGGCTCGCTATTCCTCTGGATATTTCGACATCCTGGATATCGAAGGACCATCCTCCATTGCCCCATACATGACATCAGGAAGGTGCGTAGTGTTGTATCTACTTTATATAATTCCAGCACCCTTATGAGCCATGTATGTGGCACCGAGTCATAGGCCTTCTTGTAATCTATCCAACATGTCGAAAGATCCTTTCGGGAACGACGAACCTGTTGGCTAATGGCCATATCAATGAGGAGCAGCTCCTTAGTACCGCGGGACCCGTTCCGACATCCATTTTGAGAGACAGACATGATGGCGTTAGTCTCTATATGATTGTATATTTTAGCTCTCAAAATGGATGTAAGAACTTTATAGACCGTCGGTAGACAAGTGATCGGTCTATAATTCTTGGGATCCGCGGTACTACCTGATTTATGGAGCAGGTGGGTAACTCCTGTCGTTAGGAACTCGGGTAGCGAACCAGACTCCAAAGCAACCTGGTACTGAGCCGCCAAGCGAGCGTGCGACCCTTGAAACCATTTAATCCAGAAGTTGTGCAGCCCGTCCGGCCTTGGAGACTTCCAGTTGGGCAACGGACGGACTGCACGGGCTACATCTTGGGGGCAAATGGTAATTGCCCCCATTTCTGGTAAAACATCGCAGGCTCGCTGGACTTCCCGAGCCCAATCACCTTCGGTGTGACTGACAGGCACCGACCAGATACTACGCGTACATTATCAGTCAGAGATATTAAAAAAAAGAAATCTCCGAAAATTGCAATAATTTAACTCAAGGGTAATATTATATTATCTGTGCCCAAGGTATCATAAATTAGCTTATAAGTCATTATTAGTGAGGATGTATGTTTGATACTCTTTCAAACAAAAATAATCAAATTTAAAATTTATTATTTCGAAATTTCGAAACTAGGGGTTTCAATTTCGAAATTAAATAACATGCAAATATGGTCCGAAATTTCGAATTTATGAAATTTCGAAATTTCGAAATGCATGCCCTAGTTACGACCCTCTTTTCTTTATACAGGAATTATTCATTCCTAGTGTGGAGCAACGTATATTTTCAAAAATAAATACATTGTGTAGTTACTAACTGCTGTGATAGTCTAGCAAGCAAGTGTCGCTGCTAAGAATGCGCTCCTGGATAATTTGGCAGACCTCTCAATTAGTACTACCCCACAGGGCCATGTCCATGTCTTGTAAGTGAAATCAAAATATACAAGTACACTGTATATTTGAAAATTAGTCCAACCGCACATTCAATAAATTCTGAAAATGGATTTATATGACTGACAGTTCAGGTCAGTTTTTTTTTTAACAGTTTAGTGTCGGTATTTTTTTATATAGACCTGAATTAGTAACAGTATGAATATTTATATTGAATTTTATTTTATCCTTGGTATTTGATACAAGTTAGAAACCAGTGTTTGTGTCTGGAACCCTCAAGAGGTTACTGATACGATCATGCTGGAAAATACAAACAAGCCTTTCTCGGTGTTTATGGGGGACTGGTGACCTGAATCAGGGACAGTAAATATTTATATTACTTGTTAACAGCCACCGGTGTCCATCATGAACTTCGTGGTACGCTATAGACCTGATGAACAGCCATCACTTCGCCCGCATCACGACTCTTCCACTTATACCATCAATTTGGCACTCAACAGACCTAGTAAGTTGAAGGGCTCGTAGCTTAGTTTATAAGAGTATAAGCATCACCGGAGAAAAAAAAAAGAATGGCACTAACTCTGCTCTACATTTGTCGTTGCTATTTTACCGCCTCGACAAAATCCATTACATTCGAGCATCCATATAGCTCGATAATTTTAATTGATATGACGTTATCGATTGCTCCACACCGTTTGATGCATGTCTAACGCTTTACCATCGATATTTATCTACAGTGACTTTTAGAGAAATCTACATCTAATCGATATTTTGACAGTTTTTGCTATATATATCAAATGTAACATTATATCTCTTACGGCTAAAGATGAGTGTGAAAATAAACTTAAGTTTAGCTGGTTAATCATAAGTTTATTTTCGAGGAGAGACTAATGTTAATTTCTTTCATCTTTAGCCAGCTTTCGTGAGACATAAATTCTTTATTTCCTTTACCAAAGGAAGGCTATTTATATCAGTTTGTCTAACCAATACTTTTTCATAGTATATATTTACCCGAATTTAATCTTTAGTATATATAAATTTTAGATGTGGACTTCGAGGGTGGTGGATGTCATTTCATTCGCTACAACTGTTCGGTACGTGACACAAAACCGGGATGGCTGCTGATGCACCCCGGCCGCCTCACGCACTTCCACGAGGGCCTGGTCGTCACCAAGGGCACACGATACATCATGATTTCTTTCGTGGACCCGTGAACCACATTCTAAATTTCTCATTGAGGATTCAAGTTATTAGTAAGCAAATATTAGTTATATAAGATGGAAGAAGTGTCAGATGATTTGATAAGCTACGTTTTTTATAGAATTTTTTATTGTCCCCTTTTATGTTATAAGCATCAGAATTGTGTATTCATTGCTTTAGGTTCCTATAACAGATGTTGCATTTTAATGTGAGAAATATTTAAGAATCTCATATACTTTAGGTATACTTTACAACAACAAGATACACTTTTCCATATACACAAAAAACAGGTAATTGCTTTAGTTTTATTCAACCAGTTAACATTACTATACATTGAAATTTTTACCTGCTACATGATTACATTGTTTATTTTCAGTTGTGACATTCATCTGGTTCCTATAATATTAATTTAACAAATAATATAAACCAAAGATTCATTGTATTAATGATAATAAAAATGTATAAATTGTGTGTGATAAAAAATGCAAGTAAAAATATATATCCATTTATTAGTTATTAATAAATTTATTTTTAACCTGAGAATGTAAGCCCTAGACGAAGCTTTGTACAACAAGTAAAGGAGAAAGTAGGGGTAGAGTCGCATCAAGAGGTCAAAACGAAGGCAGAAAATAGAGAGCAATGGTGATTGCTCCACCGAAAAGAGGTAAGCTCTTAAAGAAGATCCCCAATTGTGTGAACCAAACGAGTGCAGGACGAAACGAGCGATTTTGGTCACGATTTTCAACAATGCAGGACTGTTAGAAAAGGGTACGGCCAAATATAGTCTGCTTCAGTCTTATGTAAGTAAAAGAATCTGAAGTGTTCAAATATATGTATATATTTCCAAGTTCAATTTTCGTTGTTCTTGTAGCTATCGAAAATTCGTTATCGACACGTGACGTGTGGTAAATATCTCGAATACAGATTTTTGTGAATATCAAAGACAAATTGTATGTGTGGGATAGTAAATGTCAAAAAAGTGAGTGTGTGGCAAGCCTACACGAAAGAGGATTCTAGACTTATTGAATCCTCCGAGTGTTCAAGCAGAATGTGTGTTTTATGGATATGGATGGACTTTCTAGGAAATTTGGTCTTGGTTCCACCTAGACCCCTAGGTGGCCCGCCAATCACATTATTGAGCTAATTCTATATATTGTCTTGAAGTAGGTACTGGAAAAGAGCTCTCGCAAATTAATTGGTGTGGTCATAAATCTTTGTGCTGTAATTTCACCGTAGTTTCGTTATTCGCAAACAATACTAGAATTTATCGCTGTCTGTTCGAGTATTTATCAAGAGACCGCTTCTTTAGAATCTAATCACAATAGTTCTTCATTGATATGTGTGTAAACTTGTTTTGTTATGTCCAGCGAAGAGAACAAAAAAGTGACTACTTGAAGCACAGTGTCCAGAAAAAACTACTCAGTGTCAAGTGACTGAAGTGATACAGTCACTTCACACTGAGAATAATAGAAACAAATTGTGTAAATATCAAAAACATTGGTGCGTAACGGGCCATCAGTGAGGGCCATAGTAGCTACCTACATCACATTGTAGCATCAACCAATGTATCCTACACTGGTTGATGCTACAACCAGATATTGGCGAAAACGCGGTGAAGTGTCTCAGCGAAACTTGTTAGATTTGCAGATTCTAGAGAAAATGTGCATGTAAGGTTCCTGACAAGGATGTCAAAGACAGAGCAAAGTGGAGGAGATAATAATTATAAGGACTGACCACGTTGAAAATCATACACGGAAGTTTTAACAAAACTAAGTAAAAAAGATTTTCTGTTGTTATTTTGATCACTCCATATTTTTTGTCCTGCGTTTTTTGTTTTTGATATAGTTCTTTTGTATTGGTAAGGTTGTCGATCTTAAACGTAGAATAAAATCTTTAACAATGTGCTGCAAACGAACATAGAACTGAAAGATTCAGTATTTATTTTTGTAGACTTCATTATCATAAAAAATCAAGAGGCGTAAGATCAGAACTGTGAGGTATGATTTTTTTACCAACCGCTCCTCTTATTAACGGCAAAGCTATCTAAAATAATGTTTTGTTAAATATAAAAGTAATTTGGACGTGTTATTTCCCAAGAGCTGTTTCTAGAGATTTCTGATATGTCTAGTACTCTATTCTCAGTTGGTCAAATAGTCTTCTGATCCGTACAAAAAACAGGATTGATTGGCATCAAAACAGTATTTATGAACTAGCCGACTTTAATTCATTTTATCTGTGAATGCAAGTCAAATATCTACAAAAATTAAGGTCAGTCAGTTGTTTTAAGGTTCTTGTTGAGTTTCATTGATACCCGAATTAAAGAGTCAACAAACGTAAATGTGATTTTCTTAATAAAAAAGAAAAAACGAATTTAGTATTATTTAGGAATTGGGATAACTGTGTACCTACTTGTATATTTAAGGGAGTCCTCCACTGTTATCGCATGCCTCTCGAGTGACTTTAGTACTTGTTTTTTATATTTCCCGTCAAACTGTTTCTGCTGTTTTTCTTTGTCTATCAAACAAACACAACAAACCTCTTTATCTTTAGATCAAAATGCTTGGGCTCTCGTATTTTGTGTATGAAGTGAAATAAACTGGTACATATAGGAATTACCAAATTCAACTAACTTCAGAACTCGCAGTCGATATTAGATTCCATAGTTTACTTTTTACTAAATTCGTTTGACTAAATACTCGCTCTATTTTTTAAGTTAGTGTAGAAAAGAAGAATGGATCTTACTAAAGTAGCAAATTCATAAAATGTATTGTTATCAACAATCTTCGAAAATCTTCAATCTTCGAAGACCAAAACTCAATTATGGAAGTTTTTTTTTTCCCAGTCTTTTTAGTAGGTGGCGCTCTACCTTAAAAATATTTATCAACTTTTTTACCTTATCTCAAAATTGGCAAAAAAACCCGCAGAAAAAGATGATTGACAGGATCATTGTACATAGAATAGAGCATTTCTACCATCTAGCAGTTTTCGTTTTGTTTCACAATTCCAAAATGTGTTTTTATTTTTAGCTATTAGTCTACTCATTAATCTACGAATAACAGGTTCGACTGATAACAGTCTGGTATTGCGCATATGAATTATTTTTAAAGGATTTTTGCCACAGTTCATAGTTTTGTAAAGTTCCTTGTTGATCAATTCTTTTGGAAGAATAGCGGAACCAATTATATTGTTCGAGGAAGTGTTATGGTATAGGCACCGCACCGAAACAAGATTTTCATTGGCATTTTCAGTATTAAGTAGGTTAAAAACAGCTTTTTTGATGCCACTCTTAGAAGTGGGAAGACAGAAGTTGTAGTGGGACAACTATTACAGGGCAAAGGCTCAAAATACGGGCTTAAATTATATTAAATGGGGTGGGTCGTCCACATTAACAATACCATTGGTTAGGAAATTATCTCAATATTTTCAAGTACCAGTCTTCGTTTTTGTATAAACCCAAGAATGTTGTTATTTTATTTTCGTCAGTTAATGTATTGAATTTTGTATCTCCTGTCTTTTGTTAAGTGCGTTGCCAAGATACTATTATTGCACCGATACAGAGACGTTTTATTAGGGTTCATGGTTGATCGAATGGAAATATTGTTAATTAACATGTCAGCGTGACTAACATTCAATGCCAAGTTAAAGATAAACTGTTCAGTACCCCTAGTGTACGGACCAATCGGAGCGTCGAACGCGTTCGATGTAGTAAATCTAATTTGTCAAAAGAAACTTACACCTTACCTCAGATGTGTTGTCAGGAAAGTTAACTTTACTCGAAATACATTTTGAGTTGTGCACACTTCAGTGTAGTTTACGTACGCTGCGAAATTTAAACATGAAACTTGTTATTTTTTTCTCTCGGAGATAATAGGTATGAATCTTATTCAATTAGATGGTAGTCAATAGGTGTGGTGGCAAAGCCGGAACTGGACCTAAAATAACGAAAAATTGTATTGGTAATATCAAATTTTAAGAGCACTATTTCTTGAATATTTGTGTTGCGCCGCTTTTTCTTCCCACCTAAATAAAATAATAAAATAAAATAATATTTATTTGCATAACATGGTGTACAAAGATGTTTAAATAAAATATAGATCATACATGTTTTGCTATACCTAACATAGCATGCAAATATTTGAGGTTACAGTAACACTAATGATACCAACATTTAATAGATACCTATTTCTACCATAGGGGGTCAAATGACCCGAAATTATTGTTTCCTACTTAAATGTATGAAATATGGATGTTAGAAAAGAAATAAAAATAAAAATTTATTTTAATTAAACAAAATAGTATATTTGGGGGCACGGTAGTGCCCCCGCCAAGACGAGCCAAGCGAAGCGCAAGGGCACTACCTACCTTTTCTCGAAGTTTTTCGTCGGTTTTTTGAACCCTTATAGAGTTGGTTTCCGATGTGCCAGATAGTTCATATTCTCAGGATATGATGTCAATAATAGACTAATTAAACATACAAAGTCTCAATTGAATAGCTCTAATTCTTTAGATTTTATTGATATCTAAAATACACCGATTTCGTCACTGACACACTGATGATCATCAAAATGTTTGGCTACTTCCTGAAGTGCTAGAAAGCTGAAATTTGGTATGTAATCTAAGTTTAGTATACAACCAACAAAAAAATTCATAAACTTATAACTTTCGCCCCCCATCCCCTAAAATGGGGGGGGGGGGTGGAAGTTTGTATGAGACTTCAAAATGTTAGGGTACTTCCTGAAGTGCAAACTAAAAGAAGAAAAAAGGCAAAGACAGAGAATGGGCTATGAAAACCGGCACTGCTGATGTGCAAGAAATACACCCCAAAAAAAGAAGAAAAAAATAAACACTAAAAAGACTGCCTCGCAACTTACAAAAAGAACTGAAATCCCACCAAAAACATTTCATGTAAAATGTTGCCAAGACGACCACATAAGGTTTGCCCCAAAGACTACAATAGTATACTGGAAATAGACTGGCAACTCGAGTATTATCAATGCTTAAAGGAGTGGCGCTCTCTGGCCGCCAGATAGGGTAAACTTCTCCATGACATATAGCTATACGTAGGTATACAGCTATCTATAGAATGCTACATTTACGTAGCTATAGCTATACGACTATAGAATACTATATTTACGTAGGTATTGCTATCTTTATATGATGTATGATTATATTATTTTATTGTTCTTGTGGCGCTAAAGCAAGAAAAATTGTTACACATCTTATTAATAATGTAAATTAATGCATCTCAAAGTATAATTATTTATGTAACTTAAGAATGTTTGTGCAGATAAAATAACACATCACTATTAATAAGAAACAGTAAATAATGTAACAAATTCTTTGCTTTAACTAGAGGAAAATTCAGGACATCCTAAATAAATAATACACTCAACGTGGATGTACATGCGAAACAATTAAGGCAAAACATAATAGCAAAACAAAACCGACACGAGTAGAAAACACTCGCGCGCAGCCATTTGCAATTAAGTGATTTAGTGTTGCTATTACGAAATTAGAACCTTATCAAACTTTGAAAAGGCATCGGAATTAATCAACGAATTCTTTATTTTTAAGCAACAGAGCATATTCATAAGCTATAATAAATAAATGCTTTTAATTTCTGATGTAGCTATATTAGAATCAATAATTTAAAATATGTTGATATAATTTCTTTTAGCGTAAATTTCCAGCATAGAAATAATATATTTTAGTATTGCAACACTTAACATTTTCTCGATTTTTTTTAGTGTATCTGACGGTTAGATGGCGCTATTTCGATTTAAAAAGGGGTTTGTTCTAAGTTGCCATAGCATGGTTTGCCCTGTGAAAAAGATATCAGATCTCATGTAGAGCCAAGCTTCTGAATCTACACGGCCTAACTCTACCGACCCTAACTTCACAAATTCTACATATCAGTAAAAATGTATGGCTTGGCTGTTTCGTTACTTACTTCAGAAACTAAATATTCGCATCACCTCCACGACGGTATCGAAACGGCTCTACATGAGATCTGAAATCTTTTTCACAGGGCAAACCTTATGTGGTCGTCTTGGCAACATTTTACATGAAATGTTTTTGGTGGGATTGTTTATCATCTTCTAAGAACTTGGACTGTCTCGTTCGCTTCGACATTTTTATGGGTAAAGAAAGACCTGTATCACTTATAAAGCTATCAAAATAAAATATAAACTATTTACCAAAACTTTACATGTTTGCTATCTTTTCTTACACTAAAAATCTACTTTCAATCTAAAATTTTGATATTTTCTTGAAATTATTGTCAGCTATTTTGATTGAACTACTTTACGCAACAGTCTTTGCATAAATGTGCAGCTTACCGACTACAATACGATCAGGGGCGTATTTACCCTTGGGCCAAAAGGGCCATGGCCCGGGGCGGCAAGCTGCGAGGGGCGGCGCAAGCCGCAACTCGCGCTCAGCTTAGTGCTACTTTCTTTTAGACTTTACATGCCTGAAGAAATTTAAAAGAAATAAAATTTAAAAAACTTAAAGTCATTTGGTTGTAAGTTTGATAGATATCAAGACGCGAGGCTATCTTATGCCTGAACGGCGGGCGGCCGCGGCGGGGCGGTGGCGGCGGCGTGACCGTCAGACTCCATCACGACTCGGGACTAGTTGGGATGTTTCGACGTTGCTCGTGTCGTTTTTGTTCATATTCATAGGCGAAAGCGGGTGGGGCGCGGGGCGGCGCTGGCGGCGGTGGGAGACTTGTTCAAATTATGGGGCGACAAATCTTACAGGCCTAGGGCGCTAAATTTTAAAATACGCCACTGAATACGATAAGCAATATGTATCGATAAGCTTATAAAACAAAAAAAGTTCTCAGGGTCAAATGACCCGATGTGGTAGACAACGGTATACGACAGGTATTACTCAACATAAACAAAACAAAAAAAAATTAAAATAGTATAAGAACTGTAGATGTAGTAAGAAAAAGTCATAAAGTCAAATTTGCAGAAGTAATAAGATGATACGTTCTTTTTCAATGCAAAAGTTCAAAATGGGTCATTTGACCCGTTATGGTATTATTAGTGTTAAAAATGTTTCCTGTCAGTGAATTCTTTTACACTGTAAACATTATTAGTGTTTAGCCATTTATGTAGCTTTTTTTAAATAATCTAAAATTTTAAGTTTTTAAAGTATTTGGATTTTTATTATATATTCGAACACATGAATAAACAGCGACAAAAACACTAGGAAGCGGTAATGGGAGGGCGTTTTGCGGGTGTTGGTCTATGTCGACGTCAAAAAGTACTAAAACTAGTTGTATTTTGATTAAAAATGCTTTTGGATTTCAATTCGTTCTAGAATTTCTCTGTTAGGAAGTTCTCACTAGCAGCCCGGAACCCTGTTTGAAATTTTATCTGGTGGAAGCTAATGAGCTCGTTCCCTATTACATGTTACTCTGATTATAATTTATTCAATATATTTAATAGACAGTTCATAATATTAATATATTTATTTATCCTCAGGGAAATCAATGTCTTCCGTTGTTAAAACTTTTGTTATTATAATTTCACTCGTTGTATTATACGAGACCAATATTTTTGTGAACAGATTCACTCATCTGTTGTCAAATCTGAATTATCTGTTAGAACCTCGTATGGTTTTAATAGTAGTAATACCTCGCCTGGTAGTGGCTGGCGCTTAAGAGGGCTGCTGGCTTCCCCTGCTTGATCCGAGAACAAACCTAACGGCAGTGCAGAATTTTAAATTATTTCTTAGTCATGGACCAGTATTTTATCCAGTGTATTATATTGTAGTATACCATTGATATATTTAGTAGCTAGTACTCTGTAGAAACCACCAAACTTATCTGCATTCATTGGTAATCCACTAGGTAACACAAGCAATATGATATGCAGATCGTCGACTAACCATTGTCGAATTCCCAATATTTGGGCAAACGCGGCACGATTTTTTACGATAAAGGCAGTTCTTTTAGTGTTGCTATCTAGCTAGTAATGCTATCGTTGGTAGTCCCGGAATTCGGTCGCACTATGTACGTCCACCAAAAGTCCCAATTTAGCCCTTATTTCTTTCCACATACCTACGTTCTTTTTTTGTTTCTTCGGCTTCGCTTCAGTTGAATCTTCATTTCTTTACTGGATTTTTATACGCTAAAAATAAAAAATAAATCCAACACACGAATCCAGGCGAGCAAAGGACTGAGCTCATATTTTAGAAGTTACTCGTCGGTGGCTTTGGAATACACTAAATCTAAATCATTAAACTGGCTTGAAGTTGACTTACAAAAGGGGCATCGTAGTTGTCTGCGTCTACGTATAGGGTTGCCATGTTCAAAAATAGAAAAGTCGGACACAGATTCATATTTAGCCGGACATTTTGCCCTGAAAGCCTGACATACTGGTTGTTAAAAGAAAAAAACAATTTTGATACTTTTATTTATTTATTACTTTTATTCATTTGAGACTTACTCTAATCTTATTTATGTATCATATTTTGTTTTTACTAAAGTAATTTGTAACTTCTTTACATTGAAAGCAACTAAAACAATCAATAATTAGCCTTATCATTTGTAAATAAATTAAAGGTAATTTCCAGTTTACGAAAATAAAATAATTATCTTAACTCCATTTTATACCTAATTAGATAAACAAAAAAATATTTCATTCGTTACTTAATCAAAACTTAAAATCATTCTATGGCAAAAAAAGATCTTCATTATAGATTATACTAACTAGGTAACCATCTTGATACCTACTCATTCTTTACGTAAGTAATTACAGTTAATCTTCTTAATTTAAGTTTTAGACCTGCTAAATTTAGTTTGTTAAACTTAAACTTTAATAAATTCTACTAAGAGATTTGCATTGTTATTACTTACTAACAATATTTGGCATTTGAACCAATTATGTCCAGAATTTGGTATTCTTTGGAAAACATATTGTAAAACTCCAAGTAGCTGTATTTCAAATTACAAACAAAATACAACATTTTCGCAAAAGTGTCCGTCTGTAATTTACATATTCTGATCATTTGTCTATTGTGCATTTATCAACGAGAAAACCCTTTCCACGTTGGCGTTATGACCAGAATAGAAAATTAATATTGTGCAAGCTTTAACAATTCAGAATAAAATTCTTTCAATTCTTCGTTGTGATGAGATTTGAAGTAAGATGTCCATTTTTGGTGTGTTAAAAAATTTATGAATTCAGGTTCATCCTTATTATTTTGTACAATTTTTTTAAAGTTTTATAACTGCTCTTACAATTTGCTATAATCAAGCTGCACGCTTTTTTGCGACAGAATATCGATTGTTACCGCAACCTGCTCCCATATGGGAACTTCAGCTAAAATCATCTGTCAATCAAATTACTGAAAATAGTTCAGTTCGGTGTTGGAATCATTTGTCCACGTGTTTAAATATTCTATAGCTATAAGATACATTTTATTAACGTTTAGTTTGAACTGTTCTTTCTGTCTTGTCGAATCTCTGATAGTCTCCGTAAAATTCCGATGACTTTAATATGGCAAAAGTTTTGCTCTAGTCTCTCATTTAAGTTGTTCATGATTTGTGAACACTGTTCTAGTTCTTCGTTGACAGAAATATCTTAAGTATCAGATACTACAGATATTTCTTTGGTATACAGCCATAAAAGAGTGCCTGACCTATAAATAGGATTCTGAAAAAAATCTTTCAGTTCTCTTTAGGGTAAGGTAATGATAAAAGTACAAGAGTAGTACAGAGAATAAGAAAGCTGATTTATGATTTCATAATATTCTGAATTAAAAACCAAGATTTATAGAGAATTTCTCCAAATATAGCTAATTCTATCGCTTTTTTGACTTCGAAAACATTGAATTGACATAGAAAAAATATTAAAATGTTCATATTTCTGGTTCTAAGAAGTATATCTGACCTTCGGGAATTTTACTCATACATTTGAAATAGTTTATAGTATTCTTTAAAAAAAAAAATACGTGATGTCCATTTTTCGAGTCATTTTCGAACACTGTGCAGTGGTTGATGATTGTGATTTGAATATGAGCACAGCATTATTTACAAACCATTACGGCGTGCACAATTATTAACCGGGGTCTCTTCCCGATGTTTTTCATCGCTACGCGTTCTGTCTTGGACTGCCAGCATTTCAACGTCACGTGGCTTTGATTTACATAGGTTTCATCCAGGAAAATTATTGACTTCCTTTCTCGGCGATATTCTTTAATATCTCATATTTAATACTATCGCAGACGCTTTATATCGTGACATTCAGTGAGTACGTATGAGAACAACTATGTAGGGAACTCTGCGACCCAACACACCAAGTCACCATCAGTAGGAAATTTTAGCAAGCATGACAGACTCGTATTACCAGGTAATGGGCAGGTATTTAGTTAAATAAAAACAATAACATTAATGATTACATCATGCTCAACATTTTACAGAATTATATGTAATATGTATTCTGACATTAAAGCTATACAATATTATACAAAACCAAAGTTCAATAAGCACGAGATTCTCATAAATTCAGATTGTGGCACAAAGAATAGGTACGTTATAGTACATAAGCCAAAAAGCGGTTTATAAAAAAAATAAGTAAACAATAAGTACAATATAATTAAAATTACTATCTTGTAATTACAATAAAAATTGTTGTTGATGATTGATAGCAAATCAATCATGACAAATACCAACTTATAACATTCAGACGGTGCCAGAGGGTCGCAGTGTGCAGGACGGAAATGAATGCCAGACATGTTGGTCTTCGATGTAATTATTTATGGTGTAATAGGCTTTGGATATTAAAATACTCATTTTAATTTAATTTTAATATGTCTTCGAATTCGGTGTTATTAGTCGGAATTTTGTTGCAGAACCTAACACTGTTTCCCATAAACGATTTGCTAGTTTTGCTAAGTCTAGAACTAGGTACTGTAAGCTTGTTCTTATTACGAGTATTCAAGCTGTGTATGTCACTTAACATTTCAAAATTGAGTATGTTTTTGCGTACATACATAATGTTTTGCAAAATATATAAGGATGGTAATGTGAGAATATTTATTTCTTTGAATATTTCACGGAGCGATTTGTGGGGTCTTAAATTGCTCGTACTGCTTAATATAAAGATAGTCTCAAGGTCTCAAACGTCAGCAGCCGATCCCCACAGTAAAATACCACAAGACATAATACTGTGAAAGTACGCGAAATATACAATCCTCGCCGTAGCCACATCTGTCTTATTTTCTTAACAGCAAAGGCAGCAGAGCTCAGTTTGTCTGTAAGTGAATTTATATGAGGCCCGCATTCCAGTTTTGAGTCAACTGTGATGCCCAGAAAAACAGATGAGGAAACTAGGTCTAACACTTTACCGTCAAGTACACACAGCACATTTGTATCTATATGGATTACATTCGGTGCTGAGAATTTAATACATTTAGTTTTCTCTGCATTTAGAAAAAGGTTATTAGCGGAAAACCAATTTGATAATAACTGTAATGTATTGTTGGGTTCTACAAGATCCCTATCCTTTCTATCAACTTTAAGTATGAGTGACGTATCGTCGGCCAATATCACAATATTCGACATTGTATCAAGGGCCCAAAATAGATCCTTGTGGTACTCCCAATAATAACATGTAGTCCATGTACTCCAGTTGCTATAAAAAAAGTGAATCCATAAATTCTGTCTGCGATAGTAAAAAGAACTTCAAAATATTCATAAGCTTGAAGAATTGTATAATAAATTCCTAAGATAATAGTAATAAATAATTGTTGAGTTATTTGAGAATTATTATTTTCTATTATTGCATGATGGGCTCAAGTTACAGAAACTCCTGATCTATTGAAAATGATTGTATTAAGTAAAGGAATTTGAAAAGGATTAAATGGAATAATTCTTTTTGGGGGTCATATAGTTCGGAAGAAAAAAAAGACGTGTAAAAGTGATTGAAAAATCCTAATTGCAAAATAAATAATTTCATTTCATTTAGTTTCAATTTCAATATTAGGAGCTAGACTACTATGAAAAAAACTCAGAAAAAGAAAAAAAAGATGTCACATACAATAAATAAAATTATTCCTTATCGAAGACCTCTGGTTATTAAAATTGTATGTTTACCTTGAAGAGTTCCTTCATGGCAATTATCTCGTCATCAATGATATATAGTTAAAATAACAATTAAATATCCTAGAATTAATAAATTTATATTAAAATTATGGAATCATTTTACTATTCCTGTAACTACTAAAACTATTACTCCAATAGTTCCCGTTAAAAGTCATGGTCTATAACCTATTAAGTGAAATGGATGATACAATATTAAGGTAATTTTTTTCCAGGAATTCTGTCACCAAAGTAATATTAATATCGTTAATATTTGACATCTCTGGTCACATTGAAAAGTTACTTATACCCTACACATAGGTACCGCATATCTGCTCTCAAAATTTCAACACCGCACAACTCGTTCATTAGCCGCAATTATATTTTTTCCCTAGAGCAGTCTTAGTAAGTTCACACCATGACTTTTTCGTCAGTTTTTCTTTTGCCGCTAGTGCACTTTTTTGGGCGCTTATGTCTCAATTTGCGCGGGAGCTTGGAAGTTGTATCAGTTTCCGAGTCCAATGTTAGTTATTGGTGTCGCAGATTTCTCCAAACCCATTCATAACGAAAAGATAAAATAATATACTTATAAACTCCTAAAAACATTAAACAGACACAAAAAAGTAAAAAATATTAAGTTGTTCGGAAAATAATTTCGTTTATTCAAGAGATGTCTTATTGTATTCTTTCACAGCCACCTTCACGCTTAAGTCGTATAATCATTACATATTCTGAGGCCTTAGTGTAAGTTTCTTTTGACGCGTTCGATGTAGTAAACCAAAATTGCCGAAAGAAACATACACTAGGGCCTCTGACAGGTGACATAGTGTGGCTTATTTATACGTGAAAAAGATCGACTGATTCTACACAGTTGTTTTTGGTTGGTGCCCTATTAAATATGGAGAAAAAAAAGCAGCATTTACCTATGGCATATTTTACTTTTTTTACTTTCGAAAAGATAAAAATGCTATTCAAGCAAGAAAAAAATTATATTATACACTAGAAGAAAATCGACTTTTGATTTTCTCGAAAAAAAAAAAACGAAATTACTTTCCGAACAACCCAATATAAACAGATTAAAGAAGTAAAAAATATAAAAACATTATCTACGCGTCAAAATACTCCTCCGCTTCGCTGTCAACCGGCATTTTGCCTAGAAGAATGGCAGAAGCAGTGCCACGCTGTATGGCAATGCTGTTTCTTTGACCAAAGAATAAGCCAGCCTTCTGGACACGCGTAGAGTCGACTAATCGCATTGCGATCTCTTTAAGTAAGAGGCAAGCACTCGGATCCCATGCACTCTTATAAACTTATCAAATATAAAATTTTATGTGTGAGTGAAACTAACTAGTTTTTTATGGTTATTGTTTTGGATTTAGAATCACTGTTAAAATTTTATTAAAAATCGACTGGGTACCGTATTCGCCGAATTCTATTTCATTTTGTTTTCCAAGGAAGTTGCATCGATGTCACGATCATGATCGACGCAATTTATTGTATATATGGAATACAATTAATTTCGGTCCGTTTTTTGTAGTAAAAAATGCATTTATTTCAAAACAAAATGAATTAACAGATTAATCAAAATAATGTCTATCGCTGGTTACTACTTTTTCCCAGCTCTTAGTCTTTTGAGGCAATCCAAGTTTTGAACTAATTTTCGATTTCTGCGAAAGAAAAAGTGAATCTCTGACCTGCTAAATTGTGGTTCATTCGTCTAAATAGCCAGTAGTCAGAAGGAGCAATGTCCGGAGAACGGTGGATGTGGAAACATATCCCACTTGATCGTTTCCAAATATATTTTTACGCATATAACAGCCAAAACCATCTCTTGAAAACGCACCGAATTAATTTGTACTCGAGGTGTCCTAGAAAGTAAAACGCGTAATTAAGCGAAAATCCTGAGGTAGAGGCACCCTAATAATATACATATAATAATGTTCTCGAAAATGACCATGTCTATCACCACTGACAGGACTATTGTAGCCAATAAGCCTGATATAGTGGTTATAGGTCGATTAGCGCACCGCACGATGATAATCGATATCACCATTCCGCATGACGAGAATCTCGTGAAAGCTGAGAAAGAGAAACAAATGAAGTATCTCGACTTGGCGCACGAGGATTTCGACATGTGGAATGTCGATTCGGCTATCGTCGTGCCGATTGTTGTGACGGCCAATCGCCTGATGGCCAAGAGCCTCGACCAACATCTCAAGAGGCTCTCGTTGGGCGGCTGGTTCAAGGGACTGATTCAGAAAGCGGTACTCCTTGATACGGCACGTATTGTGAGGAGGTTTTTGTCTCTGGAGCCCTAACCACCGGTAGCTTGGACCCCGTTCCCGATACCGGTTGGTTATTTCTGGTTATTTCATGGCCTATGAATTTGGGCCGTCAGTCACAATTTTTAATTGTAATATTAAATTATTCGTGGACATTTTTCTTCTTTCAAGTCTTCCTTTTCCATGAGCCAACAGATAAAATGGTGCCCGACACGACACGCACTTGACTGCGTTAATAGTAAAATAACAACACGGTCCATCCAAACAGGGACTATGTTTGTGAGCAACTTCCATCGACGGAATTTGTTGTTATCATAACAAACTTGAAAAAATCATATCGTAATGCTAAAAGATTCAGAATATTACGATATAGCGTTTAGAGAAGATGGATTGTACTTGTTTCAAGATGAAGAAAAATCTAATCATGTACATATACGTTTTAATAATAGCTATTCCAATGGCAAAGGTAAGTGGATTTAATAACACAGCGTCTCGTTTGCTCCCGGGATTCTATATTGTTCCACATAGAGTATTCCTTCTTATTATGTTTTCAATATATAAAACCTTCAATTTAGTACGGGTTGTAAGTTTTGTATTGAAAACCGTATTTCGAGGATAGTGAGGGTCATAATGCAAAACCTTCCTCTAAGGTTTAAAACAGGTCTAAAGATAAACCTTGTTTTGTAAAAAGGGGAACTCATGGAAACTTTAGGCTACCACTTATCAGCCTCCAAACCAGCTTTACTGGAAGGTGAAGTATCAGGACGCTCCAGTCGTAAGATGATTTTTAAGTGACCTTGTTGATAAAAATCCAAACTAACTCCACAATAATCAATTTGCCTAAATATAAGGGATATAAAAGGAGGAGGGTTTGATAAGGGGCATTTTTCGCCCATCAGCTATTTGATGTGATATTCATTTTATTTAATAGCAAACATCATAACATATATGAAAAGCAAGTATTTTAAATAAAACGTCGGTAATTGAAGGAATAAATAAAGCTTATAATAAATAATGTTTAAGTAGGTTTTATGAACATTTATTCATATCAACACTGCTGTCATTTGTTTTAGCATAAAAATCAATTATAATTAGTATTCTAAATGCAAGATTCAGACAAAAGGAAAATATAGTTTTTGGAATTTGTGTGCCTTGATTGTAGCTGTACTCAAAGAACAGAATCTTCACGATGTATGTAAAGAGAGCAAAGACCTTCTTCATTGGTGTGCTCTTGAGTGTAAGATTGACTTTGTTTTAGTTGATAAATATTAAGTGTTAATTGTCGCAGCTCATCCCAAGTAGGTGTAGAATATCCTGAAGATCTGTGTCAGTTAGCTTGATCAAGATTGTCTTTTTTCTCACCCATCCTTTCTCTTCGACTAACTGTTTTAAGTAGTTAGGGTTTCTGGTCAAATCAAGCATCCGTTGAGCGATTATTTCGTCATCTTCGGTGTTTTTAATTCTTTTAGGGTGGAATGCATTGAGAATAGCATATATAATTCGCACGAAGTCGTCAATATAAGGTATTTGCGTATTTGGTATCACTTTATCCAATGTTCTCCAGTTTTCAACGGACCAACTTCAACTACCCATATGACTTTAATCACAAGCCGCGTCTTCTTCTGTTGATAACTGTTGCTGCTTATTTAGAAATGTAGTTATTTTATGTACGACGTCCATTTATTCTAGGAGTTCCAAACAATCGCGAAACCTTCTATTAATATACAATCTTTTTGCTAAAGGTCTCGTATGTTGTTGAATAACCTGTGATCTCGTTATGTGTTCCATTCCAAGGTGTAGTGGCACGAAGTACTCAAAGCCTGGCGAGCACATTGCACAGATTATGATATTAATCTTTTTCTCATATTGAATAATGTGAAAAAACACTATCAGATAGAACAGTTCTAAGTTTTACGAGTAATACTGCCAAGCATGTACGAGATGACCTCATTTTTGAGGAAAGAATCTTAGGCCTTACAAGTTCAAAAATACAGTTAAAATCAGGCATATATATACCCATGAGAGTATAATAATCAGATTCAGAAAACTGTCCCGGTGTGTCAAAATCGAGACCTTTCTTCTTTACTACTTTTCTCATATTGTTTAAAAGACTCAATTTTCAATCCCATTTTTATTTATTTATATTAACAGAAAAATTTGGTTAATATGGCATGGAGGTGGCTTATTCCAAGCTTTAATATTAAATTTTGCCACAAAAAAAAACATCTGTGAATGGAATAAGAAGAATTCGCCGCCAGATTTTATTTTATATTAGATTTTATGGGTGCAATATACTGATTAAGAAAATGAGAAGTGCGCTTAGCAAAAAATATTAAGTATGTTTATTTTTTAACATGTCTCTCTATCTGTAGTGGTGTAGGCTGTGCGCTGTCTGCCAATCAGCTCGTCGAGAAGGGATTCATCCGATCGAATCTTTCCTCGAATTTGTGTGAATTGAATCAAAGCAATTTCAGTACGATCATTAATTTATGAAATAAATCGGAAATCATTGTTTTGAAAATCATTTTGTTGGTGTTTATGTGTTCATTGCAACACAAACGTGTGACAGTAGAACTGTAAAACGCAACGTCTAATGTTTGTTGTTATTATGAAAACATGTAATTCGACATTGGCAGTCATCATTGGCTCAGTTGACACTGTAAAAAAAAACATTTTTTTACTGAGCTTTTCATACATAAATACCATCTAAATTTCCAACGCTTCCGGTGGATTTGACAATTACGGACACAACATAAAAAATTTGCCAAATCCGTCGAGCCTTTCACACATGCGACAATTGATTTTTATTTATATAGATTTTATTTCAGGGAGCCAAACCAGGCACGTTCTTTTGGAGACCTCGCTTGGGAATCGATCTAGCAATTCCTACAACCGGTAAGAAGGCACTTTCTCTATACACAGACTAAAACGATATATTTATTAATATACAGCGGCAAGCACCCGCGGGTGCTGTTCAGTCGGTCTTTGCAGTTTGCCAGTGACAAGTAAAAGATTTTAAAGTAGATCCCATAAAATAAATCCCATATCTTTTTATTTAAATTAGAGCCTGTAAAAGATTTTTCGTTCGTTACTGTATTTAATATTGCTATAAATATATAATGTCATTAAATAGAAGGATTATTTGACTATGTTCATACAAAATATGAACGAACAAGCCCAAGGCGCACTTGGCGCAGAGGCTAAACGATTAGCTTTCTGCGCTACGTGTCGCGGGTTCGGTTCCGGCACGGCAAATATTTCTATGATCTACCGAAATTTGTTTCGAGTATATTTGTAAACTGTACTCACCGTCATTTCACCGTCCATCCTCAAAATTTACTTTGAAATTAGTAGAATTATCGTCACATCACTATGGACTCATTAAATTAAAACTGGAATTTGATACAGGAGAAATTATAGATTGGGACAAATATATAATAACGGTGTGTATATTGTAATAAATTTGGTACATGTATTCATTTCAGAGTTAAATATGAAGGTTTCAGAGCCATCAAAAGACAATATTCGAGAAGGGTTAGTAGTGTTAATAGATGGGTATTCCGCTGGTATAACTGTAATAGCTCTTGCTGCTGGCATATCAAGTGCTGAACCTTATCCACATTTTAACCCGCGGTCAGCGTTCTTCTATACTACATTATACAGATGGGCGTTACGATATATCAGCCTGTAAGTTCAATATTCAGACTAACAATCTTATATAATTCTTTAGTTTAAGCTTTTTAATATATTTTTTTATTCAAATTCCTTAGTATTCCATTTTGGATGGGAGGTCATGGCGGCAACTACTGTGACACGCATAAAGTGTGGCGCAGACGGTTCTATTACATGGATGAGTTTGTACCCTCATGGTTAAGAACTTTACTGTTCTACGTGAAAAAAGATGAATGGGGGGAAGAAGAATTACAATACAAGAGATTTAAAAAATATGCTGAGCCAGCATTTGGTAAACACTACCGATATCCGAGTAAACGTTTTAACAACTTCAAATCGGAAGAAACTGTCGAAACTATAGAGGATGACCAAAGTTCCTCGAACTCAATATAATGTTACCGAACCCGTTCCGAAACAGTATAACAATTTCTTATCATTTCTTTTTTTTCATGAAGTCATATATTTCATTTAATTAATACAAGGCTTTTTCACAAGGAATTTGTATGTTAATGTGTATTAATATTTGATTTAAGATTTCTATGAAAAATATCATAACTAAATGAAGGTAGACTAAACATTCATATTTTTTTTTAAATTGCATCATTCCGCTGCGATTTGCGTATAAAATGTTAATTTGTACACCTACGACAATATCACAGGTCTTAGGTTACCTGGAAAAATGTATCTAAGGAAGCTACTTAAATGCTAAAACCCTATTTGGAATAGTTGGAGGAACTATTTTTTTTTTACCAATTCATTTATACCATTATTCTTATATAAACACTTGAAATTTCTGAAATTTGAACAAAAAACAAAGTTTCAAATAGTGGCTATTCAGCTAAAATTGTAATAATAATATAGATCTTGCATTCATCATAATCGAATATCTTACAGCTTGGCAAAAAAAAAAAAAAAAAAAAAAAACAATGAATTCTATAAATTCGGTTGCGTTTTTTCCAAAACTAAATTCCAAACACTTCTGATGGTTCTATTTAATTATCTTTTTTTATACTTATCACTTTTTATGCAATATATATATAAAGCATAAATCAAATTATGAAAAATATAATATATATATATATTATCTTCCTTCCGTTCTTGGGCACCAAAAATTCCTAAATCAAATGTTTACAGACAATCAATACTTGTTTTGCGGAATAAATCCTTTTAAAGTTTGCCACATCTGTTAAAATTTTTGAAATAGTGTAAGAATGCCTTGAGGATAAAGAGTATTCATAATTATAGTCACTCCCTCGTCTATATTTAAGTCCAAAGGCCTTACTTTGGTTTCTCGTAACCGTGCACTTTGTTCAGATAATCGGAAAACCTCCGAACGATTAAATTTTTTTGCGCTGTTTGCGCTAGTTTCATCTCCTAAGAATACTACAAAAACACTAAGAGTTTGAAGCTCATTTTCAGTTACCACTGGCTAACCAACAAGAGGGTTGTCGCCCTCATGCCCCTCGAGATTATTTCGATGAAACATAACATAAGCGCATCATTTGCGCAAAAAAGAAAATGTGGATATTGCAGGACTTTCTAGAAAAAATATATTTTCAAAAATTAAAATTTTTGGTTTTTCTCCGTCTATTATTTAATTTTGAAATAATTACTTAAAGCCAATTAAGTATTTATATCTATCACTTTTTAAATAAAACAGAAAGTCATAAATGTGTGATAACTTTTCTAGTTTTTCTCGGATTTAAAAAAAAAATCTTAAATCTAGGTAAAGTAAATTCGTCAGAGTTCTATTCGGACCTTTCTGTTGGCTTCATCTACGTATTAGAATATAAAATAAGTATGTCCGCTTTTGAGCCAAAATAACACACTGTGCTCTGGGGTCCCTGGGGTCAAAATTGTTCCAAATTGACTCTAGTATAAACCTCTTTCACGAAATAGGTCGAATTATCGTTCATCCTGTATGTGATGGCATCAGCGATGGTTCAATGACAGCGCTGTCATCTCGATTCGATCGAGTATACTCGTATGTTACCGCTAATGTGCGTAGATTAGTTAGAGTGCAGATTAACTTGTTAATCTGCAGAGTATCTGCTTGAGGCCGTTAAAATGGAAAAAAATGTTTCAGTTCAACTAGATAATCTGCAGACTTCCTAGGTAATCTGCAGAGTAACGATCAAGCATACGGTTAAGTTAATAAAACAGGTTCTTTGCATGAATAAAATATTCGAATTCACAGTAATTATTTTTTTAATTTTTCTTAAATCAATACACCACCAATACAGTATGTAATTAAAGTAAATTTAACTCGTATTTTACTCCACTGAAATAACCGATCAAATTAGGCAATTAACTAAAGGAAATTTACTTAATTAAAATCAACAATAACAACTAGAAACAGTCTGACGGTAACAAGCTTAAAGCTACGTAAAGTTATGAAATTGCAAAAGAATCAATCCACGTAGGAAAAGCCACAGAATAACTTATTAGTGCAAACTAAAGATTGGTGACATTTTAAATTACACAAAAATTTACTTATGCGAGAAGCGTACCTATTAGTTGCACATTTAGATTTGCAGTCACATTTCCTGAAGTCTTAGCCATTACCTAATTACCTAATGATTGGTTTGTTGCAGTTTGATGTAAAGAAATGTCGATATCAGGAACATCATCTTTTGCTATCAGTCTTTCTTGACAAACGCTAAATTGAGATCTTGCATATAATTGTCTTAAAATTTCACTTTTCACCACTTTGTAGAACCCATCGTCAGATTTTTCAAGAACTACGGCTAAAATTGGACGGTCATCAGTTTTTGATCTGTCGACTTCAGGTACTTTTATTCTCACTGTGGTTCCTTCTTTGACTATTGGATGATTAGCATTAGAAACCGATACCATTTTCTTGATGACACACGAGGAACTGGCGCCGGCCGGCCTCACCGCTGACGTGGATACAGGTGCGAGTGCGGGGAGCCGTGAAAACGAGACAAAAGCGTTTCGCTCACTGTCTTCCGCAATTTAACGGTATAGCATCCGTTAATGCAGGTTAACTAGGTAAAGTGTAAATATCTGCTACTTTAAGTAAAATTTCACACTTAAACGAATCTTACCCGGTAAATTGCAGATTACCTAGTTAATTATTAACGTATTCCGTATTCTAACGGTATCATATATATAGATACATAACATTGTCGTGTGCTTCTATGCCTCGATTTTATTTTGCTTGTTATAAGTGGATTTCCCATTACTTTTGTTTGGTTTGGTTGTTGGTTATTAACCTAGATTTAGAAAACTTCAGTTCGCAGGCAGCGGATCTTAACTGTACTGTGGATCGACATCCTTGATGGTGTGCTTTGTCTAGTAGGTTGCCCAAGCAACTTAATAAAAAATCCGTAAGGGCTAACGTCGTCAAGGAGCTGCAGTACATGGTTCCGTTCAGGTACTGGTTCATTTCACCCACGAGCGTCTTCACAGGGTCTTTTGTCTTTACCGCCTTATTCTGATCCGCAAGTGTCTACATTTTAAACTCGAGTTCTATTTTTGGTATTCGAATGTTGACTAGTTGAACAACAGAGATCGAGAACAGTTACTCGTATCAAAATAAATTGGTATACGAGTAGGCGAGTCCAAAGCAGAAATCGAGTCTGACTCGAGTCAAGCCGTACTAGGCACATCGCTATCTTTTAGACATCTTGTCATAATAATGACCGAACTTGCGGTCAAATATATTTCGCCATTTATGGCTTTGATCACCATTTGAAGAACTCTTCAAATGGTGACGATGATTGAGATAATATGCTCCAGTCTTACGATATTAAACGTTCTACCTACGCATCTACCTCTTGAATTAAGCGTTTGGGTTGCGTATTTTGTTGCAACCGGTACTTGGTCAAGCGCTTTGCCGATACTGTACGTTTTTTGTAATTTCCCAATACTCTTTTCCCTTGTCTATTTGCTCCATAGACTTAAAATTTTACCCTAAAAGACATACAAAGCATTGAAAAGAGAAATAATTATAGATTTCCACAATGTAATATAACAAGAACTCCTGACAATTACACGTTTCAAAGGCAAATATAATTTTTCATCGTACACTATGAAACCAAATTGAGTGTAATTTATTCATTTACTGAGAAAATAATTTTACAATTATTTAGTCGATTTCGTTACGATTCGTGATAATATTTTTTACATAAATCAACAAATAAAGAATATTTTGTTTAAATATTGAAATGTTTGTTGACAAGATGATGATCATTTATTTGTTTCATTTAAGATTATCGATAACAAGTCGATAGATTTTTATTAAATATAGTCATTCATCATTTTACAGAATAATAAACTTTAGACTAAAATCTATCGATACATCATATACAATAGGGTGCTCCTTATTCGGCCCAAAAATTTTTTTTTTAGTTTTTGCCCTGTGTCACCCTTTTATTCTGTTCTATAACATAAAAAACTGACACACAATTTTTTTCGCATTTTTAAACTGATATTTAGAGGTCGCTACCATGAAATCAAAAAACAGTATTTATGCTTTTTTAAACATTTTTATTGTATTAGTTTAAAAATGATAATATTAGAAAATCATGCAAATAACACCTCCTTATAATAATATAAGTACTTTAATTTATGCTACTAGTGTAGATTTTTTTTGTATCAGGGTAATTTTTTTATTAAATTTTTCACTACCAGAAGGAGGAATTGCTTTTGTTCTTCGTCTGTTTTAATTAATTTATTATACTCTTCAATCAGTGCCACGCTTCGCACCGCATATCGTCCACCAATCTAATTGAACGTACAATGTTCCTCGCAGCTATGTACTCCTCGTCCGTTCCCAAAGACGAGCTTCTTTTTTCAGAAAAGTGGAAGAAATTCCAAGTATCTGAAAAAACCTCAACGTGTTGCTGGTAACGAAGTCCTTAATATTTTTTTCGGCAATGTGGTTTATGTCTAAGCTAATTCGCTTGGGGCTGTAATCCTAACCTTCTTCGTTCAACGCGGTCACCATTTTTTGTTTGGTTTCAGAAGAAATTTTGTCTTCGAAAAATGCAAGCGTCTAGTTCTTCCGAAGAGAAGTTCTTCCGAGAGGTACCACAAATGGCCTAACAACTTCGTTAGGGCTTTCTTGGAAATAGCAGCATTTATATTTTCATAGCTTTTAAGCTTTTTTAAAAGCCACAGGTCGTTTCTTGGTGCCGAACCTGCAGAAGGAGCTTGAAACCAGCATTTGACGTAGACTACAACAACGAAGATACAAATTTCAGTGATGGCTTTGAGTTCCCGTTTAGTCAATTCAAACTGGTCTCTAAACATGAGAAGTTTAAGGCAATAAATCGCCTTTGCCATCCATCTCGCACGATGAAGACCTGCTGGGGCCCTGAATGATATGTCTTTATTAGGCACGCCTCCAAAAAATATTATTGTTAATTTCAACAACTCTTTGTAGTCGTCCTGAGGTTGGTAATCATTTAACTGTTCCTCAGCAAATAAAATCGTATTGCGCGTTATATCTTCTACGTATCTCATAGCGTCAGGCTCTGAAGAAATTGTGCTGAACTTGTTCTGGTCAATATTAGGCCAAGCAGTTCTAAAACGTTTGAAAAGTAATATTTCTGGCCCACTTGAGGGACCTAATGCTTGAAGCACGACAACTTCTAGCATTATTTCCATAATATGGTGGCGACAGGCTAACCAAAGAACATCTTTCTCCAAATCCAACTGTTCTAATAGTATGCAAGCACCACTTCGTAAACCAGTGTTGACCGCAGTGGTATCTAAACACAAGCATTTAACTTTGTCGATCAAGTTCTAGGAAACAGTAGTATCGTACACCGCTGAAGCATGGAATATAGTAGTTGAAGAATATTGAAGTCGAAGTCCAAGTAAAACATGCAATGATAAACCGACACGATTGGCGAAGTGCATTTGTCGTGTCCGACGCATAATTCGCTCCGCACTACGTGAACTCGTTGTTTCAATGTCGCTATTATAGCAGCAAGGTATATTACTTTTATGTTTTACTTGGCACCGATTTCAATATTCTTCAACTACTATATTGTATAATAAAAGATTTATTTTTTGCTTTTTAGTTATTAGTTTTGTTTTTGAGTTTTTTGGAGTCGGTTTTTATTTTTATATATTTTTTCAAACTTTGACATGCGGTAGCGACCACTAAAACTCAATGAAAAAAAATAAAAAAAGTCACTGGTTGGTTTTTCAGGTGATAGAATCGAATGACGGGGTGACGCGGCTATTTTTCAAAACTCGAAAAATAAGAAGCACCCTAATATATATATATAGATTATCATATCTTAATAAAATAAAATGCCCCTTAAAATACCAATTAACCACTTCTACTACCTACCTGCAAATGGTTACGCATTTACTTCTATTTGCTTGGACATTGTTAATTGGTGTTCACCTTCCAGCAGTGACTGCGACATGTACATCTAAAAATTGTAAGCTGATGCTAACCCGGAAACCCCTGTTTAAAATATAAAAGTAATTGTCTTGTCTGAGTGGGGAATTATCATTGCTAAACAAAGAAGCCATTATTTCAGCATCACATGTGGTATCTTTGTATGGGCCAAAAGAGTTAACAATGTATCCATCGAATGCTAGAATTAAAAATGGTTTTAAAAGGTATTTTATAAGGTATAAGGTTGTTGGCTTTTAATTTATGTTAGGAGATGTAAGGTGTAAGAATCTTTTTAGAACATAGTTGCTGCTTTTGTTTATATAATGTATGTTCCATTACACTTGTGAATTATTTTTATTGTATATTCTATCAAATATTGTAACAATTGCTGTCTAAGTTATTATACATTTATCCCTAAGTGTAAGTGTCCTGTTACAAAATCTCTCTTATTTTACCTTTTATTCTCTCTAATGTACCTGCGTGGTATCATTAGATACCTCATCTGAGTATTGCTCAATTGTTCAATTGCTTGAGACGCTAGATCCGTTGGGTTCTGCCCTGGTTAATTTTCAAGATTTCCAGGAATGGCTGGAACATCATCTGGATTACCAAACATCACAGAGACTTGAAGAGTATGGATCTACATATTTTCTTTCATCAAGTGTTTGCCTGCGAGTAGCATCTTTTTTCCGTTTTAACCAGAAAGCTTGGCACACGATCAGATGATGATATTTGTAAACAAGGATAATATGAATTAAACACTTCTAATTTTATATTTGATGTACTAATTGACTAATTATAATAGTAGTTAAATAACCAAACGAGATGCTATTCTGTTTTCAATTATTTGAATCATTGTCTGTATGAGGTTTGATGGGTTCTGCTTCAAAATAAGGTCACTTTGCCGATTCACCAATGATCGCCTACAAATAAAGCACTCATGCTTGTGGCCCCGACAAAATGACACTGCACATCGATCATTATCTCCGGAAAGCCAACGATGCCTCCTGTATGCGACAGATGTTTTGCGTTGAGATCTTTACATATTAGCTAGTTAGTAGCGTGCAGTATTACCGGCGGCACAGAGTTGCCATCACGGTGTAGTAGATGGCGTTACACATTTACTATTTTTTTTTTTGTAACTTTTTGTGATATTGTACTTTATTTTTAAAACTATTTTTAAATTTACGTGCTAACATAAACCAGTAAAACTAAACGACTAACTAAAATGTTAGTTGGGTTTGGGATAATATTTGCGATTAATTTAAATCGCAAATGTAATAAGAAGAACGTTTGGAAGTTTGTATGTCTGTTTAACCAGTACGTCAATCGCAAGTTTGCAAAACATACAAAAGTGAAATGTACCTGTCTAAAATGAGCATAAAATTGATTTTTCATGTCACGAAACTAAAAATCTTTTACCGTGATGAAGCTGCGGGTGTATCATTGTATTATTATTTTTATTCATAAATAATACGTCGACTGAGCAATTCCGTTGAATATCTAATGACCAAATTACAATAGTAATAATATATAATATACTTTAAGAGTAGAAATACAATAGCGCTGCTGTGGTGGTGGCTCGTACTAACTACGACAGGGCGGCGTTGGTAGCCGCATCGATCCGCCCCGCCCGACTGCTTCTAGGGCGCACTTCACTCCAATAGTTCCAAATCTTGCTCACTTCACGACTGCCATCGTATGTATGAAACGTAGTATCTATACGCTTTTATTGTTTAGCCACCCCCATTAACAAAATCTGATATCTACCGCTTGGCGGCACAAAGGTCACTAGTCGAAGAGCGAAGGAGACGTTGGAATCGGACAATGTTTTAGTTTTTTCCCTGTTTGACGTTTTTAATTTCGTCTACTTGGATTACCATAGTGTTACGTACGGGTCGTATATCACGAAACGCGGTACGACACCTTATACGATAAGTGAGAATACAACTGTGGACGTTTGTTGTGATCGACGGTTGCGGCAAATTTAAATACACACTTGCCGTATAAACATATTCTGGGGTTCTTTTATCTATTTATTCTTTGCACAAACTAACAGAACGCGAATTACTTTTACCGAGTGTTATACAGTGATATGAAATATATAAGTGGAAGACATATCAGACATATATCTTAGTGACTTAAATTTTTCGTGTGTTATAGTTATTAATTTAGTCGACGAAATAAAGCTTCACCACGTTTCGACACAGCAAACTACGTTATACAAACCATTTACCTTCCAAAGGTTCGCCATTAAATTTACGAGGACAATCAGTAAAAGCAGCGTCATTGAGTCGAATCGAAGCTTCGCCGAGGCTGGCTGCAGGAGCAGATTGCGCCCGAAACGGGGGCGGCGCAGCCGGCGGCGCCGCCGGTGGCGTCCGCCCTGGCTACGGGTATGAGGCCCTCTCGGCAGCGAGCGACGGCAGTGAAGGAGAGCCCGACGAGGCACCCGAGTACGCCGCTTTCGAAATGGAACTTTCGGCAGGTGCCGAATCTGTAGATGGGCCCTCTTCGCGTGGGTCTACGAAAGTCAATTTTCCTCCTGAAGTGGAGTTAGAGCGGCGACCTACCGTCTCCGCAGTGGCTACCGCAGCCTATCATAAGGGTCGTGGTAGATCAATGAGCGCCTGGAGCGACATTAGCCGATCCAGTATACGCTTCGAAGAAAGGTCAGTGTTCAAATTATTACATCAAATAATTTAGGGCCGATTTTATTTCAAATATAAATTTTTAATACGTAAGTACATACTACATTTTTTATTCATTTATACATTTTCGAAAGAATAGGTGTGATAGTTTAAATAAAATGAAATACAGGACCCAAATAATTGAGGGCATTTTGAATAACAGCGTGTAAAAATTGAAGATTAAGGGAATTATTGTGGATCAAGATATTAGCATGCCACAGTGGAAAGTGCGGATATTCTGAAGTGTTAACAAAAGGAAAATCGATTTCATGTTATTAGAAAACGATTTTCTGGAATAAGGGTCTATCATACAATCATCGGAACAGGAAATTCTACATTCACTCACCAATTTTTACACATCAATACCAAATCAGCGAGCACCTTTCGCATCATGAAAATGCTTGTCGCATTCCATCGTATCGGGCTCGTTTTGGCATGCGCAAGGCAGACCGGGCATTTTACTACCACAACGTTTTAAAAAGGGCCTTTGTCAGATAAAATGGATTTGCGACTCTGTAGCTAGTTTTATCTCCAGTATAAACATAATTTTATTTATTTTTAATAGGCTTGTTTTACGTATATCATTTTGCTTATTACAAATCCGATGAAGTCTAACATTTTAGTTTCAATTTAAAGAAATAATATTGTTTTAATAGTTTTTCGAAGATGACTTTCTTTAAATCGCATCCACATATTGTGTTATAAAATCGAGTATCTATACTACTAGACGTCGAATCGAAGTTATTATGAGACTATGCGTAAGCAAAGTGCGGCAACAATGAATGGGGACAAGGTCAGTGACGACATAGCTCGACGGAAATTTGGGGGGATGCGCAATAACGTTTCAAATTAAGACTGCAAGTATATATGTATACCTAGAAGTCAATTTTTTTTATTGCAAATGATCCTTTGAAGGCACTTGTAAAACCTGGAGAATCTTAGGTGCACGGTTCCAAAGTAGATTGGTTCTACTGAGAAGAGCTGACCGGCAAGAAATGCATGGATATTCTTTGTAACATATTGGTTTATTAAGATTAAAATTAATTTTACATGTTATCACACAATTCTAATATTGCAATATTACACAGTTCAGAGTCTACACGAAAACATTATGGTTAACAAATACAAGGGCAGTTACTATTGTGCTCCTCCAGTTACAGTAGATCGTATCATTAACGTATAGTATATATTTAGGAAATATAAGATAAAATAAGTAAAAATACATTAAACAAAAATCTACCAAGCAAAACAAATAAAGTTACAATTTGTTAAAAATAAATAGCATAAGGAATCATAATAAAATGATCAGGTGTATCAGACATTTGTTATTGTACAAAAGTGCATAACAACGTTATATTTTTATTTATTCCAATTGACACATACAACATTACAGTATATACCAATACGGAGGAAGATATGAAAAAAAAAAATGTTTATAGATTTTAGTTAGTAATCCATATGAGATGAATGAAACGGTGGTTGACATAGACACATTTCTACGAATTATATCGGAAGGATTATTTGCATTATTCTTAAGTAATATAATTCAGTTCCATAAGATCCTTCAGTGAAAAATATTTGTTTCTATTACATTGTGTTTCATCCAAGACAAGATACAGTTTAAATACCTTCAAGGCAGGACAAGATACAATTTAAAAACCAACCTGATCGCCTATATTGGATTAATCTTATTTGACACATGATTTGATATAATACGTATGTTAACCTGTGTTAGCTGGCATGTAACTTAGAAGTTATTGCAACCTTACTGGATACTATTGAGATTCCTTATGAAAATGTCAAACAGACGAGTTCCTGGTGAATTTGTTGCGCCGTAACCTAACCTTAAACACTAGGAACCGCTTCCTCCAGTTAGTTAAGTATTTTAGGGGTGCTATGTTGTGTTGACTTGAAAAAGTACTAAAATTTATCGATTCTGAATGAAAACCCTTTTTGATTTAGATCTGACAGTTCATCCCCGCACACGTCACCAACACATCGCCATTTTTTTTTTACTGCTGAGCGTTGTTTCCTCTTCAATGAAAACATTGAACTTTATAAAGAAATACATACATGGAAAAAATAAGCAAAACAAACGTAGTTTTTTTATTATTTAGCCTTCCTAGATTATACTAAGGCCTTTGATAGTATCAAACACTCCGCAATATTTAGATCCCTTGAAAATCAAGAATTTGAAAAACCCTACACAGACGTCCTAAAAAATATTTATGAGAATAGCACTGCAAACATCAAACTCAATACCACAGGATCCCCCTATCAAAATTCTTAAAGGAGTATAACAAGATGACCCACTCTCTCCCAAGCTATTTACGAGTACACTTGAGGAGATATTCAGAACACTGGCAGACCAGAGTATGGAAGTCGGTAATGGGAGATTGACAAACCTTCAATTTGCCATCGATATCTTTGTCCTTTTTGCCCCTACTCTGGAACTACAGACAACGCTCCAAGAACTGAGTACGGCAAGCTTAAAGGTGAAATTCACGATGGACCGGATGAAAACCAAAGTTATGACTAGTGGTACGAAATATAGGGTTGAGTTAGATGAGCAAGAGATATATTATGTCGATGAGTACATCTAATTGGGCCAGTTGGCAGTTAGTTTCTTTTGAAAACGGGCAGGAAAGATCGATCGATCGATCGATCGCTAAATCGAAAACGCCTGGAAAAGTTACCCGGTCCATGAAGACGCGCATGAAGCGAGATCTCCCAATCTCCCTGAAGCGCAGAATCCTTGACATATGTATTTGCTGGTGGAGTAGGCGAGCTTGCTCACCTTCCGCCTAGAGTAAACGCTGCAAATTATATATCGTTTCTGGAGGACAGTACGCTAGCAAGCGTGCTTACTGTATTTACTGCTGATAAACTACCACCGTTCAATTATGTCCATGACAACGACCGTATTCATATTTCTCGTATCGCGAACGAGTAGTTCAACAGATATCCTGAGGCAATAGTGATTGCCTGCAAAATCTGCAGAATTTTGAACCCCAGAGAGAATTTTGGGAAAATACTTTGCTACTGCCTCGTACGCGCTGAAACTGAGACGCAGCTACTTTACGCACAGTTGCATGAAATTCGTCCGTATGCGCCTTTGGAAACTGTGAGACGTGATATTTTCATTCTGTTTCTTTTATTAGTATAATTAACTATTATAATTTTTTACGTCATTCATGGCAAAATATGGAGGTAATTTTTCTCATTAACACCAAACTTTGCAAGCTATGCTATTTACTGTACACTCATGTTATTAGAAATATATATCATTTTTATCTTATATTGGACGCGCAGCATACTGGCAGCCAGTTGAATGTACAATAGTTTACCCACAAACTTGTGTATAATGATTACCAATGAGCCTTGGAAAGAGATCACGCGAGTATCGAGCAAACCTCTCAAAGCTAACAAGCATATTTCTCCGAACTGCCAGCATTCTGTGCTCCCTCTCTATCTGTGTCATCGCTCAAGTTCTCCGCTACAATATGTAAATCCGCTCACCACCCGCAAAGCCGAACGATTAAGCATAATTGGCGGAGCATTGGTTGGCTTATTAATGCCACTTTTAAAATAAGCACTGCGTTCTTAGAATTATATTCAGGTCCAAGCTCCGACGCATATATATATATGCCTCACACAACGTGACTAAACTGCAAATCGCTCTCTCTTTTATAAATGCAGAAAGTTCGAAACGATAAAAAAAATCGGACAAATGCGAGTCTGAGTCACACCCCGAGGGTTCCGTACAAACTTGTATTGCTCTAACGAAAAGATAAGTCGGATTGAAGAACAAACTTTGTAGATGAAAACATATATCGATTAATGAGCGCCCTAAAACGATACGACAAATACACGACAGAAGTAAGTTTTTTTTTTAAATTAAGACATAAATCAGTTTGTATTACCCTTTCAATGATTGAATTACTGATACCTATATCTTTATTATTAACGAACGTACTCGACATTCACATATGTCGTTATATTATATCGGACTCTTTAGGTACCTATATATAAATGTAGTTATTATTATTTTATCAAAAATCATACATCAAAATCCGTATCTAATGTACAGAATATTCATTGGAATATATTCTTCAAGTCTTTTTTTTTAGTATGGGCTGTGGAAGAAAATGAAATTGTGACAAAAAATCATGAGTTTTACATATGTAATACACTCACATTAAAAAGTCACCAATTTTAGCAATTATATTCTTATAAAATTATTTTTTATTGAAGAACCATCATAAAAGTTAAGTGACAACATCTAAATCAGTATGATTTTTAGAAAATAGATTAACCATAGTTACGAATCGTCGATTAGATAATAATATAGTATTCAGCATACATAAGACTTAGCTTATACAATACCGATAGTAAAAAAAACCCTATAAAATAAAAATAAAGCAACATACATCTCGTATCGTCACGTTATTTCAGTTGAAACATACCAAACAAAGTAATTTATACTATTCTAAATACGAAGTCTCATTTGACAGATCTTAACTTCAAAATCTTAAGAAGATTATAACTGTGCACGTTTAAAATAAACAAAACAAACATTGTTTACTGTACTAAATCACTATTTAAAAAACTACAATTAACACAAAGTTTCCTATGTCAATGGTTTTTTTCATATTTACTGTTCGGTTATTTTTTAAGTACACGTTTAACTATGTATATTCCCTCAGCATATCCTAGGTTTTTGGAAGGTTTTTACCTTTCTCTGTACAAATAGATATGAAGAAAAAGTTTTAAACCGACGTTCAGTAAGTACTCATCCGAATCCGCTGATATCTATTTGTTTTAAGGTTATTTTTTGCATATCAAGCTTATAAATTTACTTTTATTTACCATTATACAATACAATATTCTTTTCAGTGTTTCTATGGGTATAATTAACAATATTACAAGAAAAAGTGGGAAATTATTTAGCGCGGCCAGAAGGACAAGACATACGAATGGTGACAGATATTGTACAACGGCGCACGGGCGTAGATAATCATGATTTTTATTTCTTTAAAATTATGTGGGTTCTGTGACGGCATCTACGAAACTAACACATAGTATTCCTTCCGTCGTCGAGGACAGACGACAAGGCTTACAACTTGAATGTTTGTTAGTTGATAAGCATGATACACGGCTATAACACTGTAGGTATCATAATGTAACCGAGTCACGCTATTTAAGACGCTATTAAAAAATCGGGAAGAACCTTATGATATGCCTGAACTAAGGTTGAGGACATGCTTTGAATATGAAATAAGTATATGAGTATAGTAATAGCATGGTATGAAAAGATGGCGCGACAAAAACGTTTCCGAGGGTTAGGTACGCAGACTAACTGTAAAATATAAATAACTAGCGACCCGCCCCGGCTTCGCACGGGTGCAATTTACTAATGAACAAAATCAAAAATTTCATACAAAAATACCATTTAAATTTCCGACGTTTCCGATGGATTTTCCAAAAAAAATCTTACATAAAAACCTTCTCCTGACAATTAAAAACACAACAAAAAAAATATTAGCCAAATAATTCGGTAAAAATATTAGCCATTCGGTAGTTATGCGCTTAGCAATACATTTGGCAATTCATTTTTATTTATATAGAATACTGCGAATTATGAAGTGAAGAAACACTCAATTATATTTTTATATGATATATATACGTACCAAATATGAATAGCTACTTTATAATGAGGATAACAAGTTGTCATTCATTTAATAATGAGCATCGGTGATCATTGACAACCATTTTGACGTTCCGATACGGGGCTGTTCGGGAAAAACCACTTCTACCAAAGAATAAATGAAATTATCTCAAAGGCAAACTGACTAGTGCAGCGTTTGTAACGATTGGAACTATAAAAGAAACATGAGCGTTGCATCTGAAATTTATATCTTTGGCGCTGAAAAGGAGCTGTTATTGATTCAATCTTCTTTTTGACTTCCATTGACTATGTATTTGAAAGTATTAATTTCTATTACGTTATGTTATGTAATCTTTGCAATGTTGATTATACCATAAGCGCGGATGAGTTCAATATTTTTTTAAGTCGAAGTCTAATTCCTATTGAGCAATTCCTACGTCGAGCAAACGCTCAGATCAACACTGCTTGCTCGTCGGTAAAGCGGTGACGCCGTTTTTATATAGTGAAATAGAGAGCGAGTAATCGTTCGTCGAGTCTAACCTATCACAGAACATACATATTCGCGCGCTCAAGCGTTTAAATTTAGTGTGTGAATGAACGTTTGCTCAAGGGCCGGATTTAAAAGTCTGGAAACCGCGGGTCAACGAAGTAGTGGCTCCTGGAATCATTTTTGATACCAGACGAATATATCATTAATTCGATGACGAAAAAAACATGATATCTAAGATCTCTTATTATGGAACACACTCTATGGAAGCTCCAGGGCTTCAGTCCCTAAAGCCCATTCACCCCCTTCTCCCCTTAATCCGTGCCTGGTATGCTCGCACATACACACTCACACCGCGGCTACATTATCAAAATTTACTACGGATAAAATAAACCATAAATAAATTAACATATGAACTCGTAACACAAAGGTTTTGGAAAGATTTCGTTAACAATGGAAATGCAATATTCTTGTTTGCCCATGTATTTGATTTCACCTTTTGAACGTTAATCTATATAGCCACCAAATTAAAATTTTGTTTACCACGCCAACTTCGTCTATAGGAAAACAAAAAACCTACGGATGTTATTTTTTTTTTTTTTTTTTTTTTTTCGATAAATATCGAAACTTGATGGTCAAAAGGTTAAAATAAAAATTGGGTCTTCCAAATTGGATCCTTCCGTTGGAAGCTCAGCCAATAAAGCATTCTATTGAAATGTATGATGAATAACTCTACTTACTTTAAAGAAACATAATTAGAAACAACAAAATTTATGGCTACTCATTTCCTGTTTTACTTTCTTGGGAAATTACACCTGTCACACATTGAAAATAAGCTTCGGTGCTTATGTACCTACTATATATTGACATGGTTTGAATTTGATACCCGTTAGGATGGTTTGGGTGCGAAATTATACTTGCGAAATTTTATGTAATATAAAAATTTTGACAAAAGTGCTACCGATTCTCGCCTTAGCTACGTTAAAATTTACTTTACTACTTAGGTAGTGTTAGCGTTAGTGAGAACTATTTTTTTTTTTAATTTTGTCCCTTGTTTTTTTCTCAGCCATGAAATGTATGCCTTACGCTATGTCAAATTATAAAAACAAAACAAGCTTTAATTACTTTCCATTCATTTTTTTTTTCAAAAATATTAATATATTAATATAAATAAGGAGGTTCCGTTTCAATCAAGGCAGAAGCATTTGGTAGTGACACGATTGATAGCGTGTCAGCAAGAACCGTTCGACGACGAGTAGCAAAAGCAACGCTGTTTAGAAGACTTCCTACTAGAAATGAAGCACAGACGAGCGCCATTGTCAGTTGGCAGAAGATATAGACATTGAACTTACCTTGTGGAAAACAGAGCTGTTTTTTGACGAAACTATAATGTCATTTTAACAAATAGCAGGTAATACGTGCGTCGTCTTCTTGTGTATGAATGTATCCAAATATACAAAGATCCGCAACTCTTTTGTTTTTCTTGTTACAACTGGTTTGAGGAGATACAATTACTTTTATAAACGAAATGCTAGCTGTCCTTTTTATCATCAGGTATCCTTCAGTTTTTAAGGCTGGCTATTTGCATAAAACTGTACTAACCAAATACTTTGATCTTCAGTACAATAACTCAGTCACAATATGTGTACTGTTCGTCATTGAAAAGTTTCGTATCATAACTTCGAAGTCCTTGGCCAGATTCTAATTATATTTAAATGGTACGAAGACGAAAGTCTATTCTTTCCAACAAAAAATCCGAATAGGTCTTATCTAACGCAGTAAAAAATGAAGATAAATATTATTTTTTAAATAATTCTCTTCGGATTGAGTCACGTCTCCTTTCTGAACTCTGTAAACACATTAAATTAAGTGTGATGCAAATGGCTGTTAAAGTGACGAGCAATATGTATTCTTGGAACGACTGAAGACAATTCTTATCGTTAATTAGATAATGAGTGAGTTTTAGTTTTATCGCTAAGCTTGAACTTTACCATACAAGAGAGTGGTTAATAACATAAATCTTTCATTGCTGGTATATTGGATTTCATATTTTTTCTTTCGTTAATTGTGGTCGTCTTCTTTTACAAGTAAATTATAGTCCAAATAAATACGTATTTCTACTTCCAGTCGGATCGAGCGTAACCCTACCAACCACTACTGTTTTGTTTTTGATTTTTAACTCTCTTGCAAGTACATAAGCCACGTCAGATAATTCAATGCCATTCGTAAAATCAACACAAATATCGAATTTATTTTATCAGGGTGTATCTCTTCACCAGTAACATCTCTTACCTTCGAATATATTTTGTCGGAAACGAAAATGGTTTATAAAACTTTCGGGTCTGAGATATTTTCGTCTTTATAAAGACTTTATCAGAAGTGTGACATAGATTGTCGGAATCATATTTTCAATACCATTCTTTTTTGTTAGACAAGAATAACTTTTGTTCAAAATTTGAAAAAATAAAGACAAATTTTATATCCATTAGACTACTCCAATATACAACAATACCTACTAAATATTAAGTTAATTAGGAATGTTATGCTAAATACAAAGAAAAACTTGAGTGTAGCGAAAGAAATTGACGTGATGGATTTTTTTCCTTATTTTTTTAGTTTTTACCAAGTTGAAATCTATAAAAAAATGTACAAAGATCCTATGCAGTTTTTTACATGCAGACCTGTGTTATTTCTTAGTGAAGAAGTTTATCATTATCACAATGTTTAAGTCTATCCTGTTTGTCTTTAGTAACTTAATATAACCGCTGACCACGGGACCTTCGCCAGCATGAAGACATTGTCGGAGATTTTATAAGCGATGTAAAGAAGCCAATTTTACCTATTAGTAAAATAATAAACATAAACAACCCTTGATATCAGTGGTTTTGAACAAAATAATGAGTGGCATGTGCTTTTCAGAAACGTTCACTGTTATAATAGTTTAACCGAAAACTTTGTATATCAAAGGTAATAAAAACGTAGGTACCAATAATATATGCGTGATCGTCGTTGTTACCCGGCAATCTGCTCATTGAAAGTAACTTTATCGAAACTCAAAGGTTCAATTACTTTTTCTATTGAAGTATCCAATCTTCCTCCTACTATCACAATCGACTCGAGGCGATTGACACAAAAGCAATTCGGATTGTACGTTGCGTGACAAATTTACTAACGAAAATTGCGTGTAATTTTCAAATTCTACGATTAAAGGAAATGTAGTTATGTTTAAAGATTAAAGGAAGAAAATTATTTCGAACATAGCTTATGTCGTACCCACTTTATATTTCCGTCTTACTGGTTATTAATCATAAACAAAAAATGTAATAACTACAGTCCTAAAATAGTTTCCTTGGACAGTATTACGATAACTACTGAACTGATAAACAGCTATAAAGGAAGCGATTTATATACAGTGTGCCAAGTATGAAGGATCAAAGTGGAGTACATATATGTATACGTTTGCCAGCAACGGACGCGGGGCTGAAAGCGCGGAGCGGGAGGCAGTCGCGCCGAGGGCGGCCTGCTGGCGGCGGCGGCGGCGGGCAGTATCTCGCGGGCGACGCTGACTCAAATCACAATTTAAGTCTTACAGTCGCAGTGATACGCACGGCGGACACGTCACGGCCGCGTGGTCGCGCCCCGTGCCGCGGTCACATGTAAACACCACGCGCGTTTCCTTGAACCAAATGTGACAGGAACAAGTGTTAATAATAATATTTTGGTTTAAAATTACTACAATATTATCAAAATTTCCTTCCCGTGGCGATGCAAATCTCCTCGCTAATACTTGTCAACTATCTTTATAGTATCTATCACTGTACTTTAAATAATTTTCCAAAATCTTTCTACTTTACATTTTCGCACTAATTTGATGTAGTTAGTTGAATGGAGAGTAGCGGTTATGGAATTAGGGGACGAAATTTTTTACATATATGGACGCAGCGGGTTTGTATTTATAATACAATATAATTAGGTAATATATATGGTTCCTAAATTTCATAGTAAGTTTAACTCCAAAAGTTGAGTAAAAACTGCCAAGTTAAAATATAAGAGAAATTAAATTAGTCGAATAAACTTTAGGCATATCACATTCTCTTTTTATACTTTTATAAAATGTATAGTATATGTTTGAGGTTAACTAGAACGAAGAAAGCTTGCAAACGGAGAATAGACAATTGTGAAGTGACACAACACTAGACACGGGCACTCATCTTCCTTTCCCTAACACTTCTCTTCGCTCCACTAATAAGAAGTACATATTTATACGTGTAGTAGTGTGCAATGTATGTTGAGTTTATGCACTGTTGTTTAGTATTCAAAAACTGACAAATTTAGAACTGTATGTTTGGTTTTTTTTACTTCACCGAAGCAAATGAATCTCGCGAAAGATTAATTAATGTTTTAATTTAGCATTTATTAACACTGACTGAAACTAAAGTGATCCATGAAGGATTTATATTTAGATATAATGTAACATTCACAACCTGCGCATACTAATTGGCCATGTAATGTTATGAAATGTGTACGTGATTTGCATCTGGGTAGCAAGATCGCGATAGTAAATAATGGATTCTTCCATGTTGCATATACTACCTTCGCAAAGGGAATAGCAGATTACTTAACATAACAAAGCCTGTAATCCTTGAAGTGTCACTGTTGTTGTGAAAGTTCCATGAAATTAGAGGTGAGCCGATTGCCACCTTTCTGGCATAATTCCAAAAAACGAGCTGTCACTGATTTTTTTCTAAAAGAATAACCCAATCACATTGCCCTACACTCGAAGCGAAGCCAGGACCTCACGCTCAGCGGCCGCGCCTGCGAGTAAACCAATGAGGCAGTCAGATTAATCAGTATAAGAACAATAGTAGTTAGTGGGCCAGACGAAACTAATTGTTCATATAAAAACGTAACTTTTTTAATTGAGATAACTGTATAATCTTTTACTGATATCGAAAATACGTCGCTTACTGAACGAATAAATAATAGGTTGTAAAATAATAGCCAAATTTGTTTTAAATTACTCTCGTACAACGTCAGTAATGTTTGTTTGCGAGTAATCAGTGAAGTAATATCATAAAACAAAACCGATTTAAATTATTTCACCGGTTCTTGGATGTAATATAGACCACATTTAGTTTTACAATTAGAGGTTTTGAACTATGTATAGGAAATATCAGGCAGGCGACGTCGCGAGGGTATTTTATAAGTAACCGTGTTTTTAGATGTTTATATTTATTTAATTTAAAATGAAATAAATAAATTTAATTATTTTGAACACTTAAAACCTTGATTACATAAATATTCTAATATACCAATATAGGCCACAAACACAAGTAGTCTAAATACACCTTCACATCATTGCCAACCTTGTTTTGGTATCAGCTACAATATTTTAATTACTTAAAGATTAACTTAATAATCACTTATCACTAAAAAAGGTAGAATAATTCCACGACGGGTTAGGCAGAGGTGTACTGTCGTATCACTTGATCCACGTTTTGCCGATGCCGTTATATGAAGCGAGCTTTTTTCCGTTACGCTTAGCGGTTATTAACTCTATTAGACTAATAAGGCTGCCAGTAGGTTTTCATAGCAGAAGTTCCAGCAGGATTTGTAGAAGAGTGAGGCATAACAGCCACAGTTTTTAGAACGAAATATATTATATATTATTTTCGGTTTTACCAGAGAAGCAGAACAGAAGAAAAAACATGACATCACGACGTCACCGATGTCACAAAAACTTATGGCTAGTATTATTCTTGGCCATAAGGTAACAGTAGGAAAAATGAATAAGAAATATCAAGAAAATATAATAACTTAAGAAACTTAATTTTCTTTAGTGTCGTCAATTATTTTTCTCATGTGCACAGTGCCGGATTCACCGAGCGTGGGGTCCGTAGCAATTTCTGTCGAAGGGCCCTTGATCTGATATGGGCTCTTAAGTATAAAGTGACTTTTTGTAGAACTTGGGCGTTTACCGTATAAAATTCTGTGTTTTATTTACGCCAACAAAATAATCAATTAACGACTGTCCCACGTGGATTGTCTTAGTCGGGAAACAGGTGTAACGTTTCACGTTTTTGTGACATCTAGTAAATTCAATATGTGGTATATTGAATTTACTAGATGTCTTTGTCCATTGAATATACCACGTCTTAATATGTTTCACCCAAAAAATGACGCTCAGGTGGCGATGGGCGGATTTAGATATGCGGGGCCCCCGTCTGTGCGGGGCTCGTAACAATTGCTACTCCTCCTACGTGGTTAATCCGGCATGTACGCAGATTTAAGTTACAAATTTTATCGAACAGTTTTCAATATATGAAAGGCCAGTACCATAAACACAGATCTTTTGATTTGTAGAGGAGAGAAATTTCGAGTACCTATATAATAATGGTGGATTATAAAACGCATCTGTCATAAAACAAAAAGAAATGCAGTTCATTAGGGTTACGCTTTACGGACATGCTCTACATGCGCAGTAGATATTGAAACAATTTACGACCTTAATTTTATTAGGATCTTGTCCTAATTTTTTAATATCATTTTACTCAATCTTCAAACAAATTGTATATGTCTATCTGCTTACACATTATGCAGGTTTGTAAGGAGTTGTATAAACAATCATCTTAAACCAGAGGTTCTCAAACTAATTTTATCTACCGCCCACTTTGTGAATCAATTATTTTCTAGCGCCCCCTAACTTTTTTTCTTTTCTAAATCTTTAAAAGGACAATCATTACTTTAATAACTTTAATTCTAGCGTGTCATATATTTATTGTCTTGTTTCTAGATTCAAACTTACAAAAAGATAATGTTATCATTATTAGAAAAATACAATATCAGCCACCGTTTCAACACGGCCCAATTTTCTCTGGGACCTTTACCCCCCTAGCGCCCTGTAAGCTCCTAGCGCCCACAAGGGGGCGTTATCGCACTTTGAGAAAAACTGTCTTAAACAGTCATTCAATTTATACTCAAGAGCTGATTTTTGTTCTTGGACACCCATATTATTTATTGAATCGATTCTCATAGTATATTATTACGTTACAGTGTTTGTTATTTTATATTGTTAAGAGTATGTAGTTATTGAACAAAAATATCAATTTCGTTAAATGTCCAATACTACTGATACATTGATTGCCTTCGTACTACTATTGCTGTCTGGCTATCTGGCTATTTATATAGCGACGGCAAGAGGTTAACATCCTTATTTTAAAAGGAAAAGCATTTTCTATTATATTTATTGTATTTTGAAGCTTTTTCTTTATTTTTCATTATTTTTACACAAATTTAGTCAAAATGATATCATAATTATCAAATATTTTGCATACCTAAAATGTTTTGGGGCTTTTATGTGTAAATATATACACATTTATTATTTATATACCCATAAATTTCTCACGCAAAAATATTCCAAAATAATATATCGGCGCTAAGCATGTCAGCGCTACAAAGCTATACGTACCATTAAATGATAAAGTATAGCTAAGCTATTTCAGATGTATTGCTGGTTCAGCTAAAATACTCATATTCAGCAGTATTTCGTGACTTGTGGTCTCAAAAGCACTAAAGAAAATTGGACGTTTGACAATCGACACCATTTTAATGGGATTTAAAAACAAAAATATTAATGGATTAACACTTACTACTTTTCCCGTCCTTCCGTAGTCATATCTTACAAATCAACCAAAGTCATTAAAAGATAAGCCCTTAATCTACCCAGATCTAAACATGTCGAACACCTGTAGTTCCAAATTAAGTATTAAGTTGCAAACCAAGGCAACTCTCTATACTTAATCTATATTAATCAGCTGTATAATGTGTTTGTTAAAAGGAGTTTATAGCAACATTTTTCAGGTAGCATGAAATAATCCATTCCGCGTGGAATTTTAATAACACGCTTCCGTTTTAGTTCGAAATATCCCTTTTTTTATCGAGTGGGAATTGTCTATACTATGACATAGAGCTAGCTAATGATGGGCTCGATAAAGAAGTGCATTTAATAAAACTAAACGGCGTAGACACCTAGTAGTACGAAGTATTTGATTCTATGTAACTTATTTTTGAACTTGATGTTCTTTTTCATTTATGGTTGTTACTGTGTATGTTATCGTAAGTGGTCCTCATTAGTTGTCCAGCGAGCGATAGCATGCAAGAGTAGCCATATTTTGATATTATAATAAACAAATAATTTGATTCGGTTATAACAGTTGCAGTTGCAGTTGCGGTTATAAACACGATTAATGAAGTTTAACTAATAGTAAACATACACAGTCTATAAAAAATGTTACGCATTTAGTACTGACGTTCCTACTTAGCTGATCCAAGACTGTATAAGATGGCAATTAAGTCACCTGCTGTGTTAAGGAGGTAAATCAGAAAAGATTCGATAACCGAAACAAAAAAGTCTCAGTGCCTTAATTTTTCACCCAAATATCGACCTCGTGTTTTAACACAGTCTCAATCAAATTTCACCCAGTATAATTTTCACCCATGTTTTTAGCAAAGCAGATATAACGAGAGAAAATACCCTTGAAACAAGGCAAAATAATACAAGGTCTTCAAGTCTGTTAGAGCTCTCTTGAACTCATCGCATCAGAGACGCGGAGTACGGTATACACTCCCTGGAAGGGATTATAATATTGAAAACGCAGAGAATTATACAGTCGACCTTTCGGATAATTCGCTTGAATTCGTCAAAACAGTAAAATTTTCTTATTATCGTGCATGCTGCACTTTTCAACCGACTTCAAAAAAAAGGAGGAGGTTCTCAATTCGGTTGTATTTTTTTTTTTTTTTTTTTTTTTTTTTTTTATGTTTGTTACTCGATTTCTCGAAGACGCCTGGACCGATTTCAAAAATTCTTTTTTTATTTGAAAGGGTATGCTTGTCATTTGGTCCCATTGTCATCAGGTCAGGACCTGATGGTGGAAACCCTGAGAAATCGAGGGCATCTCTTGAAAATTGTAGGCGAGCATGGGGTAAAAACTTGATATTTATGTGTATATCTGATGAGACTACAATACTATGGAGGTTTAGGGCAGATCTGATGATGGAGACGACAGAGGATCGAGGGAACTCCTCAACGGTACATCTTAACTACCTCGGTAAAACATAAAAGTAATATACCTTGCTGCTATAATAGCGACATTGAAACAACGAGTTCACGTAGAAATTGTCGAGTGCGGAGCGGATTATGCGTCGGACACGACAAATGCACTTCGCCAATCGTGTCGGTTTATCATTGCATGTTTTACTTGGCACCGATTTCAATATTCTTCAACTACTATATTGTATATTAAAAGATTTATTTTTTGCTTTTTAGTTATTAGTTTTGTTTTTGAGTTTTTTGGAGTCGGTTTTTTTTTTATTATTATTATTATTAGTCTACTATTACTTTATTATTATTAGTCTATTGCATCGTCCGCGTATCTAAGCCTGTTTAAGCATTACCCGTCAATTACATTGATAACGGATATTATAATTACTGACTTCCCATATGAATTGGTTTACACTCAGTTTGCTGGTAAACTAACTCCCGCCTGCTCCGCACTGCAATCCAACCTGTTGACATCCTATAGGAGCCCAGTGGATAGAGTTCCAAAGTTATATTATCCAACGGTTTAACACGATATTGTTCATATTAACAATGATATTTTACACCAAGTTAACTAAGCATTTTATTTCTATAATAAACTTACGAGGCAGTTTATGTGTGAACGTAATAACTTAGTAAACAATTACTTTCGGCAGTTAATGCCGATGCTATCAGCGGCTTCACAATAATAACCACCTGGTAGCGACCTCACAAGTTCTGTATTGTTCAAAACAATATTTTACCATCGATAAGGGCTTATTTGCTTTGGTCATGTAGAAATTCTAACAAAAAAAAATTAATGTTTAGACACTTAAATACTCTATAATTATATATACTTTTAAATTTTACTTACGTTTTTTAATATTAACTAAAAGTAAGAATACATCTAAGATACTCAAACACGCAATAAGATAATGGTAACTTTTATTTTTCGAGATATTAGATATTTTTTTCCCGATTCCTCATCAAATATTGCTATAAAAATGAATTCAATTTAGAATTTAACAGCAGTTTTCATCTATATGTATATAATTATTAATAATTCAGTTGGCAAACAGTGTAGGCACCTATTGAATGAAAGGAATCGTATAATGTATTAAGGTCCGATACATTGTGCGAAGACACAATATAAGCATTAATTGCTAATAGACCATGGTTTGTCGAATATGCAAATACCTACGTAGTTGAAACTTTGTATTCTCGAACATTTATTTCGTTAAAATAAGATTTATTAATAGGCGGAAAATTGATTTCTAAATAAAATTACATTAAATCTCCTATGGCAAATATTGCGCCATCCACTTTAATAATGCCAGAACCTCTGAAGTTTGTCCTATCCAGTAAAAACCGTTTACAAGCATGTCGTATTGGGCATTTTATTTCTGTTTTATTACTGATAACCAAAGATTTATCTTAATGCCTTTAGAACTTTTCGGTTTCTGTTTAAATCCAAGAAACAATAATTACATTTACATTTACACCTCAGTGGGTTGGGCGGCGGAAGTCGGATGATAGCTCGTGTTAAATAACTCATGCAGTATCCCAATTCACTTCCCCCATAGTGCGCATGTTGACGATGCCCAACGAGCTCGTGAAGACCAGCTTAGGATTGGAATTTCTTGCCGATTAATGAATATATGGTAAATTAATTCTGTTTTACTAATTGAATCATATCTTATTGAATTCATAACAAAAAGTTCTCTACCCTTAGAGTTATTTGGTTTTTTAACAATACAAGTTTGTTAATATAATGTGCAAAACATGGGTTTACCTTTGTCTTCCTTTGGTAGCTTGACTTGGTTTTATGTTATATGCACTATATGTATATGTAAAATTTTGTATGTTATAGCAATGTCTTGTGATAGTCAATACATTTTACATTTTTTGTTGGAAAAAGTGATAGAAGAGTCCGTTAATCCGTAAATCATACGAATTAATAACCTTTTGGTTTATGAAGAAAACAACAAACAAAAAAGCGGACACTATCAGAACGAATGTTACAAAGATTTAAGAAATGTGCAACAAATAATGTAGGTAGATAAATAGGTATGTACGACTACAATAGATAGGGATGCAAAACACGGCGAGGCTGTCGCTAATGAGCGATAAGGTTGAGTGCTGTCGCCTACTGTCTTAGCTAGAAATCCGTGACGTGTGTAGACTTGCGACAAGATACGACTACTGTCATAATTTTAATCACCTGTGTGAGTAGCGCTCGATGAATTCTAAGTGTATATACTTGGATCTTTAATGCTATTTATTACGAAATAAATTTTGAATATCTAAAGTTTCGGTATTCTGTGTGTATTATTTAATTGAAGCATTTAGCTTGGTTTTTTGTCACTGTATAGGGTGTTATGCACTGAAATTCAATCGAATTGTCTCCGCTGTCATTTTGGGTTTTTTGGACTCAGATTTCCAAACGGAATTGAATATTTGGAAGAAAATATTACAGACATCATATCATATATATAGCTTGTTTGGTCATATAAAAATAGCAAAATATTATGACATATAAAATGAAAGTTGGTTTTCTGATGGATTATTGAACCATTAACGCAATATATTCTACCAACCTGTCTAGTTTAACATGTTGTTGACAATAAAGCAATATGATTTACACTTTACTATGGCTTACAGACGCCAAGCTCTTTGGAGTTTATTTGATGAAGACTACCCTCTTAGTAATAATCCTCATACGTATTTTTAATATCGTATCAGTTATTCGTCGTCGTCTATTATAATATAATCTAAAATCTGTGCTGCCAGCAAGATATTCCTTAAATGCCGGTGCTAAATATTCAATAAATACACGTATCAATTCTTAAAAAATAAGAAAACAATAATTTAGTTTTAAACATTTTAACCAACAAAGAAAAATGTTTAAAAACAAAATCGGTCACTACTTATATGTATGGAATATTATTATTATTATTAGGTATATCTTTCAATATTTGATCGAACTAAAATAATATTTTAATAGTGTTAACTACCACAATATATTGTTATTATCTGTCAGGCTTCTTGTTGTTATATTATCTCTCTACCTATTATATCTTTAAATAACTCATATCCTTTCCTGTAAGACAACTTACAGATGTCTTTACTCACATAATAAAATATTATTATGATAAGCGTGCTCTTTCAAATGTACTACATGTGTGAACTCTGTAGGTCCCATCTAAGGCCAATTTGACCATTTTCCCTTCCCAGTAAATTTCACCCCGTTACTGATTCTAGCTAAGGAATGATCAGGAGATGAGTTTAAGAATAGGTTTCGGAACAACCCTTCTTTCCCCCCAGGCTTAGCATGGGACTTTCAAAGAATAGAAGGATCCATTCTTATCGAACTTAAAATCGTGTCTTGATTATTCGAAGTATTTTCGCAAAATGGTTAAATCCATCATTTATATCGACGTTGTTGTTACCCAAATCAAAGCGAGTAATAAAAAAGGACAGATTTGCATCACGAAATCAATAATATAAACCGCAGCTCCCAAATATTTAAAATTTTCGACAGGACACACTTAAAAAGATACCAATCAACAACAAATTAATCCACCTTCTTTTTTTTTCTATAAACCTTTTTTTACCTGCTGTGGTTGGTTTCACAGAACCTAAAGTAGTTACTAAAAATATACCACGTAGATAATTAATCAATTGTATGTGTATTTTAACTTAGTGTACTAGTGAACTTTCATATCAAAAGACAGCAGTGATAATACACAGCACAGAGACTCCCAAGTAGAGAGATACAAATGCACAAGTGCATGTAACTAAGATATAATGTCGATGTTCTTCTTCCGATTGCACAATCTACAACGCGCCGAGGAGAGACGACGGAAGCACAACAGAAACACGAAAACTAGACGAAACATGAATTCAGACATGCTTACAGCCCCGTCCCGACTGCTTGAGCGACCGCTCAGTGAACCCATCGACAGCCTCGACGAAATCGCCCTACAGATACCCAGGTTTATTAAAATTGTTATCATTTCGCTTTAGCTTTGTGTCTCATCTGCGCCTTTGTGTGCTTGCTTGTTTTATATGTGCTAAGTGTCCCCAACTTCCAACATTTGTTTTAATTAAACGTCCATTAAAATTGTGTTTAAATTCTTATCGATCCATATTAGAATATTATTAGATACTCATCAATAAATATTGACAGTTCCATCACAACTATTTACGACACATGGTCAGCAAAATGTTTGAACTATTTAGGTCTTCTTCCATATAGATCTATCAAGTCAATTAATGGTACCGTAAAATGGTCCTACTTTGCTCCAATATTTGCTTCAAAAAAAGGGAATTATGAATATTATTTACACTATTAAATATGAAATATACTGAGATGTATTAATATCAGAATAATATGCTATCTAACATATTTTTAAAGTTAAATCAGCTTAATGAAGTATTTCATAATATATATAAAACTATGAATAAGGAGCAAAGTTACCCATGGTACTGGGTAACTTTGCTCCTGGGTATATTTCACAAACAATCTCCATTGTAGAAGCTTTTTGAGCAAAGTTATACTTTCCTTATTCCCTATTCAAACTATGCTCCAGTGATGTTACGCTTTACCTTTTTTGATAGTATTAATGGTAGAAAAATGGGTAAAAAATAAAATAAACCGTGTTTTTGAAAGAGATAATGTTATATTCTTAAATTTAATTACAAAATCACTTTGTTTCATTGTTTTTTTTTTATATTCTTAAATTATAATAGGCACTGCTATCTTAACTAATAACTTTGGTTACAAAAGCTGGACAAAAATCAGTCGAAAATAACTAATGAGATAACAAGATAAACTTCTCAAAAATTAAAACTTACATCTAAAAATATTTATGAAAATGGAACATTCTTAAACTTGACATATTTAACTAAAAACCCCAAGTTCAGGAACGGAATATATTTCACGGCGGGTACTAATTTTTTTGGGACATCAATGCATCCCAATATATCCTGCCAATCGTATTGAATTTCATCGACGGGTTTAGACCACTTCCAGGAATTTAGCGACTTCTTCATTGAAGAGATATATGGCCCTTCTTTATTTATTTTTGTGATTTTACCAGGAATCTTTTTCCCCTCATATGTGAAAACTACATATTGCCCAACCGCCTTCACGATTGGTTTGAAATTGCAATTTTTATTGAAAGTTTCGGCTGCTGTATCAGTGTTAGTTACAAGATTTTCTAAATCTCCAAGAGAACTAAGATCGGAAGAATCATGAACTGACATGTTGACACTTTCTGCGTAAGAGTTTTCGCTACTGGCTCTACGGCGACATGGTTGCTTTGAAGTTGACTGCTGAGCCAACTCTTCATTTTCTTTATCATCCAAAAGTGTGCTTAATTCTTCAGTTACACTTTTTCCAGGAGTGATGTTTAATTTCCTGCGACGTCCTTTTGTAGTTCCATTTGTCGTCCATTCTAGCCTCTTAGCTTCAAGACTCTGTAGAAAAGAGTCTTGCAAAGCAGTCTTGTCAACAGTTGTAGGCAACCTCTCTAATAATGGATTAGCATCAAGCGGATAAATTCCACATTTTCGAAAACCTGAAACGAGGTTTACCTCCCGCGTCGGTTCCAAAATATCGGTGAGTCGGTTTAACAGAACTGGAAAACTGCTTTTTTGGAGTACTTGCTCTCGACTACCTTGTACACTCGCCTTCCACGCGGTCAGGATTTTTCGCCATGCTACCTTCATTGGGCGGAAAAAAGCCACATCCAATGGCTGGGTTAGGTGAGTGCTGTTAGGTGGCAAACAAACAAATCTAATATTATTTTTGTCACAAGCATTTAGAACGTCTACAGAAATGTGAGATGACAAATTATCTCCGATTATAACTTTCGGACCCCCTTGTTTCTTCAAGATTGGCAAAATTTGTGTAAAAAACCAATCGTTAAATATATTCATATCAAACCACCCTGATGGGCTATTATTATATCTAGTATCTTTTGGCCCTTGTTCCGTCCATGTACTCCATAGTTGCTTGGATTTATATACAACATACGGCGGTAATAATACTCCCTTAGCACTACCACAAAACATGACAGAAGTTGAGCTTTTGGAGGTATTACTTATAAGTTCGGGGTATTTTGCGCCTCGCTTCGCTATTATTATTTTTTTGACCAGGGTCATCGGATATATTAGTCTCATCAAAATTCCATATATTTTCGGGCGGTATGTCTCTAACCACCTCTTTCAAGTTTTCTATGTATGCAGTGATGGTTTCCTTGTCAATGGCTGCTCTGGTGCGTTTAATGTTGGTCGCAAATCGTTGTGATAAACATGGATGTCTTTTTAGGAAACTTGACACCCACTCAGTACCTGGACAATTATCTTTAAATTTTGAAACTCTGACCAATTTTCTCCAAATATGTTCTAATAACGATGCGAAGATCAAAAGCTGTGAGTGGAAAGCCGTACTCGCTCAACCTTAAAATGCAGTCCACAAACAAGGCTTCTTCTTCACTTGAAAATGTTGTTGGAGCGCCTGGAGGTCTAGATGGCATTTTAGATCGTTGTAGTCTTAGCTGATTAATAATGGTTCTGCATGGGATGCCATACTTTTCACTGGCTTTTCTTTGCGTTAATTCTTTATTTTCTATGGAAGCCAAACATTTTCTTAGAGTTTCGGAGCTGTAATTTTTATAATTTCTCGACCCTACACGATTTTTACAATTTCTTGGCATCTTTTCTGAAACTAAATAACAATTTCCTTTATAAAAGGTGTATTAATAACCACATAAAATGAATAAAAAATGTTTACTTTTGAGCGGCTTATGTTTGGGTTCACTTTGCTCCAGGCGCAAAGTTACCCCATCGTACTAAAGAAAATATGAGCACGCCCAAAATGTGAGGTTAGATTATGACCAACTCAGCAATCCAATGAAATATTTACGTATTCGTTTACTTGATTATATACATAATAACATTAAAACATAATTGCCTTAATGCAGATTTCAAGATGGAAGTAGCTTTTTCGGATACAAAAAAATACAACTTTTAAGGTCTTGCACTACAGCTGCACCTGACTTACGAAAAAAATCGCGGATGAGAAATTTGACAGGTCAGTGTTGCCACTTATAAGTAAGATGTTTTCACGGTGCGTTCACAGTTAAATGAAATGTTGCACCGATTTGGACATATTAAGCGATAAAACATTTAAAAGAATTGGAGCATAATTAACCCTATAGGAGCAAAGTAGGAACATTTTACGGTACTATCAGCGTTTTGATACTTTCAGGAACCAATTTCTTTCGTTCGTCACCGTTAATTTTAATAATCAGATGTAATAATTGGTCTATGTTCCAACATGTCCTCTGTCGGCAGTTACTGTATTACAAAATACTTAAAATTGAATAATATTACGAATTGGTTTTTCGAACATTATTTTCAAGCGGATGTCTAGAAGTAGAGCTCAAGGTACCTGAATGACCCCTACGTAAGTTATGCGATATTTTTTATTGCTTTCATATTTTTACCATATCCATTTAGCATAGATGTTACTATTACTATATTAGCTATTTACCCTTTAATTTTAAGTGAGTTATATCTATGTCCTTGTATCCAAAATTTAATGCATGGCACAAATAAGAAAAAAATAGTATTTTTAAAGGAAATCGAAAAGTATTTTTCTAATTTGTGTGCGACTTAAATAAAAATTGTAAAAGTACATGTTTTTTTTTTTTTTGTTAACCAACGTAATATTATAAATAATTATTTAGTTTAAAGCAATTCTTAACCGACTTCAAAAGGATTTTCAATTGAAAGCGTATGTTTTAATGTATCTGAAGAGATAATCACTTTAAGTGTGTTGTTCATTGCGAAATTCCTGATATTATTTTCCAAGTTCATAATCATGTTTCATAACATAAAATTTCATTGAACTTTTTACATTTTGTAATATTTTCCTTCACAAACATGAATAACTCCAGCCTTATCACTCCAGACACAAGGTTCACCAGATGAGAAGGTTTGCTTTTTCCAGAAAACACCTGTCCAAACCATCTAACGCATCCATCTGTCTTTTGATTCCATTCTCTTAGTTTTTCCTTAATATATGAGATGGGAAAGCTTCCATAATCCGGGCTTCTATGTAGTCGTGACTGCTGCGCCATCAGCAGTTATACTTCAGGCTCAAACTTCAGTCTGATGCTGGCGATAACTTGTTTTTTGTGGGGTCAAAGTCAAGTTTGACCCTATTTCCCAATCTTGTACGACCCTGGGTATGTCGTCAGTTATTTGTTCCAGCTTCCCGAGCTCGCCTGTGGTTGTGGGACGGTAGGATGGCTGGTGGTAATGGTGTGTCTGATCCGGGTACGTCTTAAAACTGCGGCCAGCCACCGGAGGACGGGCAGCAGTGTCCTCTCACTAATCGGTGAGCCACTGCTATCCCCAAGCCGCCTGCCAAGCGTGGGGATTATGGCACCCTCCCAGGGGGGGAGGCCATCGTGCAACAGTGGACGTCTTCTGGCTGATGATGAATGGTGTGTCTAGGAGCCAGTCCAAAATCAGATTCCATAAGATCGGGCTTCCAAGTCCGCGCGAATTATTGGTGCATGAGGTATCTGTTATGAGTGTTGCTATAGTGAATGACGAAGTATTTGCAGATGTCGGAGGTAAGGTGTTCAAATTCGGGTGATTATCTTCAGCTGCTCCATAACTTCTGCTTAGGTGAAGAGGTAACTTTTGAAGCTGTTGGTGTGTGGGGTGACATCACGGCTTCGTAGTTCATGGTGTTTGGTCTGAGTGTCAGGGATTTCGATGTTATAGAAATGATTCAAGTCTGCGGTGGGTTCCGCCATCAGTAGTATAGCGGTGTGCGATTGTAAATAGGTGGTCGTGTGGGCGCAATTTCCCTAAGTAAGCGATTTGTCAGTGACCAAACGTTCTCCCTGCTCTAGAGCTCACTTGCAGAGGTTGCCCGTCGATTCCGCTTTTTAGCTTTTTGATGGTATTGATTCAAGTGTTTGGACCTGTTAATTTGGCCGCGCTCATTCGCCTGTGCAGGGTTATGACCTCCTTCTTGCTCTCCTCTATTTGGCCAGTCTACCAGGGTAGGGTGGGCTTACGGATTGCCCACTTGGTTTTCATTGACGCCTGACAGGCAGCATGGATGGTTTTGGTATCGTCGTTCAAGATCATCTCCAACTGTTCGGCATTTAGGGTGACAGTTTTCCAGTTTATAATATAATTTTACGTGATTGTTGATCATGAACCCCGTCAGTGTGCACATAAATATTGCCTGGTTTGTTTTTTTTTGTTGCCATAGAAGAATGTGGATGTCTTGTTGAAAAGTTCCTATATCTTCGTGATTTTCTACTTTATCGCGTTATGTTGGGATATTGTGTAGCAGTCCATATTGACTATCCAGTGGGTGACTGTAAATTGTGCAGGAAGCAAGTGTTAAGTCTTTAATGACGATCTTCGACTGTGTTTGGAAGGTGGGGGAGAGAAAGTTAGATCCTGTAAGTGATAACCTGAGCCGAGTAATAGGATCGAGTTACACGATTATCTACTTTGATTGCGTTATTGGTAAGGTATTCTCGGATACGGTTATTCTTGCAACAGACCTTGAATATACCGGGTGATTAACATGCAGAATTTATAACACTCATGTGCAATTTTGTCCTAGAAAATGAAAAGATCTAAATATTTTTCGAGGTCAAAGAAGGCTATTATTACTTATTCATGCCACGTCAGGGTTTTATTATGTTCCTACCTGCGAACGTAACATTTACGAAAGAAGACTCGTAAAAGCCTCTGATAATACACAGTATGTGAAGGAAATTGAGAGACATATGTCCAGCAGTGAATTGCGATAAGCTAAGATATTTATGAAGTTAGGACTACGTTTAAAAAACAAAACAATCGTGCTAAAATCTTTGGTAGACATTATGATTATATACCCATTCGAGACGAAAGGTTGTTCGTGGTTTAAAATTATTTAAAAACTACTGTCAACCTTTTGAGTCACATCAAGAATCATATCTTTGACTTTAGATTGCAATCTACATACAAATAACCAAATTGTACTAGTAAGGAGGGATTTTGTAAAAACCATATGTTGATTTTAACTGTAAGCAGTTCTTCTATCTTGTCGCCATAAGCTATCACATTGTGATCGCACATGCCGTAGTACAACTGGGTCACGAGTGCTTAATATTTTGGACGTGCTCGACACTGTTACTTTGATGGTATAAATAAAATTCTCGAAATGTATCTAAATACAGCAACAGAATTAAGTGTTAAACCAGTAACATTATTTATTATTAACTCATAAGTGCTTTTCCAAACACAGTTACAGAGATACAGGTATGGGAGGCCGGCATTATACTCGAGGTACGGGCGTTTTGTGCCCAGAAACGAGATAAGCCTCACAAATCCTTCCATCATTCTGTATTATATAATCGCATACATCATAATTCATACGAAAGTGCTTCCAGCGAATGTATGATGAATATAATATCAGGTCGATGTTAAAAATTACAACAACAAGTACCTCTGTACTTAGGTTAAGAGTGATATAACCTGAATATGACCTTTGAAGACATCCAGTGATGTATAAGCTAATTTAAACATGACTACCGGATCAAATTCTGTAACAAGTTCGCCTAGAGTATAATTTAATCAACATCAAAGTCCTGTTATTATTCAATAGATTCAATCATTTACATATGTGTATATATTTATTTTCTATTTGGGTCCAACGAATAGAGAACCCAAGCATTTAAGGGAAATTTCATGCGGAAGATTACACACGCCTAGGATATTAATCATTTATTTGTATGTGTGTGAATATTTCGTATATTCCGTATTTCCCAAGTAAATATTAAAATATGAATCTTGTCATTTAGACAAGTTTCGTTTTCGAGAAATAATTTATATTAATGTGATACTATGTTATTATGATCCAAGGTCGTCAAACCAAAAAAAGATTAAATAAAACCCTATGACATTCACTTTTCATGATTCAGTCTTCTAGATTGAAGAGTGAATCACTAGGGTTGTTTAAAGAAACACCAAACACCAAAATTTTTGGGGTTGTTTAAAAAATCAATAATATAGATATTCATTGGAGATAGGGTCGTTAACCTATAGGTACCAGCATTCATAGTTAGAACAATCAATCACACATTTAATCGTGAAAGTTGTGTGTAGAATGTACGAGAGGTTCATTATATATTTAAAGGACAGACGTACATTGCGTGTTATGAGAAATGTGGTGACACTTTTTATGTCACATAATAACATCGTATCGTTCACTGAATAACTGGTACAAAATAGTGTCAAAAAAGAAGGAAACTGAAAACTTAATTGATGTTAGAGCCCAAAAGATAGATATTATCTATGTTACGCATAACTCAACATTAGCATCAACCACAGAACAATACATATATATATATACATGTCGTTTAAGTGCTCGACGTTGTAAACTGATGTGAAGCAACGCCATCATTGTGACGTTGTCATGTCCATAATGTTCTGTCTTTTTAGTGGTCTTAGAACTGGCGTGTTAGTGATTAGTTTGTACATAATAGTATTTGATAGGTACTGATAAATTATTTTACTTAAAAATTTACTTGTATTAATTGGTTTGAGGAAAGATATAATAGTCTAAGTGGCCCCTCGTAGCTACATAGCTATTTCGCTTACTATTTGATTTGCGAGGTTACAGAGTGCTTCCAGTTGTCAATCCTTAGTCCCACTTGACCAACCCCAATGGGTGACCGGTCTTTATACGTCGAAACACCTTGTGCCCCAGAAAGCATGAGACAGTTATCAAATACAGTGATCTTTAAGATAACGCACCTAACTCTACTAATATAATAGAAGAATAAAAGTTCCAAAGTCCTTTTTCGAAAGTTAAGTATTATCAAAATCTGATCAAAGATGGGTTATCATTGAAACTTGAATCTAGTACTGTTGTACTCCGGAATAAATTTGACTTCAGATTTAAAATGGGCTGTGAGTGTAAAATGGTTATCTTTGTAGACACATCTCATAATTCCCATTTATGTGTTCGTTATTGTTGTTCGACTATCACTTCGCCTGTAATGTTTAAGATAGCTTGAAATCTTGGCGTTAAAAAACAAAACCTTATCAATCAAATTTCTTGATTTTGATTTGACCTTATAATTACTTTGCTAAGTCAAAATAAAGTGTTTTTTTTTTTATAAATCTTAATACCTAATAACATAGTCAGTGAGTAATCTTACAGTCGCTGTGCCAAGCCGCCTATCATTTGCAGGCCGCAGAATTTTTACTAAGTATTGAACTCAGTTCTTCCCCTGTTACCTTTCAGTTAAGCATTGGCATTGTACCCCTAACTTTCTAGTAAACTCTTCATTCATCTAGGACTTTTCTGGGTATTTAGAAATGTCTATAAATCAGTGTTAATGGTATTGTGATGAGAATTATGTGAAACAAATGCAGTTTAATCTGTCAAATGAATACACACGCCACCACGAGCAGGAAATCTGAGTAAACGCAATAAATTCGTTCTATAGATACATTGTGCTTCACTGGGCACTTGTACCCCCACTCTCCTTATAAATGATTCATAGGCAGATATACGTACTGATGGTACTACATTCATGCTTGATCGTACCTTATTAATTCTGCACAAACCATAACCATACATTTTCATACACCTGCGTATTTTATTTTCGAAATGGATAACTGTATTTATTGTTTTTTCGCTAATAAAGTTATATCACAACCGAATTCAACAAAACAAGTGATACAGTCTGAACACGGAGATGAAATTATTGAACAAACTCACTTCTAAATTTATATATAATTCTAAAAGTTGGATAGGAATTGAAAAGCAACAAGGTATAATATTTGGTTGTTTTAAAAAAACGATAAACCATTGCCTGATCATCATTTCTCAATTGGAACGTAAATTGGGAACCATGTAGATAAATAGACTTTATATTTATAAGTAGATAAATAGATAGCAACATAATAACAAAAACAGATACTATAATTAAATTGGTGATAATAATAATATCTATAACTTGAGGATATATATTTATTTGTTTAAATAATCGAATCCAGTTACATATAATATAAAATATACCTAGTTGATGAAGCGAGCGAGAGCCGCAGGAGTGGAAAAAATACCAAACATACGGTCGCGACCGCCCGCGCGCGACTTGCGACTCAGGCCGAGGGGGAGGGGAAGGAAGCGTGGAAATAACGTTGTGCCTAACTGTTGGCGTTGGCCGCGTAGCGCGTGCTCGTCGGTCACGGCGGCGCACTCCTTGTACACATCCACTGCATCGATGAACGCCTTCAATACCCCAGGATCGCGTGACAGTCCGTCGAATCTAGCGGTGCACTTTGAGAAGTTGCCGCCGGATGTCGCGGATGCACTCGCCGTTTGCGATGCCGCCGGTGTCGACGTGACTGGAGTCCACTGGTTGTCATGATGATGTAGAGATCGTAGAGTTTCCACTAGTATGCGGTTGGTTTCCGCCTGCGTTCTGGCGAACGACTCCATCATGGTTGTCAGGAGCCTTTCGGTGTTGAGAGCTGCGGCGGGTGCGTCGTCGTGGGCCCCGCCGAAAGTGCGGTCGGGAACGATGCCACGACACGATCATGAGTGGTAGCGGCACCAGTACCAGCGCGCGGCTCCACCACCGAGTCACGGTTTTCGTCGGAGTAACTGTCGTTTTCTTGATCCTCCGGCTCGCGAACGAGCGCCGCTCGGGCTGCTCGTGTCCTTCGTTGTGGCATGATAACGTCTATAGTCACTGAATACGAATAACTTTAACTATTTCACTGGGTTCGTTCGCGCACCGTTAGGTTAAACTAACATAGCCGCGAGTTGGGCGTCACTATAACTTGAGGATATCTATTTATTTGTTTAAATAATCGAATCCAGTTACATAAAAATATTAAAGGCGCGGAAATAACGTTGTGCCTATCTGTTGGCGGCGCACGTTGCCGCTGGCTCATCTTACCACGGCGCGCCACATATCTGTATAACATATAAGCCTAGTGGCATTAGAATTTGTAATATATTGAATTATTGTACTGTATAGATACTAGTAATTTTAATTATCTTGGTATAATTATTATACAATTTTATATTTAACATACCTATACTAATTTAAGTGAACATATAGGTGGAGCTTAAATAAAACATACAGTCGATGCGCGTTGCTGCTACCGCATTCTAACAATCGAATTGAATCCTCTAACTGTATATTGCCGCCTAAAGTAACTTTTATTTTGCTATAATGACTTAGATACTAAATAATAATCCATTTATGTATTTGTTGCATACAATTCGCCCATTATAGTTGTTTTACTCTACTCGTACGTCTACTTACGTTTATGCCTCATAGTCATTTCATCCTTCCGCCTCTCTAAGCAGTTAAATATTAATTTGAAATAAATATACTTCGTTGACCTCATCAAACACGTTCAGGTGGTTCCCGAAATGAGTTTCAAATTGTACCCAAGACGATATTTGGTTGATTTTTATGATGTTTAATTTTTTATTTAATTTAATAGTTATAAAAGGCTGATTTTAAGTACATGAAGTACGGTAAATGCTCCATGACCTGAGCACATGAAACGTGAGGCTGGGCTGATTATATATTGGTTATACTGACCGTTACGAGTGTAATGAACTAAACCGATATGTAAGATAACGATGGCCTTAGTTTTGCCGATATCTCCATAAAAAGAGCAAAATAATAAAATCTTTTAACAACGCATTGAGTGTTGTACTAATGGACCTGGTAATTTTCTCAATTTTGCGGGATTAAGTTAAAAAAAACCTCTTTTTTAATTTAAGAGCTTAGGCTATTTTCGGTGGAGCAATCGCCACCGCTATTTTCTGCCGTGTTGACCTCTTTATTCGACTCTACCCCTACTTTTTCCTTTACTTGTTGTGATAAGCTTCGTCTAGGACTTCCCCTTCCTCTCTTTCCTTCAATTTTTCCTTCTAAAATTGTCTTGCAGAAGTGATCGTGTCGTATCAAGTGTCCAATCATTTTTCTTCTCCTGTTATTTATGGTTAAAAGTTGAAAAGACCATTTACTATAAAAAATAAAATAATTCTGTTGATAAATTCTTATCACAACCTGTGAAATGCCTGCAATATAAAAAGCCCATTGGAGAAATAAGTTTCAAGACAAATCTTGACAGTAAAAGCTCTTTTAAAATAATTAACTTCAATTCAAGGAACTGCCGTGATTTAAATAAAATAAAAATATATCATTTTTAATTATTGGTTTCATTTTAGATTAATAGACATTAATCTTATTTATAATTTATTATATATAATAGACATTAATCATATAGGGTGAATTAGAGGTTGAAAGTTTATATGGGAAGTTCGGCACTTTCATACCTTTTAACTTGTTTGACTACCCCAACTACGAGCCTTATTTTCAGCTTTTTTATTAACAGCTAGTGGTTTTATAAAGCAAACCATTAATGCTGAGCAGTCGCATCTCCTGTGACACTATATGGGACACAATTATCAAAAGTCACAATTTATATATCTGGGCCACTAGGTTCAGCGATAACAACAAATACAGATATTGAAAGAAAATTAAAGAGGTTGCCTGTTGTACAGTACTTTACTGTACTATACACGTGTAGCCTGTGAGTTAGCGACGTGCAGAGGACATACAACACCCTGCGCGTCCACTTCAACAACGCCTTCCAAGAACTGATTGAGTTGCCGCGGTTTTGTAGCGCTCGAAGCCGAGGCGCACGTTGACGCCTTTTATACAAAGAGGTGTGCTACGCTGCTAAAGCGCATGCGTAGCAACCCCAACAGCATTTTGAGTGTGTGGACTGACCGTTGCGGTGTTCCACTGCTGGGGCATTGGATACGGATGCGGCTGCTGATAAAAAATGCTGGTATTATACCAGCATTGTTTTGTTTCAAGACTTCTATTGTGTGAAATCTGATCGAGAGTTCGATAGTTTTTGATGACGTTATGTCGTGTCATTTGTTTCCATAGTTTGTTTTCAAACCAATTAAAATACGAAATAATATTTTGGCAGTACAAGTTCCTTTGAAATTTTCAAAGTATTATGCCTACAGAATGAAGTCGGCGAAAGCTAGTATTATGCGATGCGGTAAAACAATCACATCGACTGCGAGACGGTATTTTCTGTGGCGAATAATGCCTTTTTCAATCTGCAATGCTACGTTGAGGCAAAAAAACAAAAACAATTATGTTACAAACAAAACACGTTTTAACAAGCCTTCACGCATAGATAACATGTAGCTACGTACCTACTTTTAAAATAGAAATAGTTAATTTCATAATTTTTAGTTTATTAAATGATTACTGTTGTCGTTTTATTGATAAATAAACCAAATTATAAATCTAAAACCAATTGTTTATTGAAATATTACTTAGATAAGCATTAGAAAAAAAATAGGATACTGTCCATTACTTGGAGATATTTCGACTTGCATTCACACATTTCAAGAAAATTTCATTACACAAGACCTTATTTTTATAGCATGATATGATAGGCAACAATATATAAATTTCTTGTGGCTATGACGGTTATGGTACCTACGTGTCCTTACTTATTTACGGATGTCTCTTTTTTACGGATATATTAAAGGAATATATACTGTGAAGTCCGTTTAATAAAAAGTTGGTCTGTATCGTGTTAAATTCAAAACTTTTAGTTTAGCCTTTTCTTGAAAACGGTTAGTGTTAACATCATGTGCATGAAAATTCTACAATCCGTTGTTATTTCTATATGATTTTCATCGTTTTAACAATTAATTATAGTATAAATTGTAGACACTAGGCAAGGGCCGCGTGACTCGGATCACGAGGCGATATTGTACGTTCGTATGTAGCCGTAAGGCGTAGCTTTTACAGATTCCACTCTGCAATCGATATGTGTATGCTTCGAGTCGTAAGTACCTAATGATTAAACAGAGGTTAGAAAATACTTTCGAATTAAATAAAATTTGGTTTTGAACAAATGAATTGCCCGAGTAGTACAAAGTTATAATTAAGAAAACTAATAAATTCCAAATGTCCTCTCTTATTGCGAAAGAGATCAACAATAAAATAACGACAGACAAACAATATAATTAAGTGCTTAAATTATAGGACTAGGTTGAACAATAATGAAAGCAAATTAATTAAATTGGCCTGAAGGTAAAGGAGTAGGAGAAAGTATGTATATCCACAATGGTGCACACTGCACAGATTTGTGGACCCTATTTTGCTATGCCTCACACCTGTTTTTATTTGACACTTCATTATGCCATATTTGTTTATTTTAATTCTTAACATGTTCTCAGAAAACCAGTTAGAGTAGGAGCCAATAGCAAAATATCTGTAATTTAAATTTTTACGTAGGTCTAGTAAAATTCGTCCAACACGAAAAAATTGTTGAAGTGCAAGTTGTATTATCTTTTAAATGAATCAGTAGGTAAAATAAGAAATTATACCTATAACGAATAATTTTACAACTTCTATGGTAGCTAGACTGGACTTGGGCACTGAATAGTTTGTAAGCACATATGTACATCCTTCTATTCATTCGTGCAAGGAAAACAGCCTCCCAGTAACGATATCTGAGATTTGTCTAGCGCTCTGTTTATTAAATCGTATCATGACACACTTGCTACACACAGCTATTTAAATTCTGCAGTATTTGTTTACGTAGGTATACTTCAAACATAAATGTAACAAACCGGAAAAGTCAAACAATGAAAGTTAGACTTAAAATCTAGTTCTACCTTATTTAGAAATAGTTGTACCCGTGACTTTTTTACCCGCGTGAAGTTCGAATGCTCCAATAAAAAGTCACTTTTGTTCGCCTCGGAATTAAAAATAATTAGTTTCCTTCAATCACCAGAATTAACTCACATGAACCTGGGCGACTCGTTTTTGATATTTTTTTTATAATTTGTCTTTATGACACCGTTCAGAAAACGTTAGAAACATTCAAATCAATGATAGGTCAATAATATATTTATTAAGTACTAGCCTCTGCCCGCGGCTCCACCCGCGTTTTCCCGGGATAAAATGTAGCCTATGTGCTATTTCAGACTATAATCTATCTGTGTGCCAAATTTCATCCAGATCCGTCCAGTCATTTTTGCGTGAAAGAGTAACATACATACATCCGTCCATCCTCAAAAACTTCCGCATTTATATTTCTAGTAGGATAGGATAGGATGCCAGGATATTGATATAGTTCTGGGAACAAACAATCTTCTTAGATCTGATATCTATTAGTAAAACCTATCTTATAAAATTGCTTTCTATAAGCATAACCGAATCCAGCCAGTCGCCTTGTGGCCGAAATTCGACCGTATCAATTTTTAAGTTTGAACATTATTGATGTTCTTTTCAAAGAGTTTGTCAAAGAGTATATACTTCTGTAGTCATTGCAAATATTTTGTTCTATTACGTCAGTTGCGAGCATAGACTTAGGACACTGTTTACTCTAAATCTATGGTTGCGAGCGACATTGATTTGACATTTGACATTGGCAGTATTAACGTAAACAAACTCACATTCGTATTTACGAGTATAATATTAGTTAGGATTTCCGTTCCGGTGGGAATACAAGATAAAATATAGCCTATTTTACTCTCTGATAACGTAAGTTTACCTTGGTGAGAGAATTTTTAAAATCGGTTTAATGGATTAGGCGTGAAAGCGTAACAAACAAACAAACTCACTTTCGCATTTATAATATTAGTTAGGATTAGGATACCGAATATTTACTTATTACGATGACTTAATCGTGGTTTCTTCCACTTTGGGTAATGTTTTGGAGAATACTGAAGATGAGACAATCGACGACAGCATCATTAAATTTTATGTATATTACGATTTACAGTCAGCTGTATATCGTAATATACATAAAATCACTGACAAAAAATATCAAGAATAGAAGTACAGTGCTAACAATATATTAAGTTACGTAATAAATAATTTTCGTGTTTAATTAATGGGCCCTAAAGTTGGGTTTTATCTATAGTTACATAGATTAATTTATGGAGGAAAAAAAAACGAATCTATACGGAACGGAATCGAGCCTCTCTACGAATGCTTGTATTTATGTTATTATGTTTAATCTTGTTTTTGTAGCTTGTAAATTGTTTTACCAAGGGATCGCCATAGGTGGTAGAGGAATAGTCTCTGAACGCTCTCCAAGTGTTTTGAGTGTGTCTCATAATAGTTATTCCATATAAGTGAGCTTTATTCCATGATTTGGCGAATAAGGGTATACAGTTTAATTTTTGTAGAGGATCTTTTGAACTTGAATTATGTATTACAAATCCACTTTAAAACCCCTTGTTACTGTATTTAAAATGCGCATATCAAAATGATTAAATGTACCCCATCACAAAATGTGTGTTTTAAACCCGTATCTTATTCGATAAGTTTTTACATTTTACACATCATTATATTAACATGATTACAATTAGTGTTCTTTGATGGATTTTATCCATTAAAGAACACTTAATATAAATATGTTGAGCTGCTCAGCGATAGCATCGTGATGCGTATAAAATTTCAATGTAAATATGGCACATCTCTGGAATTTTATTAATGTTTTATTTCTTCTTTTTGGTCTCCTTAGGCGATTTTCACGATAATATTTTCAATGTACAGATAAAAATAAAGATAAAGATATTTTTATTTTGCAAATATGGGGAATAAATAAAGTATGGTGGTGTTAAAAAAAAAATCGTCGGCCTGTACGGTTTTATATAGTAGATATAGTATAGAATAGTTGCAGTATGTGCGGTTTATTACTTATTTCTAATACTGTTAGAACCATAAATGCAACTAATTGATTTCGACACCGCAGTTTCAAATAATAAAATACACTTGTATTTACAATTAATAATTCTGTATGGTTCCGGTTAGTGGTTCATACTACCAGGTATTGTAGTCGATAAAATCGTTGATAACATGGCCTTCATTTATAAGAATATTAACTGCATAAACCATGATATCATATTATTTTAATAAAGAAGAATTTACTTCTGGTTCGTCATTTCATCTTCATTATAAGTTAAATTCATAGTAGTATACATATAATTTAAAAGATCTACTTTAGAACAACCTGGTACTGAGCTGATAAATCAGGCTTAGCTTCAGTAGCTTTAATCTTTATAGTTGTTATAAACTCTAAAAAAAACAATTCCTTTTCAGGATTTTTATTATTATATATAAATGCAGCGTCATGTCCTTGTGTCTTATATTTGTATTGTCACTGTGGCTGATTCTGTACATAAGTTTAAGAAATTGTACCAAATTATCCGTCAGTTATATTGATAGTTGATACCAAGTTCTTGGGCGGCTGCATCGATAACTTTGTTGTTTGAAAATTGAGAACACCAAGTAAACATAAAATATTGTTTTCGGTTTACTTTGTGTTGGGTCCAATATTTCAATTTTTTTAATCTTTATATTTATACGTAATGGGTTATCTGAAATCACACTACTTTATAAATAGCTGACATTAATAACTTTCGTTTACTCCTTTGAAATTTATGACGTTACATGATCGTAATATCATAGGTAGGTAGGTACCTATGGACTACTACCACACACATTCTCTACTGCTCATGTGCTATATTGGGTACGTTGTGCCGTGTGCTCGTGCTCTGGCTCAGGTACGTTCATCTTGGTCTTTTATCGAATTAATAGTTCAAGTAATAAAATCTAAACTTTATTGTCCCACTGCTCGGCCATAGTAACAATTTCCTAGAAAATAATAAGAATAAGCTATTATTTATTTACTTTCGGACACTTTATCAGTAAGTGGTGAAACAGGCCATATGAATTTCAATTTGAATTAAGCCAGGTAGCTTGAAAGCACATTTTCTCTAGCGATATTCGATAAATCTGAAATGTATGGAATTGACATAAGCTTTCGAAATGTCACGTGATAAATCGTTTTCGATCGCTAATTGGTAGACAATGTCAAATCGCGTAACGAAACGAAGACGAAATCGAATGACTCGATCGATATTCTCATACAAATGCGTAGACAAGTGGCGCTCTTGACAATCGACATCGCTGAGATATCGAATCGTTCGATCGACATCTTAGCGAACGCTTGGACCCTGTAGAAAAGCAAAGCAATATGGCTGATTGTTAGTCAGCTGATGGTGTTTTATTAAATTTCATTAAAATATCAATGTTTCTGTTTCTCCAATTGACTATTAATAATGAAGTACTCATTCTCTACATAACTGTAGCATGTTTAATCTTTTTTTATTGGGTGTCATCATTCTATTGCCCTTATCACTACTTATTTGAGGTCGGTGGAGTATGTGGTACTTTCCTTCCATACTCTTTCAGCCGTCATCTCTGTTCTCATTCTTCTTTTCATAATTATCATCTTTCACAAACTCTATCCATTCTGGGTGTGTTATTAAAATAAAAATAGTCAAAGTCAAACATAAAGCTTATAATTTTCTTATTTAATTAGCTGTCTTATATTATTAATCTAATGTCCTACTTAAATAAATAACTTAAACATATCTAGGCAAATACACTTAAAAATAAACTACCTACTCATTATGTAACAAAAACAGGACTTAATATAATTATAATTATCAATCTTTGACTCAATAAAAACTATTAGTACTATATATATAACAACTAATCTACATTTTAAATTCTTAAAAATCTGTAAATAGATGAAAATAAAAAAAATCTAATATGTATTATTTTCATTTTTTTAAATATTATCTACGCGCTCCGTGTTGTCCTTACTATGGTAGTGGTCAATCCAATCATATTCAAAGTCAATCGTGTCTTGTTGGCCTAGCAGGTGGTCGAGTAACAGCCGGTGTTGGGAATGAGATGATTTGTGATGAACCCTGAAAAAAGTTTCGTTTTAAATCTTTATGTTAAGTAATACCTAGATATACTTAAATAAATAATTTACCTAACTAAGCATATCGTTTTAAAAACCCACCGTGCGTCATAACATTATCATTACCACTCATGTTATACAGGTCCTGTCATACTATTTTCTAATGCGGCTTTTAAAGTTTAACAAGCAAGGTAACAACAGGAGGTTCAGACAACACAGGCCTTACTTTACAAAACTATAAAATAGGTAGGTATAAGCATATTGGTACCATCCACAATGTAAACGTCGATTTATTTCCTCCACCAACAATAGTGTTTAAAATTGTCGCCAACTGGCACCACAGACGCTCAAATTTCAGTCGTCCTCGAGTTCCACCTCGGGGATTGAAAAGATCGCCGTGACTGTAATAGAACAAAGAATAGGGCAATAAGCAACGCATTGTTAGAATCATCGCGTCATTGTTTACGTTAAGCATTCTCAAGTGATATGAATTTAATAAAGTTCATAGTTTACGGGAATACTTCCTACCTGTCTATGAATTCCAAAATGGTCGAAAAGTGTTTACCACTGACTCGCACTTTTGTTTCCATTATTATTATCCTTAAAAATGAAAAAAAGAAACAGTCAGTTCCAGCTTGTATATCGTATCATAAAATTTGTGTAAGTTTAGAACTTACAATTATTTAACGAAGTTAAGGAACTTACCTACCTATGATTTTTTTAGTTAATTAGTTAATTTTAACACCAACAGACAGAAATGACGTCTTGAATTTGAAATTTCATTACGAAACCATAACCAAAAAGCAGATTTTTAGCGAATGAACGCTTCGCCTTATCGTTCGGTTTGCTGATGTTACTTTGTCTACCACTTGGCGATCGACATCGCTTAAACGGAAATGGAATCGACACGGAACGATTGCCACTTGTTAGGCCCCCTGATATGTTGTGTGTGTAGTGACAAAGGTCCGTTTTGTTTTTGTGTGCCGCTTTATTCCTTTTCGGCGTCTATCGAGTTATTTAGTACTATTTTTATTTTCATTAGTAGCTGTCAGTACATCCCTTGCCAATTTAGTATGGATTGGTGTGTTTATGGTTAACTTTTTTATTCACCGCGATCGTTGCGTATTCAGATGCCTGGAAAAGTAAAAGCCAAGTACTTAGGTATAAAAAAACAACTAAGACTAGGAGTCGACCCCAACTTAGCTATCAAAAAATTAAGCAGATCATGAAGGTATTAGGTTACAATTCATCATAGTCGGAAGCAAGATTCTTAGTTTATTGTATTCCACAACATCAAACGTTTGTACCAAGGGGATTTGTAATTTGAAAGTGGTCCCTAGCTATGTAAGAAAAACACCATCTTTAAAATCTGGCCAATTATATTCTTCAGTTAACTTTGCTTCATTAAGCTCTTTTAGACGTAGTCCTTGAATAATGGATTTCAACATTCCGTAACGTATGAACAGGATACGTAAATAATTCTTAATTGCCAGTAACATAATACTTACAAACAGTCGTATAAAACTTCTGTGGTCATGCTTTTAGTGACTCGAAGAACTTCCAAGGGTGAATAAACTCGGTATAACACAAAACTTTCCTCTACGACCTTTGGGAAAAATCAAACAATCAAACAAACGGTTCAATTTTAAAAGTTACAGATCCGCTTTTCTCGTTCATATGTGAAGACGACATTTTCCGTCCTTCATTCGTAGGACAAAGGCGTGTACATTAGAAAAGACCATCGTTATAAAAGTATGTTTTGAAAAAGATCAAATTATTTAAAATATACTGTAATAAAAATTTTGTTCTGTGGTTTTTGGTCTTGTTTTCAATGATTCTTAAATACTTATTGAGATCTTTTTGTCATTGTTTCTATTTTTGCAGTAAAAAGCACGAGGAATATCTCTCGTGGAGGGCTAAGCACGTGTCAAGGATCGGTTTGGGTTTCAAGTTGCATTAAGTATATTAATCACACCTTCTGCATGTGCATATATTTGCGGAAGGGTGAGTGGTCCTGTATACTGCAGCTGGATGAACTAGTACGGCGCAATTAAAAATTAATATTCCAACGCCTGATTCTATTGATAATAACGAGGAAATACAATTTTTTTCGACTACAATAATTTGAAAATATCTGAACACTTAAGTATATTATAAAGTACAATAATAAAACGAATTAACCATTTTAATTTGGATCCTTAAGAAAAGTCATTCTGTAAAACCATGCCCCATTCGTTATTACATTACCTAATAAACTCTTAGTATGAAAAAACAAACCTTATATAAACGGTAGTAGTATTTTCGCTATGAACTGTAGAGGTCAAATGTCAGACGTTTGCGTACGTGTAATACACCCTAAAGGAAGATGAAACTGTTCGCTTTTAGTAAATGACTGAGTGAGTGTTCTACCAGTTCCTTTGCTTTGTTAGCACGAAGAAGGGAAAAATCAATATGTCACATGGTATCGCTATAGGTTTATTATAGTCTATTAATTCGTCAAATAAATTTATTAGTAAAAACCTATGTCTTTATTAATGTCGTAAAAATAATGTGTCACGTGATATGTTAATAACCTTCATATTTACGTCCCATGGCATTTAGTATCAGATTGCAAAATAGCACTTAGAAAGGGAAAACGTTTTTGTTTATTAGTCGGTACTTTGATAGGTAAGTTATGTTGTTGTGGAGGGCTAGTGGGTGCAGTGGTCGGGTGCGATCGTGGGAGCGGGCGCGAGTTCGGCGGCAGGCAGCGGTTGGCAGGCCGAGCTTGCGCCGCCCGCCGCCTCGGACCTCGCTCCGCGCCGTCAGTCAGTCGAGCACGGTCGCGCGTCGCGGTGCCTGCCCCGCCGCATAATACGATACATACACATATTTATTCCAAGAAAAAGTAAACTTACACGCACTTTACGCGTACATTAATCATCACCTATCAGCCATAGTTAAAAACACCCGTACATGTAGTAAACCGAATTCGTAAAAAAAAACACTGTTACGGTAAAATCATTTAAACTAATTAATATCCCACTTTAAAACTGATAGAACTTCACGTCTATAATTGATTGTGTGAGGAGTGTTTTACAACGTACAAATTTATAAACTAAGAAATATCTAAAAAATGATCTAATGTATTTAGTTAATGTATATTTAGTAATAAATACTTAATATATTCATTGTTTTAGGTTATTTTCAGTTTTAATCAAGAAATGTAAATAATAGTTAATTATGAAAACAATTAGAATTGCATCAGTAATTACTTGTGCGTAATATTTAAGTAAGCATCATAACTATTTAATTTTATGTCAACGAGCATCCATCTACTTTGAGGCTTTTAAGTAAATTAACGTCTAATTGAATATAATGAAATTACCGCGCGTCGCAAAACATGCGATCAAATGTGGGTTACTTTTGTAATTATTTCGTATGTACGTATAGCTATAAAGTAAATATGTATTGTTGATCACTTCTTGTGATGGTTTTGCGAATGTAAAGCAACGTTTTAGTTTACTTCTATATTGACAACAAAACACCTGTATCACACTGACACTGTACTGTAATCAGCCAACCGAGTTTACGTTGGCCATCACAGAGCTTTGTACTGTTCCATTCACAGATCTGAGTGAAGCTGTTACCATATATTACTAAATTTATACTGAACTCTCTTATAACTCTATAAAATGGCAGCCGTCAGCAGATATAGCTCGTACAACTGCTTGACAGGCTGGGATAGCTATGACAAGATACCGAGGTAAATATTACTAACTAATATATTAATCTTATTTACAGAACGTTTTATATAAGTGAAGACATTTAAACTAACGACGATCTTGTATGGAATCAACGAAATAAGGTTTTATTATTTTTTGGGCTAAACAAAATTGAGATGGAAAATCATTGAAGTTTGAGTTTAATTTAATAGCAAGTAAAGGATATTCGATACTTTACACAACAACATTGAGCTGATTATTATTGACTTCTGTCTGAAAAATGTTTATTATATACATAGTTGTAGTAAATGTAGATAATAGTATATGACCTTACGTAGCATTATTTAATTATATTTCAAGTATCAATAATTAAAATTAAAGTAAATAGAATTGCTTAAATAACGTCCGATTTTCCTCTGAATGTCCTTCTTCAGCTGTGCCAAATATTTTGACGGAGGTTCATACTCGCTGTGCACGATCTGCCGGTATACTAAAATTATACTAAATGTCAATTATATCCTAAATTAGCATATGGCTACAAAACAAAAATGCTCATTACTGGCATACCTCGAGATACTAAAACACACCATATTCGTCGTATTGAATGGGTAACATATTTTTCCAATTCATTTCCTTAAATTATTTACACGAATGTTTTGTTTAGGCGCACATAAATAATTAATCAGTCTCACAATTAATATTTTTTTTAATAATTATGTATATTAAGAACCCAGGTGTTTAAGGAGGAGTTTGAGGAACATCATTATTTTTCAATTTATTATAAGTAACAGCTTTTCTCACATTTCTGCTAATATTTAAGCGAATGTTCTGTTAAAGGCCTGTTTTCTCCAAATAAATTACAGTAGTGATTGTATTTAAAGTACTTCTAAAGCACCATTATTATTATTATTAATTTAAGTCTTACTTGAAATATAGTATAAAAATTGTTACACTTACAAATTTTTAAAAGTAACCGTGGTTACAATATTGATAAGTAAGTGCCCACACATATTAAGGTTTGCCTGATATTGCCTTATCATAACTCAACATGTTGATTTCTGTAACCTATATAAATCCATAGATATCTGCAGATATTCATTGGTTCGTAAAGTAAAGTATTTTCTCTTTCAAGTACATGATAACATATTAATGTTATCATGTACTGGAAAGAGAAAATACTTTACTGTTCATCTTTGGCTCAAAAAAAGAACAAAGCAACTTGGAAATTTAGGAAGGGGGAAGCCTTTGCCCAGCGGGCTGGCTAGTAGTAACAGTAACTTACTATTACTTGGCTCAAGGCAAAATAATCGTATTCTTTGTATATTGAATTTTCATATTTTATATTTATATTATTTAAGCGTGAATGTGAAGTCAATTACAAATTTTTCAATAAATCAGTTCAGCCGCCCTAAAACAAGAATGTAATCAATATATATCGTACATCTACCAAGCCGCATTATCTTCGGAATTGGAAGCACACTTAAATGTATCCCGTCTTGATACGCCTGTACCTACTTAAAATTAAATTAAAAGTATGGAACTAAATCTTCACACCAGGAAGCAGCATATTATAAAGTAATATACAAATAAGATAATTCACTGTAGTTAGTCCTTCAGCTTAAAATTGTTCTATAAACCTCACACGTTTTTATTTACAGCAACTTGTTTCGAAAACAGTATTGCTTGGTGATAATAAACAGACGCATGGTGTACTTATACACTTCTTTGTAGCTATACTCGTTTTGTTTAGGTATTTAACTAAAGGTAAATATTTTTGTTTAAAAACTCAGTTTAAAAATAAAACTCGACTAAAAACCAATATAAAACAACAATAACGATTACCAAATCAATAGAACCACTAGTTTAAGCAGTAGTTTATTTGTTTAATATGTGTTTATATAAAAAGTCACATCAAGATTGTTTATTTTTATTTAAATACCTAAACAAAACGAGTACCTATAGGTCCTGGATACTGGCGCCACGTACACTCTCTCAGGTCACGCTTTAGTGACAGTTTACCTCGAATAGGTAGAGAATTTAGGCCAATTTCGTTGTTCTTAGTAACCTGACCCGAATTCTCTTCAAACTATTTATAAGATTCATTACCTAACTTAACAAGTATAATATGAATCATGCATCCATTAATTTTGCTAAGTACCTATCTATTAATTTAATATAGGTGGTATAAGTTAAGCTTAAAATTAATTGATTAATAGTTATTTTAAGTTTGCGTTTTGCTAGGGCGGTTCATACGGCGATTTACATGATAAAATTTCCAAGTTTCAGCTTTTTTTAAAATATTGCGAACGCATTGTGAATACATAAAATTCGATATAATACAAGGAAGATTAATAAAATCTTTTGTGAAACGAAGTAGTGGGCGGTCATTAAACCATAAGATAACATCAACCAGATCCATTATTCTTAAGTAGCAAGCAGAACTTTAATAGCTTTATACAAACAGAGGTCAGAACAGTTTTATCTTGTAATAAAAGATACTCCTGATGAATAATTCCAAGTTTTGTATTGAAATGATAGTCCGCCAAAGATATCATCGGGTTATTAAAAAATATTATAAAAATATATATTAATAAACCATGAAAAGTAGATAACATGGTGAACACACACCATGAATTGCCAGCTTCAAATTTCTCTTAAATGAATTGGATAAAAATGTCTCATGTAGGTAGTAAATGCAAATAGAATAATTTGTTGTATTAAACAATAGTTTTAATAGTGTAAAATACCTAGTATTATTCATAAAATATGCACTTTTATATAATTACAGAACACTTTTCAGTGTAAATAATAAGCTTAGTTCACAGTTAACACGTCTAGGTAATGGTTGACAAAGTAATGAATTTTTTATGTAAATGTTCTATGTAAATTACCATTAAAGTTAATCTTCCTCGTGCGTAGGATTACCATACATAATTCAAATATTTTCTAACGCGAGAATTGTTCTTAAAATTCCTGTTGGTGAGGATAACTGCGATGTTGAGGCAATTAAAATAGCTTGATGGCGCACATACATGAGATTCAGCTTTTACCGACTTCTTTCGACGTTGTGAAATTCTCCTAAAGGCCCTCCGCCCTAGGAATGGCGAAGGGTTATCGAGAACTCGTTATTAGCATACATATATAACACAGTGTTCCTTCAGACAACCTATCGCTATTCGTTGAAGGTATGGGATTCCCTCGTGTATTCGCTACCTACATCATAATAGTTAATGATATAATAACTACTACTAGTCCTTCAACTATTTTATTCTCGACCGTAGAAATAAAACATGCGCCTCATTTTGAACAATTATGGAACTGTTGCTGTATAGGTACTATGCAGTACATAATTTTCAGTAATATGTTTGGTCTGTACTGATTGAATCATCTGATTCGACTGTTATCCTGTTTTATAATGTATGTATGTCCTGTTTCTCTCATTCATCTCAAGCAGACGTCATGTCAGAATTTATAATAATTCATTTATTTGTTTGTTTACACCCAGGCAATCATGTTCATATTTAAGAATCATCTACTAGTATGCTTTTCATCCCTCCTCATCAAACGTAATTCCGTTATTTTTTTTTATTTTATTGTTCTAGTAGAATCAGAAAATAATGCTAGTGCGTCAAAAAATAATAATAATTTACGTAAAAAATACGTTACAAAAATACGTAATTTACACAAAACGTGTTACAAGCACTGGGGTCGTTTAATGTCGACACTTACTAGCCGTGCTTAAAAACTGACGGGTATCATTTGTTTTGTTATGCCTTTTCGCCGTTTTTATTTATCTGCAACTTGGCTGTTTATGGTAACATTTTCTGAGTAATCCCAGACTGATGCACATTACAATGTGCCAATTTTTGAATAAATGCAAATGATCGGAAGCCAGCCGGAAAAGTATCAGCATACTGCGTTTCAATAAAAACAATTAGTCCTAGATACTCCGAATTTATCGTATGAATCCTAGTTCTCGCTAGTCACAGCAATTCTAAATATAAAATCTCCAATTTACACAATTTCAACAATCTGGCTTCATTTCAGTGTCCCAAGTTACAGGGTTGCGTTATTCGGAAGCCGCCGTGAATTTATTAATAGAATAAATAAATATTTTTAATATCAGTCATCAGAACTGTGTCATCTTTGTCCGTTGGTCTATTAAAGTAGGCCTATTAAAATTTGTTTTAATATTAGTTTTAAGAATGTTATTATTATTAAGTGAAAAGTGTATGGAGAACATAGTGATCTGTAAATACAGGATTTTCCAACTGCAGACACCATTCTCTTAACTATGGAAATGGTGATGTTAATATTTCATTGTGATAAGGAGAAAAATAAAGATTTTTATTATTATCTCCTTTATTCATCTTATAATTCTTATCTAATTTAAATTTATAAATATAATTTAAAAAAATACATTTATAAATATAAAAAAATAGAGACCAACCGGTATCGGGTCCAAGCTACCGGCGGTTAGGGCTCCAGAGAGAGGAACCTCCTCACAATGCGAGCCGTATCAAGGAGTACCGCCCTCTACAACAAGCCCTTGATCCGGCCTCCCAACGAGTGCCTTTGAAGATGTTGGTCAATCTTGGCTCTTGGCTATTAAGCCATTGGCCGAAACGACTATTGGCACTATGACTGCTGAGTCCACATCCCACATGTCGACGACCTCGTGTGCCAATTCAAGATATTTAATTTGTTTATCTTTCTCGGCTTTCACGAGATTCTCGTCATGAGGGATGGTAACATCAACAATTACAGTGCGGCGCGCTGACCGATCTATCAGCACTATATCATGCTTATTGGCAACAATAGTCCTATCAGTAATGATAGATCGGTCCCAGTACAAAGTGACACGACCATTTTCGAGAACTGGGTCGGGCACATACCAGTATTATTATTATTATACAAATAACCCCGTGCAGCTATGCAGTGTAATTATCTTATTTGTTTAGCATCCGGGTACACTAGCGTGCCTGGACGTTGATTAGTTTACCAACAATCCAGGAAATAATAAATTGATTGGGGTTTAAAAAATATTCATGGTGTGTATGTGCTTAGCCTTGAATCAAACCCAGGACTTCACGCTCAGCTGCCTCGGTTGTAACCTCTGTAATTACCAATATTTTATACAAATAACCCCGAGAGTGAGTGAAAAATAATAAAATGTAGAAACATTTTGTTATTCGTGATGTATAAACGGTGATACTATTTAAAAAAAATCTCGTCGTCATCCCAAAACACGAAACACACGTCCCCACTGCTCGCGAACCAAACATTGTCAAAAACCTACTGTACAATGTACTACATCGGATGGTCCTGCGGCGTGTTAGAGCGCGACAGCCTGGTACACATAACACGCGGCTGCGTCGCAAACCAATAATGTTCGAGGGTCTGTCGCGAATAATGGACTACTCATAATGGTAACATTAAAAACTATGTCATATGGTCATAGACACATTTTATAATGTTCCTGTGCAGCACGAAAAAGGCCGGCAACGCTCTTGTGACACTTCTGGTGTTGCGGGTGTCCATGGGCGTTAATTACGTTTTTCATTATTTATGTATTTGTAATTATGAAACTTAAAATTATTAATGATAGTTGATGTTAAAGCCATATCTATGTGACATCATGGGGTGTGAATATGGACAATCTATGATTAATCGGTGGTGGAAATGATGGATTACAATATAAGGCACCTAAATGTTGCCCGAAAGCCCGTAATATCCCCATCTCTTTATGTTTTAATTTGAATAAGCCTTAAATATTACTCTTGAGGTATTATTAAAGACTGGTAGTGAACACTTTAATAATACTCTTAGATGATATAATAAATTTAAAACACGAACCTAATATCACGGTGAAGTGGCAATCCTTTATGCCTTCAGATGAATTACTCCCTTGTGCGTTTACTCATACAAAGCCCCGGGACTCGCTATTTCTGTCGTAAAATCTAAGCACTCGAAGGCGAGGCCTATAAAAGTCAAATGCCCGGATTAACATTTTATAATTACAATTTTATGCAAATGCGTAAAAATACTATTTATCTCAATCGAATATCTATGTAGTAATCTATATCTGATAAATATATGTAGTGGTTAAAACTTGTTTCATTTACTATAGTGTGATATACGTTGTGAATACCTAGGAAAATTACCTTCTGTATAGCCATGCAATAGAGAAGTAGAAGACATATTAAGTACAATATATGCTAGGCAAAGAGTAAATAGATCAGATACGTAAAACAGAGCTCGAAGATACACGGAGTCTTTTGGTCCAGAGTCAGTGTAGTCGATTCGCTATCAAGGTTTATCAAGTTTTTTCCCCCATCTTTGTGGTCTGCCGCAACGCCGTCCAGCCATGTCAGGGCCCTAAATAATAGAAATTGGGCCCACAATTCATCAGGCGTATGGCACCTACATCAGTGATTCGTATTTTGGAGACTAGTGTGGATTTCGAACATGATTTGATAATTTTGCTCAATAACTCCGGTGTTTTTACGCGTTTTCTTTCTGTTTGGGTCCAGTCTTTCTTCAATTAAAAGTGTTGTTTCTGATGGTATTTTTTTGAGTTTATTTGGTTGTTGCTTTATTTTTTACGATCCAAATGCTGTTAACAATATTATTAATATTATATTGTTCTATAACATCATCGGTTCTAAAACTCTTTTTGAATTCTAAGTGAAATACTTTTTTAATTCCTATAAGCGATTCTTTGTTTATTCTTTTTTAAATGTTATCGGTAAACATATCTTTTCTGTGTAATTTTATACCAAAAAATAATCTATTCTATTAAAGTGTATAGTCATAATTAAAGGGGAATGTCCACTCTCCTAAGTGTGTGGTCCAGAGAGGACAGCAAAAATTTGTATAATACTTTAGTGTTTCAGAATTTCAATGTTATTAAATATCTTAAAAATATATTTAAAATACTGCCATTGTTTTGGAAAGTGTAAAAAACAACATTCTGAGTTTATTTTACAATGTGAAAATGTCCGACTCGGATAAATCAAGCATTTTATATATATTCTAAGCTTTGGAAAGTGTAAAGCTTAACGACCAATAAGTTATATTTAATTCTATTTACTAGGAAGACAAATATATTTTGTTGTCATTATACATAATCAAAATATCATCAAGAAATTGCGCAAGAGGTATTATATTTGTCTCATATCTAGCCCAACCTATATAGATATACCAAAGCACTGTCATGGTGTGGGCGCAGCAACCTACCATGCTTTTTCTGACCATGCAGTTGCAGCAATATTGTTGGAATGCTTCTCTGCCGCTGTAATTATTATAATTAAAATATATACAAAATACACTTTACGGCTTATATGCCTGCTTTGAATTTTGGCCCGCAAAAGCCTACAGTTTTCATTTAATAATCCACCGGGTAGGTTGCTATTGTCTTCTCTACTAATTCAATAGTATATGTATTGTCAAAGTCATTGTTGATAGTGAGCACTGAGTCGTAACACAAAGCCAAAGTCGTCGTTGAAAATCAGAATCAAGTCCATGTAACAAAGCCAGTAGTTCGTTACAAAAGAAATCGGAGAATTATTAAAACACATCCACATTACGCGAAGGCAACAAAGCGAAGTGACAAATGACCGATGACATATTGATGGATTTGATAAAATGTCAAACTAGTGCTGTCATTACGAAAAAAATAAATAACACGATATCGATTCGAAACGATTAATTGATTTTTCATTACTTTGGAGGTTTTGCAGGAAAAATATCTTAGTTTTATTTTCATAAACCGTTTTTATTCATTGATGTAACTACATTTTAGCAAACTCAAAAGTATGTATTTTTCGTTGATAGAAAAACTTGTTAAACTTAAAAGCTGGCAACATTATGACATTTAACGTTTTTGATGTATTTAAATAAATGTACTTTTTTCATGCGAAATATAATTGAAATAGTGGCACCACGGAGTAAATAAAAGAGTAGCACCCGTCTAAATAAGCGTAAAATTCATATTATTAGGTATCTAAATGTATGTACGGCATCATTTTCTTCTATTGTAATGTCCGCAGTAGTCCCAAAACAGGTACTCCTTTGATTTGATTAATGACATTAGTTACATTCATTTTAGTGATCTGTATTTTCTCTTTATTTTTCTCGAGTTTAGCATATAGATAATAGAACCATTAATTCTAGTACTTCAATGATTATACTAAAATGTTGAAAGATACGTCATAAATACATTATCCGTTTAGTTCTTTAATGACGCGATCAATAGTGATTCTTTTTTTAACCATGTCTACGAAGTTGCAATCAATCGATGTAGATGTCCATGATATGAAGGTCATATTTTGATATTATTTGCGTAGCCTTTCATTTTCTCATAATATCTTGATAAATAGTAGTTGACGCAGGTACGTCAGATATTGTTCACGTAGTAGCATATACGTACGACAACGATTTGATTAAAAAAAAATAAGTTTGCGAGAATTTTAATTTACCACAGTGATTAATTAATATTTGACCATTTACTTGGGGTTATACTAGACAGTACAACAAGGTATAACAGTTTTCCCGCACCGGGGATTGAACCCAGAATTTAACTGTCACCAGCGGCGCCTGCAGCACTTAGAGCGATGAACCAAATTTCAAAATACGAAGAAATAATAGTCATTAACAAACAAAAAATTAAAACAAATAAAATACGTCGATAACTCGAAAAAATTCGTTGGACACGGGTAAAAAATACAAAGGAAACTTTCCCCTCACTCTACACAATTTGCACACTTTAACTTGCAACTATCCTATTTCTCGTGTATAATAGAATATATTTTTGAAGTAATTCCTCATACATAACGTACCCTTTTGTTCAAATAAGAACCCATTATTGGTGACATTCTAAATTAGTTTTCCATAATATAATTAGTGTAAAGTATAGTTAGTTAAAGTACTAGTCTAAAGTATGAAAGAGACAGGCTACAACTACTATTTATTACTAAACGCTACTAAAACAAAATGTCTTAAGTTCTCCTTGCCAAATATACCCCAAGTAAGCTTAAACATAATGCTTGATGGCAATGAACTTGATTTAATAAACGAAACAGTGTTCTTAGGTATTACAATAGATTCGAAGCTGCAATAAGGTCCGCACATCACAGCTCTATCGAAGAGACTAAGTTCTGCGGCTTTTGCAGTCAGAAAAAATAGACAGTTAACAGATATACCTACTGCCCGAATGGTATATTTCGCATACTTTCATAGCATTATGTCTTATGGCATTCTGTTGTGGGGATCAGCGACGGATGTAGAATCAATATTTGTATTACAGAAGAGGGCGATCCGTGCGATCTATAATATAGGCCCACGCGAGGTCTTTACGAGTCTTTTTTAAAGAAATTGATATTTTAACATTACCGTCTCTCTACATTCTAGAAAATCTAATGTTCGTTCGGAAGAACCTTCACATGTTTAGTATCAATAGCGACGTTCACAACATTAATACTAGAAATAAACACTAAATAGTGGTGCCAACATTTTGATTGACTAAAACAAATAAATAATTTTTAGGATACGGTGTACGCTTCTATAACAAGCTACCGAAAACTGTAACCGATCTTACGGTAAGAAATTTAAAATCCACGTCAAATCTGTTCTCACAAAGAAAGCATATTATAGGATCAAAGACTATGTTGACGATAGAGACGTGTGGCGTTAAATATCTTCTACACATGTGGCTTCCCTGGTTATCCATTGTGTCTACTAATTCTATTTTACATTAGATTCGCTTTACATATACGGACATTCTTGATGTTTCAATATTTTGTATTGTTTTTTTGTATTTTTTTTTGTTTCTGTTTTATCCGCTTTGATCTGTTTATGCCGTTTTTATTTTATATTCGAAACACTTGTTTAAATCATGTTGTATTGCCTCATTATGTAAGTAGCGTTCTATTAAGTTTGTATTTTGTCTTATATAATGCATGTTAATTTAAGATTTTAATTTTAATTTTTTTTTTTTGAAAAGATTATCCATGGAATTTCTTGCCGGTCTCTTCTCCATAGAACCTACCACCACCTTTGGAACCGTGCGCCTAGAGTCTCGACTTTTTAAAAGTGCCTGAAAAGGCCTACTTGTAATAAAAAACTTTGACTTTGAGGCGAAGGTGCAATAGATTGTTATAGGAATCACAACAGATTACTTCTGAAACTTATCCCGATATAATCACACTTTGCCAACATACCTCAAGAGGTAGCTCAATTGAACTTGAGTTTAGCTGGCTAATTAAACCCGAAATGCATAAATCAAAGAGGCGTGCTCTTTGATTTATGCATTTCGGGTTTAATTCACTGGTGATCCGGTACGAACATGACAGAAGAATTAATAAGACCGTGAATCGGAAAACACCATGATTATTAGTTCGAAAATTGATCGGATGGACCATAGTAATTTACATTAAAATCACTCGAAATAGTGGAATTCTTTTTATCATTTAAAGTTGGCGGTATTTTACTAAATTTAGGACAATTTCAACATTTTGAAATTAATTCAATTGTATTTATTTAAAGTTTAAAAAATGTTCCCTCCTTATGACTCGTTGATAAAGAAGGAATTGTTTAGTGAACTGGAAATAGCATGCATTCACGAATGCGGAAATAACGCAAGCAACTAAACAATAGAAGTGCAGTATACCATAGCGTGATAGCGATTTATGTTATCAATCAGATGGTGATATGAAGTTGCTCGTACAGCTAAATGGTTACCCTCTTACTTCACTATGGATTTAAATCTAGAAAATCGTGGCTACAATCTGTAGGTATACATTTCAAGCAATATATATGAATATATTATACATATCTATAGTATAATATAACATTGGTCTCTTTACATCTGGCAAATTTAAATCAAGAGAAACTAGGTCAGAGTTCATCTAAAAGTACACATCGATCCCAACGAATTATTAAATACTCGTCGTATACACAGAGTATGTTTGGACCCGCCCAAGCTTAAACAAGTTGATTATACATCTGTTACCAGACCATATGTTTGCTCAAAGAATTATACCTGATTTCTTATCAACTACTTTTCAAACGACTGGATTGTGACTGGAGTTTTTTATGGTTTTGAAAACTCACAATAAATAAGACTCTTTACTGACCGAAATTTTGTGTGTGTTTCATGACGGACAACGTACAACCTTTTTTGTAAGCAGTGCGGTTTCTTTTCTAAATCAGTAGAATCAAAGTAAATCTTCGTTTCTTTCCCTGGACCATTTCATTATTAAGTTTCTGTTAGTCGTTTGAGTGTTTGTAAATGTGTAGCGTCTGTGGTGCTGTGATGTGATTTTCTGTATAATAGGTTTCAGATTCCGACTAAGGTCACTAATGCACAAAAAACGCTGTCGTGTTGCATTTATTTTCAAAGAAACTATGTGTAAACAGTCATACATTAATTTTCTCGCTGTATTATTTGGGGTATGTTTATAAGAACACTGCAGGTTCAAAATAAATTTTCAAAAATATTAAATTAGCTTTGGTTTTCACACATATCGAAATGAAACAGGATAACCGTTTCACTCGCGTTCCACCATTTTACACGCATAATGTTGCAAGTATCGGGTGTAGGAATGCTGGCAATGGTTGCACAATAGAAACTGAAAGCGCCAAGCGTAATATTGCTTTAAAAAGATAGCTGTTATGAGATACCCCACCAATCTCTAACGGAATTAAAATTTATAGTTAGATGGGATTACAGAACTGTAATCTTTTAAAATGTAATAAAGAAATCAATTCCCTTTAATCGCAACTACACCTAACAATTTAATAATCGAACGAATGACTCGTGACAACGTAATAGACAATAATGGCGCTTGAAAGAGGAAGATTATATCGTTATTATGTGGAAAAATTGCCATAAGTGCTAATCGATTATTGTCACATTTATAGGTACTGGAACAAAGTTTTATAAGACATCATTTTTAACACAACCTACGAGACCAGGTATATAAATATTTAGACGATAATATCTGTATGTTAAAACATCGGAAAAGTAGTTTGTGATATTTAAAATATGGACTACAAAGATTAACGTTTGAACAGGCCGTACTATATAATATGTTACTGTAAAAGACGGAATATTGGTTAATCTAAGAATATAAAAATTTTCTCAACTATGGGTAGTATGTATATAGGATTATGAATAAATAATAAAAAAGTTCGTTCTTTAGTAAGTGATTTTGTAATTCGCTGCTTCGTTAATCGGTTTTCCAACCGAACGGTTGTTTTATGCATATTTCACCACCAGAATCATTCACTGACAAATACCTCATTGACGGTATCGGTAGGTATTTGTTGTATAGTTTTTACGGAAATCCCTCAAGCGGGGTCATTTCTTCTTTGAAATCATCATAGCCATTGAGACATGAACGGAGAAAACGATAAAAAGTCGAACACCCATACCAACACTATACAGTGTTACAAGTCACATTCTCACATGTTGAAACAGTATCTCAATCTAATCAAGTACAGCATGCCGAAAGAAAAAAATATTACTAGTGATAAAGAGACGCAAAATATTAGAGTCTGGGACGCATAAAAGTTAAGTTGGTACTCGAGCCACTTACAAATTGAAGTAATCTACGATAAAGTGACGTATAAAAGCAGATGGACAAAATTGTCCTCATTAAACGAAGTGACACAGATTGCAAGGATTTCAGTCTTGACTAGAGTGGCGATATAGACTGTGAATGTGGCAACAACTAACTCTGAAACAAGTTCGAGCTTCCGAGCTTGCTTAGTTTCGGTCCATGTAAAACAAAAACGTTTCTTGTACAAGCATTCTGTTGACCTGTTGAAAGATTATCTACTGGCGAAAGGTTTCGTCTTTGCCGAGTTCATAAACGAACCATTCTGGGAGAAAATCTATGTGGAATCGACTATTTACCAGAGATTTTTTAACAAGGTCTGTTCTGGGTGGATATTGGCCTCTTAAAGAGTTTAGCAGCATAACCGAGAAAAAACACATGATAATTATATCCAAGGATATATACTGTACCTTTTGAGTCTTTCAAAACCCTTAAAGCCATTAGACTAATTTGCGTGGTTGTTAGTGTAACCCTAGCAAATAGACAAAATCATAACAAATCATTTATCTTGAAAAAACAAAACACAGGTCTTCCTTTTATTTGCAATGATAGATCGAATTGTAATTTGATGATGTCTGATAGAATGTTATTATTTGTTTCAGAGTCCGTGTGGAGTATTACGTAAACGAGAACACTTTCAAAGAAAGACTGCAACTATATTTTATAAAAAATCAACGATCGAGTAAGTAATGTCACTGACTTCGACGTCTATTTTAACGACATGGGGCAATTTCATTGAAAATGTAATACCTAGTAAAATTCTTGATCTACATATATACGATTATAACAAATGTCAGCCGTAATCATTTCTTAGATACCCTACTCACAGAACTCGGTTCGTGTCGAATTTTCTATGAGGTGATCATCCGTCATCCTAAAACTTTTTTTGTATGAGGATAAATAATTTCGTGTAGTAATGAAACGCATGTTGATTTATTCTTTTATATTTATTGATTAAAGTGGTAATATTAGTTATTCCTCGTCTAACGAGAATACTAAGAAATACAAAAATATAAAAAATTTAACGTCAATATTTTTAGTTGTTGCGTTGAAATCTTACTAAACAACTGACACAACGACTTTATAGAGTATATGCTGCACTTGCAAATGCTATATTCATAAAATTCTTCAAAACAACACGAGAAAACAAAAAGAACTTGTGTTTTCGAATTTGAGTGATCGACCGGATTTGCAAAATTTTATTTCTTAACCCGATATTAACTACTACTTTAATTAATATTTAAATCAGCGTTACTAATAGGATTAAATCAGCTTTCATGTTTACAATGGTATAACTTTTTACTTATTAAAACTCATTATATAGACGCACTGTAGTAAAACACTTATTGAGTTTCACGCATTTGCATTATAACTTCGACCGTAACTTGAATAAAATGAAAAAAAAAATCGAAGCATCCACTTTTTATTATGATTTCGTAATTGCGGTTAGATTTGGTTTAACAAGTTCGTCTGTAATAAATAACTTGCTTTTGTAATCTACAATACGATAATAATTGCAACCTACTAAAGGGCCCAAAAAAAAAAAAAAAAAAAAAGAAAAAAAAGATGATTGTTCTCGCATAATAGAGTAAATTTGGCGTTTACCAAACGTAAAACCTCGTAAATGCGGTGGACTTTATTATATATACTATGTATACATGAAATGGTTTGATGTGAAACTAAACATATGGGTCTTAAAAGCAACATTCATAGCTACATTGGTCGCATTTAACGTCATACTCAATTATAATACCGGTCGATTGATTTCTTGGAAATAGAACTGCATCAGTGATTGACAATAAAATAAAAGCCTTTATAACCTTAATAAAATTTTGATTCTGTTTCAGGTTTACGCATTAGAATAGCTAACTTATTTTTCAAACTTTTGACATGTGTGTTGTATATTTGCCGAGTTTGCGCTGATGGAGAACCCATTTCCGCTTCCTGGTAAGTTTAATTCATAGCACAGCGGCATTTCTAGTATTAAATCAATTTTATCAAAGAATGAATTCTTTGTAAGTTTATGAATAATGCGGCTGAGCTACAAGATGTCACATATGAATTTCTCCAGTGTTAGCTTTCATGATAGTCAGATAGACAAATTCAAGCATAGCTACATAGGTTTTGAAGCTTGTACTAATATAATAACAGGATCCAGAAATTGCAAGGCTTCGGGTTTTGGTGTCGTTGAAAGATTCTTGATAACAGGAGATATTGGCATGATCGTGAGGCACAATTACTTGTCTTTTGTACTCGGCAGATACTGAACAGTGAGAAGTGAGAGGTCTTTAAAAGTTTTAATATACCCGGAATATTAGGTGATTATAAAATGTGGAAAGAAAAATTTACTAATAAATCGGATCCAAGGAAAGATCGTGTGGCGTACTGTGGCCAGTCAGTCAGTCGATACCACCATTGCTAACTGACTAATAATTGCCCTATGTCATGAGCGATTCCAAGGAGCTTTTAGCGATACAACAGAATAATATAATAATTTTACTAAAATGGCTTATTGCATTATAGCAGCAGTTAACAAACATGTAAGCAAGGATAATTATAATTATTGATGAGTTAGGTATACGGTCTTGCCCCAGACTATCTTCGGTTCAGTGTAGTAAACAGACTGACAGAGTAACTTTCGCATTTATAAAAGGTTTAACAAAACGCATTTCTAAAACATGTATTTCGCAATTCGTGAACTTCTCAAAGTATACACTTCACAAAATTTAGCTCAGTAATGTTATCTTAATGCGGTTATAAACAAACATTTCCCTTAGGACATTCCATCGATTTTTTAAATTAAAGTTCGATGCCATCGTTCTGGAACTCAATTAGCTTCGATAGGCTCCTAACTAAGTTATTTATAAACTAGCTAAATTGTTTTTCTACATAGAGCAAGCGGGATATATCGGACACCATAGACGTATTGACACACAGTTTTTTTATTTATTAGCGAATAGTCTTGTGTTCGCCATATCTTCTGAATAATAACAATCTTCAAGTTAGTTAGTCTCGGACATTTTTTTATCTCAAATAAAAATAAGATTATGATCAGGCTTTTTTTCTCAATTTATCGGCCTTATCCAATGAATTGGGGTCGGCTCCCAGTGTAGCCAAATGCAGCTGAATATTAGTATTTTACAGGTCGTAATGCGCAACGCTGCCATTACACTACCGATGATTGTATTTACTAATTATTTACATAATCGTTTTCGGAATGATGATTGTACGTGTATCAACTGTATTCTTCCGTAAAACCTCTGCTCGACATCTGGAACAATCCGAATAACACTGTTGAACTATCAAACTAAATTCGATGCTTATTACGAACTTGTAACGAACTTGTAATGCAGTCACTTAAGGGGTGTTATAGTTTGGTTTGATCAGATACACAAAGATTGGCCACTGAAAGTGCAACTTACTTAACCTCGTACGAAGTTGGATCAATCTTCCCTGCGCGACCACGAGCTACTACGAGTCCTAAGTACCATTTTTAAGCTATATCTACGAAATTATTAATTTCATTTGAGAGGCTGTTATTATGGAAAAAATATATACAAACTAGTTGTTGTAGCGACTGATCGCGTAGAAAGATTTTTCACTTCCTAAGGGTATACATTTTGTAGGCTTTATAGTTCCAAGATTTCATGATTAGTTAATGAGTGAGTGGTATTTCGCTTTTATATACGAGTATATACTTAGTTTCAGCTGGAAATAATGTTAAGTTAGTACAATAACACTATACCACAAAAATAATCTTACAGGACAGTATTTTTATATAAGTAGGTGTGCGTAGTAATATGTAGTCTTTATTATTGTATATAGTTTTAAATGTAGTAGAAAGATGCACAAAGAATAATTAAATGTATCATATTTACCTACCTGAATTGCGGTTCCAATGCGATTGCCGTGCAGTGAAAATTATTCAGCGTGGGCGGGTACTTATCTATTTCTTACAGAACGATGCCCTCACTAGAAATCTTCCTGTAGCGTGGGTGCAAATATCTGTGAGCCACGTAAATACTTCGTTCAGTGTGGTTATATATTGTTACTTTGCAGTACCTAACTATGATGTTCAGCTCTCATGGCCGTCCGTAAACTAATTTCCTATGGTCCAATAGTTGTTCCATATCTGTTGCGTATAAGATTCAGCTACAATCGGGCTATAATTTCGCCGTCTCAAAACAACAAAAATAAAACAACTTACACAAATTTTAAAATGATAATAAATTCGAAGTTGTTCCTATTTAATTTATCAAAATATCATGAAAACTTAATATAATTTATAGGATATTTTTTTTAAATCTTTGCCTCTCCTCTAGTATTTCTCCTATATCGTGGGTACAGTTTACAAATATATATGTCACAGGCACACACAACCAGACCCGAAACAACTATCTGTAGATCATAAAAATATTTGTTCCGTGCTGGGATCGAACCCGCGACACGTAGCGCAGAAAACTAATTAATAGCTTAGCCAGTGCGCCAATCGTTTCGTCGAATCATGAAATAAGAATGATGTAAATGAATGACTGATTATGAAACGTTCTGTAAAATTTTAAAGGCTCCGAGTTTCTTTTTTTGTTCAGTTTCGTCTGACCTACCTAACAATCTGCACCACTTTGCCTTCAGAGGTGTACGTTTGGATCGGTACAAATAGTAAACAAATGCTTGTGTTTAGTTGGATATATGTAAAAAAAAAGTAGGATAGTGTAACCAGCTACCTCACGTAATTATTAGTCGCCTTAGATATTGATACGTTTGTCACCCCGGGTCTCCTTAGGAAAATATATGCAATATATATAATAGTGGATCACACATTCTATTGAGATAATACATGAAATGTGCCAACTGCCCGTCGGACAATCGTCTTCGTCCATCTTGTGCTTTTTCGTGTCTCTTATAGCCTCCTTGCAATACTTGTACCTTGTCTACCAACGGTATTAATAAATAACCGACATCATCAGCACGACTACTACCTGGAGAAATTGTGGGTCTACGAGGTTAGGCCGAAATATCAAAAGGGTCAATATAGGGGATTATCGCCAACATAGTACCAATATGGCAATATTAGTAGTTAGTAATAATAACTAGGTTGTATATACATATATATATTATGGAAATCTAAAATAAATAAAAATTATCAGTTCTAAGAATATAGTTCGAATTAAGTTTTTGTATTTTCTCTTTGAATTTTAATATATTCCATGCAATATTATAATGTTAAAAATACTGAAACTTTGTAGTTTTACCCAGATAGGTACCCACTTAAGGAGTCTCTCCAAAACTTTTTTATTTAACTCTACTCGGAATTTGATAAATTTAGTTTTTAAGACCTAAGTTAATCTTTTTGTAGAATCTGTAGAAACATACAATGTATCGAACAATTTATTCTATGACATATTTTTTACAGTTACGGCTGCAAGGCTGGAAATAAGACTGAATTCGAATATTCGGCTAACTTGACAGAAGAGGAATTTCAAGAGCACCCGATAATTAATTGGGACGGAATAATATGGGTCAATAGACCTCTGTACTTGTGGGTTGTGCAAGTCATATTAGCTATGATATCCTTTACGGAAGCCATACTACTTGCTTATTTAGGCTATAAGGTAAATTAATTTCGTCACAAACAGAATTCGAGTTACCCAATAAAGACAAAGGCTAAATGTACATAGGTGTACAACGATACACCGCAATCCTTTTTACTCAAATAATAAAAGAAATATTTCTAACTTTGCACAAATTTTGTGTGACGTAAAAATGGGTGGCCTCTTTCGCTTCTTATTGTTTGCCTTTTATTGTTAGAAGAGTAAGCAAACTGAAAACTATATTGACATCAATATATACAAGTAATTTTTACGAGTAAGTTTGCGTTAGATTTTATTGAGTCTTAACATTGTTTATTCTTATCAGTTTATTTTTTATTTTCAGGGTAATATCTGGCAACAAGTTTTATCGTTTCACTTCATATTGGAAATGGTGAATACAATACCTTTTGCATTAACGGTAAGTCATTATGGTTCTTTAGTATGAAATGTACCTTCTTGTAATAATAATAATTAAGTAGTAATTTTTCCAAAGCCCAAAATTTTTGAAAAATAACTTACCTGAGGTTTATCTTACTTTAGAACCAGCTATGGCGGTTAAGCTTAAAGCAAATTTTTAGGGTATCTTACCTGGAAAGGGAATAAAACAACTAAATATCGCTTTTGCGTTCGTCTGTCTTTGTAACAGAGGTTCGTCTCGAATAGGGTTTGTCTTGTCAATGACACATATATATTTTTATACATCCTATAATCTCATCTATTTGCGTAGCTTTTAAAAGATAGTACATTAGCCTATTTAATATTGATTTCAGTTGCCGTTTCCGCCGCTCAGAAATCTTTTCATACCAGTGTTTCTCAACTGTTGGTTGGCAAAAAGATCCCTCGAGAACATGTTTGTAAGTATTGTTTGTTGTTTTAACTGAATAAGTAGATGTTCCGGAAAATGTACCACAACATAATACATTTAAGAGAACGAAAACGTTCAAACCGCAAAAAAAATAACTTAACAACATAACGTAGAATCTCGCCTTTATTCCTCCTAGAGTTCGGAAGAGTACGTACATTATTGTACATTCACACACATCGAGGCTCGCCCACTATGACATGCGTGAGTGTACAATAGTACATTTCTGCCTAACCCTTCTAGGAAAATACTGTTTTGTAAAAATCATGAATACTAATCTCACATCACCACCTCCAAGAGTACTGAAATGATAATGAAAACTATAATTTATGAGACCGATAATAATAAATAATGATAATAATATAAAAATAATATAATTATAAGATAATAAATTAGGGACTAGATATTCTGTCAGATAGACGTTTGCTATAGTATTTCTATCTCACGAAAACGTGTCCGTGACTTTTAAGTCTATGACTATAAAGGTTAAAATGGAATAATTTATCAGCCTTCGTGAGATAGAATAACTATAACAGAAATCAAATGTTGTTACTATTATAAAAACGTCAAAATCCTACTAATTCAAAATAACTGTATTAATACATACAATTATTATTTTTCTGCAATATTTGTCTTACGTAGTAGTAATAATAGTATTATTTAACACATATACACAACTCACTTTCTATATTAGTCAGTTAAGACTTAACAATAACAAATGTATAAATATAATATCTCAAAAAGATCACTCGTGCGAAAAAATATACGAATAGTTTATTTTTAAAATGTTCTATCTGAAAATCCAATAATACTTTAAGATAATAATTGAATTAAGTAACTTATTCAAGTTCTGCCAATTCGTTATTTTATAATAGTGTTTATTTTCTTTATATTTCAGAATGATCTCCACAGGGCTATGCAAAAATCCCAATCAGCGTTATCACAACAATTGATGATACTATGTGTTACTCTACTATGTCTTGTTTTCACAAGGTAAGTAATATTTACAAAATACCCAAACTCGGAAGTAGAGTAGAAAATTTATTTCTTAATTACTTACCGGTCTGACCGTGCAGAACGTCTAATCGGCCTGTGGACCCCTCACGTTATCAAGGGTTTTAAAAACCCTTTTCCTATTCCATCATCTTTATGCATTTTTTTTCGTATAATATACCCAGTCGTTAAATGGATCAAAATTCGCTTTCTGACTACGTTCCAAATCTCATTTCATACAAACCCCTACATCAGAAACTTCGACTTAGATTGCATTCATTAACCATATTTTTTCTTGCATGTAGAACATAAAAGTAAATATAACTATTTTTAATCATTGTTGTGCGTGTTTTAGTTGCACACGTCAACAAATACACTGTAATCTTCCGTCTGATAACTTTTTACCTATTGTTAAATGACCGCAATATCTTTGAATAATTTAATATCATTATGCACTTTCAGTGTTTGCGGCATCCAACACTTTCAACGAGCTGGACACCGGCACTTAAACTTATTTCAAGCTACATACTTCGTTGTGGTTACATTTTCAACGGTGGGCTACGGTGACTTTGTACCAGACATTTGGCCGTCACAACTTTTTATGGTGATAATGATAGGAGTGGCACTTGTTGTCTTACCTACGCAGGTAAATACATTACTAGAATCAATTAAGAACAATTTATGGTGTTTTAAATATTAGACAAGTTTATGACACTAAGATAGTATAAATTATAATACAATAAGTACGTAATTTTCATATTAACTATTAGGTGAAGTAAAATGAAACATATAATGGATAATATTGTGTAACGATTGTTATGATGATTATAATTTAAAACAGAAATAATCCCACTTGCTGACCTGATAAATCTTATTCAGTCATTGAAATTCGTTCTTTTCAATTTGACAAACACGTTTTGTAATATATTATATATAATAACAAATTCAAATTAAGTTTAATAAAATAGTAAGTTAGTGTAATAAAGTTTCCTATTATTGAAGAATACGTACTCTGTGTTTCTTATACTTCTAGATTGGCAATCTCGAATCCATAACCTAAGAAACATTCCTACCGTTTGTGCAGAGGAAACAAATTAATTGGTCGCGTTAATTGCTATACTTTATTTGTGTCTACGACAACACTGGTATCATAACACAATATTATATTTTTGTGTGTGCAAATTGAACGTAGTAAAAGACACACGCCTCAAGCATCCAATTTGTAATAAAGCAGATAGTTCTCAGAAGATTTTCACTTGTAACATAATTTTTACCAGCTTTTAGACAAAACTCGATTAGTGGTGGTGGCTGAATTTGTGTTATATGTACAACCTTTTGCCATTAATCGGTACGATATTGTATGTGAGACTGACTTTACAAAATACAAACAATTTAGACTTAATTTTGTGTCCTTGTTAGATGTAAGACTGTTGTGGGATTTGATTATTAAGATGGTTTATCATATAGGTGCTATATGAAATATTGTTTTAACTTTAAAATAATACAGTGAAATTATTAAAATGCTTTCAGTTCGAACAACTCGCATTTACATGGATGGAAAGACAAAAACTTGGCGGTTCCTACTCGTCACATCGTGCACAATCAGAAAAGCATGTTGTAGTGTGCTCTACAACCCTACACGCTGATACGATTATGGATTTTTTAAATGAATTTTATGCGCATCCTCTTCTACAAGACTACTATGTGGTATTGTTGTCTCCAATGGAACTAGACACGACGATGAGAATGATACTACAGGTGACGCTAATATATGTTTTTAATTGAAGAGAATTATCACACTTCTGTAGTTGTCGTTTTGCCAGTGCCAAGCCAAATCCATTCAAATGTAGTACTACTAAAAACATTTATCAAAATAAGGCTCATGTAAATTGAACTTCCATATTACTACCTCAACGGTGCTTTTAATGATAAGAATCAGGTATATTGCTGTAAGAACTCTGCAACTATAACTAAAAATATATTTTTTTAATATTTAATGGTAGTTTTACAACTCGGTTATTGGGTTGATATTTCATTAAAATAATTTATTTTTTATTATTACTATAATTTCACGAAATCACGAGACCCGGTGTTTAGTTTTCTATAAATGCAACTACACCTAACGATTCAGTTACCGACTTTTAGCGAAAACCCTCGCGCGATTTCACTTAAATAAGAAAAATATCACGTTCCTACGATGACAGTTAAACTTAATTTCAGGTTCCAATATGGGCCCAGAGAGTAATTTATATACAAGGTTCCTGCTTAAAAGACACTGATCTAATTAGAGCACGAATGAACGAAGCGGAGGCGTGTTTCATATTGGCTGCTAGAAATTATGCAGATAAAACGGCAGCGGATGAACATACCATACTGAGGTAAGAAGCCAGTCTCAACTGTATCAGAAGAAAAGAGACACGGTACTTTAAACAAAAAATGGGATAGTGACATTAATATCGGTGATGGTCAATACTAGTAATGACGGTGCAAAAGTAATACATATTTCACAGGTTTTAGATAAAATAAACGGTGAACAATTAATACTAATTAAATATTCCATTCATCAATCAAACCCTTCTCAATAGATTTGTGTATAAGGAGTTACTAAAAAAATATTGCCAGTGGAATATATTATCATATTTTTTCAGATCTTGGGCTGTTAAAGATTTTGCACCTGCAGTGCCGCAATACGTGCAGATTTTTAGACCAGAAAATAAATTACATGTCAAGTTTGCAGAATTTGTTGTTTGCGAAGACGAATTTAAATATGCTCTTTTAGCGAACAACTGCACATGCCCGGGAGCTTCTACGCTTGTTACTCTTCTTCTCCATACTAGTCGGGGACAGTAAGTTCGAATCTAATCTCAGTTTGTTTTTCAATTAATTGATTTCGATATAATTATTTTTTATCTTCACGTGTTTTTAGGGAAGGCCAGCAATCACCCGAAGAATGGCATCGACTTTATGGAAAGTGCTCAGGAAACGAAATCTACCACATAGTCTTGGGTGACAGTCGATTTTTTGGCGAGTATGAAGGAAAAAGTTTCACCTACGCTAGTTTTCATTCACATAGAAAGTATGAGTCGATTTATTTTTCATTGATTTTTATAACCTGATGTTCGTAATTGTTATTTAAAAATTGATTTCTGTCAAGGTATGGCGTAGCCTTAGTTGGAGTACGCCCAGCTGAGTTACCAGAATTTTATGAAGAGACTATTCTTTTGAATCCCGGTCCTCGTCATATTATGAAAAGTAGTGACACATGCTATTATATGAGCATCACCAAAGAAGAGAATTCAGCGTTTGTTGTGTCCGAAAAACAAACGGAACAGAAACCAACAATACCGAAAGATCAAACTGCATGTAGCCTACTTTCCAATGAGAAGAAACCAGGTGACGCAGAGGAGGGTTCTGGCCAGCAGAAAAAACCAGACGGTAGTAGCGTCGCTAAATACGAACTTCCACAAGTGATTCTCCAAGCTCCCGCGAGTTCCACACCAAAAGCATCGCCATCACGCATCAACCAAGCTAATACTGTATCATCCGCTAATTTTACTGTCACTAGCTGTGAGTGTCACAGTTGGTAAAAGCCGAGGTAGACTGAACGCATATTATAACCAACATGCGTTCGGGCTACTTTATATTTGGGTTTGCTTATTGCTCGTTGTCTTTATTGGCCTCATTTATTACTTATTCAGAAGACTGATTATTACATGAAAGCAGATCACTCATTTAGAAAAGAAAGTACTATGATAACGAGGCTAATAAGCAAAATACTCATACAAGTAAAGTACACTTCCAGATGTGTTTCTACGGTTTATTACTTCCTTGTTATCGGGTACCTTTTCATGTTCTTGGTAAAGCAGGTATCCAAAAACCAGTTTGTGGCTTGAATGTGCTTCATGTCAAGTAAAGCCATGTCAATTTTTTCAGATAGTCATAACTCTTGGATTTAATTTTCATAAAACTATGCATGTTTCGTTTGTATGATAACATTGCCTTTATTAGTTACATGGGTTTAAGAGAGCAGATCGAATTCAAGTATGATAAAAAACTTAACCAGATGCATGTTTGTGAAACTTTTAAACCATATACAATACAATATTGCGATTATCGGGAAGTGTAGTATACACTTGAGTGCCATTATACAGTATACTTTATTGAAGTTATAAGTTTTTACTCCAAGGAAACTTCCCCTATTTCCATAGCTTTCAAGCTATAAAATTGTGGTAAAAATACATTTTAAATTTTGTGACACACTTCTTGGCAAATAATATTGGCTATATTCATTCCGATTTTTACTGCGGTCATCTATCCGATTTTCAAGCCGTCCGGCGTTTCCTCTGCTCATGAAGAACCTCACCTTTCAGATTAACTCTACGATGATCGAAAGAATGCGGTCCGCCTACTTAAATTTTATTGTACCACTAAAACTTGGTCACCAAATTTTATTTTTAGCTTAATTATCGTATACATTCATCCATCGGCTGCAAATCTCGGCGAGTGTTCTGAGACTCTGCCTAAAGCCAAAGTCTAATTTCCTCGTATTACTATTTAACTTTTTAAGCTTTTACAGTGCCGGGATAAAGGCTCCTTTAATCCTTCAAAACCTCTTCTTGTATTTCTCTAGCTAGTCTTTTGAGAAGGCATGGCCTATGTTTTTCTCGGAGTGGTACCGCCAATTTACTAATTTGCTCTAATAATTCTTCCCACTGTTGGAGACTCGAATAATATATTAATCTTTAATTCAGTTTAAACGAAACCACTTTTTTAATTCTTGTTGAATAAAATTTATGTTCATACAAATCGCACTTACTTATACTATTAAGGATGTATAAGGCACAAGTATTCAGGCAGAGTTAGTAATCATGCATTTGGTTATATTATTCCATCGATGTTGTATTTGTTTACCTATTTATTGTAGATACTAGATGTGTGCAGATTTGGTATTTTACTGTCAATATTGGTAGTTTTTTGGCAATATTTATTTTTTCATGAGCATCACAAAAATGATTTTAAATCCTCCCATAATACAAGACTACTTGTCTTACAAAATAATCGGCTGTATAATATTCATCAATTTGAAATTAAGAAGTAATTTATTGTATTTACTCACACAGCTAAGTATGGCGAGGGCACTTCAACCTCAGACTCTAGAACATGCCTAAAAGACTCGCCAGGTACCGACAGCGCTACAGATAGTCATTTGTTACTACCTAAACCAGACACCAACTTTCTGACTCCAGACGCTGTAACTTACCGCCGAGGTATTGTCAAATAGTAGAATCACAATACTGTTAATATTTATTCAGTTTGTCATCTGGTGAGTAAACTGTAAATCGTTGCAATTTAGGAAGTCGAAGACCATCCATCCTTCCCGTCCCTGACATGGTAACAAGCAGTTTAAATATGGCTTCTGACAATCAGGACGAAGAGGCCGAAGTAGATGAGAGCGAGGATGAGCTGGAAGATGATGTACCATGGCGATCACCGTCAGAAAAAATCGCGTAAGCTTACTAGCGTATTATTTGCTTCAAATGCATCCACATGCACGCAAGATTTTATCTATTTACATTTTCAATTTTACATACTCAGGAATTTTATTTTCAAAATAATAGTAATTATTACATATGAGATTTTTGTTATCTTTCGTCTACTTTATCCTAGTTTGAGACGTACAGATGGTTTCAGTTTTCGTTTTCCGCCGTTAACAGTATCGTATCCAAACATTGCGAAGAAACGCATATAACTGTTAACAAACACGCATTATTATTTTCCACTGTTCTAGCGTGTACATTCACTCCTGTAGATAGCAGACAAGGATCACACAAGCTGCATGAATAACGCACAGTACGTACATCATAGTCCCATATATATATGTCATCTGGGTATGGCTTTGATATTTTTGTCTTGCTACAATTATTCGTCCCATGTAGCGAAATCTATTATAGCAAATGAAGCAGATGAAAGAGCACAAATTCGAAAATAAATCTTAAATAACAGCGGCCATTATATTCAATGTAAAAAATATTACTAAGATGAAGCTTTCACTAAAATGTGATACAATATTAACGGTAAAAGTTAAGGATCTACTTGGTTCCTTTTTTAATTAAAATTAATTGAGATTGTTTGGTGCCAGTAACACTCACTTGCCATGATCTAAATAAAACAGAAGTTTCTAAGCCCTCCGAAAGTATGATACACAAAACCTTTGTGCTTTTACATATAAATTATATATAGTTGGCAAATGGTCTATTGTAGCAGCACACAGGTTTCATGTCTAGTTTCGTGTACATATTTTTTTAATATTTCCCATAAATAATTAGTATCGGTTATGAGGCATCCCGGTTCAAATATGGAATATATATTCGAAAAAAGTGCTTTTTCAACTGCATCATTAGGGTATGAAATAGCCAACATCATATCTTTTTCTAAAATATATGTTGCATCCACAAGCACCAGCACTACTATAAATAATTATAACCATAAATTCGTAAAAACTGTATTTTTAATGCAGATACTTTAAAAAAAAACTTGTTGCAATTGTGTGCATTGTGTATCTGTATAATACCCTGAGCGTAAAAACCCAACCGCACGGCCCGTACCCCTGACTCCAGTGATGACGTCACCACGAGCAGCTTCTCATCGCTGGCAGGCAGCGACATCGCACACAGCGCCTGGCGAAACGATTTCACAAGGTAAGCTATGATATAACTAATTTAATAGTCATTAACATAAAAACATGTCAGACAGGCAAAGTCTCTTATACTTACTAAAAGAGTAGAGATTAAATTTGTTTAAAGTCACCATTACCGGTGACCTGTTATAGTCATCTCGCTAATAATACTATGTTTTGTACTTTCCTTTGGCTGATTGTAGTCATGCTGTCCGTCCGCGTACATTCACCAATGTTGTTAATCGATCATCGAAAATATTGGTGGAATTCAACTGATAAGACGGATTATTTAACATGGTGTATCCACCAACGTCGAGCGCGAGAAACCGACAAATGGATATATTTGGACAGCATATGGAAAAAATTAGCTGTATTTTTATTCGTTTGACTTTGTGATGAGGACAGATTAGGTTGAATACTTAGTAAGTTGTGATTAGTCCAGCTTCATTTGAAGAGGCATTAGATACTTGAGTGCAGATCGTAAAACAGCAAACGTGCCATAGGACGCGTTCTAGTCACATGGATCGACGACATGAAAAAAGCAGTTCGATAAATCGCTTTTGAGAAATATTCCATTCCTAGATCATACTAATCAAATCGTAGATCTGTCTCAAAAAATTACTAACAATTATCTCTATTAGTGTATATCTAGTTTTCAAACATTAGGCAAATATCTAGTCATGTAGATTCATTTTTCAAAATATTTTTGTGAATTGTTGAAATTATCAACACAGAAGCAAAAATAACATAATTGGAAACGTCCGTCCGCCTGTCTCTCCCCTTGATCAATTATAAAATGAGAACCAGTGGACTTATTTTTGGGACTTTCACTGTAGGTACTTTAGGGTCTGAGTAACATCAAAAGTTTATTTCATCACGTTATCGCTCATAGGAACCGAGCAGTGCTACATATAGATTGTGATGGGACTTTAACAGTATTTGTGGGTTGACTTTTCCAAATAAATATGTATCAACATGGTATTGCTTATCATAATTAATGAATGAACTGTGTAATTTAAACGAATTAATGAGATATGATGAACATTTTTGATACAAAAGTTCATGCTATATCTAAAGGGAACTATGCGAAAGATTTAAAACATAACCATCAGCACAGCCCAGCGATGACGACATATCGACTGTGATTGTCTTGCAAGTACTACATTCGCATCCGGTAGTAAGTATTAAAAATCGAGCTTTGACTTCGTAGGGTGTCGTTTCTATCACTAATAGTTAATATGTAACATAATGTATGTCGCTGAATTGTCAGTCGTTGTACAAGTCCACTAAAATGCATTCGTTGCAAATTAAAATTGTATTATTGCATCTAATATATAAACAGACAGAATATGGACGAGTTTTACATGTATACATCCCACAATAAAGACAAAAGTTGGAATGATGATGAGAATGAAATAAAATTTCAAAAGGTCTACGTTAGATTTTAACGTAGGTATAAATCCACGTGTATTACTGACGATTATCACAAAGAGATGAAGAACGAAAGAGATATAGCTACTTAATTAATTAATCCTAAATATACCCAATCATTCATTCCGTTCAAGTTATCGATAACGCGCCTTATGTTGGAAGACCCCTCCAATGAAAATACAGTTTAACAGGAAATGATTAACTTGATAATCAAATACGAAATTCCAAGTGATCCAAAATTGACGAAACCACAGATTTTCAAGAAGAGGTTTACAAACCTTTCCGTGGATAAAATACTTGCAAACACAAACTTGAAAAATTTACAATCGCAACGTAGTGCGTCTACTACGTTGCGATTGTAAATTTTTCAAGTGGGCGTGGATGGCCAATTCCGAAACTATAAGGAATAACGAAAATCCGATAGTGGTACACGACGGGCAACGTGGATCATCAGTGAGATTGGTACGACCAGTGGCACGACATGGGGCTTCATCATGTAACGTTAAGCGAAGTCTATCTTAGCATTCTGGCTGACTGAGACCACAACAAAAATCATGAACCGAAAATTTCCTCACTCTAAATGAATGTCCACGATGACACGCACACTTGGAATATCAGAGAGTTATATTTACAAATATTAATATTATTTTTAAATTGGCCAGTTCTAATAACTTTCAGTATTATTCTCGTAATGTATGAATCAAAGACATTACTTGAATTTTTTTATTAGTTTATCAAAATTCAACGTTTTCCTTTAGTTTGCCCTATACCGCTTAGTTAATACATATAATAAGCAATTTAGTCCTATCGTTATATTGTTTCTCAACAGATATGCATTTAAAAATAATATAATCAAATTTCTCAATGATCAGCAGTAGACCACATTGAACATATTAATCAGTATTATTATAGTCGAATAAATATTATGGACCCTGTATGATACATCGAATGAAAGTCAAGATTATTATTATTGTTCAAGATTGTATTACTTTTGTTCTTTTGTTTTCAGTTTGTACCTCTTTTTTATTTATACCTACGGGTTTTTTTTTTTTGTTTTTCTTACATTAACTTTACCCTGGCAACAGTTAACATCTGCTAACATTTTGATTTTTACTTAGTAATCTGTGGAAAATGTAGTGGGTATATTTGTTAAGTTTAGTGTAAAGAAACCAATTTATATGCTTAGTATACTACTGTTTGTTTTCCCTAATAAAATAAAATAAAAAAGTACCATTACTTCCCAGAATTGTATCCTTATTTGCGATACTATCGCATAGTACAATAATATATATGTATGTATGTGTTTATGGTAACTATGTGACATTTTTTTTAGTTTTTCAAAATCAACGGGTTCTATTCCTGATTATGAATATTAATTTTTCAAAAATCCAATGATGAAATTTTAGCTATCATCAAAACGAAAAAAAGTATAACTATGTAAATATGTTTTTTTTTTTTTAATATTTTCTTAGCTTTCCAAAGAAAAGCTTTCATAAAAAATGTATTGATTTAACAGCTCTTATTAGATAACTAGCCGACTGTCGCCTTCTTAAGCTCGATGTGTAATATTTACTACCTGGTATTCTATCTATTCACGTAACCTAACAGTAATTGCTACAGCTGTGGTTGACGAGGACGGTGTCCAAACGTTCCTTGAACACAAAAACCTTTTGTTTCTTATATTTCATTTCTTTTTGACTTAAATCTTATTTGGAAACAAGTATTTTCAAAAACTAAATGCTAAACGGTCAGCTAGTTTAATAATACTGAACAGTTAGTTTAAATAATAAAAAAGGTTATCACGTCGAATAGCTCTTGTTAGTCTATGCTGATATTATAATAGTTTTCTAAATCAGCTAAGTTAGTTAAGATTATAGGAACCGATGCGTTAAAAAAAGGAATATATTTTTACCTTTTCTTATTTAACTCATAAACTCAGTTCGTCCCATCGCCGTCGCTCAAGTTGAAGGAACAAATTGATAGAGATATTTCATAATTTATTTGATCCCACTCTATCTAGACTCGTGATTGGCTAAAGGTAGGTTGAATAAATATTAGAGATGTATCGATGACACGTTAAAAGTTAACTAAATTAGAATAGATCAAATTAAATAACAAAAAGTTCGGTTTATTTACATTCCGTAATTAAAGCCGAAAAATGATGTAAATAAAAAAATTAAATTAAAGAACAGTATATTTAAGAACTGCGAGCAAAACATCAAAATAAAATAGATAATTTCGCAACAAAGTTTTAATATGATCCTATATTTGCCCACTTAATTTGAATTTTCATCACTGAGTGTTGTACTCACAGGTGGGTTATGTTTAAACATCTTGAACTCTTTTAAAAAGGAACATACCTGGCTTTTCGGGTTAGTAAATTCCAATCGGTGCATGCTTAATAAAAACGACATTCATGAAATTAATAAAAATTTTAAAAATTATTTGTCCTTACAATATCACATTTTCACTCATTCTCAATTCTCATTCAGTCACTAAAAAAATCTCTCACAACAAATAAATACCTATAATTAATCAAAATAAGAAGCACAAATTTGCCTAACATTTGGTTGATTGTTTCTTGTCGAGAAGTGTATTTTATGTATAATATTATCCCGATTCATCCATTCTTAAGTTATGAAGCGTCATACCTTCGCGAGACATGCTACTAACTAATCAACCCTTCTTTTGATAGGAGGTTAAACGAACATCACATAATACACTTTGAAACAGATATTGTATCAACGAAATTTCATTTAATTTTATGGACGACCTAACGCCAATTAGGAAACTTTGTTGCTAAAAGATTATGTTTGAAACCGTTGAATATCGCACGTTAATGACTAATTAATAGGTAATTAGTCATTAATGCCAGTTTCAATTCCAATCGAGCTGTGTTTAAAATTTATGCTGTCGGAAAGTAAATAGGTAATCCCAAAATATTCCAATATTCGCAGAGTTTCAAATAGATGTAATCACAGGAGCAAAATGAGTCAACGAAAACGGATATTGCATACCTGCACTAAACAAGACTTAAATCCAAATCTATTAATAGTATTATCATCCATTAGGTAATATGTAAATAATCTCAAAAATTAAAAAATTCTAATAATAATACATAATATTCCACGTGTTGTTACTGAAAAGTATATGAAAATGTGATATTATAACTACAAAGGTAAATAGGCCACTATCACACTGGTGTGTTGTGATCTTTTGCATTGACATAACGTTCTAAAATTTTAAATTCAGGACGCGAGACGCTCTACCGCTTAATTTTCGTTTTAGCGTTCCGCTGTCACACGTATCGCCGCAAAACTGTGTGCTATTGGCCTTACTTTGTAACTTTCATAATTATTCTTCTGCCACTAAGAATTTAGATAATCTTGCACATGTCCCTATGCGTCTCCAAGCATGTTAAATTCGTGAACTTGATGTTTAATGTTAGACTTAATTTTAAAAAAATCCCACTAAAATATAGAAAACACACAACTCAGTTGTATATGTTTGTGTTATGTAATTTTTCTTTACAATAGTTGTGATGTCTTTTAGTAATTTCCTTGTAAGTATGCCAGGAATTTTAGTAATATTTTGTCGTCATTTTTTTTTATAATATATCTAATATTTTGATTATAAGCTTCGCTTCGCCTTTTCCAATGTCCACATTTTCGTATTTTTTTAACGTTTACTCTTAACAAATATGACCACAGATGACGACAGTGAATTGAGATATTTCAGGATCGTAAAAGGATTTCCTCCGGTATCACCATTCATTGGAGTGAGCCCCACTCTCTGTTATTTACTAAAAGAAAAGAAGCCGCTATGCTGTTTGCAGTTGGCACAAGTTTGTGAACACTGTGCGTATAGGAACGCTAAAGAATACCAATGGCAAAACAAAACTATTATTCTTGCCGCTGACTACGCTTCCAATGGGATATATAATTTCATAATTCCTCTGCGAGCCCATTTTAGATCCAAGACTTCGCTCAATCCTATTATTCTGCTATTGGAGCGCAGACCAGACATAGCATTTTTAGATGCAGTTTCATACTTTCCTTTAGTTTACTGGATGCTAGGCACTATTGACTGGTAAGTACCTACATAGTCTGATTATAAACGAAAGTCGTGTACCAAAAAAAGTTTAATTTTACTGTTTACTCATTTTCAGCTTAGATGACCTTTTGCGTGCTGGAATTACTTTGGCTGAGAATGTGGTTGTTGTCAACAAAGAATTATCTAATTCCGCCGAAGAAGATAGTCTTGCTGATTGTAATACAATAGTTGCTGTACAGACAATGTTCAAGTAATGGTTTTTACTCATTTTACAAACTTGCCATGGCGAATTTTCAAAATTTAAAATTAGCCAAGCGAAGTGAAAACTAATTTGTTACATGCTAATGGGTTCTAATCATCAAATCATTTTTTACAGATTTTTTCCATCGATAAAGTCTATAACAGAATTATCACAATCTTCAAATATGCGATTCATGCAATTTCGTGCGCATGATAAGTACGCGTTGCATCTTTCAAAAATGGAAAAGGTATCTATTATTCGTAACGATTACTTTAAATGATGAAGGTTTTCATTATCTGAATACAACCTTGTTTCCGTAATACTTTTGTTTTTATTATTATTTTTTTAGCGGGAGAAGGAACGTGGCTCACATATTTCGTACATGTTTCGACTTCCCTTCGCAGCGGGCTCTGTGTTCTCAGCTTCTATGCTGGACACATTGCTCTACCAAGCGTTTGTGAAAGATTACGTAATTACCTTTGTGCGACTGTTACTGGGTGTAGACCAAGCTCCAGGGTCAGGATTTCTCACATCAGTAAGTTTTGAAATATGCATACATCTTTATTAATATGACTGTGCGCCTTTTATTTTATCACTGGCGAATATTCTAGTGTTCTTAAATCTATCCCCACTTCATACTCATGATCATTCATTCATTCTCATGCTACCATGCGTACACATTTTCATTCTAAAGGCGAATGTGTTGCGATTCATAACTATTTAATAACTGATTATGATCCTATTAAAACAGCTTTTTTATATTCAACTTGGACTTCTAACAGATGAAAATCTCAAAAGAAGATATGTGGATACGAACATACGGTCGATTGTACCAAAAGTTGTGTTCAACAACATGCGAAATTCCGATTGGAATTTATCGCACACAGGATACGACATTAGCAGATGCATCTCACCACGTGAGTATGTCGCCAAGGACCCCATCAAAGTGGTTTTGGTCACGCCTCGCGAGAATGCGACCATCGCGTGCATCGGTGAGTCGGTTAACTCCTACTCTCAAATATTTATCTCCTTAAATACAGTCCTTTACTGCAGTTTACGCCTAAACGCTATTGATCCATCACACACCATTTCTTAATTCCAAATTACAATAGTTATAACACTAAATTGCATCTCAGTAGTCCGAGTCTTTGGACTGTATTTCGGGTCTATATTATTTCAATATTATTTTTTCCTTTTCTCGAGAAACGCTACACTTTTATCATTAACCTGTCTACATAATACGTCTTGAGCCTAACACTTGTGAAGTGTCTGTAATTAGTAGCAATTTTTCTATGAATTTCTATCTCTCACGCGAAACTTGGTTTGTCTTTTGGAATACACGTGCTTAAATTTTATCGCAAACTGCTACGGCCAGAAGGATTAGGTAAATTAGGTTTTTGCTTTAGCGTTGACATGAACAATTAATGCGAGTAATTAAGTGATTAGAAGCTAACCTGAAGGGTAAAAGCTGAACCTGGACCACTGTAAAAATATCGCTATTGAACTCGATGATCGCAATCCCGCCTGTATGTTATATTCGTAGTTTGTGTTTTGCATGATACTATATAGAAACATAGATTTTAACGAAATTATTATAAGAACGAAAATGAAACAGCAAAATTATAACAGGGGTGGTACTATAGCATAGAGTGAATATTGGTGTTACATTATCAAATCGAACCCGATTGTTGTTTGATTGATTATTCTATGTAATCGTAATCATTCATTAATATTAACACGTGATTGCTGCATGTATGAATCTGAAGTCATTATAAATTTTACCAGTGGGTTCAAATGTAGCATACCTTCTTCTAGCAGTGACAACAAAATTACACTAGCATAGCGCAACTGCTTTTGCTTAATGCATGTTAAGAGTAGTTTTCATTAAAAAAAAACCTCATATATCATGTGATAATGCTTGTTAGGCAAAGTATAAAGTCAGTTTATAATGCACATTCCCCTTTCACATTCAGACGCCATAAAAATCTTGCCAAATCTGAAAGGGTTCGCTATTTAAAATAATAAAAAGATGTGATAATTTATAAATCGTTAGAACACACTTGTGGCCGATGTATTATGGTAGGAAAAAAATTAGAACACTGTGACACGATAGTTGCAGCAGGAGGAGGGCGAAGGCGGAGGATTTTCTGCCTGCGGGCGCCGGGAGGCGGCTAGCTGCCTCAGTGGCTGCTACGGAGAACGCACGCCGGCGGTAAGGTCACTACCAGAGGGCTTTCACATGGACCTTTTAGGATATGGTGATTATGGACGGCCTCTAAATCACCTATAATCCGATGACATTTGACTACTTTATATTTCCGGCTTAAACTCAAACATAATCCAGTAAAGAATTAGTCAATTACGTGAAAAAATATTAAACGAATTGTTTGTTTTCTGTAAATATCATAAAACACACATTTACACTGGACTGAAATTTCATATTTTGAAATTTACTATGGAGGATGAGCTTTGTAACAACGAATAGTCAGAAATATTTCTGAAGAGTTAATCCTAACTTGCAACAGTTCCGAATTGACATTTCAAAAAAAAAAAAAACCGATAGAGTACTGTTAATATTTAAATTCTTTATTCATTAATTATTTTTTCTTTTACTCAGTTTCTCGCCATCCTTTAGTTTTTATGTCCTTAACTTAGGTTTATCTTGAAATTGTTGAATATAGACTGATTTGAGATAGCTATAATAATCGTGATCAATTCTTATATCTGTGATTTCATTGACGTGATGCGTTCAAATGTATCTTTTATTTATATCAGAGTAATTAAAACTTAACTCCTGTATTTTATTTAAAATACTTAAACATTTCTTACTGAAATAATAACTAGTGAAAAATCGAGATTTATTGCATGGGGCATTTATGCATACACTGAAATTGGTGACAAATTGTATCAGTGGCAAGTTCGAATGGACCCTTTCTTTCTATCTTTAACCTACCATAGCTGCCTTAGAATGGAGGTATATGACCCCAATGTTTATAAAAAGCCCAACCAAAGTAACACAGCGCGCAATTTATTCTAGGAATAAAATAATGAATACCTACGCTATCACAAAAATATATATTTTATTAATATCAAACGCCTATAATTAAGTACTTACACGTTTTTATCCATCTTAATTCTATGTGAAAGAACTCTGCATGGAATTTGTGTCTAAAAATAACAAATCTAAAGTTCAGTTTTGATTGTAATTACACCTGTTGTGTTTGAGAACACAGTATCAACCTTCCCCTGCTGGTGATCCCAGCTACTTAACAACCTTAAACGTAAGCATGTCGATATAATTATTACAATTGATACACCCATATTGCATGAACAGATTGGACAGGGAGACCGGTTAGGCACTGATTGATTTTTATATTGAGTGTGGCCTCAATGTGTGTTTTAATATTAGTTGAATAAAACCCGCTTCGACCCCTCAGTATCAACCCTCCCAGAAAGCGTCTACAACTGTTCTAAACAAATACTACTTTTACCCTTAATACATGACTGATCTATTTAACCATATCTAATGAAGTATTTATTTCTTGTCTTAGTTAAGATCCAAGAGGCAATATATTTGACAATATTACAGATATTTAAAAAGCTAACGTATAAAATAATGTAGTGTAGACGTGTAGTTCATGTTTCATTTTCATTTTGTTCTTAAGGCAAACCTTGTTTCGGCACCAATAAACAGTTATTTTTTATATCTGCAATATTGACGACGTAACTGCTTATGCACTTAACAATCCAAGGCCCATAATATTTGGTTGAAATCAATAAAGTAAATAAAAATATCGGTGATTCTGTATTAAATAAACACATAATAAAATAATGATGTACACCTACCAATAGCTTACGCTGACAACTTGAAAATATTATATTTCTCGTATCAAAGACAAAACTTAACACATATTTAATTCATTTTTAATTTCTTATCTCTCTCAGTTTGGGTATTTCAGGCCATTCAAATCAATACTCGCTATCAAATTATAGAATTTACTCTGTTTCTCTTGTTCTAGTGTAAGTTGTGAAGGCATTGCTAAATAATAACAAGAGTTTCTTAATATATACATACATATAAATAAAATTGGAGTGTGAACCGTTTTTTACTACATGCATATGAATATATATACGGTACATATACCAAAATAACAGTTTTTACAATTTTTGTCTGTCTGTCTATCTGTCTGTCTGTCTGTTTGTATAGGCTAATCTCTGAAATGGCTGGACCGATTTTGACGGGACTTTTATTGGCAGGTAGCTGATGTAATAAGGAGTAACTTAGGCTACTTTTATTTTAGAAAAACATAGGGTTAAGTGCATTTGGTCTCACTAAAAAATACATTGTTAAGTTCCGACATCCACGTGAACGAAGTCGCAGGCACAGCTAGTGTAACATAAATAGTATCAGGCCTGTATTCAGATGTATTATTGTACACCCTCATTTTGCCGATGCCGTTATTGAGACTCATTTAATATGCAGGGAGTGAGCGTCCTAGCCATCTACGGTCGAGCACAGTTTAAAACTCCGTGCTGCTACTCAGTATTTACATTTACAAACAGAAAAACCCAATATTACTTTGCCCGACCAGGGAATCGAACCGAAAACTCCATGCTCAGCAGTCGCGCTTGCCAGTGCTTCTTCACCGATGCCATTTGAAATAATCAAATGATTCCAGTTAACCATGTCAACCTTCCACCAACTCTTATTACAAAGCTTTTATTACAAAATACGTATAATGTATACGTTATTTGCAAAGCAAATCGAGCTATATATATATAAGTATAACTCTTAAGTACCAAAAACCATGGCTATAACAAAAACAACCGCAAAAATACACAATTTTATAATGATATATCTAGCCTTGTAGTTGAAGGTATTATAAAAATTTGTCTCGTCATTATACACTTCATTTTTATATATAGAATGTGACTTACAGCGAATGCGGGTGGCCTCACCCATTTAGTGGCAAGGAGCGGTGCATGAGCGAGGCCTCCGACATCCGTACAATTAGTAGTGCACAAACGGCGTTACAGTGCGATTAACGTACAAATGCCTCACTCCAAAGTAGTTGGAGTATATTAGAGTAACTACGTTAGTAGAAATATATTGTTAACTTATTTGCAAAACATCGATTCCAACTAAATATTATCTCATTATGCGCGTGTTTTTTCACCCATAAACCTTGCAATTCAATAAAGCAGATCATGCATGATTGTCTGTACGCACCGGCACCAACAATAATTTGTATGTTACTGTACTGTAATTCAATATTTCAAATGTATTTACAAAATCACTTTAAACCTATTGATTATTTCACTCTCGTCACATATTATTGTTGATGACCATAATCATATCTCAAGCAACTCGAAATAGAATATATGATAATAATCGATTGTTCCATTCGCAGTATTCTACGAGCCTAGCGGACGAAGCCCGAGACAATCATGCTCAACAAATTGAAAGAGCTGAAATAGCCAATTTAGTGCGTTCGAGGATGGAATCATTAAATCTCACCGGTATAGATTACGACGATGTTAGCGAAAAACGAAACAGTTTATCTTACGTTATCATAAATCCAAGTTGTGACCTAAACTTGCAAGAAGGCGATATAATGTGAGTATTCAAACGTCTGTTTGGAAATAAAAGCTAACAAAATAAAATCTAATGAGTTCATTTCATTTCAGATACTTAGTCCGTCCATCGCCATTTTCGGCTCAAAAAACGTTTGAACGCCATAACAGTCGACGTAAATCAAATATTAGTTTTTGTTCGCAAGCGTTAATTCAAGCCCAGGGAGTTTCAAGCAGGAGAGGATCAACTATTGGCGCAAGTTTCGCTCAACCTCGTGCACCCCCGCTATCCACTACTAAAGCTAACTCCTTATCGTTGCCCGATAGCCCCACTATCATCACAGACTTCAGAGGCCGGTCGAATTCATTAAGAGTGGTTGACGACATATTATTACGAAGATCTAATTCTCTTCGTCAAGGACTTAGCGGTGTTGGATCTCGCCGCCGCAAGAGCAGTCTTGAGGAGATTGGCATATCCCACTTCAATTCATTACTACAACATCAACAACAACAACAGCAGCAGAATGCCTTTAAAATAGCTTTGAATGGAAGCATTGGTTTGGAAGTAACTCCGCCGGAAGAAAATCCTTTAGAGCGTCTACCTGGTCCAAGCATGCCGTTCGGTGGATATCAAGAAGTCGCAGCGGCTTTGCCCTCATCATCCCTGGGTCCTTCGCTCCCCACTGTCACCTCCACACCAGATCCTCAGCATTTGCAAGGGACGATTGTATGATACCACCTAATGTGGGGACGACGACTGAGTTCCGTGATTAGAAACAAGTGGACGTAGATTTTAGTCCGGTAACATTTATTATCGAGCTATTTCTCCTGTAGATACCGGGCTATAAAAATGTTCACTTTCAAGCGGAACTTGGATTCATATCGTAGCGTCTCTACCTGTCACGTAGTATCACCTATGTACACTTTAGATAAAGTGCAGAGTTAGTGATGTAGACTGTTGGTGAAAGAGCTGTGTAATGTAAGCGGGATCAATTAGTTACTAGGTAAGGGGGATTTATAAGTCAGCACATCGCTGTTGTATATATCAGAGTTTTACGTGATTTTAATTCAGATTATAAATTTAATAAATCATAAATACCTTTACAAAATGTTAATTGTAAATATATTTACATAGAAAAATCTATTTAACTTAATGAGTAAATAATCACGTAGAATTCATTTTTCTAGACTTACTGACCAATAAATATTGTATCAACTTGGACTTGAAAATAGATTCCGTACTATTAAACTATGCAGACTTAGATTAATCTAACACTAGATTTGAAACTTCACCTAACAAGTTCAGATAATAATAATAAAGAACAAGTATGTATTCACGAAATTTTTATTTTATTTGCTTGCCCTAATTAATTAAGACGAGAGTTGCATTAATTTTTTTTTTTTCTGATCTTAGTGCGAGAGGCAACCTATTAGTGCAGCTGTCTGTACATAGAACTTAGAAACTTGGAATATCCTTATTTATCAGTAGATATATCGGACAGTATTTGTAGTACAAAAATCTCGAAATGGTTAGTAGGAACTTTTTTTTAATTACACGCTTACACTTTTTTTGATTCAATTAGATCAGAAACAACGTACGATAAGATATTGTAATATTTTATAGTGCCTCAATACACCAACAAGAAATTTTTAAAAGCGATTCTAAATATAAATATTAAATGGGTGAGAAGAATTTTTAAAATATGGTGGATGCACAAAATTGAAAACATATGAATAAACATATGAATTATCCTCTCCGAGACGCGTTAGTCACACAAGGCCTGAACACGAGGTGTTCCGAACCGAAGCGAACTGCGCAACCCCCGCCGGAGTTCCGAAAGAAGCGAATGTCGAGTCAATCAATTCAATTGAAAATTGTTAATAATTAATTGTTCGTTAATGTAATAAATATATTACTACATATTTATCACTTTTACCAAATATGTAGGCTAAATACTAAGTGCATTATGTCTTTTTCTGAAAATATGTATATTTTCCATCATAATGTCGCAATTCGCAATTTTTCCGTTAAAATTGTCGGATTTTTTTTGGTCAGTTTTTTAGTTTTCTTTATTTATGATCGCTGTTGCTGTTTTTATTGCATAGATGTTTTCGATAGCTATATTATTGACACAAATAATTGTTTATTTCTAATTTCATTGCCTTAGAGGAGAACTGGTTAAAACAAAAAATCACATCCAATCCGGTTATTCCACCAAACTGGAAATAGTCAAAAAAGTCGAATTGTAAAGGCCTCATCGTCTTTAACTAGCTAAAACAAGAGAGTTAAGACTGATGCCATTTTTGGATGTCCTCCTTCCATTTCACTGTTGAAGTGTAAAATCCGAATTGTTTCCAAAAACCTTTTTTGATGTATTCCACCCCATTGTGGCACTGCAGCAGAGTGAAATCAACAGTCGGCTACCGGTGGACAAAGTACAGATGTTACATTTCGTCCAATTAGAAAATGGGAAGGAGTTAAGGACAGACCGGTCACGCAATAAAGGTCGAGTCATAAATAGCTTCAATTTGAGCGAGGGACGTGGATATTTCTCCGTATCTGTATTAGGAGTCTACGCAAATGCTGTTTTCATTGGTAAAGTCAGCTGGTATATTCGAGTTAGAAAGCAAAGATTGTAACTCGTTACATGCAGTGACAAAATTGGTTCAGCTGTCAAATTTAACTATGATGAATAAATCAGTCAGATTTACAGAGAATGGTATAAAAATTCATGTTCAATTTTTACAAATGACAACTTGTTGAAATCTGTGAAGTGTTGTGTTAGTTAGTTAGTTTTGTGTTGTGTGTATTGTCTAGTGTAATCTTCTAAAACAGGCATGGCTATATCGTCCTAATTGAAACACTTAGTACGATAATCAACACTTTTATACAAAATTTCCTCTTACTCTAAGTACAACGAAAAAGAATGATCCAGCGGGGTACAACTGATTTTTTACATGTCGCCAGTAATAAGAAATATACTCTCGATAATATTATTTATATCCTTTGGAATGATCCGTCAAATGTGCTCTCACGACTATTTATTATTATTATCCGTATTCGTTTTCCTTTTCATTGTCATCATTTTCATATTGCCATATTATTCGAATAGTGGACACAATTTTCAGAACCCGATAAAATACTTCGATAATCGTTTTAATTAATTTATTCTGTTGTTTTCTTCTTAGTATTTTTTGATCTGGCTTGCCTAATTTTGGTTAGATGCTGAATGTTTGTTTTTTTTTTTTCTCCCTGAGTTTCTTTCTTAGTAACCTCTGTAATTCTTCAGTTGATGATACACTTTTACCTGCTATAGACTGGTTTTTGAAACTCCCTTCTCTTGTTTAGTGTGTTCAAGTCTGACTGCCTGATCCTTTCTATGTAAGCTGCAAAAGACGCAACTGACTCACGAATATCTAATTCTGAAGTATTAAGTAGAAGGTTTTATATTACTGTTGGTGGAGAAAATGGATTTTTTCGTTTAAATTCCTCTTCCAGTAAAGCCAATTAATCAAAAGTTGATTCGTAGTAATAACGAAATGATCCCCAAAAAAAAATAAAGCTTACCAGAGAGCACCTCAAGAAGTAAATAAAGAAAAAATCCACAGGTCCGTGTTACACTCACACAAATTAGAAATCTTAATCCCAAAACGTGCAGATTTAATTTTGTACTGTCTGATTGTTAGAAAAATATTCCAAAGAATAAGGGACTCATCTATAGGTACAGATGGATGAAAGCACAATGATGATGCATGGAGTACATGTTGAATTTTTTAATTTATATGGTCAAAATTTGAGTCCATCGGGTATAAAACATTCTTAGGGTCAGAATGATCCGAAGAACCCCGGGACAATTAGGGCCTGGTATAATATCCAGTATCTTTCTTCTTTAAAAGGGAGCCTAAACACACTCGTCTGCAACATTGGTATCTTGCTAAAGCAAAATCTGATTGAATGATTAATTTTCCACTTATCATCCATAATGTAAACAAAACCAATATTTTATGGACAATAGTATCATACCATTACCTGGAAATCTGGCGCTCGTTCTTTTTATTTCATCAACATACTGGATTATCTACTCGACAATGTGACCAAGATGTCATCATTCCAAAAACCTCTGAATGCATCATAAGAATCAAATTATCGAGAAGGACCAACGGCATCACAGGGGAAGCGCTCTTTTTCATTCCGCCAGCCATCCATTCCCCCCCATTTAAAGTCTTCCCTATCTCATAAAGAAGCTTTTCCTCCTGAGGCACACATTCAGATCTACGCTCATTCCTATTCCTTGCCAATCTCTTCAACCAACTGCGGAGGGAATTCTTTGTCAGAAGGATACTAACCAATTGTTGTTATGTTACTGTTATATTATTGTTATGTTTGTACATCAGTTTTTGTACACAGCCAGTTAATAAGTTTAAATTGCTGTACTCACAAGCCCTGAAAAGGTTTAGGATAAAGAGTACTTAATGATTGGAAAATGGTTGCATCATCAACATCCTCTTGGAACACAGGGGGCACATTGGGTACATCCTAAAAAAATCAATTTATTTTAATGAATGTACCTAAGAAATTACTGCATAAAATTGAAAACTAGTTATTTTTATTATTATATGACACTAGTCCCCAATGCTGGAACTCAGGCGTCTTCTCTGACCTCCCTCAAACCGCAGTCTAGGTCGGGATAGTATATGAAATTTCAGGTATCAAGTACGTTAATCTTAAAGTAAAGACTTTGATTGCCTCAACCCTTTAAACTCTGGTTATACACTGAACAAACATGAAATTACACAACCAATCATTGCATCCTGGAAGACATAGCTAGAGTCAGATCCTATCCCTCCACATTAATTGAGAATTAAAAGATTTGAAGCTTTGAACAAAAAAGAAATGTATATACAGTCGAATTGAGTACCTCCTCCTTTTTTTTGAAGTCGGTTAAATGTGCGGCATTTCCACGGCTTCAATTCGATTCTCCAATCCTTCCTTCAAATCTCTAACGACTGTGGGAGGAGCTGGACAAAACGATTCTTCTAATAACTAATTACAAACTACTAAAAGGCATCTTGTCATAATTAGAACTGAACTGCTGGTTAGATATTTTTCGCCGCTCAAGTACCTTATTGCATCGTCAAAGGGCTTGAGAATCTTTGAGGTCTTCAAACAACTGCCATTCCTCTACAGTAATCATCGGCAGATTTTTGTTCAAAACAGCTATAGTAGCTCTAATAAATTATTGAAGTTCGACAAATCTTGGTGTGTAGACAATTCTTTTATTAGCCTTTTTGGAATGACAGTCGGATTTTCCAATGTTTGCGCCATCAAAAGCTTTTCCAGGGCACTGGTGCTGGTATTAAATGATCGCTTTTTGTACGAATGAAGTTTATTTATTATCCATTCATTAACAATTTCAAATAATTTAATTTGGATATTAGCGCTAATAGGTATCCTCAAATATTGAGCATTGTATTGATAATGATTTTCTTTCGTATTGATTCGTTATGAAATGTCCAGTTATAGTTATATAACTCTCATTTGCGCGTGAGGTCCACAAGTTTGTGGTTAGACACAATTTTTATGTGATCATTGGATCTTGGGTAATTTAACTCTTCTTTAACCTTTTCTTTTGTGTTCTCGTAAAGAGCCGGAATCGTTACATTTGAAATCATTTTACGGCTAGGTAGTGAGTATCCCGTGACGGTTACGTGACTCCCTTAATGTTTGAATTTAAGTGGAGGCCACCCTTTCATAAACGTATGTACAAGTGTCGCTTATGTACAGACGACACTTCAATTTGCCCGATGTTGTTTTATAACTATACTAGCTGTACCTGATATGCTTTGCAATGCCATATAAAGTAAAAGAGTGTTTGGTTGTATATTTTGTTTATTGAAGAGCTTTTTGATACACGATATTTTTTGTGTTTCCGTCTGGTACACGTTCCGTACACGAGTAAGTCAGACGGTTTCCCGACGCATGAGCAAGACACATACAGTTGTCCATGTGGGAAGCACGGATTTTCCAAATTTAATCCACACACTTGTAGTGATTGTCATTGCAAATGCGAGTCTCACCGGAAACTGCATGGCATATCTGTCGAAATCATTGGTATGCGTGACAACGTTGTAGCTTCGATGATACTAATCATCATCTTTTTCACTGAAATTCTGGTTTCGTTGCAAAGTCATGGTGGATTGATATTTCGGAGAAGAATGATAGGCATTCCAATTTTTTATATCAAGACGTGCGGGTCAAGATCACTGGCAAATCAAGTGAATTTAAGAATTCAGTCATATAGTTTGATGCTTCGTCTTTATTCATTACAATATCGATGTACTTAAGTTGTCGTCTCGTCCGTTATTTAGTTTTGAATAAAAAAAAAATTACAGATAAAAATAAAATATAATTTTATTCATGTAGACCAGTTAAAAGCACTTGTGAAGCATATATGGAATTTCGCCGGTGTCCTTTGTCCCTTGGGCATCTGGATCCAGGTGCATCTCCATAAAAGCTCGAAAAACTCGGGACACGGTGATGGGAGCACCTCGTCGTCACTGTCATTTCCGGACTCCAGTTCACTTCCTGATTAAGCAAATAATAGATAAAAAACCACCACTAGTAGTTAACCTAAGTAATCAGAAGCTATAATAATTAGCTGCGTATAATAATTAAGCTAGTAAATGATATCGGCGTCGCAGATTGGTCGACGAGGACGGGATACGCCTCTTGGAGTGCTGGAGGCTGGACTGTCATCAAATTCCACGAAACTGGAATACAAACAGTTATAGATCTTCTATTCCACTAATATAGAAACTGAGCACTGTAAAAAGCAAGCAGCTTACATTGCGGGTGATGGTGCTAAGGTGTATGATGGATCTTCAAGGGGCGGCTGAGATGAAGATCGCTGTTCGACCATTGCCTCTACATCAACCGCAAAGTCCGCGGGTAGCGGCGGATCAGGTCACGGTGAGAAGGAAACGGAAGGAAGCGACCTAGTAAAATAAAAATACCTACTTAGTAATACAGTCGAATTAATAACTACGGCTACAATACTACAAGTAAAACTTACGGGCTCCAAGTGCGCCTCCTTTTTGGGTGTAGTGAGACTGCCAGAGGTATCTTCCCTGTATATATATGTATATACCGGGAAGTCCGTAATGTCCAGTACCTGTAACCTAAGAACGAAAAATAAAAATACACCCGTAAATTGGGCGTGGTTTTCCTCCACCAGAAGTAATAACACGACCACGACCCTGTCTTCTACGAGCGATCCCTCTATCATATAAATCACTACCTTAAGATTATAAAAGTATAAAAAGCACACCCGTCAATCGCGCAAGGTCTTCCTCCACCAGAAGCAGCAGGACGGGCACCACTCTGGCCCCGACCTCATCTTTTGCGTCTAATGATCATATGTCTGTCATCAAGTGGTGGTGAAAGATCACCAACTCTACCAGCTCCTCTACGCCCACCTCTTTCACCTTGAAGCCCTTGCGTAACCTAATAAAAAAAAACACATGCAGTTAGTGTGCTAGATTTATCCTATATACATTTTTACACATCGACCACAACCTCTGGACGATATTTGATCTTTGTGGGCGACCACCCTCTAGCATTTGAGCCTCATTTGTCGCATTCCCATCGGGATACCCATCCGGCTCATTTAAATTTCTATTAGCTTGTGTGACATCCGCTGATATTTCAGGCAGTCTACTTTTATTTTCCTTGTTGTGTAACACACAACAAGCATTGATTATCTTAGCCGCCATATGATTGTTAACAGTACCCCTGCTATGCACCGTTCAACCGTCATCCTGGCATTACAAAAGGCTAACGGAAACATAAATGGTTGGTTTTATGTATACCCAAAAACCTGAGTGAGTAATTCTTCAGCCTGATGCAGTTGTTGCATATAAGTGTTAATAAGGCTTTGTCGCCAGATAAATGCGTTGTGGGTAACGGTGACGTCTGCATTTAAAATATTCAAATCACTATCGCAAATCTGTAAAAGATTAATTAAAGTGACATTAGTTCCTGAAAAAAATATTAGAAGAATTGATTTAATTAACGTGGTGTACATTTTAATACTGATACTTATTATTTGGATATTCCTCGAATGGTATCGTTTTCTGTTGAAGAATTGCTCTTCATGCACTATGGGTCTATTTATGGCAAAATGCGTTCCGTCTATTCACCAAATATAATATTATTTACCAAGGATATGGCACTGGCCTAGGTATCCCAAATTTATTGTTAAATCTGTAACGAAAACGATTTTGATGAACCTTTCCACTATAGCATAACGTCTATAGTGGAATGGTTCATCAAAATTTTACAAACCCATTTATTATATGTAAATTGTCTTTTTTCCTGTGTTTGAGGAAACTTGACATATTTGAAGAAAATATGTTATATTATCCACATTGTTCATAGCGGTTGTAACTTCTCGCCCCGCATTTGACACGCTAGGCCGGATGAAGGTAAAAATGAGGTAACTCTTACAAGTTTCTGATATGAACCAGTCGCAAGAAAAGAAAGCGCAGGTAGAACCTAAAATTAAAAAAATAGTATCGTGAAATCATGCTGAGCATTTTGGCGTACCTCAGATTCTAAGCTCACTTTGGAGCATCTTTCATGAACGGTTAGAGCACAATTCTCCGAATAAAGATTTCGTAAATCTGTAATCAGCTCTGAAGTGCCCATCACTGAGTGTCATAATAGCACCTGCTTGGTAGCGAAAGCTTCGTTGCAGACGAGCCGTAGTTAACACGCTGTCTCGCCTATCTTCAGACTTATGTTTTATATACATACTTTTTCCTTACTAACAGCGATATAAATCGATTTTTTTTTTCGTATTTCTTTTTTGGATTTGTTGGACACGTATTTAAATTTTGTCACTGCATCGTTTGTTTTCAACACAACTTGGCTAAATGCTTTTAAAACATCAATAACATTATTGCAAAGGAATGATGGGGTGTAGTTAACAATGTAATGTAAACATAAAAGTAATATGCCTTGCTGTTATAATAGCAACATTGAAACAACGAGTTCACGTAAAAATTGTCGAGCGCGAGGCGAATTGTGCGTCGGACATGACAAATATGCTCTTCGCCAATCGTCTCGATTTATCATTGCATGTTTTACTTGGCACCGACTTCAATATTCTTCAACTACTATATTGTATAATATAACATTAACTTTTTGCTTTTGAGTTAGTTTTGTTTTTGAGTGATTTGAAAGCGGTTTTTTTATAATTGTTTGTTAAAATTTAATTATTTTACAATTTTGAGTGATGGGTAGACATAGAAAGGACGCTTCTCTTAAAAAAATTTATAAAGGTCAAATGTGGCCCCAAGTCGAGTGAAAACCGTCGAGACCACTTTGTGATTTATAAATTACTGAGCCGACCACATGATGAAAAAGAATTACGAGAAAAGGAAAGATTAAGACAACGATTGTAACTAATACAGTGATAGTCGTGCCATTTAGCGGTTTAAAATGAGCCCAAACTCGAGGGGTTTACTAGTAGCTACTGACGAGTTCCACTATATATCTCCTGGCTCCATCATCAGACCCTCTATACCAAATGTTATATACGGGACTCGTCAAAATATATCGAGTGATCCCAAACTCGGAAGTTTCATTCCCTAACTCTTTACCGTTGAGGAGTACTTTGACATCCATCATCGGTTCAGCATCATGAAATAATGACTTTCAGACGCCAACACCTGACTTATTAACAAAAGAAAAGCTTAAACGCGCTATTTGTCCTACAATATTTGAGGGTATCCCTTGATTTCCCTAGGATCCCATCATCAGATCCTGACTTGGTGATAATGGGACCAAATGGGAAGCATACATTTTAAAACAAAAAAAAAATTAAAATCGGTCCATAATTGACGGAACAATCCTCTTTTTGTGAAGTCGGTTAAAAAAGGGAACCTATCTTCTTAATATCAGCACTCATAATTACTGCCTTCATTTTATACTTCTCCAAAAAAGCCGTGCTCATTAACCGATATTTTATTGCTATTTGCTGTATTTAATAACCACAGTAAATTTCAAGTCGGACGCGATATACGATTTAAGTAGTCGCAGTCGCGACACTAACCTTCCAGCCATAAGATATACAAATGATTTCATATCGTATCAATTCCAGTTGCATTAACAACGGTATGATGATTCGTTCCATTCAGATTAGTGTCAGATGATCGGAACTAATAAAATTAATCAGTCTCCTTTTTGCTTTTTCGTCAGTCCACAAACAACAGTTACAATGTATTACTATTTTTATGTCGTGTTTGTTCTTCAATGTTGTACTATTATGGTAGTTTAATGATTATCCGCAATTGAGAATTTAATTACATAATCTTCTATTTACTCATATAACAATTTATATCTTTGTAGATATTGGTAGTCTCAAGTGATGACGTTAAGTATGAAGGGGTAGGAGGTAATGTTCGGGTAAGTCCAACATTAAATATAATATTCCAGTAATCGTCTTATGTATCTTTTGAAAAGGATCTTCCGGCTAGGCAGGATATTTGCTATGACAAACAGAACAACAAACTGAATTTCGACTAATAAAGAGTAACTGTAATTCGTAAGCTGAAAATGAACTCAAATCGAGAAACCTAAGATTTTGTAAATAATAAAAACGTGGTATAAGATGAAAATTTGACCGATGATAACTTAGTTTCGATCACGAGGAGAATATTAATTATAACAGTGATAGAATCTTATCCGGAAATATCTTCAAAATAAACAATAACGCATCGACGTTTTAAAAAATTTGGAAGATATACACGACACGTTCCATTAATTGAGGGATAATATTTATTACGTATTTTTTGTTATAGACTACTCAGATAATATATTTTTAAATTACAAATTACAGTATAATTTTTTTTTGTGGACTTGTAGTAATCATTGTCCTATTAATCGACCACCATCGAATCGAATCAATTGTTCGGCTGTGTCCTAAATAGACGGTGGGAAATGTTTTTGTAGTGCCCTTTGAATATGATATAAGAATTTAAAATTGCCACATTTAAGAGGCGGCGGGAGACCTTCTTATACCACATTGATTTCTCGATCTTTCCATGGGATGTGCAGATAGAAGTTGATCCTTCTTGTCTAAATCTCCCATGGAGTCGTAATCTAAAACAACCTGTGGCTTGTAGCGGTATCATCCATAATTTTCCCGCCCATCTACCTCCCCTTTATGGTAGGTCAATATCATCGACACGATATTTTTGTCACGCCAAACCATAACTGACAAGTCCTGGCAATATGATTGCACGATCTCGCCTATGCACAACTCGCTCTTGGTCACACTTTTGATGGATTCTGGGACGAACTCTCGGTCGTTCCATAGCAGTCCGTACCATGAGACTTTAAGTTTTACCGTGCAAGTAATGGCGAATTATAGAAGTTATCCATGATCAAAGTGTGACCTCGATTGAGTACAGGCTTGGCAAGATCATACACAATGCGGGCCGTGGCGTTGGAAGGTGTTGGTGGCCCTAAAGAAGCTGAAGCTGTCGAAGTCTGTCTTTCGTCGGTCGATAGTTCGTCAGAGTATGCATCTGAAACTGTCTGTCTGTCGGTCTGTACCTCTAAGTCGTCAGCTGTGTGGTCAGTCTTGTGCGTCTATCCTTTACCAGTGTAAATGAAAAACTTCCAGAGATAGCCGATCGAGGATTCGCATAATTTGTAGCCCTTGATGCCAACCCTAGCGGCTTTTATAGCTATTATTTGTGCGAATTATAGTCGACCGTGCCACTTCAAGAGATTCATCTATTGCTATATCTTGTCCTGGAAGATACAACGTGCTGAATTTCTTATTTAGATAGTCCAGCAGAGGCCATATCTTCCGTAGTCTCAAATTGTCGGTGTCTACTGTGTCGTCGGCGAAGTATAATAAACGTTTCAACAATAAGAACCGGTTGTAAGAGATTACATTTTTAAATTACTTCAAAGTGAGATAGCGTTTCTCCCTCCAGTAATCCTTTTTCACGGTCAGTGGGCACAAACCCTGAAAAATTAAAACTGAAAGAAAAATTGCCATCTCACCCCGATCGGTATTCTTCCAAGAATTTAATTTCAACTTCCGGCTCAAGTGTTGGTGTATTACACATGTCGAATATTTATTCGTTTCGTGGACTACTAACGTGAAAAGATTTTCATCAAAGAATTAAAAAAAAAACGATTTATTTTGTGGTGTCGTCCACTGAGAACGTTGGACCAGGCGTCCCGGTGACCGTCTCCCGCGTTCCACGAAACGAATTAGTCGTTTGTCCAGACAAAAGTTAAATGGTTAGTGTCACCTAATAAGGCTTGTAACAGTCAGTCTGCTTCTTTGTCCTCACTAGCCATCCACGCTTCCGCGCCTAAATTGTCGTGTTGGATCGCGGACCCTAACACGGAATGATCTGTGATACCGGTGACCTGCTCCTCGTCATTCAGGATGGCATCATCGACAACCTGAATAACAGCCTCCGCTTTGCTTGTATGCAGATCTAGAACAAAGCAGTTGTCGTTAGGTTATAAGATAATAAATGTGGGATCGTAAAGAAAACTGAACTATAAATGAATATATCTCTATTTATTTTCTTTAGCCTATACTTCTTATAACCGCACGTCTTGTCTAGTCTGCATTCGTCGTTTAACTCTCTCTTTTATCCTGTTCTCTCACTCACTCAATTTTATCATTCCATTCTTTAAGTTACTTACATTCCCATGTGTTGCCAGCTTAGTAATCATACATTCTCACATAAATATAAACCATAAATTTGATAGGTTCCTTACCGTGAGCGCTTAGTATCGGGCGCATCAGGCAGAAAGTGCTCCGTCTCTTTGACTCGTTTGCGTGCCATGTACTCCTGCCGTACTGAGAGCGAAAGTAAGCCGAGACATTTCTTTGTTTTAGCCAGTGACTGTTTTATTATGAGCCGTTCTTGCTCATATATCCTAAGGAAAAAAAAATTGAAACCATAAAAGCCACGTCAGTAGTAAATATTCGTTTCCGTAAGTTAGCCGATGTTTTTAAGCTCTGGTTACTTTCATTACATTGCGAGGGTAAAGAAAAGTCAACATAATCTAAAAATAAATACCTGGTACTTGGCCTCGCAATTGCGTAATCTGAGGCACTTGTTGTTGGGGTTGCAGATATTGATGCAGGGACGGTAGACTCCTCAAAAAGTTTTTAGGGGAAGGCTTTCCCCGCCTACCCCCTCGACCTCTCCTTGGTCGGCTCCCGCCTCGCTCATTATTTGTCCTTTTCTTGGGTCTGCATGAAAAAAATTATAATATTATAAATCGAAAAGTAATTTTATGTGTTTGTTACCTCATCACGACTAAACCACTGAACCGATCGTCATGAAATTTTACAAAGTGTAGTTATGCAATTGTATTATAGCTTAAGTAATATGTGGAAAGAGTTAGCCTGGGTAGTCTTCATTATATTTGTTCACATGTATTTTTTAAACAAAAATCTTTATTTTAAACACATTTTATAAAAATTTAGTTCAGTCTTTTTACTTTTCATAATTCTGGGCGAATATACATATGTTTAAGAAACGTTATTTTCATACTTTTTAGCAAGTATGATTTACAAATTATATGAAATCATTAAGAGCTATAAACTACATTTATGTCGATGATAACACTTAAGAAAAATAAAAAATAAATTACTTGCGACATTTTCCAAACTCGTAAAGTACTTCACGATCACTTAAAACACCACCGCATGCGCGAGAGAAATGTCAACAAATGAGAAATAATACCTTGTTCTTCAAAATTATAAATAGTGTGTTACATTTCAATATTGCTTAAAGATGCCTTACTTACTTACTACGTATTAATTACGATGGTGATAAGAAGTCATAATTGAACATTGAATATACCCTGCACCGCTGATGTACCCGCGCAACCAATAGGAACAAAAGAAAGACAATGGCGCGCATCTAAAAAAAATTGTGAATTTGAATTGTGAATTGAGCTAACTTTGAAAAAACTATGATTAAAACTAAAGAGCTGGCTTGGAAATCATTTAAAGGGATCGTGAAATGTTTTTTTATGAAACAGAAAAAGCCCTGATTTTAAAACGTAGTCAATAGTACGCTTAGTCATTTCAATAAACTGTGTTGTAACATAAGTAAAAAGTAGTTTTATTTTCTGCATTCTCATATTGATTTCTTTTCCGAGAATCTTGGAGCTGTAAATGAAGAACATGGGGAGCGATTTCAGAAAGATAATAAGGTTATTGGGAACAGACATCAAGGACTTCCAGCCATCATGCTTAGATCACACGTTGAAGCGTGATAGCTGGATATTAAAGAGAGATGAACCAAATCGTAACTACAAAAGAAAAAGATTGAACAGGAGTTTTGAAGAAAGTAGAAAATATATCATAAGTCTTATTGATTTATTTAGTCTCTTTAGTTTTGTTTGAAACTAATATTGTTGGTTTTGTAACGAAACATTCAATTTTATATTCATTAAATTTTATTTTTCATTAAATATGTTGTCAATAATAATAAATCTCGATGTGCTATGAAAAAAACAGCGCTGTATTTTAATTACATAACTAAACCGGTGCCAGTAGCGGGCTGCAGCGAACACGTTTATCAATCACTTTCGTGTTTCCCCGCCGCTGGGGCCGTGTTTCTAAATCGGTGGTCGATGCTGACATCTGTCACAATAGCCCTCTCATTCGATTCTCAACTAAACAAGTATCTTCTGTTATACAAAAAATGACTAGAGGCAAGTCTCAGCATCGAGCATTTGAAATATGTGTGCGCATTGTCCGAGAGTGTTCTCAATGTTTTATTCTTTATGGATAAGTCAATCCTATCTCCCCCCGAGTTGATACAGATATTGGTTGTGCCAATCGTAAAGAATGGGACGAGCGACGTCTCGGACGTAAGTAACTACAGACCTACATATGTATATCGCTGGCCACGATAATGGCTAAAGTATTGGACAGCCTGCTGGACGAATCGCTCGACAAATGGTTGAAATTTCATGACCCTCAGTTCGGGTTTAGGCCTGGACTTTCCACTGAAAGCGCAATATTGTCCTTAAAACAGACTGTCCAATACTACACTCATAGGCGCAGGCCAGACAGAAGAGACGTAAGACGAGGACGCGTCGCGGACAGGGCGGAGACGAGACACGGACGCGACTTTTGAAGTTATATAGAAGAGACGGGGCGCGGACGCGACGCAGTCGCGCAGTCAGGACTATTTTCGGCATTCAACAGTCTGATTTTGTCACGTCGACATGTCTTCTTCTGAAGATGAAGATGTACTAGCACTGGTACATCTCGCTAATATACAGAGGGTTAGACGTTACTGGGTACATCCGGTATTGCTAAGCAATCAAGACAATCGATTTTTTAAAATAATGGAGGACCTACACAATTACCCAGATCGTTTTGTCACAGTGTATAAAATGACTCCACAGTGTTTTAATATTATCATGTCCAAAGTGAGAAATGCTTTACAGAGAAAGCACACAAATTGGAGAGTATCTATTAGTGCTGAAGAAAGATTACTTATAACGTTAAGGTAAGTGAAATACATTATCTTTTTTAATTACTTTAATACTAACAGAAAATTGTGTTACATAATAAGGTTTAATTAACTTTTGAAATATGTGCACGCTCAAACCGATGTTGATGTGTATAATTTTTCTACACTAAAGTAATCCGATGGATTACTTTGGTGTAGAAAAATTGTACGTGTAGTTCAGAGGTAATTCTTCATTCAAAAAAGATGTATTGGTGACGTGTGCAGCCGAAACTGAACTAATTGTTGAATAGGGTGATAGAGTGAAAAACGTTGGGGTATTCTCATCCTGCACAGATATTGATGGAGATGCAACATTCTGATTTTGCTCTATTGTTGATGGAGGTGCAACATTTTGATTTTGCTCTATTGTTGATGGAGGTGCAACATTTTGATTTTGCTCTATTGTCGATGGAGGTGCAACATTATGAAACGGCTGTTGTATAGAAGACACCGTGGCTATGTTGTTTTGAGAAATGCGGGTAGAATATGCTGGTTCTGATGTCGATGCTGCCTCGTTTCCATCTAAGATTTGCGCCGCCAACTGCATTACTCCCATCTTGAACCTTCGTTTTTGAACAAGATTCATGGCCTTCATATCAGACAACATGCTTTGAAGGAAGGCAAGATCTGTATCAAGAGGTTGCATTTGTTTCTCGCTATTTTGTCGTTTTCTGTTAAAGTAATCAAAAGCAGATTGATTGACGTCTTTCAAAGTAGGCATTTTACTTTTTTTACTCGAGTCCGATGATAACGGCGAAGGATGATTTTGAGCCTGTGGAGAGGGTGAATGGGACGGAGGCCGAAACGGCGACATTGACTCCTCCTCATCAAGTTCACTTTCGTCCGTATGAGTATCTGACCTGCATTGTGGTTCTAGATTAGATTTGGAAGGTCTTGATTTCAAATATTTATCCAAAAAATGCAAGTGCTGGGCAAGGTAATATTCTTTTACCTTCTTGGCTGCAGAGCCAGATGGAAGTGATAGAAGTTTTTTGTATTTTGCATATCTGTTCCTTATGTTTTTCCAACGATCTTTGCAAGCTTGTACTGAAACAATCAAATCATCGAATAAATATAATGAAGTGAATTACTTATTGTGAGTTTTTATTCGCAGAGACTATAGAGCCTATATCAGTAATACGAGTACCTACTTATGTAAAGAATTAAGAATGTTACTTTCTGGCTCAATAGCCTCCGCGAATAAAAAATCACGGTGCACAGTATAGTAATATGTATACCTAATTTATATTTGTATATTTATTTACAGGTATTTCGCAGATGGGTGTTCATTTAAATCACTGTCAGTTTACTTTCTACGAGGAAAATCTACAATTCGAGAAATAGTACATAATACCTGTCAAGTTCTATGGCAAACATTACAACCTGAATATATGCCTACACCCAATGTAGAAAAATGGCTAGAGATAGCTGCGCGTTTCCATACTCTTTGGAATTTACCGAATTGTGTGGGAAGTCTGGATGGCAAACATATTAGAATAAAAGCTCCATCTAACACGGGATCAGCGTACATAAATTACAAAGGATACTTTTCGATTGTGTTATTAGCATTGGTAGACGCTGACGGGTTATTCGTAACGATAGATGTTGGGGAATACGGGAGAAATAGTGACGGGCGTGCATTTCAAGCCAGTGCTCTCGGACAAGCAATGCAGCGTGAAGACCTTAATTTACCGGACCATAGTCCATTGCCCGGAGAAGTACAACCTATGCCATAATATTTTGTGGCAGATGAAGCTTTCTCTCTGAAAAAAAAACGTAATGAAACCTTATTCGCGGAATCAATTGACAAATGATAGAAGAATATTCAATAACAGACTAAGCAGAGGACGGAAATCAGTAGAATGTGCCTTTGGAATGGCAAGGACTAAATTTCAAGGACTGAGCATGCCCATGTGCTGTGAACCTGCTAAAGCTGATGTAATTATACAAGCAATGTGTATATTGCACAATGTTATTCGAAGATGCGATGGAAAATTTACAGCGCCATACATCCAAAATACGTTGGTTGGAACAAGAATTGATTCACTATACAGAGAAACTGCAGATGGTGTCAGGGAATACCTCACCAACTATTTTGTAAATCGGGCACCTATTCCGTACCAAAATAGGCACAATGTATAAACACACACACACACCATCACACACACACACACGCGCGCGCACGCACGCACGCCGCACCCTCGCACACACACACACTCACACAACGCATACACACAACACGCAGAGGAATTAAGAAAATATTACATTAAAATATTTCTGTTTTACCATTAAAACAAAGAGTACACATTTTTTTATTTCTAATGTACTACGTAAAGAACAGATGTAGGTACGCACGAGGATAAGTTGATGTTTTTTAAATAAAGAATAGGTACTACTTACCGTTTTCGTTTATTGTCCTGGCAATCGATTCCCAAGCTTGGTCTTGAACATTTCTGTTACAATAGTCAGACCTATTGTAATCATAAATAACAGAATGATTCTCAATTAATTCACAAAACTGAATATTAAAAGCTAGGTCGTCACGCATTTTTATGAAAAAAATTATAACAACTCAAAACATGACGCAACCATTCAACGTCAAGACGGTACACGTGACTGTGCGACGCGAGCGAGCCCCTCCCGGCGGGCATGCCACCCCGCGCCCCGTCTTCGCCCCCGCCGCGTCCGTGCCCCGTCTCTCCTGTGTGTTTTGAACAAAAGGCGCAGACGTAAAAGCGTTGCGCCCGCGCCCCGTCTATTCTGTATGTTTTGCGTCACGACGCTTCTATACATTTTATATGAAAGGGACGTGGAAGAGACAAATGTCCGCGCCCCGTCTGCGTCTTACGTCTTTTCTGTGTGTCCAGCGCCATAGACACACGCCTGTGTACGCGTGTTTCCTCGACCTCTCCAAGGCATTTGACCAAGTGTCATATGAAATACTTTGGAAAAAGCTCGAGGAGGCATGCGTGCCGGCTGAAATCACACCAGTGTTTCATTATTGATATTCTATACAATAACAGCTTCAGAATGCTTTTGGGACTGACGCGCTTTTGTAGTGCCTCCAGCATGTTTGCTGAGGCGCGCGGTCACGACTTCCACGCTATGGTGAGGAGAAAGAGAGCGTCACTTTTAGAGAGAACGCAGTCAAGTCCGAATGGCATTTTGAGGATGTTAATGGACAAATTTGATGCACCCATCATGAATCACTTCATGCAAGTGTAAGTGAGGCAGAAATGATTTTATTCATACGGGTGACAAATTTGTACACACGAATTTTAATTTTTATGAACTAATATAGATGGTAAGTATTCTGCAACTAACAACTTGGATCTCTATTGTCTAATAAATAAATATTATTATTATTATGTATTAAACAATTAATAAAAGAAAATATTTATTTCAAAGGGAAAATAAAAGTTATAATTCGCAGGTCCGTGTCATGGGATCATATTCTTGACATTTCGTAAATTGCATAATTGAATTAGGTTTTCGGGAAAATATACTACAAATTTGAAAAACCACATAGCTATAAAACATCCAAAAAAATATTTACTCTTTAACTAACATAAATAAAGAACATATAAACTAACCAAGCCAGTCCAAAAAATCTTTAAAATCAGAAGACGTCAAAAATCTGTGTATAAAATTAGTAACAACTCATGGACGACCATTTGCGATGATGCAAGATGATGCGTTTCAAGAAAAGATAATATTGCTGTCCCATCGAATGCCAAAACAAAACATAGAAATTTAAATGTTATTAAAGGAATGATACCAGAAAAGGGGTACCTAATAAAATAGAAAATTAGAATAAAAAATTGTCATAAATATATATATTTATCTATTATTTTACTCATAAGAACGTTTTCCTATGGCTGCAAAAGTTATATAAAGCAGCGTCTACTGCCTCGTTGGAATCATTTTTAATTCACGGAACTGCTGTACACCGGACCAACAGCGGCAACTAGAGTTGTCGCCGAGTAAATTATCTTGACCCGACCAGTCAGAGTCACTGGTAGCTAGATGAGTCCACTTTTCCTCAGAATTCTACCTAGAATGGACGCGTCTGTTTGTTCTTATTTGCATTAATACTGAAATATCTGTTGACAGTGTCAATATCACTTAATACATTTCTAAAGCTGAATATGAACAATTCCATAAAATAATTGAAATAACGTAACGCTGGCTGAGAAACGTAAGACTTTTGTCATGAGAGGAACGCTCTTGCGAGAGAGTATTGGCCTGATTTTTTATATATATTGTTGAAAATGTCTGATATGCATGTTCAGCAATATGAGGCTATAACAACTTTACCTATTCGAAGCCGTAACTGTAATGTAATGGCATTATAAAAAAGACTATTTATATTTTTTCAGTCATCGTCCAGTAATTGTACTGCAAAGGTAATAAGTCCATAGCATATATTAATTGCTACACATAAGATGACAAGACCATTAGCAACATAACTAGTCCCTCTCTTTCTAGTGCAAAGGAACGGACTGCCATTCGAACGTGAGAATTTTGAAGTTTTATTAGACTAAGAAAACGAAAGCATAGCTATTATCACGTATGATTAAACACAATAGATAGCACTATCTTTGTTAGATTCGATTTCATTAATTCATATTTAAATAATATATATTAGAATTTATTCAAATAATATAAATACTAATAAAAAAACAATACATATTACAATAGTAGTAGTAGTAGTAGAGTAGTAGTAGTGAAATTAACATTTTATTATTGATTATTCATTTTATTTACTCCGCTGACTACCCCCTCACCCTCATATTTTGCTTACATTTCTGCCTTCCTAAAATAGAGGTCGTTATTTTAAATAATATTATAGGCTATGTATTTATGTGAACTATAAATGCAGTTTGTGTGTCCCATTGGTTATAATACATATTATTATTTTGGTTGGATACATGTATTATGTTGGGCATAATCTACATCAGCATCAGCCGTAAGTTCAGAAAATATACTTACTGGATATTCGTATGCACGAACCCATATGTTGCGCGTTGGACACTTTTATTGGAATCAGTCCAGAAAAAATGTTTAACTAGAAGATCTGGATTATGATATCTTGTAAGACGAAAAAACAACGAGTAATTTCGGAAATATTAATCGAATATAAACAAATGAAGTTAACTCCTTAGACATATGTGGAAAGAGTGAAACGTTGGTTTCCAGTTTTTCAAGTTGGTCACATTAATAGCTCATTTTATCGAAACCGAAAGATTAAGGAACCTAGGTCTGCATATTGCAGCAGTAAATCAAATGTTATTTATACTTTCACAAACCATAAGTATTAATTTTAGCAGATGACAGATTAGAGTTCCTTCACAAGCGTGAAAATGTTTAATAGACATTAACTTGCAGTTAGATGATTTTTTCTTTAGTTAAGTTTGGCACCGAGTTTGTTTTATGCGTTGATTTTGATTTTTATTTTGCTCCACAGTGTACGGGTACCATGTCATCTGCTTCGGTATGAATAAAATCTGTGCTAATTGAATATTAGACTCAAATTAAATGTCGCCACGTTGTGACTAACTCAGTATGACTACAAAGCAAAATTCGTGTTGTGGCTTTCTTGTGGTGATTAAGAAAATGCATAGCGCCTTGCACCGTCGACCTGCACTGTGAGAATCTGGTCTAAAGCTAAATGAATAATCGGATTGAAATTGCCACCGTGTATCCTAATCCTAACTTTTAATATTATAAATGCGAAAGTACGTTTGTTTGTTACCTTTTCACGCCTAAACCACTGAACCAATCATCCTGAAATTTTGCATATAGGTCAGGTGTACAGAAATGGACATAGGGTACTTAATATATATATATATATAGGGGATATAATTATTTATAAACAGTGTGTTTTCAGGCAGTAGGTTTTAATGCTACCGCAATAGTAAGTATAGAAATTACACTTCACAATTATCCAGCTACATTCGGGCCAGCGAGTAAACCGTTTTTTAATACTTCAATAACCTGACAAAAATATGACCAAAATTGAAATAAGATAAGAAAATCAGTGATAATTGTGGTAAAGCTTTGATGTTTCATAATTTTAATTTTGTGCAGTCAATCACAAAAAAATTAAAAAGCCTCTATATTTATGAATACAATTTTATACCCATTCTATTTGCTCATGAAACAGCTAAAATAAATGATTGCGCTCACAGGCAAATTAAGTCACTAGACTGTACAAATGGCGATGTATATATTTCAGCATTTTTTATATCTTTGCTATAACAATCAAGGGAATCCACATAGTCAGTTGTGCAGTCACATTCTGTGTTAGTCAGTTCGTGGCAAATTATACATTATAAAATATTCAGAGAGTTATCATAGTCGTTTTGATTACTACTACTGGTAATTTTGCCCTACAATTTCAGCATCTACTAAATCATTCGCAATTGAAGTGTTTTACCCAATTACGGTACTGATATTAACAATGTGCAGAACGTAAAACATCATTAGTAGTAAAACTAAAATCATAAGTTGCTAAGTTGTTTTTCTTAGAAAATTTAGTATACTTTCAAATAAAACTCTTTAAAAGTGGATAATAGTGCTTGTGATAAATGATTTTGTGTTTTCCCTAATTATGAGTCGGCGTAATATCGAATTAGAGAGTGAAAGCGCCCAGCTCGACGTTGCCGGTGCTTCGGAGGGAGACCGCGTCGGTACCTAGCGAACCCGAGCGGCGATTCTCTTACGAGAGTGGGGAAGAATGCTCTTCATCCTCAGAGAAAGAAGGTACCTTTTTATCACAAATCTTACTCAGAAACACCATCAACCAACCTCTAACTTTAACTGTTCTGATCCGAGTGTTGTTGGTACTTCTAATGCGCATTGCGATTTTCCAAACAACCGGCAGCCTTATTACCGATGTAGCGACGGCGATGTTTCCCTAAAAAACCGCACGTCTGTCCCATTCGTATGTTTATTTATTATTTTGAATGTAAGTTTAGTAAGGTGTTGTCACCTTACTAAACTTACATTCCCACTTGGATATAAAAAGCACGACCGCCAAACCCAACGGGGGAATATAAGATATACAACTAGAATATTTAGTTTTTATTCCGCCAAACTACAGCAAGCTTGGCTGCATGCACAGCAACGCCCTCCCGCCCGCAAATATATGCACATGCAGAAGGTGCGATAGAAATAATGTTACATGCAACCAAACCGATCCTCGACACGTGTTTCGCCCCTCCAGGGAGCATCCTCAGGAGATGTTGACTCGTCGACCGCTTGGACACGAATTTAAAACTAAATATTCTTATATATCATGGATTTCCGCATAGTAACGCCTGTTTCCATTAATTACCAACGGGGGAACACTCAATCCAATTTTCAAAAGTCCGAATTTCATAATTCCTTAGAAATACAACATCAATTATTAAAAAACACGAAACTTATTATTCCGACTGTCATAAATACGATTTTTTGTTTTGATCCTTGTAAAAAGCGCATCATGGTTGGCAAGTGGTTAGTTAGGTTAGAACTGCTACCGCCTACCTGGAACCGAATAGTTACATGCATTTTAATATTCGTATTATAAAAGTTTATGATAAATCTGAATATTAGGAATGTTAAACCCTTCGGAATTATGAAAATCGGGATTAAGACTCTCGATACTGAGTATTTCGTATTAATGTAGTGTACCCGCCCAAAGGTTTCCACTTTTTTTATATCATGGATTTATAATTTTTCGTACATGACAACAAATTATGTTCGTAAGTCATTTTAATATTACACCGTTAGAAAGTTATGAATTATCAAATAACGGTTCACTCGTTTGCCTTACTAGTCCGTACATATTTTAGAACGAAGCTTTTTGGCTTTGTTTTTTACTTTATCTATGGATTGATGTATGTAATTATAATATTTGCCGAGGAAAGCGGAATTCAACAAAACTTGGATGAAGTTAAAAATAAGGTTAGCCGGACTTAAAAATCAAGAATCAAGAAGACAAATAACAGTTTTTCTTTATATCTTAATTTGACGAGTAAGAACTTTTTAATAAACTAAAGAAGGTTACTCATAGTTACGAAATATGATGTCGACCTAACGACAACCACGACAGCACTGACATACCTTAACCCTTATTACCACATTTTCAAAAATGTTTTCCAAGACAGTTGGCTCCTTATGTACTTGTCATGGCTAATACTCATAATATCTACAATCTACATTCATCTCAAAGTATTTACAAAGACTTATTTTCAGACATTAGGCGATCTATCTACTGTGGAGGTAAGCGTAAACACATTGATTATTCTCATATCAACTTTTGATTTGATCCGAAATGTTATATGTATAATATTTCAATTATTCCAAGATAAAATATATATTATAATCATAAAAAGTATGTACTTAACATACTTAACACAGTGTGAACTCATTTTTATGACTTTCAACTATTGCGTTACGAGACGGTTGAACAAAAAACGTGAAATATTGTTGGTGCGTTACAGGATTCAATAGGCTTGTTCAATTTGTGCAATTTTTTATATTTAATTTTTAATTCAGTTTTTATATGCGAGTATACTGTCTACTATCGTTATAGGTACAACAGGCTCAATCTATATTAGTTATTTTAGGAATTATACTTATTATTAAATACCGATTAAAATTGTCGTGTGCATTACAAGACAATTTTAATCGGTATCAGAGAGTGGAATCTTTTTTGTCTCACATACTGTTCTGCACATTAAACGATAATAATTTTATTTTAGAATATTTTATTGAAGCAAGCTGCCTAAAATTCTTTTCTACTTGTTTAGTGATTACTTACAAATTTGCGTCTCGCGCCAAGCGCAAGAAGGGTAGGGAATTACCGTACGCAACATGTTGATACGATCCTATGTTACAGTGCTACGGTCCATTTTGCAAAGCTGGAGTATGTATGACAATCTTTTATTATTCCAAATAATAGTAACATTTTTACTGATTTCTACTGTTTCGTTTGTGCATCAAAGCGGAGAAAACATTTGCGCAATGTCTGTAACTTCCATCCACACAGCTCCGATGGACTGGAGTTGAGACGAGTTTCAAACATTTTAACACCGAATTAATGCAGAACTGCGTAGTGGAATACACGTGGATTTACAAACAATCTTGTTCTTCATTCTTGATAAATTCTGGATTACCGTGTTTAACATCTTTATTTATCGTAATGAAGGATTTTGACATGTTAAATAATAATATTAAAGCAAATCCGGTTACACTTTGCTAGCATCATGAGCTGTAGGGACAATCCATTAAGTATGTTAATGCTATCATACTATCATACCATGCTATCATACGTCGTGTTGATATGTGTCAATTCTCTCACGTCTACATCTATTATATGCCGCCATGTTTGAGAGTAAGACCGAAGAGTAAAATTATTCCAGGTTTAGTTATTCTGGTATAACATGGCAGTTGGTCGAATCCACTCATAATATTTAATATACTATGGCTAGGATAAGTACATACATAGCAAAAACAATACAAAAATGAAAAACTATTCTACGGTAAAATTGCGAAAACGGTAAAATTGCTTAATATAAACGATTCGTATTATATAAAACTTTTTATTTTTCATTTGAACTGTATCGTGCCCAACCAGGGTCGAATTATCAATCAACCTGTATAGTGTATATATATATTAGTTCCTATCTTCTTTTATCTTCGCTAAAACTTTACCAAAATCAACGCTTCGTCTTCCTCATCTCGACAATGACAGAGTCATAGTATTCGTCAGCCGGTTGCTGGCCGCCACCGCCACCGCTTGAATACGTGTGGTTCATGTCTTACTGTATGGACCGCCAACGTCACCGCAGACCGCGCTGGTCTGAGCGACGCTCATGGCCGTGTATCAAATTTTGCAGATTCTTGACCTTGTATTTGCAATACTTTGCTTGCACCCGGACTTGCAACTTGACCATACATACAAATGAAATGAAACGTAATCCCACAAAAACAGTCATATTATAGATCGTACCATTATACAATAACGAAAAACGATATTCTTTATGCTTATAATAGCTGGTGGACATATTTTACGCCAATTGCAGTATCTGGAATAGCGCTCTCTCTCTCGCTTTGGTGGACGAACACAGTTCGCTACACTTCCCCTCCGTATATTGCTTAATTATTCCATACAGGTGGAGAGGCTGCCTTAATGTGGTTATAAAACAAACTTCTTATAATATTTTTAGTGCGACGGAATTCTGAACGTATGTATGTCTAAAGTGAGTATTTTTATTTATTTAACTCTTATTAATAATGACACATAACATAACAGCCTGTATTCCCTGAAGCATTAGGCAGAGGTTACATTAGAATATTTACTGTAAGGTGTTGTAACAGTTTATAGTAAATATTAAGTGAGTTTGGTGAGTTTTTTTTTTGTGATCTGTATGTTAGAGATAGGAATATTTGTTTTTAGAAATGCATCTACAGCTTTAAAAGCAATAGTAGGTATTAACAAGACAAATAAGGATTTTTCTTTCATGTATTTCAGTGCATCGGACGTACTTGTGAAGCTCTCGTGAGTTTTATATAATATTTTTCTATATAAATTATTATCCTCAGAAGTTGAACAATATAACGAACTAATATTTTTATTGGCAGTGTCGTTCGGCTTCTTGTCTGACATTTGTAAGTAACAGAATATAATAACGTTTATAAGAAAGACTTGTACAAAATAGTATTATTATATTGTTGGCCAGTTTGCCCCCGCACTAAAACGGCCCATATAAATCGAGCATTTAGCTTTCTACGTGCATGCAATGACATACATTACGACTAACGTAATTCGAGGCTGAATAAAAACCAAAACTACTAATATCCGGAACGGTTCTTGGCCGGAGCGCTGAATATCCGGCAAAAGATTTACAGGTATTTCGCAGCCGATAAATAAAAAGTAAAATATTTATATATAGAGATAGAAGATAGACAAATACTGAGTAATATATAGTCATACTAATTAGTATTGAATGTTACGAATGTTTCTAGGTCGACTTTATATTATTCGCAGGTTAAATTAGCCTCAACTTCCGTTAGCAATGTAACCATGAGTGTATCATGGATTCCCCCTAAAACTTTAGCCTCCCTCAAAGTTAGCTAGTCAATATAAATGATAAAACTTAAATACTTTTTTGTATAAATTCTTTTCATAAAACATTCTAGACTACATACAACTTTAATTGATACATAACTATAAATAAAAAGAATTTAGGGAAATAAGATACCTGTTGTTGTATAACTATTTATGTAACATAAAAATATTTGCCAAATCTAGGAGTTACTTTTGTTGCATATTATCGTTAACTAAATTTGAAAATATAGAAATCTTTGAAACATTCTACTGTGGTAATAGAGTGTTCTACACAAAATAAGGATGCAATGTTAAAAGTGAGGCCTAAAATAATCAGGAAAGTCAGAACCATCTCCATTCAAAGTTATCCATGCTCAATAATCAAAGTGCATGCATATTTTTAAATCAAACTGATCTCCTGCAAATCAACAGTATACTCACATAATAAAATGACGTATATCCTGAAATATAGCATACAATATTTTTGCAATATATGATAGTATAAGAAAGTAAATACATAAATATCCAAATAACGTTATTGAACAGTATGGAATTCTTCAAAACAAGTCAAAACAGAGCGCTAATCCACACTGCTTAAATTCAAAAGAGGTCTTGGTATTATAATCATCACGTAGTTGCGCACATCACACAAACTTACGACGAGATTTGGATCGAGTAGTACCGTCCTTAATGGCGATTCTCTGGCAGATATGGCGCTCAGTAAGACGACCGATTGGGAAACTAGATTGTCTCGTACCAAATACACAAGGGAACGGTACTGGGACATGAGGCAAATGTTTATTTTTAATTTCTTCAGCTAATTGAAGCCGAAAAATTAAAGATGGGTAGGACAGCGCCTTGGACTTCTGTAGTAAAATTTCGGCTATTCTGAATACTTATATTTAGCAGCCGTTTAAATAACTTCCTGTTCTATTTAATACACTGCTTTCGCTCCACTAAGTAGGACTCAAGCATTTGGTCAAGACGACCAACTCCACCCATCCCCTGGTTATAATCAGTTACAAGTGTAGGCTTGGAGACTGATATTCTACTAAGCCTCGCAGATATTTTTGTATGAGACATGTCATGGTACGTGGATATACAGGTCAACTGCTTACGGTCTTGGTAAGTCATAACCATGACCTCGCCATATTGGTGGGCCATGTATCCTCCCTCCACCAACTTAACTTTATAAAGTTAGACAGGAACGTCGTTGCGACATGCACGCAGTGTGCCAAGGCAAACCGTTTTTCTCCTTTTTAGAAATCTCACTAGCGAAGGAGAGTTGAACCAGTTATCCAAGTACAAGACATGTCCAAGGTCTAAAAGAGGCCTAATCAGTTTTAGTACCGTACTGGTGCTCGAAGGTAAAGAAGAGTCGGTCGTTCTTTTCCTAATGTAAATTAAAAGAATCCACAGGTAACCTGTGTTAGACTCACACAAATTTAAAGTCTTAATTCCAAAACGTGCAGATTTCGTTTTGATATACTGTTTGATTGGACCTTTCCAAAGAATAGGGGACTCATCTATACAGATGTTCTGGCTTGGAGTATAAATTTCAAATTCAAATTTAAATGATCTAAAATTGGGCCTATCGGGTATAAAACATTCTTAGAATCAGAAGGATCCGAAGAACCCCGGACAAAATGTAGGGCCCGGTTTAATAGCCCGTATCTTTCTTCTTTAGAAAATAGCCTAAACACACTCGTCTGCAACATTGGTATCTTGCTAAAACAAGATCTAATTGCGTAAAGGCATTTTGATGATGCCAATCATCATCCAAAATGTAAACAATACCAATATTTGATGCACATTAGTATCATACCACAACCTGGCAAATCTCGCGTTCGTTCTTTTGATTCATTAGCGTAACGATTTGTCTTCTCAACAATGTGACCCAGGATCATCATTCCAAAAGGCTCTGAAGGCATCATAAAGATCAGCAAATTGTCGAGAAGGACCAACCGTATCGCGGAGGAAGCGCTCTTTTTCACCCCGCCAGCCATCCATCCCCTCCCATTTAAATTCATCCCTATCTATCTCATAAAAAAGCTCTTCCTGCTCAGACACACATTCAGGTCTACGCCCATTCCTATTCCTTGCATTCCTATCACGCGTAGCCAATCAAATCATAGGCCAATCTCTTCCACCAACTGCGGAGGGAATTCTTCGCCAGAAAGATACTTCTGGATGAGTTCATCCCCCCGCTTCCAACCACCAACATAGCTTCCTCGGCCTCTCCCAGAATGACCCCCACGACTGCTGGAGGATGCACCCCGACGCGTCGCACTAGCCACCTGGTCCAACCGTGAATAGCGGGGAAGAGATAGAGGGCGGGCTCACAGTCTCCAGCATATGTGCTCTGGCCTTATCCTCCCACACTTCTTCATTGTCGACCTCCATTCTGTACAAAATACAAATATTAAGTACTATTCTTTAGGCTCAAAGGCAAAGTCAAATGTTTTTATTTCAACTGGGCCTTTACGGGCGTTTTTAAAACGTTATGAGTCTAGTTTATGCGAGTATAGTGTTTCGCGGTTCCAAAAGTGGGTTGGTCCTATGGAGAAGAGACTGGCAAGAAACTCCATGGATACTCTTTTCAAAAAACTGATTTACATTATTCTTCAATACGCAAATTATACAATATAAAAAACTAAACACAAAAGAAATAATAAAAAAAAAGAAAACTAGTTATACAATAAAAGTATCTAAAATACAAACCAATACAAAAAAATGTGAAATCACAATAACCAAGTCGTAGGGTTTAGACAGGATGTGACAGTTACCAGGGAAGCCACATGTGCAGAAGAAAATTAACGCCACACGTCTTTATCGTCAACATAGTCTATAATCTTAATAGTATGCTTTTTTTATAAGTACTGGCTTAACCTGTTTTTTTAAACTTGCCATCCGTTAGATCCGTTATTGATTTAGGCACTTTATTATAAAATCGTATACTATTCCCTAAGAAGAATTTATTTGTTTTGGTTAATCGAAATTTCACTTCACTGTTTACTTTAAACGATTGGAGGTGTTTACTAACATTATATTTTCGAAAATATACAGAGATGGCAGCGTAAGAATACTAGTAACTTTAAAGAATTCTCTTAGGGACTCCCGGGATCCCATATCATAAATGGCGCGAATTGCCCTTTTCTGGAGTATAAAAATAGCGTCTACATCCGCCGCTGCCCCCCACAACAGTCTATACCCGTCAAGTCAGTCCTATAATCTATCCCCAATAATTGTTCAAATAATCATACGTAAGTCTAACTATTTGCCACTTATTTCCATTTAGATATAGTGTGTTATTTTTTTATGTGATGTTTTTTCCACATATTTCTATGTTTAACCCATCTATAATATTTTATTTACATATTTCATAAATATTGATCGTAACAAAAATATGTTCACTGCTCAGGTTGCATGAGCAATAGCGTAATGATGATACATGTTTACTTAAGAAGGTCAAAATAAACAACAAAATATATGCTTCTAACTATAGCTATAAGTGTTAGTTGTGATGAAATATATTTTCCATGGTATGCCATAATGAAAACTATCAAACCAAATATTACCTATCAAAATCATACACACAACATAATCTTCACATAAATCGAAGAGAGGTACAAAGGAGCCATCCTCTTAAAAAATCTCTGAGTGGGGGAAAGCATATTCTTTATTGCAAACCCCCATCAAATTCATATGTACTTTACACTAACCAATTGTTGTATGTTGCTTGTTTATACATTAGTTTATGTACATGCAATGTATGTACACACAAAATATGTACAGTTCTTAGTCAGTTAAAATTACTTTACTCACAAGTCCTCAAAAGGCTTAGGATAAAAAGTACTTGATTCCAAAACAGTTGAATCAACACCATCCTGTTGCAATTAAGGGGACACACTGGGTACATCCTAAAAAGTTAAATATAACGTAATTATCCAAGAAAATAGTTTATAAGATTGAAGACTAGTTATTATTACTATACATTCTGAAAGTAAAGGATCAGACCAAAAACTTTGACAGCCTCCCCCCCTATACAGTGGACTTTGATAACTGGACAACCAACCATTGCATCCTGGAAGACATTACTAGGGTCGAATTCTTCCTCCGTCTCCACATCAATATCAAATTGTAAAGTTTGACGCCTTCTCTCAGACTCAAGAAAAGTCTCAAACATCTAGTCAACTTCCTAGATGTCCGATGACTCTTCATAGTTTTCCACCACCAGTGGACTCTGAATGTCGTATTCCTCATCATCTGAGTCAGGACTACCGAAAACTTCCTCCTCATAATATTCTAGGATGGGATCCGAATGAGATGATCTTATAGATTTCTAAAAATAAATAATTCATTACAAGTTGAACATTACTTTCTAATCAATATCTACATAGTAATAGAAATTACTAACAATAATAATTTCACTTTCAATTTTTAATTTAAAATAGCACTGATGACTACAATACTTACGGGAAAAAACGACAGAATAACTATCGATAAAATAATATCGAACTTGCCCAACAAATTCAAATAGTTCGAAGATAAGGCGGCGAGTTCCAAACTTGTCGTAAAGTACTTTTCACAAAGAATTTGCAATCCTACTATCCCACTTATAGATTTAGAATTTAAAAGATGAACAATGACAGCTTGTAGGAGATACCGAAAAATAATATGTATAATATGTGTTAGTGACTGATATGTCAGATGAAAATAGGGTTGTGTATTTGCATTGTCAATATAGTATAGTATCGATAGATTAATCTTGCCCTAATGTATAGAGTTATATACGGTATTAATTAAATCCTCTTATTATAAACTATCCTTCAAAAAAATTGTATCATACTGATATTGACATCTGTCTCGGGCGGTGTTCATATACAAAAAAAAAATACAAAAAATTTATTAATCTAACAAACAGGTAACAGTAGGTTATAATACATTCTACAGAAATTACAAGTAGAAAGTTTATTATTATTAAAGGGTTCCATATATGTAGAAACGATATAGTTTTTCTTCCTGTATGGTTGATAGAGAATTAAAAAACAAAAGTTTAACGGTGAAACCCACACTAGATTATTCTGTATCGTGGATGTCTAATATTAAACTGATATCTCTTTTCCACGCTTAGTTGGTCTTTTAGCCTAAGCGAAATTCTAAGTCTATGATCAGTAGGATCTTAATATTATAAATGTGAAAGTTTGTGAGGATAGAGGGATGGATGGATGGATCTTTGTTACTCTTTCACGCCATAACGGCTGAACGGATCTGGATTTAATTTGGCACAGAGATAGATTATACTCTGGAATAGCACATAGGGTACTTTTATCCCGGGAAAATGTACGGGTTCTTAAACCACGCGGGCGAAGCCACGGACGGAAACTATTTTGAATAATTTCATGCAAAATGTATGTTTTAAGACGAAAATGAGATGATATATGTGAAATTTATACATTATATTTATTTGTAACATTTTATAGGCATCAAATACATTTAGAGCACAATTACAATGATTATAAACATTAAAAACGATAACACCAAACGGGAACTAAAAACTTCTGAGATAAAAAACGTAGCTATAACGACATATTTTTGTAATACTACCACTAAATACAATACAGAAACATATAAATAAAAGTAATCTACTCACAATTTCTGTTAATATAAAATAAAAACAAATTTTTTACGCAGAGAAGAGTGACACACACAAGATGGCTGTATCAAAGTTTCAAATCACTTAACGCTTATTGGCCGAAATTTGAATAACGCGTGCAAAATATTGCAAAATAATGACAGGGACATAAAGGCTTTTTAGTTCACTCTGTAAATTGTCAAACAAAAATAAGATACTGTTAAAACTAAAATAAATATTATTAATTTAACTTAAATGGTCGTATGACTTGAGTTGAAATGAAAGTCCGGTCCATTTTAGCGCTTATTCTGAGGCAGCGGTGACATGTGTCAGGCCCATTTTAGCCACCATTACGGATTATAAGGTCATCCAATACTCCTTTGCTGCGACTACTTCAAAATTTTCATTAGTCTCGCAAATGCAATGATGACAATTATTGGGGTCGAAAGAAAAATCGTATACATTTTCTTAAGAGAGTCGATACAGCTGGTTTTTCTTTTCACCACAGTGTGAACAACTTCCATGTACCAGCTTATTACGAGTATGAACCATTTACACAAGACCTATTTATTAAGACGATCCATTAACCGTTAAACCTTAAAACGGTATCTACTGTGTTGGTACCTTCAGTAAGAAAAACACGAAAAGGATTTCTTGAATTCATGAAGGAGAAACCCAAAAACGAAGGTGAACAGTGGCCTAAAATGAATTCAGCGCCATAATGAGTAAGCCTTCTTTGATATAATGCATGTTAACTTATGATTTGAGAGAACTTACTGTAAATTAACATTTTATTTTTTGAAAAGAGTATTCATGGAATTTCGTACCGGTCTCTTATCCATAGGATCTAACCTCCTTTGAAACCATGCGCATAGAGTCTCGACTTTTAAAAAGTGCCTGAAAAGGCATAGTTGAAATAAACGTTGATTTTGATACAAAGGAAGTTACTATCTCGACGTATGCAGCCCAACCGTCAGAAATAATAATGATAAACGCAGAAAGTAAGGATTCGAAGAGGTTTTTCTGCGATTTTTTGTTTTCACTTTAGTAAGTAGTGAAAGGTAATGATGATATAGAAGAAACAACTTTGTCTTTGTTGTTTGGTAGACTATTGTAATCATCTTAGCAGACCATCGTTTTCAAGTCGAAAATTGACTCATCCATTGTTTTTGCAGAGCTTGGGCACCGTGTCTACTTCAAGTGTAAGTTTTATCATAAGAAACAACTATTAGTTTCTGTCGTCAATCTTTTACTATGATATAAACGAAACGAGTCAAATGTAATCATCACATGTATGTGTCCCAAAAATAACCTTAAAAAAATTAAAACTTTTATTGTATCTTTGAATTCCATGGTCAGATACTAATAAAATAAATGCCACGCACATTTTTTTCTTTCTAACATAAATATAATCATCCAAAACTGTCCTTATCTGATGGAGTAAACTACGTTACAAACATTAAAAACAAACGCGTTAGTTTGAGCGCAGAGATGCAACATTAACTACACAATACACCCCAACATACCTTGATGTTCACTCAATTCTATCTTTGATTTCAGTGTGTAGGTCATAGATGCTTCGCAAATGTAAGTATTATTTATTTATATCTAAAGTGTGCATTGGAAAATGTATTTTTAGTTTGTTTCTGTTTAGTTTTTCTCAAAACTAAACAGTTAATCTACGGTGGTTACATATCGCACCCTCAGAATTAAAGTGACCTAAGTCAGAAATTTAATTGGTGAGAAATGAGCAAGAAAGTCTTCAAAAAAGTATACATTTTAAGGTCAGTTTTGGTTGTTCAGGTAATGTTGAGTTAGATCACTTTCATTCAAAGGGTGCGATATTTTAATGAAAATAGCAGTTTTAATTAACGGTTATTCGAACTACTTCGACAATTTAAAGTGTTTCTTGGCGTTTATTAGTCTTATAAAAAAACGCAAATATGTTACTTTACAAACATTGTTGCGGAATAGTGGAAACTCGCATATATACCCCAACTTAGTGGAACAGTTTATAGAAAAAGTATCCGACCAAGTATGTACGTATATTTTCTGATCGGACACAATTTAGTTGAAACCTTTGACTATTTTTCGCAGTTAACCCTTTTGTGCATAGTTTATCAAAATTGATAAAATTAATTTCTCTGATCTTAACTTCTTAATACATTTGTCTAGGAATATGGTTACTAAACGTTTGTTTTATTTGTCATCCTTCTAACCGTCAAAAGAAAAAAAGTTATAAAGCCGCGCGAATGGTTAAAATCCGACATATTCGGCCGCAGGTCGTAGTGTTGTCAAGTGTAACGCTAGATTTTTTTTTCATCTGCATAAATCGTTATATGAATGGCGTGATTTGATTGCGAAAAATTCAGTTTCTAAAAGGTAAGGATCCATATTATGATGATTTTTTTTTATTTTACAACCAACTGTTTGTAAAATGCCCATATTTTGAGTTTGATCTTTGTTATCAAAAATGATAATGTATTTATTCCCGGTAACAAAGGTATATTGTATTAGTATATTTTTATGCTTTTTTTCTGCATTGGTTTTTGAAGTAAATGCACAATTTTTATGCTTTGGTGGTGGTTATGCAAGGCATTGCTATATTTTTAGGTGATCATAGATGAAAACCACATCGAAAAATTTTTATGGTCGCTAGAAAATGACGACATATCGAAGGACGAAGGTGACATCGATGAGGATACTCTCAACTACTATGATGATGTTGGTGAGTTGGTCGCAGACATTGAAGATGTAGTAGAGGGACAGCTACAGATACAAGAAGTAGATGGCGATCCTCCATTGTTATCAGATATTGTGTCAGAAAATCAAGTTACATCCGTGAATTACGCTACAGCACGAAATTTAATTTGGAAAAAAAATAATATGGCTTTATGATTGAACAAGCGTTTAGATTTCATGGTGTAATTGATTACCCTGCAAATATTATGAAGTTCGCCAGACCATATCAGTTCTTCCCATACTTTTTTGATAATAGTCTACTAGAAACGATCGTTGCGGAGACTAACAAATATGTAACGCAAAAAAATCCGAATTTTTCCGACCCGATACAGTACTAGATCTTCGAAAATATATAGGTATCTTGATTTATACTTCTGTTTATCATTACCCAACGATAAGATCCTATTGGGCAAATAAGGTACGATTCCAACCAATAGTAGAAACTATGACAGTAAATAGATTTGAAAAAATCCGACAAATACTTCATTTCAATGACAATGAGAATTTGCCTCCAGACCATCCAAATCATGACCGATTGCATAAAGTCAGGATTATAATATAATATAATATATCTTTATTCCCAAGTAACATGACTCAATTGTGTTAGTAACAATATTCCTTACTCCTATGTTAGTATTCTTGTTTCTTAACACTTAACCTAAAACCATGAATATATGTGAATCACTGCCACACGCCTAACAGCGAGGTGGATAGCTTGCAGCAGTGAGTCACATATAAACAATCGAGTCTGCTCGCCACACAACGCAGAATAAGGTTGGGGCTGGCCCGCACGCGGCGCACCAGGGAAGCGCATCGTTTTCTCATTGTTGTATAAAAACAGTCGACTCGAGCTTCAGCAAACATCCCTGACGCACTACAGAAGCGGGGCAACCCCATCAACATCCTGAACGCATTATTATATTGAACGCGAAGGACGCTGTACGATTTCTGTGTATAATCCGCCCACAGACTGCACGTGTAAAAAGGAGTGCAGTATGCACGAAACAAGGTTATTTTAACACCACGTGAGCAGCGCGCAAATCTGCCACCTATCATATTTGCCCTAACCGACAGCGCCCTTCGCTCTCGCTCAATATCGTCATCGTCCTTCATGCCCGCGGTCAAGACATGTCCAAGGTATTTAAACTTATATACCCGTGTGAGCGGAGTTCCACTCAAAAGGACTGGTGGTATAGTTTCCGGACACCGTCCGCCGCCGGCACCAAAGACCATGATCTCACTCTTACACGCATTGTAGACCAAACCATGAAGCTTGGCATAGTCTTCACAGATGGCCACCAACCTCCTAAGGCCACAAACCGAGGCGCTCAACAGAGCCATATCATCGGCGTAACTAATATTGTTTACACACACCCCATCAATGTAACAGCCGGCTCGCTCTCTGCTGAGCGTCTCAATCAGTTCATTGATGTATAGATTGAAGAGCGTAGGCGAGGTCAGCCCCCCTTGCCTCACACCGCACTCCAATCCATACGGCTCCGACAAAGTCCCAGCCCATCGAACCTGATTGATCTGGCCTCCGTACCAGCACTTCAAAGTGCTTATCAGTTCAGATGGAACTCCAGCTTTCTCAAGCTTACTCCAAAGAATACTATAGGAGACCAGATCAAATGCTCTGGATAGATCGAGGAAGCACGCATATATAGGTGTTTTTCGGTCTGTGTAGTACTTGACAGCCCACTTTAGACACAGGATGGCACTCTCAGTGGACAGCCCAGCTCGGAATCCGAACTGGTTGTCGTGTAGTTTAATGTGGTTATTAAGTTGTCTATTAAGCAGGCTATCAAGCACTTTCGCTATCACCGTAGCCAGGGAAATAGGCCTATAGTTTTTTATATCCGCAATATCGCCTGTTTTATTTTTAACAATAGGCACTACAACAGTTCTAGTCATCTGACTGGGTAAATACTCATGACTCACACAAAAGTTAAAGAACATTGCCAACACTCTTGGTAAATGAGGACCCGCATACTTGAGGTGCTCGATACTCAGACCATCATGACCTGGAGACTTTCCTCTAGACATGGAGGTGATGACACCTTTGATCTCCTTGGCAGTAAATCTAGTTTGAAGATCATTATGGTCCGGAGCATCAGGCACAGACAAGCTGGGTCCCAGTGGTGATTTTATTTTAAACTGTTCCTTAAAGAGGTTAGCAATATCTACAGGATCGTTTACACCGTTAACCGATACAGGGAGGCCAGGCCTACCACTCATCCTGTTCGTGTGCCGCCAAAAGGAGCGATAATCCCTATTTGAATGATGCGCGGCCAAAATATCCACTTTTATCTGCTCTTGGTGTGTTTGACACCACTTCAGACGAGATTTAAATATCCTTCTGGCCTCACACATGTCAACAAACACAGGACCTGTAGACGGCTTACCATAATCCTGCCACACACTAAACTTTAGCTTGGCGTCCCTGTATGCATCACTAACATGCCTGTTCCAACCCGCCACAACCTTCTTTTCCCTATGTCTGCTGCTCCCTCGACCCACCACAGCTGATTCCGATAAAGCTCATACAATATTATTATACATATTGTCTATAGTGTTGCGATGACAATGTTGTTTACAAGTTTTATCGCAACAGTTTCTGAACTCTTCGGGGAAGTCAATAAACCTAAGTCTCTCATGACATGCTATGGTATAAGATTGTATTTGTTCAAAACTTCTCTCCCCCCATACAGCAATATTCTCTATATAGTTAAAATTACACTGCTTAGGACAAATTTTATCAAATACACATTCGATTACGAGTGGGTAATGATCCGACCACAGTACGTCATAAATGACCCGCGCGTTAACTACAGAGCCACGAGCTGCTTTTGTGACCACACAATGGTCTAGCCACCTGCGTGTACCATGTGCATCGCTTATAAAAGTATATGTGTCCGAGTTTATTCCTAATAATTCCGTATCAATGCAATTCCAATCAAATTCCTGACAAAAATCTATTAATTCCGCAAAAAATCGACTTGTTGGGTGTGCATTAAAGTCTCCCAAAATATAACAGTTTTCTATATTAGAGTTCTCTATAATGGCACTCACCGCACTCAGGCAACTCGTGTATTCCACTAAGTTACATGCCTCATCCGTGGGCATATATACGTTGAACACTAACACTGACCTCTCATTAAACACTATTTCGATAGCACACACTCGCGAGTTGTTACAAGGAACCACTGTCACCTTGTTAAACGCACTTTTCCTCCAAAGTATGGCCACGCCTCCGAACGGACGGCCTCGTAGAATTCCCGCCGTTGTATCCACAGCTGATATTCCCGTACAGCCGAAATCATCACAGATACTATGAAGGTACACAAGTTCCTCTGGTAATAGCCATGTTTCTTGAAGCGCTATTATATCGTAATTGGAACATAGTTCCCGTATATAATCAGTGGATCGCTTTACACTTTTACAGTTAAAACTCACTAATTTATATATCTGTTTATCCATTTTTAATTGGTCTAAGGCCGTCGCCAGTTATTAATTTACCGGCCGCATCACTTTTCTTATAGTGCACGAAACGCCTAAAGATTATAGCTTTTGGCCACAAGTTACCGTCCAAAAATATTTCCTCCTTAGACTCTGGCACAAAGAACTTAAATGACTTGTGGTTTAAATTCTGCTTTTTCGACTGTATTCTTTCCAGCTTAACGGAAATCTTTGTTTTTGCCAAGATATAGTCTGTTATGTCCTTCTCGCTAGTATTAGTCATTAGCGCGCGCGCCTCGTTAGCGACAGGTGTGTGTTAGACTGCGTGCGCCGGGGTCATTAACCTATGACAATGGCTTCTAATGTAATCAAGTGCCCGGGGTGTAACCTAGTCATTTGTGAAGTGTTGGCGTTTGTAAAAAACAAACTTGATGTGATGGACGAGGACAGTCTAAGTAAAATATGTGTGACGGCGTTTTCGTCGGAAGAAATACAAAATGCAAAGAAATTGCTGTTTGACTCAATTCCATCGGGTCAGCAGTTGAAAATTCGTAAAGGTGATAAGAAATCGCAACGGGACATTGAAGATATTATCACGCTTCTGAAGCAGACTGACCCAGAGATTGTTCCGGTTTTTGTTGCCCGTGACCTTCAAAAGTTACCACCAGTAACGTTTGACCATGTCGACGTGACGCGGCTCCTCAAGGATATTTTGGTGTTAAGGGATGAACTAAAGGCAGTTAAGGACAACTATGTTACAATGGAAACTTTCAACACATTGCAAAGAAATGTCGATGCCATAAAAACATCGTCCTCAAGTTTCAACGATGAATTTTGCAACGTTAATTTGAAAAGAGGCTGTCAACGGCAAACTGAATACAATTGTGACAGTGGTCCGATGGGACTATATCATTTGTCTCAATCTAGTCCCAACAGTGATAATACTCCATTGGCAAATACAGTGGCATCACCAAATGTAACATTTGTAAATTCATATCGAGAAATAAGAACAAATGTCGGTATGACTAACGGACAAAAAGGTGTAAACAACCACTGTGCGCCTTCAATACCGCGAATGTCGGAACAGGTAATTAGTATTGTCACCGACACTCCAAGGAATGTGCAAACAAAACCGCCTTTGTCGCATAGTCAATTAGTGCGCGCAAAGTCACCGATGTTACACACTGACTCGGGCTCTGCGCTGCCAAAACAACAAATATGCCCGCTGGATGCCCGTGCGACTTTAGCCGATATAGTTAAGGCGCCCGGAGAATGGAAAACCGGAAGTGTAACGGAAGAATGGAAAATAGTTCAGAAGAATAGGCACAGAAACAGAATTGTAGGGAAAAAAGGTGTTGCAGCTGCAGATCCGAACGGGAAATTTAAAGCGGCAGACATAAAAATACCGTTGTTTATATACAATGTTGACAAGTCTACTACCCATAATGATATAAGTGCGCATGTGTTCAATAAGTCTCAAATTCATGTCTCAATAAATAAATTAGCCATGAAAAGTGATAAAGGTTATGACGCATACAAAGTGTTAGTACCAAAGCATAAATTGGACTTATTTTTAGATGAACAATTTTGGCCCGAGGGCGTATTGTTTAGGCGTTTTGTGGAATTCTCAAAAGCCAAAGTGATTGATAAGGCAGAGCAAGACCCAAACAATGGATAGTACATCTACAAACAGGTACTATACTTTTTTAAGTTTTAATTGTAAGAGTATTGCGCGCTCAATGGACTGTGTGAGAAACATATGTAAGTCGGCGGATATAGTTGCGCTTCAAGAGACGTGGTTACTACAGCATGACATACCAGTACTAGGTACTATAGACCCGGAATTTTCATACACCGGTAACACGGCTGTGGACATTTCTTCAGGGGTTCTGCGTGGACGGCCGCATGGTGGCGTCGCACTACTATGGCGTAGAAGTTTATTTCCATGTGTCTCCGTAATTCAGTGCAAAAGTGTTCGTTTAACGGGTATAAAGGTTACAACAAGTAGTAAATCAATGATAATACTGTCGGTTTATATGCCCACGGATGATCGTGATAATTTAGGTGAGTTCTCATCATGTTTGGGTGAATTGTATGCGATCATTGAAAATGAAGATGTAGACTTGGTTTATTTGTTGGGTGATTTTAATGCGCATCCTGACATGCCTTTTTACAACGAGCTTAAGGAATATTGTAGTGAACAACAACTGTGTATAGTGGACACTGATCTCTTGCCTGCAGATTCATATACATACGTTAGCGATAGTCACGGATGTAGGAGGTGGCTTGATCACTGTGTGACTACATTAGCGGCTAGAAAAACTGTTGACAGTGTAAAAATTCATTACAATGTGTTTTGGTCTGATCATTTGCCGATAGAAATTGTAATTAACCTAGGTAAATGCACACCCAGTACTCTAGTATATAATTGTATAAATAATATAAATACAAAAAATGGAGTTATATGGGGTGATAGGGACCAATTTCAAATACACAACTATCATAATATATGTCACAATAAATTAAAACTTATTGAATTCCCAAGTGAGTTAAGCGTCTGTGCAGATAAGTTGTGTGATAATTTTGAGCACAGAGTTGTGATTAATAAATTGTACAGAGCTGTTATTGCAGTGCTTGTAGAAGCATCTGTATCCAGTCACAAAAACAAACATGTGAGGGGACGCCACATTACGGGTTGGAATAAGCATGTTCGGGATGCACATCTTAAGGCCAGATTCCATTTCCAAGAGTGGTGCTTGTATGGTAAGCCAAAGTCGGGAAGGCTGTATGAGGCCATGCGTAACTCTAGAATAGATTTCAAAGCCAAACTGAAATACTGCCTTAATCATAAAGACCAAATAAAGATGGATATAATTGCCGAACATCATAAATCTAAGAACTTCAGTCAGTTTTGGAAGGCTACAAATAAACTTAAGCCAAGGGTGTGTCTCCCCGCCAATGTACAGGGGATAAGTGCCCCCCGTGATGTGGCTAACCTATTTAGGGATCATTTTAGAGTGGAACCTCTTTTGAAACAGGAAGAGAGCGAGGTGATGTTTTGTGCTGGGAGTAACGGTTCCGGTGACGCATCTGTTAAAATAACTTATGCAGAGGTTGATAGGGTTATTAAACAGATGACCAGAGGGAAGTCGCCGGGGCACGACGGTCTCAGTATCGAGCATCTGCAACATGCGGGTGTGCATCTGCCTAGGGTCCTGTCCATGTTGTTTACCTTCTGTCTACGTCATAACTACCTACCAGATGAGCTCATGAAGACCATAGTAGTACCTATAATTAAAAATAAGACTGGTGACGCATCTGACAAGGGAAATTATAGACCTATATCGCTGGCCACGACCCTGGGCAAGGTACTGGATGGTGTGCTTAACAGATACTTAAGCGAACACGTCTCTCTGCATGATGCTCAGTTCGGTTTCCGACCCGGGCTGTCCACAGAATCCGCAGTACTGTGTCTTAAGCATACCGTCCGGTACTACACTGACAGAAGAACACCCGTATACGCCTGTTTCCTGGATCTGTCAAAGGCGTTTGACATGGTGTCATATAACGTTTTATGGAAAAAGATGCAACTTAACACCAGGTTGCCTGTAGAAATTATTAATTTATTTAGATATTGGTATGATAATCAAATCAATGTTGTCAAGTGGATGAATGAATGCTCAGATGAGTATAGGATGGAGTGTGGTGTGAGGCAGGGTGGATTAACCTCACCCACTCTCTTTAACTTATACATAAATGGACTGATCGAGGAGCTCAGCAGTGCTGGTGTCGGTTGCTCAGTGGATGGTGTTTTTACAAATAACATTAGCTATGCTGATGACATGGTGCTGCTGGGCCCCTCAATCAACTCCTTGAGATCACTGTTGTCCATATGTGAGCGCTACGCAGTGACCCACGGGCTTAAATATAATGTCAAAAAAAAGCGAACTGTTAGTTTTTAAAGCGGGGGTTAAAACTTACTCTGTTCCTCCGATCACATTAAATGGAACCGTCCTACAGCAAGTGTGTAATTTTAAGTACTTGGGCCATTGGGTAAATGAGACTCTAAATGATGATATGGATATGGATAGGGAACGCAGAGCATTGTCGGTAAGGGGTAATATGCTTTCCCGCAGGTTTGCGCGATGCTCACGTAATGTTAAAGTCACACTTTTCAAAAGCTATTGTCAAACGCTATACACGTGCAACCTGTGGAGCAATTACTCGAATAAAGCCTACAATGCTCTGCGTGTCCAATATAACAACGCGTTCAGAGGTTTGTTGAGGCTCCCGTGGCGGTGCAGTGCCTCCAGCATGTTCGCTGACCACGGCACGGATGGCTTCCACGCGGTGCTTCGTAAAAGAGCGGCCTCCCTATGGTCTAGGGTAAAGGGTAGCACCAACACACTGCTGAACGTGGTGTCGGGTAGAATGGACAGTCCAATTCTGAGGCATTGGTCTCGCATGCATGTCCAAAATAATAATAATAATTTTAAATTTTACTAACATAGCTATAAGTAATTACCTACTAACAAATATGGACCTGTATATTTTTAATTGTGTGCTTTGGTCTGAAATAAATTATTTTCATTTCATTTCATTAACGCTTATGTTGGATATAAAAATCGGCACTTTACTCTCCGCCGCTTTGAAATTGCTAATGGAATCATTTGCTAAGCCGAATTTACCTATTAAACGTTGTTTATTACTTGACTTCCGATAAATGACCGTAGTCCATTGCTCAACGTTTGGCCGCTCATTTGATAAGTCTGAATGAATGGATTTATCAGTTTGTTTACCTTCTTGTGGCGCGGTCGCATCGATCACCTGTTCACTCGCCGTCAACGCTCGCTCGGGTACAATCGGCTGCTTGATCGCCATCTCGCTCTCACTCGCTTGTGATGCTAGCGATGCGCCGCTGGCCGCTAATGTAGGTTGCGGCGGTTTTGGTGTACCCTCCCTACTCATATTGTGAACATGACTCTGCTTATTTACTATGCACTTGGGTGATATCAAGCCGCTTATACTGGAAGCATCAAGCTGGTCAGACACCTCCAAAGGCGACACATTCACACTTTTATATGCACCTCTCCTCGTGTTCACACTAAAATTCACGTCCTCCGGGTTTCTCACTGATCTCACATTATCATTCCTATTCTGTATCTCGCACCTTATAATTTCCAATTGTTCGAGTGAGGCATACGAGTCCTTAATATTCTTAACTTCCTCCTGAAGTATAACAAGCTTTTTCAGTACGTCTGACACATCTACGTGATCAAAAGTAATAGGCGGAAGTTTCTCCAAATTTCGAGCCACGAACACCGGCATCAGGTCAGGAAGGGATTTGAAAACACTTATAATATCACTGAGTGCACGATTCACCTTTCCTTGTCCTTTACGAACGGGTTTTCTTTTATCAGCCGGTAAAGATTCAAATAGCAACGACTTCGATTTTTCAATCTCATCTCCACTAAACGTCGCCGCACACAGTCTGACTAGGCTTTCTTCGTCACAAAGCGATATCTTGTTCTGCATATAAGGCAACAACTCGTCTATAACGATATTACAGCTACTACACTTAAGCGTAACCGACATTTTTCAAACTTCTCGTAAATTCGCAAGCGATGTGACACACACATTACGCGTCGTACTCGGATGCGTGCGCGCACGAGACTGTGATAGACTCAATCTTCTATTCCGGTCATTTCTATTTGATCATCGCCTTTCACTACATGAACAGATGTGTTCCACCAAAATATCTCATTTTATGAATATATTTGCCGAATAATCCCCACAAATGGGGCTTAATGTTCTATTACTTTAGTACTTTATTGTCTTATGAGTTATGCATATTCTTTTGAAATTTATTCAGGGACGCATAATCATAAAAAAATTGCCTAAGGAACCTGACTTGGGAGCAGTCTCTAACACAGTAGTACGTTTACTACGGCCTGTACCAAGAAAAGTAAATCATATCGCTTTTTTTTGATAATTTCTAAACCAACATATCTCTATTTCATTATTTGTATAAGGAGGGAATTTATTGCTTAGGTACTGTACAACGAAACAGATTAAGTATTATATAAATAAATTAGAGTCATTTCAAATAAGATTTCTTAAATTATTAGTTACAAAAAAGACTAAATTAAGTTGCAAAGGCGATTATAGAAAATTATTTAAAATATGTAACATCTTACCGGTTCATTTAAAACATACATACCTTTTAGCTATAAACCAGCACAGCAGGAAGGAGCATGTCTTACCTATTGTGACAAATAACCACAGTACACGGTCTATGGCTGCCGGTAAATTTAATGTTCCCAGAGTCAATAATTACTTCGGCGATAGAACTTTAAAGAAACGTATACCTTACGTGCTTAATAGTTTACCGGCAGACATTAGACAGGAAAGTGATAAAAGAATTTTTAAAATTAAGTTAAAAAAATACTTGTACAAAATACTTATATAGAATAAATAATTAAGTAGTTGTACTGGTACATAATAGAAACCTACCTACAAATTTTGTATAAAAATGCGGCGCAACACCCACAGTCAAACCGCTAAACCGGTTTTGTGGGAGATTGTTTTAAATAAATATTGTATCTCTTTTATAATAATAAATAAATAAAAAAATATAAAAAAAAAGCAAAACGTGTAAGTTACCAGAAAAATCTGAAGTGCTCAAGACATCAGTACCATGAGTACGATGAGAATGTGACTACCTATGAAGACGTTGAATTTTCAGCTACGAGTTGGAAAGATCAGAGAACAAGTTTTGTTATTATCTACGTATGTGGGCGCAGAACCTGTAGATACTATCAACCGTTTCGACAAAAAGCAAAACAAGAGCATAATAATACCTAGCCCAAAAGAAAAACGCGAATACAATACCAACATGGGAGGGGTTGATGCAATGGGTAGTTTTTTAGGCGGACATAGAATACGGATGAAATCAAATAAGTGGACAAGTAGACTGTTTCATCATATGACAGCTATACATCAGACAGCTAGACATGAGTGTTATAAACAGTTGGGTACAAGAAAGTAATGTTGAAGAAAGGAAATAATCCAAAAACTATAATGAAACTAATGCATTTTAGAACAAAACTAGCAGAAACCTAATGCAAATATAGCACTATGGCTGAAAATAAAAGAGGAATAAAATCGAGCAAGTTTAAACAAAGCTTTTGTGAATACTAACGTAAGCGTATTAGATTGACTGAATGAAATGCGAATTTTGTGTGATTTCAAACCTTTTTCAATAGTCAAGTGTGATATGTCAAAGCAAAAAAGCGTTTATTTTGTGTACCGTCGAATTTATATCACTGGGCGTCCACTAGACTAGTATAATATTTATATAACGAATTTTTGCTACTTCCTGCTCCGCTCAGTAAACGCATTTTTCGTTTCGAACTTTTATGTACAGCAACTGTTATACGATGTTATTTATTTTTCAGTGTACTGGTGATAGTTGCATATCTATGGTAATTATAATTTTTATACACAGTAAAAAATGATAAGCGTTACAGTATAGTACAGGCAATTATTTTCATAAGCACTGCGGTCAAAATGGGCGTTAATTCAAGAGATTTAAAACGCATTGCTGATGGAAACCTCATAATAACTTAAATTAATATTATGACAACAAGTGAACAAAAAATGGATTACGTTCGAACTTCGACCACTACACTAGTTCAGTATGAAAGTGCAATGTCTAATATATGTTTTGATATTTCACTATACACTCGCATCGGTGAAGAGATTGTACATCTCACGGAAATGTGGAGAACGAGGCTTTTAAAATGCTAAGACGCTCCACAACCGTGAGGTATGCAATCTCAGGGAATATTTCCTTAAAAGGGACGTGTGTATTCATCGAGATATGGTCGCAGTGGACAAAGGTCTCATCCCGCTGTCGTTGGCTAACGAGAACTGGCGCAAAACTGTGGTATTAACTACCAATGGTCGCAAGGAGGTATGGCAAGGCAAGGAGCTACACGGACGCTTTTTCCGGGCTCTTCATGGGCCCGATTTAGACTTCATAGCGTCCATATCTTGGCTACGCTTCGGTGATCTCTTTGGGGAAACCGAAGGGTTTATCTGTACAATTATGGACGAAGTTATCTTGACGAATAACTACCGGAGATATATTATGAAAGACGGGACGGTTGACATATATCGGGCATGACACCATCCAGATGAGTCTATCAGACATATCATATCTGTCTATTCTCGTTTGGCTAACGGCGAGTACTTGCACAGACATAACCAAGCCAAGATCACCACCAGCAACTTGCCTTGCAGTACAAAACTGTGGATCTTGAGGTACCGTGCTACAAGTGTGTGCCCGCCTCAGTTCTCAAAAATGATCCATGTCACGTTGTACTGGGATCGGTCTATCATCACTGATAGAACTATTGTAGCCAACTATTGTAGACAACATGGTATAGTGGTGACAGATCGATTAACGCACCGTACAATGATAATTAATCGATATCACCATTCCGCAGGACGATAATCTCGTGAAAGCTGAGAAAAAGAAACATGTGAAGTATCTCGACTTGGCACACGAGGTTGTCGACATGTGGTATGCCGATTCGGCTATCGTCGTGCCGATTGTTGTGACGGCATCTTAAGAGGCTCTCTTTGGGCTGCTGGGTCAAGGGACTGATTCGGGAAGCGCTAATTCTCGATACGGCACGTATTATGGAGGAGGTTTCTGTCTCTGGAGCCGTAACCACCTGTAGTTTGGAGCCTGTTTCCGATATCCGTGGCTACCTATTTTTTATATTTTTAAATATATTTTTAATATTATTTTGTAAATAATATTTAAAAATATATTTAATATGTATATGAACAAATAAAAGTTCATAACATATATAAACAGATAAAACGAATAAAAATAATATTAATAATTCCTATTTAGTTTTAAAGCGGCATTGTGTGCCTCGTCAGCTGCGCCAAACGCTTTTGTAACGCTCATCATTTAGATACGTTTTGACCCTTACCGTTTCTATCTTGTAAACACACACGCAAACGCTTAGTATGTCTATAGTATCAGTATTTAATTTAGTAATATTTTTCATTTTAACAGTGCGAAGGAACTAGTTGCCGAGCTGAGGTAAATAAACAACTTACAGCAACATTGCGGAACAAGAAAACTTTAAAACAGTATCCATATGAGTAGAAGCACATGTGAAGGAATATTTCCCTTTACGCCGCTTCTCATAACGCCACTCTGCGCTTTAACATTAGTGTAAATATCTATCATTGATTCCCAAGACGCCGCTCCGTACTTCGCCTTCACAGTATTCTCACCATGTCGCACGCAGAACTGTTTCTGTCCAACAACGTCGCTCCTTCACTTAGGGCTGAACTCTTAACAGGAAATAACCATAAACTGTACTTCAATTTGCATCGTCCGGATTTAAAACTCAATGTAGGTACTACATTATCAAGAACACTGTATGTATTACTGTATGTGTTTTGATTTATGCAAGTTCACTTTCACTAACTTATTTTAACACACAAACACTAGGTATTTTATATTCTAAACGTTTAATACTAACCAGAGTTTTATTATTTCACTGTGGGATTCCGTGTCGTCACTCACAAGGTTTTGCTGAAAATCAGCGCTGCTGGCATTAGGTCTGTCCGAAGTCACAGTATTATGCTGAGCAAACACCTTTGTTTTTGCGCACATGCGACGCACAACCTCCGACATCTTGATATATGTATTATTTCCATACCGTCTTTGTTTATTTGTTTGGATGACTCAGGCTATTGTATCAGTGCACAATGTTATCTATCGTAAGATCCATGTATTTACTAATCTGTGGTATTATCTTTAAGTCCACTGTTGACAGATTATAATGTCATAGCACAGATTAATAGATAATCATTAGCTTTATATGTCATAGTATGAAATAGGTGATAATAAACCACAGCCTTCTTAATACCAAAACGTCTGGGTTATCAACTAATTATTTACTTTTAGAATACTATTTGTTGTTAGTCTTAAGATGTGTGCGTCAGATGGCGCGTAGAATTAAAAACTTTTTCATAGCATAGATGCACAGCATATGTTTAGTATTTATACCCACCCTTGACTTGACCCGGGAAAGTCTGGAACTCACACATGCATAACCTTGACACTTCATCATACATGCGGAGAGGAGAACTCCAACACCCTGACAGGCCCTATACACCCCTGGCACCCCATACCAGATCGCTGGCAAGGAGCCGTGCGTAGATAGGCCCACTCCATTTCTTTTAGTCTCACTCATACATAGTGCATCCATAGACTTAGAATTCCGCTTACGCTAAAAGACCAACTAAGCGTGGAAAAGAAATATCATTTTCATATGAACACTACCCGAGAAAGAAAGAGAGATGTCAATGTCAGTATGATACAATTTTTTTTGAAGGATCGTTACCTATCTTTACCCTTGCTTTAGTGTCAAATATATTTTATTAATTTATAAAATAATCGTGTAATTATTGGCGATAAGTGATATTTAGATGGTTATAATGTCATGTTATTTTGCCAATTGTAACGTGACATAGAGAAATAATCCAAATAATTACACGTTTCACAGGTAAATGTGATTTTTTCATCGTAAGTTTTGAAACCATATTTTGTGTACGTACTAGTATTAATTCGCCGAGGAAACAAATTTTACCATAGTATATTAGATTTTCTTCCGATACGTGGTAATATTTTGTAGATAAAACAAAAAATAAATAATATTTAGTGTAAATATTAAAATGTATGATTACGCTAGGGTTGACTGTAGAAATGACTTCACGAATGTCGATACAATGTCGATAGATTTTTATCTGATTATTAAATAATCGGGCTTAAGGGAACTAGCTATGGTAATATCATACATTACTTTATCATTATCAGTGCACAAAACTGTGACTAGTGGATAGCACAAGGTTAAATCTTTGTACTATACTTATCTGTATGCTGCATACATCATCTTAAAATTATTATTATATTTTTTAATACTCATTGTATTTTCATAAATAAAATGATTTTATCCGTTTATTAATTTACAATAAGAGGATTTAATTAGTAGCTCATATACCTCTATTTATTAGGGCAAGATTTAATCTATAGATACTATACTATGTATATTGACAATGCAAATAGACAACCCTATTTTCATCTGCATATCCGTCACTAACACATATGCATATTATTTTTCGGTATCTCCTACAAGCTGTCATTGTTCATCTTTTACATTCTATATCTATGAGTGCATCAATTATTTTGTCATATAAGGTAAAGACAAAACAATTCAGCATTTTCTCCTCTGTTTGTCAACCGTTTTTTTTTGTAGTTATTGACTAGATATAGTTAAAAAAAATACGAAAAAGTTTTCTTTCCCTACCTTCGACGGAACTTTAGTAAATATCAATACGTGACGAAAAAACTTTGTACTCCTTTGTAAGCATATTGCGCGCACCCGAGTGTGTGACATTTAGCATAGTTAACAGTTTATATGGAGAAGTGCAGAAAGCTAAAATTATATGTAATATGTGTTACTAATACATTAAATTAAATAAAACATTTTTTGTTTACATTCTTCAAAATAACGTCAATAGCGTTCAGTCTAAAAAAATGGAATATGGTTGAACTTCGATCACTAGTTCAGTATGAAAGTGCAATGTCTAATATGTGTTTTGATATTTCACTATAACACATGGGTAAAGCGGGCGGATTAGCTAGCTCGTACCCAATACTTGTAATCTAGATATTAGGTGAAAAAATTCTAAGTATTTTACCTCTTGATGAATTAGCACCGATGCAAATACAACTATTTCGGGCTCCTTCATAAAGGCACAAAATGGATATAAAAATTTTAGATCTAAGGGTTCAGGCCTCTGTGAATGAGCGACTTTATAGGAAATAAACAGCAGGCGAAGCACGGCGCCTTGGGAACCAATGTTTAGAAATTTGTACGCGCGGCGTAGTGGCACTAATGTTAAAACATAGTGCGGCGTTGTGAAGTAACTCATCAGGATAAATACTGAAATTGCCCTCCACCGCTTACCGGAGTGTGTGTATCCACCATAAAGCTTAACTTTTAATAACGTGATACAATTATCTAGCTATTAATTTGAAATTAGGACAGTTTTTTTATGCACAGTTATCCAGCATTCTTTATTTATTTTACAGTGTCATGCAAATAATTGCCAAGCAAACGTAAGTAACAGTATCTTTTATTTGTTTATATTCAACCGACCAAGTTTGAATGGCCACAAAAAAGCGGCCAAACAGTATGTGGTGCTTTCAAAAATGAATAGTATAATAAAGTTATTGGTTTGGCACATATGCGTACACAATTCTTATTTTTTTATAATCATCTAGATAAATAAATAAAAAAACCAAAATAATGTCTGGAAGAGGAGGTGACTATTTACTATAGACTGTGTCGTAATCATAATTGTGAAATGGAAAATATTATAACAGAGTTGAGTAAATATTTAGCCATGTAAACACCATAACATAAAAGCCATATAATTCCGAGACCAACAAAAAAATGGTCGAAACTGACATTTGTTGCGTTCAGTCTGATTACATATTCTTCTAGGTTATCTATATATAACTTCATGGCAACGAGTCTTGAATAATTAATAATAATATTGAGGCATCAAAAAAGTATCAACAAGCAGCTCACAAGAGCAACAAAGGATTAAAAAAAAAAACTAAGCTTTTGCCATAGCTTATAAAGACAAAATCACATTCCGACTGCAATATACAATTTATAAGCACAATTATAGACTGTGCATGTAATATCACGAAAATACTTACTTGAAAATATCTGTCTTCTATACTTTTCGGCTACTAGAAAAAGAGGTTGTTCAAACAAAAATTGTACTAATTTCGAAAAGAAAAGCAAAGGGATATGTCCGTTTTGGGCCGACCGGGTGGACATTGCAATCGAAGAAAATGACGCAGTATATAAAAAAGATACCTAAAAATATGATTTTTAGACATATTTAAACGGGTACCAAATCGTCAAAAACGTTAAATGGCATAATGTTGCCAGCTTTTAACTGACATTTTAAGTTGATTATGTTTTTCTATCAATACGAATCGATTGCAATAAAAATACACTTTACCTAAAAATTTAGTTCTTAACACGTTGGCTGCCATAAGGAAATCCGAATATATTTTCATTTTTCATCAGTTGTTTAAATGACGTAAAACTATTTATTTATAATAAATATGAATGTATTATATGTTTATATAATTATTTTATACATTATGTATATATTTGGTCGGCCGGTCATTTACAACCGGCGCGGCGCAAATGTAAGAATTTTTTCATTGGAGCCACGCCGGCCAAATCGCCGGTCATCCTTGATAAGCGCATAGAACTTCTCTCCAAAACACCTTTTGCCTTCTGTCGACGAAACACTCAATAGGATTTACAAAAACTAAAAACAAGAGAGGAATAGAGGTGATTATGCCGAAGATAATTATGGACTATAATAAAGCTAAAGCAGCAGTGGAGCTCTCGGAATACACTATCAAGTGGTACAAGAAGTTGGCGTTGGAACTGCTTCTTAACACAGCTGTAGTAAATGCTCGGGTTTTATATGAAGCTACCACAAAACAGAAAATACCTATTATCCAATTTAGATGTAGACTTTCACAACAAATGATTGCGTCGAACGCAAGTGATTGAGCTAATATTCCATGCAGGCCAAAGAGAATGAAACATTCCCTTGTAAAAGCAGACGGAAAGGTCGCAACAAGAAAATTCTGTGTAGGTTGTTACAAAACGAATTCACAAACGCATGGGCGAAAAATTGATAAAAACAAGAACAAAAAGGTTAGGACTATTTTGTTCAGTGTCAGGGCAACAAGCCATATTTGTGCAGGTCGTGTTTTGACAAGAATCATTAATATTTTGTTTGTTTTAAAATTACTTTGTGTGTCACAAATTAATGTGTCTAAATATCACTAGTCTCTGATTTATAATAATAAAAATATTTTAAAAAGTATACTGTCTTTTACTTTCATCATGTTTTGTTCGACTTGCTACAAAAAACATCCATACAACTAGAAAAAATAAGAATATTTGTGGCCAAGTTATCTAAAATGTTTTTTGGGGCCGCGCCGGGCACTCGTAATGGTATTTTGCGTTACATGCATGACCGTCGGCGTGCAAGCGGTATTCAAATTCATCTTAGTTGTGCCGGTCATTTAGGCCCCCCATGGCCCCAATGCTTCTACTAAGTGCCGGCAATTTTGACCCCCCATGGCAGCGAACGTGTTAAACCAATAATTAAAAACAGTTTATGAAAATAAAACTAAGATATTTTACCCGCGAAACCTCCAAAGTAATGAAAAGTCAATTAATCGTTTCGAATCGATTTCGTGTTCTATATTTTTTTCGTAATGCAGCACTAGCACTACTTTGACATTTAATCAAATCCACCCATATGTCATCTGTCAATTGTTTTAATTTTTGCGTGGAAAAGCGTGGAAAACTTCTAATTTGGCGGGCGTGTTTTTTCTTGCTTTTATTGTAAAATATAATATAAAATCAGATAAGTTGTAATTATAGTTTTTTTTTATATATCTTCACTCTATATTTAGTTTTAGTGTTTTTTTCTTCTTTTTGGTAAGTTTATTATATTTCTTATTTTATAGTTCACAATGAACGATCCGCCCGACCCGGGGGACTCCGTTCCCCCGGTCGGCTACAATATAACAATCCAATCCAATGAATCCGGCATGGATACCGACTGTTCTACGTCAGGACGGTCTCTTAAAAGAAGTCGTATGCACGTTTGTAAAAACTGCAATAAACGAAGACGAAAACACCAGAACTCTGATCAGTCGTCGGGTTGCAATTGTTCTGAATCAATACAGACACATTTAGAACCTAGTCGTTTAAAAGATAATGAAATTACTTCTCCCTCTTTAGAGTCCTCTATTCATGTGACTGAAGCTTCTCCAAAACCTAAGTCAGTATCAGTAGGTCGACAATTTTATGAAAAAACGGACAGCGCTCCATATATGGTGCACGTGCAGAAAAATGAAATCTATCTTAACGATGGAACCACATTCCACCCAATTACTTTAGGTAAATTCCTGAAGCGCAATAAATTTAATAACATTGTTGAAGGTAGCTTGAAGAAGATTGGTCGAACAAGATATCAATTAGTTTTACTTCCTTTCATGACGCCAATTCTTTCATAGGCAACTCTACTCTTCTAGAAAACCAAAATTTGAAAACATTTATTCCCTCTTTTAATGTTACCAGAATGGGATTGGTCCGTGGAGTTCCTTCAGAATGGTCTCCAGAAGAAGTCATAGAAAACTTGTCTACACCTATAGGGTGCGGCCCCGTAATTAAAGTGCGTCGCCTTAATTTTAAAACTCTTATTGATGGCTCAGCTGTTTGGAAGCCATCACAGACGATAGTGGTGACCTTTGATGTGTTATAATGCCTTGCCAGTTGATCTCTATATATTCCCAAATATACAATGTTTCAACTGCTGTGGCTTTGGACATACCAAGGCACAATGTAGATCAAAACCCAAGTGTTTTAAGTGTGATCAAAATCATACGGCAGAATCATGTAACAGAGAGGAGGATGATGCAAAATGTTGCTTGTGCAGGTTTTCATTATGCCACAAATAAAATATGCCCTGAATATGTTAAGCAAAAAAATATGAAAGCCTATATGGCACACAATTGTGTTTCCTACCAGGAAGCAGCTAAGGTTCACCCTCGTGTAGATAAATCCTACTTGGATGCAGTTTTAACTACTTCTACCTCCAGAAACTATAAAGATAATTCTCCCATTCATTTTCAAAATAAAACTTCCTCCCCCCCTTCCCCTTCTAGTTATAAAAAATCTATGTTTAGAAAACCTCGTACTCCTAGTAAATCTATTCAGGGGTTCAATAAGATTACTCACAATAATATTATTAATGAATTTCGTATTCCAGAGCCAACAAACGTATGTGCTTTTAATAGTAACTCAAATGAGACAGACTCTCAACCTTCTTTGGATGAGTTTCTGTCTGCCCTCTTCAGTCTTCTTGCCCAGTTTAAAATTTCACCGTCCAACGCTGCTCCAATACTTGATAAAATAACTTTTTCTTCCCACAATGGCTCAATCAGCCAATCTAATTCAGTGGAATTATCGCAGTCTAATCAATAAAAAAGTGACATTATTTATTTAATTAACAAATATGTGCCATTTGCCTTTGCTTTAGCAGAGACATGGCTCAAATCAAATCATATTTTTAATTTACCTAGCTACATAACAATAAGAGAGGATAGAACTGATGGGTATGGTGTTGTTGCAATACTTATTAAAGATTCACTCCCTTTCTCTATTATTTCTTTGCCATCTCATAGTGATGGAATATCTATGGTAGCTATAAAACTAAGTGTATATAACTTGTGTCTCGTTTCTGTATATATTCCTCGTCCCTCTTCTTCTATTCTTCAGGAGGTTAATCACCTCTTTTCCTTTCTTCCTAAACCTTTCATAGTTCTTGGAGATTTCAATTGCCATCACCAGTCTTGGGGATGTTCTAACTCAAATTCCTATGGCGAAGACATGCTTGATATAATAGACTTCCACAACTTATGTATCTTAAATACAGGGCACCTACACGTCGGTCCGATCCTCACCAAGGCCGAAGTGCAATAGACCTTTCTATCAGTACCCCTAATTTTGCTTCTTCTTTGTCTTGGTTTACCCTCTACTTATGGAAGTGATCATTTCCCCATCATCATATCATTCCCATTTACTAAACCTTCTATCCCTGTTAAAAGGTCACATATTAAACATAAACTTCCTAAGGAGGGTGATAGTGACTGGGACAAATATAAGTCTATTGTTGAGTCAAAGTTCTCTTCTCTTCCCCCTCTTTCTATAGGCAATGTAGACTTATGTGCTGAGTCATTGGCACGCATAATGCTCTTGGTGGAAGATGAAGTTTTTCCTGCTAAAAACAGTAATGCTAGCAAAATCCCCGCTCCTCCTTGGTGGGATTTAGAATGTTCACTGGCAGTTAAAAAATGTAAACAAGTAGAGTGTGACTATAATAATGACATGTCCTCCAATAATTTTCATATCCTTTCCCAAGTAATTTCAGAAACCCGTGCATTATTTAAAAAAAAAAAGTTTGAAGGGTTGCAAAACTTTTGTTCTTCCATTTCACCAAATACCCATTCTACTGTTGTATGGAATAATATAAGAAAATTCCGTTCCGCTTTCAAAATTCACTCGCATTCTCACGTTGCTGATTCACTGGCAAACGACTTCCTGGATAAATTGGCTCCTCCTTGGGTTCCCCAAGCTACGAACTTACTCTCATTTCCTGATAACCATTATGTTAATTCTGTCCCATCTGGCGATGTTCTGGGGCTTCCGTTCTCTCTTAGTGAACTTAAAGGCATCGTCCTCAATACTGTAGATTCTACCCCTGGCATTGACGGCATTCCATATTCCTTTTTTGCAAATGTTAGTGATAATATTCTGAATTATTTTATAGATTTGATAAATATCATTATGACAACAGGTATTGTTCCACGGGAGTGGAAACGTCAAGTAGTATTGCCAATTTTAAAACCTAATAAAATACCATCCGATGCTTCGTCATACCGTCCTATTATATTATCATCAGTTATAATGAAATTAGCTGAACATTTAATAAAAAATCGGCTTGAATGGTATGTTGAAAGTGAAGGTTTACGGTCGAGAACCCAATATGGTTTTAGAAAAGGCAAAAGTACCATGGACTGCTTAGGTATTTTTACTTCCGATATTCGGTTAGCTTTATCCAATAATCATTCTCTTTTAGCAACTTTTTTGGATATTAGTGCTGCGTATGATAATGTGGTATTATCAGTTCTACAAAATAAACTGCATGTCCTAAAAGTTCCAATAAGCCTTTCAAATTTCATTCTCAATCTATTATCTGAAAGATCTATTCATTTGTCAGTTTCAAATCAACACATGTCTCGCCTAGTATGGCGTGGCCTCCCACAAGGCTCTGTTTTTTTGTCCATTATTATATAATATTTACACTTATGATTTAGATACTTTTCTGATGAGTGACTGTTCAAGTTCTGCAATATGCTGATGATTTACTATTATATCACTCAAGTATCTCTGTTGAATATTCTTGTTCGGTTCTGAATTCTGCTTTATCTTCTCTTTCCTCTTGGCTGCCCTTAAATGGTTTAGATCTATCAACTTCTAAAAGTTCCGTTGTTCTGTTCACCAGGAAGAGAAACTTGCCTCCTATTAATATACTGTACCATGATATCTCTATCCCTGTAATTGACAGATTCAAGTATTTGGGCGTGGTTTTAGATTCTAAACTTAGTGGTGTCCCTCATTGTGATTATGTTGTTAACATATGTGAACATAGTTTAAATATCCTAAGGTGCCTTTCAGGGGTGTGGTGGGGTGCCCACCCTTTCTCATTAAAACTGTTATATCATGCTATAATCAGAAGCATATTTGACTATTGAATGTTTCTCTTAGTTCCAGGTAATGTAATGGCTTTTCAAAAACTTGACCGAATCCAGTCAAAAGCTTTGCGTATTATATCAGGAGCCATGAAATCGAGCCCCATTAATGCTCTTCAAGTAGAATGTGATGAAGCCCCCTTACATATTAGAAGGCAATTCCTTTCTGATAAATTTTTCTTCCGAATTCTCCAGTTCTCTGATCATCCTCTCATTTCAATTCTTGAATCTCTTGTAACGTTCACGCAATCATCTAATTATTGGGCCCACAAATCCCTACAATGTTTGGTTATAAGTTTCCAAAAATTCCGTTCCATATCCTCTCCTACACACCGTTCTAATAGACTTCCCTTATTCAGCAGTAGCTATGACAGTCTACTATTTTCTCCTAACATTATATTTAATTTTGTAGATAAAACTGTCCTTGATGTCAATTTAAATTTCAAAATACTTCTTGCAGAAAATTACGAAGGCTTCCACCACATCTTCACTGATGCTTCCAAGCACTCCACAGCGGGATGTGTTGGAATAGGTGTCTATCACGCACAATATAATATTGTCCAAAAAATTAAGCTTCCTCCGGAGACATCTGTTTTTACGGGTGAATGTTTTGGACTCCTTAAAGCAGTAGAATACGTGCATTTATTTAAACTTAAAAAACAATCATATTTACAGATTCATTAAGTGCGCTTCAAGCCTTTAAATAATTTCCATTTAAGTCACGTTCTTGTTTTCCGGTTATCTTTGAAATAAGGGACTTAGCTTTTGGTGCTGCTTCGAAAGGTAATTCCGTTCAATTTGCTTGGATTCCTGCCCACACGGGTATCCAAGGAAATGAAATAGCAGATAGACTTTCGAATGAGGCTGTGCAACGCGGTGACATATTCCCATATAAAAATTTCTGTCATGATCTAATGGCCCTACCGAAGTCTTTTCTCCTGGACTCCTGGAGGGAGGCTTGGGTAGCTAGCAGTCGCATAAAAGGCCGTTATTTCTCTCTTATACGGCCTCACATTCCTGCGAAACCATGGTTTGTTAGGTCTAAGTTTGGCATGGCGGAAACTTCTGTTTTAATAAGTATGAGACTTGGTCATGTTTGTTCCCCTGCCCACCTTGCCAGACTTCGTATTATAGACAGCCCTATGTGTTCATGCGGATTTAATGTGGCTGATATAGATCACATTTTATTTTCCTGTCCCCTTTTTAACCGTGGATCCTTCATTGATAATCTTCTATCCCTCAATGTTCCTTTCCCTACTTCCACTCTTTCACTACTTTATACTAATAACTTTCCTGTGTACAAATGTATAGCATCTTTTATCACAATTTATAATATTAAACTTTAAATATGTAGTTATTTCCATTTTGAATTGTTATTAATACTATGTAAATATTTTTTTCATCCCACCATCTCGGAAAGAGTATTTTTTCTCTTCGATATCTGAGTGCAAAAGCCGTTTTTATCCGCTAGAGGATAAAGTAAAATTGAATTTGGAACATCGTGTGCACTAAGTTTGTGAATTCAAAACATCATTAAACCTATTTACTTCTACCTCCATGGTGCCGAATTTATCATATAACCTTTTTTAATTTGTTAAAAACTCAGACTCGGAACCTTCTTGGTGTACTTTTTTTTTTAATTTGCTTTGCGCGCTCCCTTTTCTTTTCACGTCATATTGTTAAAACCTATTAAAAACAAGAAACTTGAAAACAAGTGAAAAACCTAAAATGAGTGATTCTAGCGACGAGGAAGTTTATTTGACGCCAACAGAATTGACTGAAACTGTTAATAATGCGCAAATGAGCTTTCTCCCTCAACAATCACGCGAGAAGTATTTGAAACAGTACGATATGTTTAACACGTGGCGACTAGGTAAAGGAGCAAAAACTTTCTCAGAAAACGTTTTGCTGGCATATTTTATTGAATTATCCGAGACCAAGAAATCAAGCACTCTATGGAGTATGTATTCAATGCTAAAAGCAACAATTAAGATGAAAAAAGACATACATATCAACACCTATCCTAAATTAGTGGCATTTTTAAAAAGAGCCTCATCTGGTCATCAACCAAAAAAATCGAAGGTTTTAACAGCATCTGAAATTGAAAAGTTTCTTAACGAAGCACCTGATTCCGTATATTTGGCGGCAAAAGTAAGTCAGTTGCACATTCAGTATCTACTTAAGTATATTAATCAACTAATTAACATAATCTAATACGTACTTAGTAGATGTTGATAGGCATACAATACCTAAATTGAAATAAAAGTATCTTGTGATTGTAAATGTTTTTTATTTTTGCATTTAGTCATTTCCTCGCTGAGGTGGGATGAAAAGTTACGTGTTGCACTCGAGTGCAAAGATTTTTCACCTCGTGCTCTTTTGATTCCCTCGCTAACGCTCAGGATTCTAAGTTTTGAATCACTCGCTGCGCTCGTGATTCAATTTTAGAATCCTTCGCTTGCTCGGTCATCAAAATTGAGCACGCGGTTAAAAAGCAACTTTGCACTCTTGTATAACAAATAACTATTCTTATCGTTCCTATTTTACTAACCTAGTTTGAAAATTCAGTAAAACAATTTCACTTTTCTGATAATATTCCAAATTTCGTATGTCCAAATTTCTCTATTACTCCTGTTTCCCTACCTTTTTATCATCCTAATCCTCAACTTGTCGTTGGCTAAATGCACAAATAGAGTGAAGCCAAAAACACAAAAAAAAAAAATTGCTTGCCTAACAGGGCCCACGATGTACTATACAATTTTACTTACCATCTATTTATACCATTGTGGAAAGCAAATAAAAGTTTGAGTTTGAGTCACTTAGCTTTGTTGCCTTCGCGTAATGTGGATGTGTTTTAATAATTCTCCGATTTTTTTATTACGACCTGGCTTTGTTATAATTATGGACTTGATTCTGATTTTCAACTACGACTTTGGCTCTGTGTTACGGACTCAGTGTGTGAGCACTCAATCAACGACTACTTTAACTCTCGAATGAAGGTTCACTGCTGCTTCCGGATTTGGATTTCAACCAACACAATGACTTTTATCTTCCTAGTAAATAGAATTAAATAGAACTTATTTTTCGATAGGCTTTACACATTTTAAGCTAGCTAAATCAAGCATTTCTTATATATAGAATATATAAGAAATGCTTGATTTAGCTATTTATTCCAGTAGGACACATTTTCATATTGTAAAATAATCTGAGAATGTTAGTTGTTTGTTACTCTTTCCAAATATATCAGCATTTTAAATAAAGCTGAATGGCGGGTCTGAGTTAGAACCCAATCCTTACTTTCTTTTTAGAATCATATGCAGATCAGCATTTGATTATCACTTGCGTTCACGGTTAAGGAAACCTGCACACCTGAGTGACGCAACAAAAACGCTTATAACATCAACTTTAGATTACGGCTTATGATAATATATATCTCAGTGTAATGGTTCTCCATCCGTTTCCGTACCTAAACAAATGACAATTACAGTAATTACACCTTGAATCATCATTGGATCGTTTATCTTAGAATGATCTTGGCTTCTTAACAAGGCCGTTAGGTTTTATGTACCTATCTAAAACTAATAACATTTATTCATATTTACAGTGTATTGGTGCCGCCTGTTCTTCCATGGTTAGTTTGTATTAAATTATTAGACGCGCTCGTTAAGTAACAGCTAGTATCTCCACATTCGGCGCCCGACGGTCCTTTAGCACATTTAGCTCGATCATGCTCCATTTTGAACGCGCTCAGTAAACACCCATAAACCACGTTGTAACTAAAATCTCGAAACAAGCACTCGAGCAAAAGCGGGCATCTATCTCATAATTTGCAACGCCTGTACACAAAGCGCCTAATGTGTACAATAGGTATTCAGAAGCGTGTCCAATGTTCACCTTTGGATATAGATGAGACATAAATAATTTTAAACATGTTTAACATGTGATGTGTCAACATGCAATATAACACTACCGAAGATGACTCAAAATAATAAAATGCATCGAAGAATTATATGTACATGATTACTACAACAAGATCACAGATGTTATGAACTTATTCGATTCTCGTACCAAATACATTAAAAACAGAATTTCAATATTTCACCTAATGAATTCTAGGCCAGGTTTGAAGTATAAACAGATAGATAGCTCCCTGCCTAAATAAAGGTCATTCGCCCGGTGTAGTCGCGTGCCCAAGGGTTTTTCCCACAAAGTTTTTATTTTACTTTTATTCATTACATGTTAACATGAATCCTCATGTTATTGAATAAATCGGTCGTTTAACCAATTATACCGTACGATGTTACTATATAAAAAAACATACCTTTTTTTTGTTTGATTTCATAACATTTTATTTTTTCAGTGTCTGGGAAGACTTTGCTCTAATTCAACTGCTCGAAGATAATAAAAAAATACAAAAACGAACACTGACTTTTTTTACTAGAACATGTCTGAAATCCTTATAATAGACACCTTTTTATCAGCTACATATTTTATCGCTTTGATATATATATATAGTTTCATCTACTATACATATATATATTTGGAATGGTGGCAAACACCTCGCGAAGGCATGTACTATGGCTATGTACATTCAACAGCACATATATATGTAGGAGCACGCCATGTATTCAAATAATTGTTAGCGTCCTATGCGTCAATATTTATCAAATATTTCGAAATTATCTACTTACTTAAGTTTGCTTTTGGGCGTCAGCATTTTTCTTACACTAAAACATGAGTAATCATTAAAAACAATCTAAACGTAATATTATAAATTATAGAGATATATGGGACCTTGATGAAGGACATAGACTATTTGACGCGAAAATAAAACTTGAAGGGGGTGAAATAGGAGATGAAAGTTCGTATGGGGAACCAACCATTTCTCAAGTTAGGGATGTAAAAATTCATTATATCTATATTACTGGTAAGAAATAAAGAATGTTTCTGCGTTTTTAACCAATAAAGGTAAAATCTTGCCTTTCCTTCCTTTGTATACCTATATCTATAGTCTTTACTAACCGGTGACAGATTTTAATAAAGAGGAAGCTTGCATCAATTTATATTTCTGGAGGAGAACTGAGGAGGTGTCATAAATGAAAATACTCCTGTTTTTCATCCATCAGAACTACATACTTGAATTTTGGAACATAATTTGGAAAATGAGTTTAGATCGTTTGTGGACTCATCGACTAGAACCTCTTCACTTTCAAACAATGATACCAAGGTCGATGGGATCCAGAAATGTTGGGAGATTACTGTTGGTTCCTCATGAGAGAAAATTACCAAGATTTTAAAAGAAAGTCACCCTATACTATGTATGCTTTTACTCAGAATACGTACGTACTCTGGTTTTTGTGACAAACCAAATCCTGTCAATTTATAGAGTAGTGTACAACTTGCCCTGGTGTGCTGCAAAACTTTCAGAAATTATCTGAAGTAGCTTTCAGCCACCGCCGAGACCGGGTCCGTACCGTGCCAGCACTTGCGACTGAACTGGTCCTTCATCAGCAGCAAAATATCATGCTGATATACAAAGTCAATTAGCCTCCCGTTACTCGTCCACCTAAATACGGAAGGACTATTTAATCCCATTGCAGGGCAAAGGCATCCGTACTCTTTCTCCACTTCGTTCTCTATTTAGAGCTGCTAAGGACCAGTCTTCATTCGAAAGATCTCGTAGATACCACTGCAACCAATTTTTATGTAAACACTGATGGAGAGAAATCTATTTTTTATCGGCGTTTGCGGAAAACGATAATCCAAAAAGTAGATATCGACTTATATTAGACTTCATACACAGATGATAACTACAAAACAAACAGTCAACCTCAGCAGGCTTAGCCAAGTTACAAACGTTTCAAACGTAATCTCTTTCTATAATGGTTAACGTCTTAGCGAGAGCGATTTTAGAAAACGATTATTTGCTAGCCAAGTCAACACAACTGTGTCGATCGCTCATTCTACAACGTGGATAGAAAAACAATGTGTAATAGTCTATGGTGAGCGCTCTAAACCGTCAAAGCAACGTCAAAGTCACGACTGTGTACTTTGTGCGCGGGAGAGTTTAAATTTATTATAAACCTAAAATTTTGAAGGTTATTTTATTATTGATTGCAGTTATTTTATATATTATATCTACAGTGCACAATTTAATTTTAAGCGACTATTGTGACTTAAACTTATTATATTAGTCTAAATTGCTGCCTAGGTTTACATAAAGGATGGAATCTAGATCTCGAGTTAGCCCGGAATAGTTTGCGGCTCGGATACGTTAATGATTAGATATTACTTAAAAATGCCCTTTGTTGACTGAATCTTTCTCATATTTAAGAATGTATAACATAAACAATGACGTGATACGCACGCAACTTGAACTAGGTACATAGATAAGAAACAAACGAAACAACTTTGTGTAAACAAAGTACGTATCCGACATTAATTCTCCTATTGTATCCATGAACTGACAATATAAATCTCTTTTACGGCGATTTAGCCACACTACTTCATGACGAGCACACCACAACATATTTTAAATATGCATTTTCAATGTTAACAGGCAAATAAAGTCCAAAATCAACTTGAACGAATAATAAACATCCCAGTCTTAGAACAGCTGATTCCAAATGCGCCATCTTTTTAGCGTTATCTAGTGGGTCTCGGCGATCGCTAATGTAGCGAACAGAAACTTAGATTACGAGACGATAGTGATTGTCAAAAGTGAAACTTGGCTACCATTTGTATGAGTTATCGTGATCAACGTTGTAGAATCGACAACGTTCTATTCTATTTGTTTGAACGAACGGATATCTTGTAAACTTGGCTACGATTTGAAAATTCGTTTGCTCTGACCACGTGACATAACGATGACGATATGTAAGTCCCATACATTTGCTGAGTTTTCTAAAGCGATAGCGATTATAGATAGTCAACTTGGCTAAGCCCACAGATCTTGTAGAAAACAGCTATGATTTTTAAAAGATTCATGACTAAAGAAAGAATCTTATCGATATCGATCGAATAGAAGCTTATTCTGAAAAGATTTCCACGTTGTTATGCAGATTTTTTTCAGAACTTGATTTTTTTATAGAAAAATAAACTTCCACAACATACCTTTTTTTTATAGAATTAACGTCTTGTCATCTCTTTGATTACCTACTTTTGAGACCGATATAATTAATGTGTGATAATGATATTTTTGCTTAATTATTACCTATAAGTTCCTACCGAAATCGTAGGGCTGTTTTTTTTTGTGATTTAAGATTTTATTGAAATCTGCGATGTTTTTGATTACTTTTGTTTAGTAATCTTTTGTTATATTGCTAAAGTGAATTTTATGTTATGTTTTGTAAGTATGTTTTGCATGTTTTGTTTGTTTAGTACTTTTTATAAATGCAAAGACATGGTACAATAACTAATGGACACTGGCAACTTTGGTCTTAGCTGAGTATAACACAGAAATCGAAATAAATATATGATTGAATAAAGGGATATCTAGTTTTATTGTCGGTAGCCCACACCCCGTCCTGAGCAATGGTGATGTCATTAGCGCACGCCGCGCCGTCGTAAACAATAATGAAGTCAGCGCACCCTGAAGGTAATTAAGAAAACAACAGATTAAGTAAATCTTAATTGATTTCTGTTTCTCTGCATGCACACATGCAACGAAAAAATAGACCACACAAATGGATCAGCGCACCCCTAACCTTTTATTTTAGATTTCGACATTCGACAACCGACGAAACACAATTGTCAACAAACCAAACATTGACAAACCTTGCCATTTCCACTAAGGTTCTGTTCATTCGTTCAGCTATCCCATTTTGCTGTGGTGTTCGAGCAACTGTCAGTCTTCGCGTAATCCATCGAAGCCATCTTATCCGAAATCAGAAGCCTAGTTCAGAAAGGTACATGGGAGATAATCAGAAGACCACAGAATAGGAATGTTGTTGGCTGTCGTTATGTTTTGACGACGAAGCAAAAAGTGGACAAGTCTTTTAAGAAGAAAGCAAGGCTTGTAGCTCAAGGTTTTAGCCAACGGCATGGAGTCGACTATGAGAAAACCTTTGCGCCTGTCGCTAGACTGGATACTGTTAGATTGTTGATGGCACTCGCAGTTGAATTGAACTTGGGGATACACCAACTGGATATTATTTAAATGGATCCCTGGACGAGGAGATATACATGGAGTTACCAGAATTACTGAGACAGAGTTTAGTTAAGCTTATGAATCGAGAGGGAGAAGATCCAATAGTAAAGAAGCGCGCGCAGACCATGCTTGTAAAATTGGATAGTGGTTACGATTCATGCGTATTGCGGAAATCATTGTATGGTTTGAAGCAAGCTGGACGTCAATGGAATCACAGTCACACACAGAATACACAGTCTCGTATACAAGAAAACTGGTGAATGTGTACAGGGTTTTACCGATGCTGATTGGGGGAATTGTTTATTAGACAGACGATCTTACTCTGGTTATGCGTTTATTTTAGGTGGTGGCAGTATATCGTGGCAGTCTCGAAAGCAGCGTAGCGTAGCTACTTCATCATGTGAGGCAGAGTATGTCAGCCTGTCGGAGAGTATGAAGGAGGCTGTGTATCCAACAGTTTGTTGAAGGAATTAGGAATCATGAGGTACGCTCGAGTGTATAGTTCATGTCGATAATCAAGGGGCTATATTCTTAGCTCAGGACCCTGTGTTTCATGCACGTAGCAAATACATTGATTATGTGATCCAGGTTTTAAGGGACAAGAACGACATTGACTTGAGACATGTACCCACTGAATCCATGTTAGCTGATGTGCTTACTAAGCCGTTATCTAGTGTTAAACATTATAAATGTCTAGATGGTTTAGGTGTTAAGGCCAGCTGAGTTTTTCTTTTAGATATCTTTAAATTTAAATTTATAGGGGCGTGTTGGATATACAAACTTATTTGTATATGAATAAATTTAAATTTGATGGACAGTTTGGAATGATTTTAATTTTTTGACTTTTATAATTTTATGACACTCAATGTATACCTGAATAAAACAGCAAGATTAAAGTGTAAACTAATATCTGGTTTTCTTCTTCTACGATCCATCCCTCGCATAGGTGACTTTACTAACATGAAGTCACTATTTGAAGAATTAATAATACCAGAATCCATAAGATACGCTCACCAAAATAATTCGGATTTTACTACAGACCTCCAAGAAATCATAGCTTTTATTGAATTACGTTATGGGTTACCATATTTTGCATTGTTTGAGAAACTATTGGTATGCTAACTATTTATATACGTCATATAACAAAATAAAAAATAATTAAAATAAACACTCATCAGACTTAACTTAGCAAAGTGCATCATATACAAAAAAAAAATGATAAATGCCGAAAAAAAATATTGGGCTTTGTTGTGCCATTCTACCACATCAACACATTCGGGAAGGTTACAGCTACTATTTAAAAGATAAAGCGACTACATTGCAAACTTAGTATTATTCAGAGATTTATATGCAATGTATACAATATGATTGATTATGTCAGTGATGTCTCTAAATCATCAATGTCTCTAAAAACTCTCAAGCATGTAATTATTATACATAAATTTGTGACTATTTATAATTTTGTTAACTTGGTTAAAATATTACAGAAACTGACGAAGAAGACGATATTGACAACGATCAATCCACGGACTGGAGTAGCAATGACGATGATAATGAAGATATATTATGAAAATAGTTAAATATTTCTTTGAACATAATAAAACTATTTTTTAATGGATTTCTTACTATCAAAATAATTGTTCCCTCCTATAGTAAACAATAAGTTTTGTATTAAATATCTAGGTTTTAATTATAATTTTTTTTAAGATTATTAAACTCCAAAACATTATTGATTAATTTATTATATTTTTATTTTATTTATTTATTAATATGAAAATTTTACTGAATAATTTTTTGTAGATTAATTTTTTAGTCATTAATAATTCTTTATAATGAAAGTTTCCGAAAAATTCAAAGAACACAGTTCAACACATAATACTGAATACAACGACGTGATTTATAACATTATTCCAAATAAAATATATAAAAACTGAGCTTTATGCTTTAACGAATTTGAGGTGCAATTTTATACACCTTTGCTAAATGCCAAAGCCACCATGATCCAATCTTCATAGTCGGGGATTGTTCTTAACTGTATTGGAGACATACATAGAGAATCTTTCAGCTTTTATAAATCAACAAAGGTCTGATCGTCGCGGGCAATTGGGCTACAACGAATACTAAACAAGAAAAAATGTAATCATCATGCATTTCTTTAAAGCAATAGACAACGAGGCGGTTCTTGCTGAATTGAACGTGGAGGAAGATAAACCCCAACAAAAAGAACACTGAGCAGCATCATTTACGGCACTGTTTTCGTTATTAATTATTATTTCGTAACGAGCATAGATTAACAAATTAATTATTATAAATGCATTTCTTTTTTTTTAGAATTAGTCGTGTAGCTTGGAATATATGGAAGAGAACGGCTTGTGAGACAAGATACAAACACACGCGAGGGCGCCAAAAAGTGACAAATGATTTATCCTGCTCCCACATTCATAAAAAAAGATTTCGTTCATGTTCTGTTTTTTTTTATAATTAATATAATCTGTTTAGAATAAACTTATTTTAGGCAAGCTTGAAGGCATAAGCAATTATGTCGTAGCTCTGATTGCTTATTAACAGATACCCAAACAAAAATCTCCAACTTTTCCCAAATCGAATACATAAAGACAAATACGACACGAAGCTAAATACCACTTTAATTGGATGAAAACTCCAGTGTATTAATAGACACCCTGTTTAAAAGTTCATCATATACAGATACATTTATTCGAAAAATTTGTACTGTCCCATTCTTTTCATACTTTTGGGAAAGGCACATAGCAAATATTACAATGAAGAATTAAAATATGCACATATTATTGAATCATCAATCATCATTATTAAATATTGTTTATTTGACTCCTAACTTGATATGGGACTACGGTGTGGTCACAAACACAGTTTATCACAGAGTCGTGCATACCTGACATAAGCACAATAAAAAAATGAATATTGCTTATGACGCTTTGAAAAGGCTGTAAATATTTTGCTTGTGGTAGTGAGTACCGAAATGTCGACAACCACTTCAAGGATATTTAAACAATATATTTTAATACAAAAGACGAGGATAAACGAAATAATATTAAACGGTGTTTTGGAATGCACATTTCTATCATTAACTATATGAAATTGTAATGAGCAATGGGATTTGTTTAAGGAGTAGAGGGAACAGGGGTAAAGGGAACTTTTATTGAGATTATTTGGTCAAGACGGTCTCTTTTTAAATTGAAATAAAATAACAGTTGCTTGTTTTTATATTGAACTGTCAGTTGTGAAAAATATTGTTTTTGTTTTTAGTTCAAACCAAACTGTCACAACGGCAGATGGGACCGTAGTTTCAGCAAAAGGAAAAGGGTCTGTGGAGGTTGAATCAAATGTTAATGGCAAAAAGACAATACCATAAGCGACGTCTAGTATGTGCCAACGCTAACCAAAAATCTGTTTTCGGTATTATCAGCACAAGATATCAGCATAAGACAGTTAATAAAGATACCAATTCAAAGAAGTTGCAATACTGAATGGCGAAAGAATATTTAATAAAATTTAGACGCTGTTTAAGTAACTTATCCTTTTCGGAAATATATGAAACAAATGATCCTAAGGAAACTTTTAAACATTTTCACTGTTCTACTTTTTACGCTTTCCTAATCAAACGATAATTATATATACAATTTAAAAAAATGAAAAGAAACGACACCTTTTATGGCAAATCAGACGTAACGCTAGCCGACCAAATAAAATAAATTTCAATAATTATACAAAACTTACACATTACGCCCAAAATAATTATATAATAAAAAAACATACACCATCTCTAAAACCAGCTGACATATAATTAAAAACTCGAAACAGAATACTCCCCAAAATTAAATTACAAAATAAAACTGAATAACGGTACTCTATCGGATCCCCAGCAAATAGCAAACCCTTTAAATAACTATTTTATTAAAAATGTCAGTCCAACATTAGAATCAGGGAATAGGGTTACTTCTCAAATTCCAAGCATAAAATACTCATTATTTATACCCCCTTGTGTACCTCAAGATAATACAGGCATTAAAGAACACCAACAGCGTGGGTTACGATGGCATTTCAACCAGTCTTAAAAATTGTTGCAGTAGAAATAAACTCACATTTAAGCCACTTAATTAATTTAAGCACCAGTACAGGTATTTTCCCGGATGCCGTTAAAATGTCCATTGTAAAGTAGATATTAAAAAAAAAAAACTCGTTAACGAACTAAAAAGATTCAGAGAAAACCGAACAATAAATATGGTAATTTGCGACTTTTTACACAAAGTCATGCCCAATGTAGATAAATCGAACCCCTTCTGCACAGTGTTCTGTGATATGACCCAAGCGTTCGACTATACCGCCAACAGTAACTCGCCGGAAGTGACTCAGATTGCGAACTGTGACGTAGTCCAATCCTACAATTATCTTGGAGCTTTAATCTCAAGCAATGGCTGATGCATAGATGAAATAAAGCGACGTATGGCTATCAAAAGATATGCAATGGACAAGATGAAGAAAATATTGAGGAACAGAAACATCACCAAGACTACGAAAACTAGACTCGTGCGAACACTCATCTTCCCCATATTTCTGTACGCTGCGGAAACGTGGACACTGCGAGAAGTGGAAAGAAGGAAAATAGATGCTCTAGAGATGTGGTGCTGGAGAAGAATGCTTGGAGTATCGTGGACCGAGATTCGCACGAATGTCTCGATACTTCAAGAACTCGGCATCAAGCAGCGCTTATTTTCCATAATACAATCTCGAACCAATCCATAGAACGCCTCGTCATCCAGGGGAAAGTAGAAGGCACTAGACCGCGCGGGAGGTCACCAATGCGTTGGACTGACCAGATTAAGTCTGCTGTGGGCGGTCCCTTAAAGGAGTGCAGCAGGATGACCTCCAACAGGGAGAAATGGCGGGACATCTCGAAACGCATTTTACATGCCGCCTCCGATACTACGACATGACGACCACGACCGTTCTGTCAAGAGCGAAACGACTAAGAAGAAGAAGAGTTCGACTATATTCGACATGATATTTTGTTACAGAAACTTGAAGCATACGGCATTAGGGTTAACATGCTTCAACGGATACAATCGTTCTTGGACAACTTACATAAATAACTTCAATAAATACAAGGACTAATTGCGAGCATATATCTCAATCAAAAGAACGAATAGTTAAATATGGAGTTACCCAGGGTAGTGTATTAGGCTCTCTTCTATTTATAACATACATACACGATTTACCGAAACACATTAATCAGCCAATAATAATTTTCGCTGATGACAGCACCATATCAATAGAATGTAATGATAAAGCACTTTATAACTATAACATTAATAATTCTCTAAGATCATTAGTACATTGGCTGTAAAATAACAATTTGAAATGAAATGAAATTATTTATTTTTGCAATTAGGATTTTTCAATCACATTTACACGTCTTTTTTAAACTAGATTGAAAAAATAATCTCATTATAACCAACGTAATGCATTTTGGCCAACGCTTATCAACCATGTCCAACCCTAAAGTTCACTACAATAATAAAATTATTGAAGAGGTTAACTCGTCTAAATTCTTTAAAGTAACAATTGACAAAAAGCTTAACTGGAAAGAGTACATTGAAATTTTAAGTAAAAAAATAAGTAACTCTACATATGCTCTATACAAATTAGCCCCTGTTCTTAACATTGACGGTTTACTCACAGCATACCATGGTTTTGACTCATCTCATTTATGATATGGGGTTATCTTCTGGGGTAACGCGACTGATAAGGAAATGGCGTTCAAGACCCAGAAGTGGAGTATTAGCGGCATGTTTAATTTAGATCAGACTGACAGTTACAAATCCTATTTCCTCAAGCATAGAATACTGACTCTCCTCTCTATTTACGTTTTAGTAATTGCCATGTTCGTTAAATTTAATCCACACTTATTTCCACGCCCATCAGACGTAGTGAAACGCAATAGACGAGAAAACTATTCTGTCTACATAATTCGAAAGAGGCACTAATGCGTAGAAGCGTTTTCTGCATAATCTCTTCTAAAAACTGTTTAACATATAATAGGAGCTATTATATGTTAAACAGTTTTTAGAAGTGAAAGTATATTATGATATATCAGAATTTTTAAACGATATTTTTTAATTAAAATAATAGTTTTTAATTTTCTGTTTCAAATTTAATATTTCTTAGTGTTTATTTGTAAGTGATATGTCTGTACAACTTTAATTCTTAGTTATATATGACATTTTACTAATATTTATACGCCACAAAGGCCAAACATGACTGCTCTTATATAAAATATATTTTTAGAACCTGCATACTCTGTATGTAAACTCATGTTTCTACAAATAAATGAATCTTATCTTAAGATAAGCTGCAGAACAGTACATTTATATACACCACTAAAGAATGCAGGTAGGATGGTCCTAAAATTGTGCTAGGTAATCAATCGCACAATGGAGGACTGAGTCGACTGAAAACAGTCCTGCCTAGTCACCCTGTAGAGCAGTGTTTCTTAAACTTTTTGCAGTCACTGCACTGCACTTGCAACTGCCTCCATTATCAACATTCCAGTTCGTCGATACTAAATATTTCAAAAAATCTTTTGTATAAATGACTATTGGTTCCTGATCCTGATGATCCTAAACTAAAATAAATAAATAAATTCAACCCATTACTGTCCCACTGCTGGGCAAGGGTCTCTTCTCCGAACGAGAAAGGTTAGGTCCACCACGCTGGCCTGGTGCGAGTTGGCGGACTACACACACCGTCAAGAACTTTATGGAGCCCTCTCAGGTGTGCAGGTTTCCTCACGATGTTTTCCTTCACCGTAAATGCAAGTGATAATCAAATTCTGATCCACACATGATTCCGAAAAGTCAGAGGTGCGGGCCGGGTTCGAACTCAGACCCTCCTGCATGGAAGGCAAACGTTCAACCGCTACGCTATCCTAAACTAGTCTACTAAATTTATGACTTAATGTGATGTCTGTTCTAATAAATTTTATTTCATTACAACTACTATTAAAAAACAAAGATGACGACATGAGAATGATTTATTGAATTTAAAATCTTATCTATAATACATTAGATACTTAAGTACGAGTAAGATGGATATTTAAGTAAGATTGAATATACTTAACGTCGTAATTAAATTTATTGACTGTTATGACTTATATTCTGGACTGTATAAGTCAGTGACTGCACGTCGGCAGGTGCCTGGGCAGGTGGAGTAGGAAAGTGACCATGAGCTCTCCTATGATTTTGTAACGCTGTACTCTGAAACAACAGAAAATTTGCTTATGTAAAGTTGTAATAAAGCGGACGATCAGATTTATTTAACCACGTATAAAATAGATAAGAAAATTACCTGAATAAATCTGTCGCCACAAACTTCACAGATGTAGGGGCGGTCGCCGGTATGTCGGCGTATATGCAGGTTGAGATCGTTGCTTTGCGAGAATGCCTTCTCGCAATACGTGCACTTGTACGGCCTTTGACCAGTGTGTACGCGCATGTGACGCGACAACTTGTTACTCCGCGAAAACCCTTTAAAAAACAATACATAAAGTCATGAGCAATCAGAAACAAGTGTATACTTGCTTATTATTTGGATTGCCCAAAATTCGTCTTACCTTTACCACAAACACGACAGATGCACGGTTTTTCGCCGGTGTGTGATCTTCTGTGACACTGAAGATCAGATGATCTTGGAAAACCTGAAATTAAATGAGTCACGGAAGAAAATACATATTTAATGTAGCTTTATAACTCCGATATTTATCGTAAAGCTAACCTTTGCCACAAAAATCACATTTGTAGGGCTTCTCTCCAGTGTGGCGCCGCATGTGAACAATTAAATTCGATGAGTTAGAGAAACTGCGGCCACAGTAAAGGCATAAGCAGTTACTTGAAGAACCTTTGTCACGCTCACACTCATGTATTCGTTGGTGTGAACTGAAAACATTATCAAATGTTATATTTCTTTTCAATATAATATGATTGCGTTATTTGAATCAGGTTTAAAGTAAAACACAAACAAAACTGGACTAACCGTAGATTGTCTCGCCTGTGAAACTTTTTTTCACAAACATTACATTCAAAGTATTTTTCAATCGGCATATGTATTTTGGTGTGTTTTACTAGTAAATCTCGCCTGAAAACAACATAACATTATTAAAAATGTGTGATATTGAAAATAACATTGTTATAAGAAGTTTACTGAATAAAAGGTGTAGGTAAGTATAACCAAGTAACAAGCTACCAATCGTGATAAACACAATGAATTTACATTATCCAAGACGTGCGCCGGAAAGTTTGAGACAACTAGAAGAATCAGTCAAACTGCGTAAAAAAATGTGCAGTGTGTAAGTATTCAATAACGTTATTGTAACCTTCTATACTCGGTTTGTTTAGGTACTTAAATAAAGGTAAACAATCTTGATGTGTCTTTTTAATATTTTTTGTTTAAAAACTCAGTTTAAAAATAAAACGCGACTAAAAACCAATGTAAAACAACAATAACGATTACCAAATCAATTGAACCACTAGTTTAAACAGTAGTTTATTTGTTTAATATGTGTTTGTGTAAAAAGTCACATCAAGATTGTTTACCTTTAGTTAAGTACTTAAACAAACCGAGTACAGTCCAAGCTTATTTCTAAGTTCCATAGCAGAGTTGTGTTTTTTTGGGAACGCCCACTAGTGCACACTAACGCACACTACTTGTCTATAAGACTGAATGACCAATGAGACCGTCAAATTAATATTACAATTATTTGTTATTAACCTACCTATTAATATAAATCTATATATTTATACAAAGTTCGCTTACTTATAAAAACATCTGTTGCAAGTGTCACACTGAAACTGCCGCTCCTCTCGTTTTGTCTTAGAATCAATAAACTTTACAGAAACGCTTTGGCCTTCATGATATCTTAATATGTGCTTATTCAAAGATATTTCGTAAGCAAATTTCAATCCACATGTGTTGCATTTATGTTTTCTTTCAATTTGCTTGCAAATAATTCTATGGCGTGCTGCAGAGCGCAATGAAGCAAATACCTTAAAAAGAATAAATATGTATGACTAACTTGGAAAGACAAGTCAAAGGTAATGAAAAGTTCTAAACGACTAGAGTAGTATAGGAAATGTGCCCAGCTCGGCAGAACTTTAGCAATTTTTTAATAAAAAATTTGGTCCTCTTTTGGATGTTTCCTGTATCGTAGGTACAGTTTATAAACAAAGTCACAACCAGACAAAAAACAATTACATATCTCTAAATCAGACAAATATTTAATTCTCGAACCCGCGACACCAAGCGAAGGAAGCTTATCATTTAGCCCCTTCGCGGCAGGGATTATGAGAAATAAACTATTTTTACGTTTACACTATTATATCCAAATAAAGTCAAACAATAATAGAATTGGTCACTGGGATGAATAACACGAGAGCAACTGAGAAGCGTGACTCTTCTCAAAAGCAATAAAATAATACCTTAGTACAGAGGTTGCAACGTAGGGAAAGTTCAGGGTGCTCAGCATCGCGATGGTTAATGAGATCGGCTTCTGATTGCAATACGCAACTGCAAACATTACAAACTTGAAGCGTATTGATGTTTTCCTGAAACAAACCAAAATAACCTCATTCTACAAATCAATTAATATAACATAGGAGATCACTAACTTTACATAAACGCCTGAAAAAATGTCTTGCCTTGACTTATCTTGGAACGAGCGGGATGAAAAAAACTATTTACTCATACGTTTATATTCATCAATGTATTTAATATTACTCCTGTAACAGGTGTATAAATAAAAATCATTGATTGGTCTCACTACACCCAATTATCGATCACATAAAAATACCCATATTTCATAATATTTGACAAAACGATTGGCGCACTGGTTAAGTGATTTTTTTTCTGGGCTACGTGTGGGGGTTCGATCCCCATATGGAACAAATATCTGTATAACCTACAGATAGTTCTTCAGGGTCTGATTTTTGTGTTTGTAAACGCACCCACGATACAGCAATTACTACTAGAAAAAATTCTTATTTTATACGCTACTACCAGGAAAGGAATAAAAGATAATCACTATATCACTTGTAATGAACTTGCAAGTATCTACTGCGATAGGCACAATCTTTTGCCAAATATTCGGCACTACGGCGAAGGCCCATACCGAATATCTGGTATTCGGTGTTCGCCCAAATCACTATCTATTGCATCTCTAACACTTGACTGTCACGCATAGGTAGGTATCATAATACATACCATATCTAAGTGTGGATCTAAAACTTCTCGCAGTGTAATTTCTTTCAGGGAACTTGATGTTTCTTTATCCGGTTCTGTGTGAGATGAATCCTGCAAATGAAGAGGAAGAGATTTTTAAATATCCCTAGCTTCAAAATCCGTTATAAACACCATACAAAATACATACATCTACTACATGGTTTACATCATTTTTCTCTGAACTACAATTATGATGATCAATTTGTTTTTCATCTAGATATACTTTTTTACACAGTGCACAACATAGCACTTTTGTATCTGAAACAATATTATATAATTATATTAATATCTTATATAATAACTAAAATCGGAATTACATACTTGCTCCAAAAACTATAAATATTTGGCCAACACCATAAATTGTACATAATATATATTTTATATGTATACAATAAAGAGTATTATATTACATTCTATTCTAATAAGATACAAGTGAGCTAAGTTGCTAATTACATCGAGGCTGGATGCCCAAGCATACAGCTCGAACTGAATCTCAAAGGTGAGGGTGTAATGAAGCCGAGAGTGTAATGACCAATGCTGCGGTCCCATACGCTTTTCAACAAATGATTTTTATTAGACAAATAGTTGTAAAAATTTGCGTGCTGATTACGCATCTTGCCTGTAGTCGAGTTACGAGTAGTAGTTATGCGTGCGCAGGTGGTGGTACTGACGAAGCCGCCAAACAGCCTAATATTAAAAATATAATAAACTGACTGTTTTTGTATTTATAACACCGATTAATATTAGCTTGTTAAAAAAATAAATATTTTATTTAAATTTAAATTTTATTAATCATATTTACTTTATTTATACACAATAATGATTACTATTTTGAGATATAATAACTTTTTGCTTAGATTTAAAAAAAAATGTAAAGTAAAAAGCAATAGCAAGGTAGTGTAAAGTAAAGAATAACGCTTGTGTAATAAACTGCATTATGAACCTGGAACCGGTGCAATAAGAGCCACTCTACAAGCAAGTGTTTTAAAAACAAGTTATTGCGATTTTGACGAGATACTTTTCATGTGTACAAACCTTTATGACCTCTGGTGTGATTTCCTAATTCTTCTTTGGTTTCAAAATGCTCTTTACAAAATGCACATTCAATTTTGATTACTGGCATTGATGTTATGCAGAATCCATTTTCTGATAATTTGTTAAGGATGGTCTGAAATAGTCCAGTAATATTAAATCACGTACTTGTACCTAAGTTGTTGTAGACTCAAATATCTTGAATTCTAAAACCACATTGAATTCTAAATACACATAATATTTGACAGGTACTACTAACTATTCTACCCGGACCGAGTGGCGGAGAGAGCTAGTAAAGTGTAAAATAACAAAAAATCTAACTTACTATAACGATGATCATAACCATTTAACTAAGATAAAGTTATATGTAATTCATTGTACCATAAACTGGTTATTTATTATATTGTATTTTTCTACTTTAGGCAGAGGAATACTATTATACTATAAAATCTGAATTTCACTAACGCCGTTATATTTAAATGTTGCGAAATGGCGGATGAGCTTATTACCATATTCAACACAATTCAACCTTCATAATGTTTCCATTATACTCGTAAGAATAGCTTTAAGCTTTCCGCGTATTATGGTAAGAAGATATTTATATTTTTATAAGGGTCAGGCATCCTCTTGTATGCTTAGAACATACTCCAATCTTGTATTCCGTACGCCAAGCGTAGCATATTACTTCACGATCTGCACGACGGACGACCATAACACCGTCACACCATACGAAATTCAGTTGGCCACATACTATTCGAAAACAATAGAATTTCTTAACCACTGACACAATAGCGGAAGAATTTAAAGTGCTCGTTAAGAGACCTAAGTAGTTGTTTTCATCATGCCTATATTTCTAGAAGGTAAACCAACATAACTATAAGAGATGGTAGACTCGATGATGAAAGAGCTCATGAAGGAAGACATTTCAAGTCTTCCTATTCTTACCTATGGAACTCCAATTAGGTCTTTAACGGACATCCAAAAGTAAAACTACAGTTCACTAATAATGTGCACTGAAGCGCAGTATTTGTTGTAAAATTAACAAACTATGATCGAAACACTACTGCGCTTCAGAACACGCATCAGTGACCTAGCTCAGAAAGCCGAAAAACTGGTGAATTCTACCGTAGCCCTGATGAGCTTTGAAAAACAACCACTATGAGAAACCCTGACTCGGGCTCGGGGTAAACCACCACCAAGAAGTTCGCGGCACGAGCAAAATAAACAAATAGATAGTCCATACTGGCTCTGGACAAAAATGACCAGCTTTTGCAGGTTGACAGTATCACTATGAACTATCAACTTAACTCTGCTTACTCATTCAATGATGATATGTGTTGAAGTTGGAATTCCGAACAATCATAGATAATTTTGACGATTTTAGGAAATAATATATTATTAAATGGTACCAACGATAAGACGATTACAAAAGCAATAGTATTATTAACTTACACTTGTTAATATCTTCTTAGGTCTACCTCTTTTTTTTGGTCCCATAATGTCCGCATGGCTTTCCCACATATGTTTCGTCAAATTCTCTGCGCCATTATAACATGTACCACACAGTGGGCAGTAAGACCTATTTGTTTCATCACATTCAACTAAAATGAAGAGATTATTTTCAATTACACAGTAATTATACAATAGCAAATAATATCAGGGTTCTTAAACGACAGAATCGTGTATCACGTTGCCAATAACTTAAATTGGTATGCAGGGGCGCGCATTACGTTCTAAGCATAGCTGTCATACGGCCGGCTTACCGACCGTACTCCTATTAGTTTTTCCAAAAGGGCGCTCACCTATATATTTCTTCTAAAAATCGATAGCTAACAATAATACAAACAACAAATATATCTTGAAGAAACCTTGTATGTGTCACTTTTAGAAGTTATATAACAACCAAAATTGTACTACCATTTTATTATTCTAAACATTAAAAAAACATGGTTGACAATTTGTACCAAAATCTTCAAACCTCACAGACAACTAAACACACTATAATCACTATACTACCAATATTACTATCGGAATTACCGATATTTAGAGAACACGGGCGACAAGGGCCCCTACGACCGCGTGCAGCGCAAGCGAGTAGCCCGTATAATATACATATTTGTACGCACTGTTATAGGTGTTTTATGAAGAAATATTATTCTATACCTTTTATACATATCTTATGGTGATCTTGTAATTTATCATGCGTATCGAAAACTACTAAGCAACTTTTGCATGCGAAACATGACTTCTTATCTTGGCAATCACTCTCATTTTTAACTGCATCTGAAAATTAAAACCATTTTATGATATTGTTACATATGATATCATATATACGATATTATTACATATATGAATACTACAAAGTGGCACTGGGCTAGGAAGGTGCAAAGGATCGTCCGCCTATGATAAAGTACTTGCATTGCCATTAGATTAGAGATGAATATTTTACGACGTAGAGTTAGACCGCTGTAACTATCTCGGAATCTACTGCTATCTATGAGTATTTTTATTCAGTTTTATATACAATATTAAAAGAAAATCACTGTCGTTATAAATATTTATAATATAATAATAATTTATTACTTTTATATTATAAATATAGCCAGGACACCTAGAGGCGAGGTGACGGGGAGTAGCGACCCTGCGGTACCCGAGTGCTTTTTTTTATGGCATAGGCGGCAAACGAACAGACGGATCGCCTGATGGTAAGCTATTAACGTCGCCCATGGACACCCGCAACACCGGAGGAGTCACAAGTATGTTGCCGGCCTTTTAAAAAGGAGTACGCTCTTTTCTTGAACGTTTGAAGGTCGTATTGGTCCGGAAATACCGCAGGCCACAATTCATTCCACAGTTTTGTTATGCGAGGCAGAAAGTTTCTAGAGAAACGCACATTTGTGGACTGCCAACCATCTAAATGATGGTGATGAAACTGCTGTCGCGTAGAACGATGGCGGAAAGAGGCGGCAGGGATCAGTCCGAACAATTCCTCGGAGCACTCCCCATAGTATAGGCGGCAAACGATGCATAGTTGCTCCAGTGAGGTCACCGCTCTTCACCTCCGGTTTGCCTTCACTGGCCGACTGGAGTGATCAATAACGAGGAACAGGCCTTGCTTTTATTGGCCGTCCAAAGTGGACTCGCTAGAGCAAAGCTTCTCTGCTCGTAGGGTGGATGCTTACTGTAAATGGTCAGTGGGCCAGTAATGCCGAATCCTCAGGAAGCAAGTGATCTGAGTTTAAAGTCCAGCAAAGCCTTCACCCTTTAGCCGCTAACGTTCTTGTTGCCCCTTGTTGCGACAATTTTTGGGTGGCCTAGTGTGTTGGCAAGTCTCCGTCTGCATTTTACGTGTACAAATTACATTGTTTCGGCAGGCGCCCTATGTTTCCATAGTTCCCCATAACCTAGTCCACTACCATCTGATCACAATAGCCCAAGTAGTTTTTAATCCTGTATAAACCAGGCTTCATCTTTGGGTGCATTTCTATTTTGCATACAGGTATAATTGCTGGGTATGTCGCCATTACATTTCATTAAAGTTGTCTTAAATGGCCTCTACCTGTTGCCTTCGGCCCTACGCACGCCTTCCAAAGGTCTGGGGCTCTGTAGTCCCGTGCAAGGAATAAACACACAAATAGCAATAATAAATTCAAACCATTCCCACGCGGGGATAGGTTGAATTACGTACCTTAGGGTAATTATATAATTTATAATATACCCCACCCACTTGCTGGGCAAAGGTCTCTTATCAAAATGAGAAAGGTTAGCCCTTAGTCCACCACGCTAGCCTGGTGCGGGTTGGCGGAAAACACATACCCCATCGGTAACTCAATAGAGCCCTCTCAGGAGTGCCGGTTATTATCACTCACGATATTTTCCTACACCGTAAATAAAAGTATAATCAAATTGAGATCTGCACATAATTCCGAAAAGTCAAAAGTGCAGGCCGAGTTTGAACTCAGAGCCTCCTGCATGGAAGGCAAGCATTCAACCCCTAGGCTACCAGTGCTTTAACTTAGCCTATATTTTTATATTTAGGCAATAATTATTAAATTATTATTGTTTTATATATTATCACACATAAAAATAAAAAATGCGAAATGTGATTGTTTTTACACTGTAAAGGTTTTCTCATGTATACATAAATATACTATGAATATACTTGATACATATATTTATGTATATAAAGACCACTGGGGTTTTTTATGTCACAAATAGGTATGGGTTGTGTTATCATTACCTTATAGCAGTCATTCTTAAATTTTTTGCAGTAACAGACCACTTCCTGAATTTCTAAAATTCCACAGACCCCAAATATTAAAGGGAACAAAACATATGGATTTGTGTAGGTACAGTCCCCCTGCACCTCGGGCTGCTCAACAATAGCCAGTGAGAGCAGTTTTAAACAAACAATGCATTAGTTTGCTACACAATTTTCTAATTAATATTAAGGGTTAATTGAGCTCCTGCAGACCCACACATTTTACGAACCCCTAAGAGGTCCATGGAACCCACTTTAAGAAACCCTGCCCTATAGGATGCAACTATGTTGAAAAATGCTGAGAAAAAATAAATTCAGCCAGAATTTGTAGCTCTATTTACATGACACAACAAGTTATTAATATGACTGATATATTAAAATCATACCCAGTTCATGTAAATCTGGCTCACCAGTCAGGGATGTTATGTTCAAATCACTCTCGGGATAGTCATCATTCTCATTTGAGGATAAATCTTCAGTCTTAACACTCGTTGCATTTGTCTGGAATAATGAGAAATAGTACAACATACAACTAGTTTGAAGAAGACCCTCGAGTCTCAGATGGCCAGTATTATTGGGTTTTACTGTATAGAAATTCTCAGTAGCAGCGCAGAGTTTGGATCTGTGCCCGGCCAATTGGTAGTCTTTTAAGAACAATTTTTTAATCTGTTCAACCTTTGCCCTCCTTTGCCACAACTGAGACACTGCAGGCTGATCATAATAATAGACCTGTGTTTGACTAAAGCTATATAGGATATTGTAATAAAAAGTACAGAATGCCTATTTGTAACTTAATCATGCACATGAACATGAACATAAAATGCTGCTGTTGTCTTTGAGCATTTAAGATCTTAAATAGCCCCAAATGCTTGTGAAACAGTTATTAGTATGGAAACAAAGCCCTTATAATCCAGGAACCAAGTTGTCTCATTAGCACAACTAGTTCGTACCTAGAATCAGTGTCACTTAAAATAATTTATCATTTGAATTCTAAACTTACTTGGTTAAGGGCCTTTGTTGAGCAGTCTTTCTTTTCTTTTTTCAATAACCCTTGTGACAGGGAAAAATAAGCTTCTTCCGATTTTTTCTTAAAATCAAATGCTTTTGCTGCCTTTTCTTTACAATCACAGCAAATTGTTGTAGGTAAACCATCATTTTTACTTATCTAAACATAATAAGGTCATTTTTTTTTATTATAAATATTGCATTGCTTTTGCTACTGTTTAGTACCTATGGGAAACATGATAGATTTTCTGCTTGGCATAGGCTAAACAAGGCGCAAAGTAAATAAAAAAAGCAACTACAATTGTCTCGCTAAGCTACAAAATTGTAATCCAACCAATGTACCAACTGGCATATAGAAGCTGTTTCCCAATTGGTATATTGGTTGCACTACAATTTATTTAATTTATAAAACCATAGCTTTTTGGGCTGGAGTCTCATGTATTTCTGTGAATACAAGTAAGTAAAATAATGTTCTGAAATTTTTCAATTTTTTCCTTCAACTTTAAACACGGCTTGGTCAGAGGGTCATCTTAGGTTTTACATGGATATTAAGCGCCCAGCTATACAAAAGACGGGAATCCTATTCCATTAACCCAATGTGGATAATAAACAAATATATATAATTAATTTAAGAAAAACTAAAAACATAATGAGTTATACTGAAACTTACTACTAGGCAGTCAGGAGCTCATATCAGAGATATGAATAAACATAAATATATCGCATTATTTCGCAAAAACAACACCTATATCAAATACAAACAACTTTACCTTTAATCCCGTTATGGAAGTGACTATATAATCTAAGGTGATTGTGCCTAAATATACATCAAATAATGAGTATAATTCGTTATCTTTAGACAAACATGTTCGACACAATTCTTCAGTTTTTATTTCAGTTTTATGAATAGAAGTAGAAGCCATTTCCTCAAATTATCTGGTTCTGACATTTTTTTCTGATCAATCAATTTAGTGTTGTTGATATTTTTCAGTGTTGCCCCAGTTCAACGATTATGCAGTCTGTGTATTATTTTACTCTTTGGCAGTCTGTAAAGAAAGAGTAGCTCAGTAGAAATTACATGGAAATAATTATGTGGAGAATGAATAATGAGAACATTTTTTTTATAGCTAATAAATATGTTTAGATCATCACCTTTTTTAATACAGAAGCAGATCAAAGAAACAGATCATCCCATGACTACCGGTGGGCGTTGCGACGACGAACGGTTCACAAAGACCCTTTTGTGTTATGCGATGATAGAACCGTTTTACGTGTCTCCGAATTACTTGATGCGATTTTTTACTTAACCGTATACGATTAAGAAAATACAGTCGGGTTTAAATTATCACACTCGTCACGTCGTCATAATAAAAATTGCGCTTTTGTCAGGTAATATAAAAGCCTGGAAAAGCATGAAAGGAAGTTCATTTCATATAGTAAAGTCGTATAAAACAAATTATTTTGTAAACTTTTTCACAGATTTTATATATTTCATAGTTATGAGAAACTGCAACCATTTCACTCGATAAAATCAATTCTGTTCGATAAGTTTCGTTCTATAAGTAATCTTCAAGTTCAAACCAGTTGCAACGACGATTGTTTTCTGCAACCGTTTTCGTGGTAGGGAAAAGGGTTGCGGTTCGTTCGTCAAAAATTCGAAAATGACCCCTACTACCCATGACACTCTTTGCCGATGATAGTTCATTGACAACCGCATGTCAAGAATTAAACTCATAGGAACGTGTAGTTTATCTTTTTTAATTTCATAATCAAAATTTCATTAGTATTGGTCCAGCAGTTTAGGAGTTTAGTGATATACACGTGGACGGTGTAATTATTTACAAAGACATAAAAAACTATCCTATCTCTCAAGTTGGGCCAAACAATACACATTTACAAAATTTTATTAAAATATTGTTTAGCGGTTTTGGAGACTAGCGTAAACGAACATTGTGATACAGGATTTTTATATATAAAGAATATCGCTATAACTTCACATAGACAATAAGACATTGCTCTGTATAAATAATAGACAGATAACTTAACTGAGATGCATATATTAAGTAAGAGCGTTAGTAATGCTTCTTGTGCACTTTATAAACTTGGACTTGCCCCTATAGTCAACACTCACTTCTAACTGCATATCGTGACCTTTCTTCTCAGATACGCTATTATATTCTGGCGTACCTCAACGGATAAGGAAATTGCATTAAAATTAAAGAAGCAACGTATTAGAGCCATGTTCGAGTTTCAAAATATTGATAGCTGTCAGCCATATTTCATCTATACTTATAATAAATCTGTTGAGAGGTCAATTCTGTACATGAAATATATTTTCAAAATAACTATCAGGGGGTGATTAGTGATCGATACTGATGCCAAAAATACAATCAGTAAAATTTTTGTGTCTGTCTGTCTGTCTGTTCCTTATAGAAACAATAACTACTCGACGGATTTTAACGAAACTTGGTACAATTATTCTTCATACTCCTGGGCAGGTTATAGTATACTTTTCATCACGCTACAATCAATAGGAGCAAAGCAGTGAAGGGAAATGTTGGGAAAACGGGAGAAGTTACTCCATTTTTTAAGCTTCCGTCGCGTGTGCATCCTTAATGGTTAACTACATAGAAATCATATACGAAAGTTAATCTGTCTGTTACATCAAAACCATTGAACCGTGAGGAAGGACATACACTACTTTTTTACGAAAAACGATTGAAACGCGGACGAAGTCGCGGGCAAAAGCTAGTAAAATATAAAATTCTAACACTACCATCATTGTATATTTTGGAAACTGTTTTATTTGTAAAATTAAATCTACCTTTACTCCCTCATCTATCAGAGTTATTTCATCGCAATAGACGAGGCAATAGTAAACTATGTTTACATAATGCTACCACAGCTCCTTTGGGAAGAAGAATATTCTGCTTAGCACCTGAAATATAAAAAAAATTCTAAGCAGCTCAAAGAAATTTTATTATTTTATTTGGAAAAAAAAAACGTGAAATAAATAATTAAATGTAAATATTATAATATTGATATTCTTTTTAAATGATACCTTTTAAAATCCTCTGTACCTATGTTTTCCAACTTATTATTTTGTTTTACTTTTCACCCCTAATGCTCGAATTTGATGTGACTATATTTTAAAATGTAAGATCTGTAAACTGTCCTTAGTAAAACAAATAAAGATATTGTATTGCATTAAAAATGCTGGAAAATGTCCTAAAATTGAACTGACTGACTGACTGATTTGAATTATTTATACGACTACTTACTGGAATTATAGAATCTGTACCTCTAGTGTAAGTTGTAAGTTTCTTTTGACAAATTCGATTTACTACATCGAACGCGTTCGACGCTCCGATTGGTGTAAGTTTCTTTTGCCGAACTCGATTTAAAGCATCGAACGCGTTTGGCGCTCCTTACCCCTAGTGTAAGTTTCTTTTGACAAATTCGATGTACTACATCGAACGCGTTCAGAGCTCCATTTGGTGGAGACATAGATTAACTACCTACAGATAAGTAGTCACCGTGGCCACTATAATCTCTCTCGCTCGGACAATAGGTGTTGCCAGGAAAATCAATGTCCCTTATTTTGAACGTAAATTTATTTTTACCCTGATTGTTTTATACATATAATAATGTAAAATTGTATCCAAATAAATAATATATCAAAAGGTAGGTAAGGCTAAGGAGATTCAAACTTTATATTTAAAAACCGCATATCAAAATATTGCCACGTGAACAACTGTTTCTTCCCGCATCCGTCAAGCCATGACTTGAGAGTCATATAACACAAAAGATATTGCCCTAAACAGGCAAGTTCGTCACCAATGATAGGAACGGTGGTGTGGGGCGTCATAACGCCATTTACATTCAGACGTTCAACAGCCATACTACCACTTCAATTTTTTAAATAACATCTAAACTACAGATTATTTACCAGTAATCTTAAACGAAATAATTCTGTGAAAATAACCACAAAGAATAAAAACTTAACAATTATCTAAGTAACCAAAGAAATGAAAATCATTTGGGTTATGTAATTATGTGATTAATCTTTAGCAGTTCAACCAAAACCCGAAAGATGGCGCCAGCATACAATTATCTGTATAACAATATTTAACTCGTCATATATTATAATCATACACTAAGTTGCGTAACGAAACAGAGGTGAAGTAAATAAAAGAATACAATAGCAACACTAATGTTTCAGGTGTTATGTTACAAACAATATGCAAAATAACACATTAATTTCACAGAATATTCAACGACCAGTGGTGTCAGTTCCTACTCATGATATCTGTAATAATATCTCCGACGTTATTGAAACTCTAAATAAATTGAAATCAGTCTACTTACGAGTGAAATGATACGCGATACACGATATACGATTTTTTCGTGTGCTACAGTTTTGTAGCCTAAAACACTGCAATATCCTATAGTGCACACACCACACACACTCTGGAGACACACTTGCTACTTTATATGAACTTATTTAATAAAGAAATCTAAAATTGAAGCGAAATTTATATCTCGTGTTAACTTTAGCATATTTGTTTGGCCACGCAAGTGTCAAATTTGACAATTTGTGGCTAAAAATACCGGACACGCAGATAAGGACAAAAAATAAAGGTTGCATCTCCTTCTTTCATATGTTTCGTAATAAACGTTCCTTGTTTAACTTGCCGTGACGTCAGTTACACTCTGTCTATAGGTAGTATGTCAATGGGTGGAGAGCACGAAACGGACGAATCGGAGCGCCGTCGAACGCGTTCGATGCGTTAAATCGAGTTTGTCAAAAGAAACTTACACTAGGGCCTCTGGTCACAAGTATCTTTACTATGGGCACAATGTAAAAAACCATAGTATAATAGACTATTGGTAGACGCGAAGCTATCAAAGACATAAATCAATTTTACGGCATAAAATCGCTTGCTACTGCCAAATTACAAGCGATGAGGCTGTTTTTCATGAGGGCTGTCGTTACACAGACCTCGTTCGACTGACTTTAAATTGGAGTGCAACGCATGTACATCACTACTGCTGTCAGTCAGCTCAGCTGTCATCCATCACATCTGTATATTGCAACACCGATCACGGATTTTAAATTTTCAAAGAAAATACTTAGTCTGGGCTGTGATCGAGACGTTTAGACTTAATTGTAAATAAACTATTTGTTTTGTAAAGTTTTCCATAATTGGTTTAAAAAATAATTTAAGTTTTCGATAGTTAGTGTTTAATTAGAGTGATTCATTGATGTTATATCCCTGTTCTCCTAATTTTATTGCTGAAACGTGTAAGTATCGATTTATTATACATATGCGAAGTAATTAATTGCGATTGTTATTTACAGTAAATAATGTATACTGCGACTTCTCAGTAGAGCAAGGAGTCTTCGGATTCCAAAAAGTAAAAACATGGATTATTTTAACAAATTACTGATACAAAATTTTTAGGCAAGAGTCTTCATTGCAGAAACTTTAATGAGAACTTTCATTACAAATTTTAAGTTAATACAGAAAATCTAAACAAACATTTAAATAATTATATTTACAACTTGTGAATCAGAAAACATCATAGATTAAATAAATATCTTAAAAAGCAGTGATTTTTCAATAATCAACTATTCATCTGACACTTATTATTTTAAGAAGTTGAATGTCTTTGGACAAAAATTATAAAGATTAATATGTGTGTGGCTTTAATTGAATGTTCTTGTTCTATCAGTCTAATGACAAGGTCTTAAGGCATCCCCCTGATCAAAGTCTAACATAATAATGTCAAATTGCAAATATAGGATAAGGAAAATAGTTATTTAAAATTCAGAATGGCCATAAACAATTTATATTCGGTCATCTCAATCTGCTTCATTGGTCTAGTAAGTGTAACTGCTGAGCGAGAGGTCCTGGGTTTGATTCCCAGATATTATAAAGTTTATAAGGTTTTTCTGTATGGAAATTCTCAATAAGAGAATGGGGTTTTCAACTCAATAATTGGATTTGCAAATACAGGTGTGATGCTATAATAATGCAGCATAATAATAATAATAATGTGTATCTGTTGGCTATTTATACATGTAGTGTATTACATTGTTTCGGCAGGTGCCATAGATTTCCATAGTTCCCCATAACCCAGTCCACTAACATCCCATCACAATAGCCCAAGTAGTTTTTCTCCATTTGTTCTGTAATAGTCCTACAAATCTAGAGATTGTCCTTGGGTGCATTTCTGTAATGCATATAATGATAATCGCTGGGTATGTCACCTTAACATTTGATTAAAGCTGTTTTAAAGGGCCTCTACCTGTTGGCTTCGGCCCCACGCACGCCTTCCAAATGTCCAGGATTCTATTGATAGTCCCATGCAAGTAGAAGACATACATAATAATGTCCTGAACAATCCTGCATAGTAATTTTTTTCCTATATACCTTTCATTTCCTATTGCAGTTAATGCTGTGCATGAATGGTATGCCTGGACCAAAAACTTTTATGTTTACTGATTGCATAAACACATATTACAACTACACCCATTCTTGCTAGCGTTTTTTGTAGATATGCTTTGAATACATCATGGAACTGAAAAAATAGATACAGTCCTTTTTGCCAAAAGATATGTATCACTCATTTGTATCCGCTCGCTTGCTTCTGGCAATGATCATTTCCAATTACTGACCTTCGAACTTTGCTTTTGACAATGATCATTGCCAAATTTAATTTTTTGTTAAATGACTTTAAACTCGATTTTATAGGATGTAAAGTCCTTCCAAAACGTTTTTAAACCATAGATAGATTATCTAACATCTGAACGCAAGTTTGCAACATCTTAAAACGAATTTTTATTTACAATTATGAAGGGAAGTGTTGCGAGTTTTTAGACTGAAAGTCATCGTAAGTATTAGGTTTTAATTTTAAAATAAATCTGACAATATTTAATAGTTTTTTGCCATAAATATAAATTATAGTATTAGATCTATTCATCCCATGATTAAAACTGGTTAAACAAGTTACAATGTTACAATTTCACGTTATTCAACTGAGTCCGGCAAAATATGCTCGACCTTAACTTTAGTCTCTTAAAAAATATTATACATACAACTTTTGTTAAAATAACAAACGTTACTTTGTTCCTTATCTTATCGTCTACACAAAACAGTAAACAAAATTACGCTAGGCCACTTGGATCGACCGTAAATCAAGTTATAATAAGGGCAGCCGCGCCGAGTGTATAGTGTCAAATTTCATGAGCAAAGTTCGACGGTTTTGTTGAAATCGAGAGCAATCGAGCGGGCATCAGTAGTTCATTAAGTTCAACAGGTATAAGTAGCTCAGCGTTCTCATCATAAAAGGTATAGGTATAGATATAGACAGGCTGATTTCTGCAAATCCACGCTTAAGCACATTTTTGCGACGGGGTGGGAATAATGTAAGTTTATTCCTGGGTTTCCGAATTACTTGGCCCTGTATGGAGCGACTTCAGGGCAGTTCAGTAGCACATGGGCTGCCGTTTCGCTCCTCCATACATGCTCTGCACAGAGGACTGTCTGTAATTCCTATGACGAAAAGACGTTTATTGAAGGAGCCATGTCCGGTGACCGCCGCCGGTGACTGTTCGAAGTTGTTACTTCGTCGGTCCGAGCAGTTGGCTGGTTGTGCGTCCATTAACGGCTGGGAGAATTTCCTTACTCTGTCTACACTCAACAATGCATGACCAGAGATATTTCTGTTGGTCATTGGTGCATTGTCTTCCCAGACTGCGTAGATAACTGAAGGGGAGTGGCGCTAAAGGCTCGAGTCCTACCACATCCGTACTCGACCCTCTTCGGGCTAGTTCTTTGGCGGCATAATTCCCCCTCAAACCGCTGTGTCCCTTGATCCATAGGAGGGTTATTATGTTATGGTTGCCTACCTGATTCAGCTGTTGGTGGCACTCGTATATCAGCCCAGAGTTGACGGTATAGCTGTTAAGCGCTTGTAGAACCGCCATGCTGTCCGAGAGTATGCGAATAGGGTATTCCGTAACACGAGAGGTGTTACGCTATGCTATGGCCGCTGAGGCCGGTAAGAATACCCATGCACTCTGTTTGGAACACTGTGTTATAGGCCCCCAGAGGTGTGAATGTTTAGGTCCTCGCGAGAAGATACCTGATCCGGTACCTGCGCTGGTTTTGGACCCCTCCGTGAAGACCTGTACTTCGTTGCCCTTCGTGGAGTTGGATTTTGTATTTTTTGTCGAAGATGAACTCCTTTGGTATGCGGTCATTGACTGCCTGCATGATAATCATAAAATGAATATATGCCAGCATATTACGTTTATGGCGCACGTATCTATCTTATGTAGCCATAATTCAGTACTTCAGTAAGACAGTATTGTTCAATTGATTCATGATTCTTTAAAATATTTACGTAATTGAATATTGAAAAGTGAGAAAGCTTAATTCATCAGGTTTATTAAGGATATGATTCACTGATACACTGATATGTTTCGGATAGATCTTATCTTTCGTATGCGAATTACCATGTCTAATTGTTTAATAAACAATGTTTTTTACCCATTCTTTATATGCAAATTAATATATTAATGTGACAGTGGTATTAGGATGAGACAAGAATAAGAAATATGCTACCTAAAAAACAATTCTATAATATTGTTTTAATGGAACAATAATAGTTTTGTTTCCTGATTTCCTACCATAAGTACTTAAAAATTGAATATAAATATAAATTTTAAAATATATATATACCTAACCCATATAATAGGTATCACACCTTTTTTAAAATAAGTTGCATAGAATGTTAACCATTTTATTTATCGGTGTTCGTGTTAGTATCGATTCGAGACGCTCAATTAATAATTTACATTAAGTGGTGAAAACTTTCTAAAGCCAACTACCAATTTGTATCTATACAGATTCTAAAACTGTAATAATACTTATAGTAGCAATCTCACATTTCAGCGATGATGAAGTTATTTAGTCCCATGTTAGGCGGCGTGCAAGTCGTGATTCTAAATCCAAGCACCATGTACCGGCGCGTTACCCTGCTAGTGGCTGCTAGTGCTATTGAGAAATTCTTAAGAGAACCTTACTAAAAAATAGATGGTGACTTTACCCTCAGCAACGAGCTTGCAAACGCTAGACCATTTGAGGTCGATTTTTTAAATGAATTGATTTATGTTAATTCAGTTGATTATGTGGAATTCAATCCGTCGGGACTATGGGCAAAAATAACGTCAACATTTCTAGCACGTAAATTTCAAACAGCCACTCAAACTTATCCAAAGAATCAATAAATTTTTGGCCTCTCTCGAAGTCAAGAGAATAAATTATATATTTAAATAGGCAGTCTACTTCGCATACACGCTACTACTAAGCAGTGCGAACATTCTATATACCTATTATGATACTATTTTATAGCAGAATACTAACATTTAGTATTTCGAGTTCACCTGTATTTTGTCAAAATTCTCACACAAGCCAAGCTGGAATCATGCACAAGTCAGGAAGGTTCGAACGAGGCAATACTCGAACGACGAACAACGAAACTACGTAGACGAATATAATTACATCGTGTGGTGTACTATTACACTATGTATGTACCTACTCCTACATGAACGATTATTTTTTATAAAGTTGCTGAATTATTTATCTACTCTAGGCATAAACATTTAGGTATTCCCATAGGTGTAAATCTTTGAGAGCCTTTTACGAATAGAATTTTGGAATGGAAAATCAAGTTTAAAAAGAAGAATTAAAGATTTGTTGTAATTTTAAAGGGTGAGGTTCTCAATTAAAGGGTAGTTTTTTTTAAAATGTGTGTACATAGAAAACGTGTACAAAGAAAACAACAAAAAATCGCGAAGCATACATTGGGGTGATTCTACCTCAGGACTTCCTATTTGCCCATCCTCTTTTTGTGTGTCCGTCTTCTTTAACACTTTTAACTTGATTATCAAACCAGTGGACCGATGTTTATAGGACTTTCTCTGTTACGTACTTTAGGTGTCTGAGTAACATTACGATACAGTATATTTCATGACGCTATCGCTCATAGGAGTTGAGCATTCAAATATATTGTTTGTGTATTATTAATTTATTTAATTTATATGGAATTTTGATAGGCCTTACATTGTAGAACTATTAATTTGACCTTTTCATCAAATTATATTAATTCAAGACAGTCATGTAGTAGTAGGTACGTGCTGTGGTAACCTATGTAAATTCTCTAATTTAATTTCAGAGTGAAGAATTTTAATTATCAAATGTGCACAATCTCGTGGCTAAAGATAATAGTTGCTTTACAACGAGCATCTCATACATATAGCAGGCTTGAGGTACTGAGACAGTATAGAGTGAAAGTGAGGTAGGCACCAGTTGCAGACAACTTTCTCTAAAAGTTTGTACCAATGAATATAGACATTATATGTGTGCCACAAAACGTGTGCGCTCGTTATTTTATAAATTTATGCTTTAGAGTTATTAAAAATAGTTAAATGTAAAACATACATTTATTATAAAACCTTTATAGGTATACTAAAATATTATTAGTATTATATTATTACTAAAAATGGTTCATTCAACCGTTGCAAAGAAAACATTATTTTTCATGTTTATTCGCACTTTTAAATCATTACTGTCTAGATAAAAGTTACAAATTCATGGTTTGCCAAAGGCCAATGAAGCGAAGTGTAATATAAACTCAGCTGTTGAGTATGAAATACCAACACAGCTATTGCAGATGTGGGTCATGTCCGGTCTGTAAGTTAAAATAGGATTGTGTGGATCATTTTTATGGATTAGCTAGGATCATCACGCAGCAAGTACCTCCGATAAATAATCGTCGCCGAAACAAGCCTAAAAAACGCTGGCGGTACGGCAACAAAAAAAGAGGATCGTAAGGCTTCCATCTAAGCAGTAGGACAGCATAGGTCGATTAAATAATATGTATGATATTATACGAATCATTTCATTATTCAAATAACTAATGACTTTTTTAATATTTCGTCTAGCAACTTCTTCTATTATTAGGTTAATTAATTTCTAATCACGTCGTACAATCTCATGATGTGGTGACACGTTATCGATTAGATCTTGATTATTTTATAAGTTTAAAAAGAAAACAACTATTTGCTAACAATTTAAAATGCAGATTTTTGAAACTGGTTTAACCAGGTTTAACATTATATACGTATTCCTCAAATACGGAATCAATATTATCTGTTAATCTAATTAGCTACGAACGCTTCGCTTTCGACGTTTCTACTGGTGAATAGGTCGGAGCTGCCCAATTGACACCCAGAACGCGACGGATGCATATAATTGAGGTTTTTAAAATAACATACACTAGGGCCACAACCACAACTTGAGAGAATAATCCACACTCTTATTAACGTAAGAATCGAAACCGCTGGGTCTATTTTATGGGCCTATGAACTTAAAACATTGTCATTATTATGATATAACAGTGCAACTTTCCATCTTATCAGATGCGGTTGGATGTCAATACTCGCAACGATAGCCATCTGACCTCGGTAACCCATTTTAATGAGGTACTACCTAACTATGTCATTTTTGAACTGATGGTTAAACAACCATCAGTGCCATACCATGCGTAAACACGCATGGTATTATTTTATTTTTTGAAGGAGCAGCGAAACTAATTCCATCTTTATCCCTTCTACACGTGTGTGTTGGTTAGAGACTGTGATATGTGTCAAATTAGAAACATTTAATGATATCCTATGGGTAAATTACTGATTGAAAATTTTGAAAAATGCTATTTTCGAACTTTGTCTTTTTTCACAGTATAGGGTATATCTTCGCCTGGACCGCTATTCAAAAAAACTCGCCTGGTGACCACTCTAACTACCCAACGAATCATCACCAAATAAATATAGTTTTGGTGTCGCATTATCTAGTCCCTAATCGAAGGATTTGATAAAATATTAAATCTTGAAAAAATGGTCCCCAATCGAAAGTGAGTCTAAATTTTGGTGAAAATATACTTCATTTTCCTTGATGTAAAAGAAAAGAATGCATCGAAAAAAAAATATCTTTCGATTAAGATTCCTATTGATATAAAAATGTGTGTAAAAGTTCAACTAAATAGGTCCACTCGTTTTTGAGATGTCGTGGTCACCGATTCTGAAAAGAAGTCGTTTCATGAAAAACGCGTATCTTTTACATTTATATTTTTTCCAATAATGAAATTATGGAAAACATACTCGAAGCCTTACATACATACCCTTTACTATGAAAAAAAACAAAGTTCTAAACCTGCAAACATTTTCTCATTTTTTTTTCACAAATACTCTTTTTTTCATCCGCCAACTAGATGTAACTCCTTAATGTTGGATCGTACCGTCCGACCTCGCCACCCTATGTGTGTTATAGCTCTTAGTGTTCTAGTGTATCAAATATAACCGAAACGAAACCGGTAATTTTTGTGTTTTCAGACTATACAATAATTAGATAGATGATTATATCATAATATTTATTTCTCTTTCAGCAGATGAAAATGTATTCAGATATCTTAAATGTTCTCAACCAACACAAAGCTTTGATCGTCGTTATAATATTTATCGTTGTTCCTCTGATACTGTGGAATGCATTAATTGAAAAGGTTAATTTGTTTTGATTAAAAATATATTGGTATATTACCTTGTTCATCTTCTTTTCAAATTCCATACAAAAAATTATAATACGTTATCTAGAATCGTTTAGAGACTTTATTGTCTTTATGAATTAATTAAAATGTATCCATATAGGTACATATACATGTATAACATACACGTATTATTGCAATTGGTGTTATTATAGGTAAGTAAGATACGTACTCACCTATACTAACATCAAAATTATGTTTATGATACCGGATACGGCACTACCTACATATGGGCACTATTTCGTAATGTGTTTATCATCTTCATACATTTCTACTAGCTTCAGCCCGCGACTTCGTACGTGTGATATACATATATATTTTATAGCTTATAGCACTTGGGGATAATGTAACAATCTATCGGTGAAAGATTTTTCAGTTTCGGATCATTAGTTCCGGAGATTACCCCCTACATACAAACAAACAAATTTTACCTCTTTATAATATTAGTATAAATAAGATAGGCACGTATGTGTGAAACCACATGGTAAAAAGTCATCCCTTTTCGATTGTTGGTTATCGATTCTGAACTAGATAACCACTATCCCGAACGATTGCTGTTAAATATGGGTAATGAAAGTTATTTTAGCTATTTTCGTGTCATTTTAGGCATTTTATATTAGTACCCTAGTGTCAGTTTCTTTTGACCCACCACCAATCGGAGCGACGAACGCGTTCGCTGTAGTAAATCGAATTTTTCGAAAGAAACTTACACTAGGGCCCTAGATATATTTCTGGTAACATATGCTAATACATACGCTAATAGTTCTTAGGCGTAAAATTTACTTACATTATATTGTATTAAGTACACAGATATATTAAAAGTTTAACCCGTAGATACTCATCATCAGTTACGGCCTGAAAATAAATAGTAAAAGACATAAGTACAGTCAGCGTCAGACGCACTGGTTAAGATGAAATTCATATAGATCAACACAACTTAGATACGTTAGGTACCTACTCATTATCTGTAGCTCGGCGTATAATGTTCTCACAGAGCCAGATAATGAGGACCAGAGATGTTGATAGGATGTGTATGTAACGATGACTGTAGTTACTTGTATCATTATAAATAATGCATTCTTATAACATTTTCTAATAGATTCTTCAGATGGCTTTAAGGCAAGAGACCGTTCCAGCTTCTTACCTCATGGAAAGCCCACGGACAAGCACTGAAAATTATGAAGACGCAGTAAGTTTATATTTTGTCCTAAATATTTGTGCTCTCGACCCCGTCCACGTTGACTTGCAATCCTAGTGATTTTTCTGTCTGTTATTATAAAATACAATTATATACATAAAAATAGTGTTCGAACTGGATTCGTATTTGATACCTCTTAATCACAGTCCGAAGATTGTAGAGCTGGAGGAAGAATTGAGCAAGTTGCGATGGGACATCTTGGGATTATCGGAAATCGGAAGAGAGGGACAGGATACGTTAATCCTGGAGTCCGGCAACATGCTCTTCTTCCGGGAAGGAGAACGTATGTCCCAGGGTGGTGTCGGGTTTTTCATCCACAGGTCCCTCATTAACAACGTCGTTAAGGTCGATAGTGTGTCGAGCAGGGTAGCGTACCTGATACTCAGAGTTACAGACCGGTACTTGCTGAAGGTCATCCAGGTATATGCACCGACCTCGACACACTCCGACGAGGAAGTAGAAGCTGTTTATGAGGAGATATCCGAAGCCATACACAGCTCTGAAACCTATTTCACCGTTGTTATGGGGAACTTCAACGCAAAAGTGGGCTCACGGAATGGCGATGAGTTGAGAATGGGGTCGTATGGATATGGGCAGTGGAACCAAAGGGGCCAGCGGCTGGTCGATTTCATGGAGAACTCTTCATGATGAACTCCTTCTTCCAGAAGCGACCAGCCAGGAAGTGGAAGTGGATAAGCCCCGATGGTTCAACCAGAAATGAGATCGACTTCATCATCAAGAAGCGGATATTCAGTGATGTCTCTGTGATCGGGAAGGTGAAAACCGGTAGCGATCACCGCATTATAAGAGGCACACTGAATATCAATGTCAAGCTGGAGAGGTCTCGTCTTATGAAGTCCACGCTCCGTCCTGATCTTGTTCTAATCCAAGATACTAAAGATGTTCAACTCGAACTGCATAATCGCTTCCAGAGCCTCGCCGAATGGGAAACTGTGGACGAGATAAACAACGGGTTGGTGGAAACTGTCCAAGCAGTGGGATCCAACTTCTTCAAGACCCCCCGCCGAAGAAAGCCTCAAAAGCTCTCTGAGGAAACCATTAAATTAATGAAAGAGCGGACCGAGATGGCACTGCAATCTTCAGCTGATATGTCGGAATATGGCAAACTCAATAGACGAATCTCGAAATCAATACGGCACGACCTGCGCTCCTTTAATACAGCATGTATTAAGGACGCAATCGAGCGAAACCGGGGTTCAAAAGTGTTCGCAAAGAATTCGTCTATTGGGCAAAGCCAAATGACGAAGCTGAAGATCGAAGACGGCAGTATCATCTCATCGAAGCCGGAAATTCTCAGAGAACTTGAGAGGTTTTACGGACAGTTGTACACCTCTACACGACAAGCCGCTGTCAGTACAGCTCAAGACACCAGAGCTAAGCTGATCCGACAATACACTGAGGACATCCCAAACATGAGCCTGTACGAGATTAGAATGGCTCTCAAACAGCTTAAGAACAAAAAGGCGCCGGGTGATGATGGAATTACGACAGAACTTCTGCGAGCAGGTAGAAAACCGGTAATCTTAGTCCTCCAGAAGTTATTTATATTCGAAATAGTCGAAGGTACTACGCCAGAAGCTTGGCACAGGAGCGTGGTGGTGCTCTTCTTCAAAAAGGGTGATAACACCTTATTGAAGAATTATAGGTATATATATATATGTATACTATATATGTATGGTATGTCGAAGTGTTGGAGTGTTTGTATAGAAACGCCACCATGTCAATCCGATTATAGGACGAGAGCACGAAACCAATCCAATTGCAGAAAGGCGTGAGACAGGGAGACGTTATTTCTCCGAAACTGTTCACGAACGCATTGGAGGACATTTTTAAGCTCTTAGACTGGAACGGATTTGGCATCAACATCAATGGCGAATACATCACTCACCTTCGTTTTGCCGATGATAATGGCAGAGTCACTGGAGGACTTCAATACTATGCTCAACGACCTCAGTAGCGTTTCCCAACAGGTGGGTCTTAAAATAAACATGGACAAGACGAAAATCATGTCAAATGTCCATGTTGCACCCGTACCGGTTGTCGTTGAGAACGATACGCTCGAAGTTGTCGACCACTACAACTACCTTGGATAGATTGTTCAGTTAGGTAGGTCCAAAATCGAAAAAGAGGTCGCTCGAAGAATCCAACTTGGATGGGCAGCGTTCGGGAAATTACGTGATATCTTCTCGTCCAAGATTCCACAGTGCCTGAAGACAAAGGTCTTCAACCAGTGTGTGTTGCCAGTGATGATATATGGCACTGAGACGTGGTCGCTAACTGTTGGCCTCTTAGAGACGCTCAGAGTCACACAGCGGGCAATGGAGAGAGCTATGCTCGGAGTCTCTTTGCGCGATAAAATCCGGAACGAGGATATTCGCCAAAGTACCAAGGTCACCGATTTCTCAGGATTTGCAAGTTGAAGTGGCAATGGGCAGGCCACATCGCTCGAAGAACGGACAACCGATGGGGAAGAAAAGTTCTTGAGTGGCCACCACGAACCGGAAGACGCAGCGTAGGAAGGCCTCCTACTAGGTGGACCGACGACATTGTGAAAGTCGCGGGCAAGCGATGGATGCAAGTGGCGGAATGTCGCTCGATGTGGTGGTCTAAGGGGGAGGCCTTCGTTCAGCAGTGGACGTCTTCTGGCTGATGATGATGATGATGAATCACAGTCCTTTACAGCTTGCCTGTACTTAATAAATATGGTTAAACATGGTTAAGAACGCCTATAATTTAGAGAGTGTTTGATTTCAATAATATGTAAATAATAGGTAGTCAGGTGAAATTTAATTCTGCCCATTTTTAATTTAAAGAACAATTACACTTATCGGGGCTTGAATGATAAATATGTTATTTATACCTTTCAGAATAAAGCTAATTATACAATTTTGTTATAGGATGTGTTTGAAGACGCCACAGATGACCATACTTCGTAAGTTAACCTTTGTTATCTCTTTATTTAAACGTAATACGTTGCGTACACCATTACACTATTTTTACCGGACTGCCGAAAGATGGTAATATTTTTCGAGATTTTTAATATCTTCTTCTCGATCTTATGTCTCCTCCATAACCCTGCATATCCCCAGTACCTACGTGAACATTTCTCGTATACTCGTACTGCTGATGCCCCTTGTAGATCCCACCTCAGAAATCTTCTGGAATTCACTTCACATAAAATGGACTTTTACTCTTATTCTTTTACTGTCCATGCGGTGCGATTGTGGAACTCGCTCTAAATTACAGTGATTATCCATTATAATATATATATTGTAAATATTTAGTTGTATGTAGTTTATTTTATATTTGTTGTTTCATAGTTACTATTTGGTTTAGTTTAAGATATTTCTCTTGGTTAAGTTTAGATATTTAAGAGTTTTCTTATATTCTTTTTACACACTGTGTCTACCTGTCTATCATATATATTTCCTGTTGCGGGACTACTGGAAGAAATTTCTTAAGAAATAAGTAGTTCCTTTGTGCTCATATTTCGTTTTTACATTTATAACATCGTGTTTACTGGTGTTTACATAAATAAATAAATACCTACTAACCTACTATATATTTCTTCGTCTTCTTCCTCTAGATGCTCTAAAGATTGTCTGAGGGATGTTATTAAGATGGGCACAATTTTCTAAGCATTAACTCGTAATTTCTTCTTATCTTTATATTTTGTCTCAATTAAAAATCATATTTTATAGTGATAATACCATGGATTTACAAACTGCCTTCGAGGACTGTGAAGTAGCCATAAGAAAATTCTTCAACAACGATTTAATTGGAGCCACGAACATTATGAAACCTTGGTAAGAGCTGTTACCTCAACTTCTTAACTTCATTAAACAAACAATAGTGATTCCCGTAAATCTCAATACCTACGTATTCACACATCTATCACCCATAGATGTCATTGTACCTTATCATGTGGGGTTTTCTTCCTTTTACACTATCTAAGTCGCTGTATCCAACGGGTAAGTCAAGTCAAATATTCTTAATAACTATTGTAAGCTACTACCAAGAAATTTAACCACATGCAATGAACATTTGTTCAGTCAGTAAGCAGGTGCAGAATTTCATATTCTTGTCTATCCTACTCTTATGTCCCTACTGAGTATACTTAATTAAATTGATTAATCCTTATTATGTTTGTCTAGGAACCGCAAATCACTTTACCACAGTCTTGGCACTTCCATATTCGAGTTTATACCAGCTATGCTGACGTTCGACCACGGACAGATCATTCGGACGCTGGCCGCGCTCAAAGTATCCATCTCGATTTGTAACCAACATAGAAGAATCTTCACATTCGTAGAGAGTATCGGCACAATGATAAAAAAGGTAGAGAACAATGTATTTTATTTTTAAATTGACATTAGACTTAAAAACTGTAAGCATAATCACAACAGCCTAAAAGTTATATAATTTTTGTCGCAAAGAAACTCACATTGCTTTTAAGCGGCTAACTGCGCTTATCACCTTCGTCTGCTCTATATATAGGGTATATTTTGTCATGGTCTTTCATTGCCAACTTTTAGGTCACTAAATAGGACTATTAGGCCGCTAGAATACACACGTTTATTCGTCGTTCAAAGCCGAAGTTTTTTGGCTTTGTCTACGCACGGTCGTCAGCACTACGATTCTCAACGAACACGGTGTGTGTGCGCAAAATTTATATCATATATTCACGATTACACGTTTTTTCTATGTCGTAGCAACCCTTGCCTATCGTAAGAAAACCGTGCCTCGTTGTTTACAAGCTGCCTTAGGTTTTGTGATTGTGTATAGGAACTGAGTTTTAATAGACTACCGAACTTAGCCAAGAATTACTTAACTAAATTTATTATTGATTATAACTTAATTTATATCTCGTAATAGAAACACAGTTCTTACGGTATCATGCCATTTATATATCTGAACTATTGCTATATTTTTGCGATGACGTCACGGTATAGGTATTATCGTTGAATTTAATTGGTCTGTCTATACTTAAGTAGTTTAATCTAAAACCTAAGTGGACTTTTTTATCTCAATGATATTTTATGATATCTCTTGTTGGTATAATGTGATCATTTTCAACCAACCGGTTGTTGTGTTTAACATGTTGGTTGAATATCATTCAGAAAGTTGATTGGACGGTGCTGTTTATTTAGCAGGCTACTAGGTTACCTTAAACTTAGTTATTAGGTGTTTTAATGAAGGAATATTCATAAGTATGACCGATACCTGTTATTTATATCACTGTTAATTGATGCTCCAATATTAAATATCATTAATGGAGATATCTTCGTGATAATTTTGAATTGAATTGAATTAAAATTGACAGTTAAGTACCTATTGAAGATAAGTGGGGCTAGTTATTAAATTATTAATCACTTTTTCATTATGTTAGATTATTTTCTATACCAATTTTCGGCTTCGTAGACAACGTTTTGGAACAACGATTTTGTTAGAACGTTTATTTAAATTAATGTATTAAAAATAGTACAAATTTGGCCGCGTTGTAATATATTATCAATCATCTTTGACATTATCCTCTAGACCAGCTTGGGAATCAAGGGGCTACAGGCTAACAGTTAAAAGTTTTCAAAATATGCATGAAATGGTTCCTGAAAACATCAGTGAGGCAGCTCTCGCGTATTCTTCAGAATGAAGTAAGCTCTGAGATGACAGCTGATAGAGTTTAATGGAAGAAGATCGATCCCAAATAAAGCGGGGTACGGACAGGAGGATCCTTAAGACTAAAGTCCAATTCAAAATCTAAACAATCGTATTCTTGGACACCTGGTATCCTATCCCGTTCTGGTTTCGGGGAATTAATGCTATTACCATCATCCAATAATCAAAAAATCATCTTAGGTAAAGAGGTATGCTTGTTGTAATTCATTATTGTCCTTGTAATGTAACTGCATACTTCTGGGTACACAATTTTGCTAACCTTTCGGTGAATCCAGGCGCAATGCTAAAGTGTAATAATACCTTAATGTTAAAAAACAACGAATAAGGGGCGTTACATTAGTTATTTGCTTTTTTTTAAAGTAATATCGAAATTATAATTTTATTATTTTTGTCACGTTGGCGTGCCGATTAATTATTAATTATTATTATAACAGCCAGCTAGTGCGGTTGGTTTTGCAGATTAAGATCACATTAGTAAGCAAATGCCATATTAGCATTAGCCAAAGTCAATGCCAAAACCATACCTAAATGTTCGTTCGTCATTAGGTAAAAATTAAATATATTTTATGCCGATTATTAACAATGCCGTGGCATAATCGGATGTAATATTATGCAACACAATCAGTAGTTAGTTATTTTTTTAACTTCTTATAGATTATACCTTTCTGGAGAATATTCAGACCCAGAATTTTAAACCCTAATATAAAAGAAATACACTTTGTTTCCAAAGAGCAGTTACTAGTGCTATTGTGTCGACGTCGTTACTTAGTTGGAAATCAGTATCGTGGCAGAGTTGTAGAAATCCAAGGGTGTTCCTACCCTAAAGGTTCCTAGAGTTGCGAAAAGCGAGTCTACTTCTACTATGGCAGTCCGGCAATGCATTGGAAATCAAAATTATAAGCCTTAATTTAGAGTTATCATTTTTTTTTCCTGATAATTACGTTCACTCCCGAACACGATATGAACCGACCATAAATTTTCTAAACATTCACACTGTCTGTATTACATTCTTATGAACACCAATTTATATGCGGTCTGACAAAATCTTAAACTGTTTATTATTATTTTTCAATATCTGTTTAAAGTTTCCTGTTACTGTACTTTACTGTTGTGCGGCTATCGTCCATCTCCAGAATGCAGTTAAAGAAGATTTTTTTTCTTTTTTCCAGCCAAATTATGCCACTTACACTGATTTAGAAGCACATGCAGAACTATGTTACGCTGAAGCGCTTCTACTCCAGGCAGCCATGACTATTATGGATGGCGAGGACCTGACGGGGCTCATCAAAGGCACTATCAAAGTCAAAAATTGCTACAACAGTTACAAGTAATTTATTATAGATATTTACATAATATTTTTTTTGTTGTTCATGCGACGTGTATGTCAAATCAATAACTAATTGACGGCACTGTCGTTAAGCGATTGGTTTTCTACGCTACGAGTGGCGGGTTCGATTCCCGTACCGAAAAAAAAATGTCTGGGTGTATGTGCTAGTGACATTTGTGTTTGCGAACGTATGAGCAATTGAGAGACACGACAAAATATTTAATATCTATCTCTTGTCTATATTAAATATATCTTTTACAACACATTTACGGAAAAAATTACACAGGGAATGTTCTAAAATATTGGAAAAGAAGCAGTGGGATACAGAACAGTCGAGACTACATTTCCAAAGTGGTGTGCGCCTGGGCATTGCAACCTTTAACGTAATGATCTCCCTTCTTCCGCCAAAGATCATCAGCCTACTGGAGTTTGTTGGATTCTCCGGGAACAAGGTGAGTTATAGTTTAGTTAATGTTGATGAGTGTTGGACAACGTATAAGGACGCAGGCGTTCCATTGGCTCTATATACATATATCTTATCTATCAAGTATATATACAGTAGGGTATAAGTATAGGCATGAATAGGCTGTTTTCCGCAAATACACGCTTAAGCCCATGTTTTGCGTCGGGATGGGAATGATGTCAGTGTATTTGATCCACCCCAGTTCTTCGAGAAATGCCAGCAGTCGCTTGACGTTGCTGGCTATTTCCCGGATATATACAGTATACAGTATAACTAGTTAAACGGTGGCCCTTTTAGTAAATGATTATTCACGCTCACATGAGTTATGTATAAAAATGTCTGCACACGCGTGCATCGGGCGAATAACCTCTGATAAGGCAGGTATGATCGGTGTTTCCTGTATAGTTCAAACATACCCATCTACCGCGTAACAAGTGGTAGTAGATATCCATTTTGACAATAAATAGAAAGACGAAATTAGGATACTCCGTAGCTCTAGTTCTTTGGATCATGTCGTTTAGTAGACTAACTAACATTTTTTTCTGATACTTAAATAAAAGTTATTTGTATATGGTACATAGGTATCCTGCCGTTCTGGACACAAAAACACGAACTAGTTGCACACGATTAAATTAAATTCCTTAAATAATACTAAATCGACAATCAGCACGCTAAGAGCCTTGCTAACTAACTGAATCACACCATAGGTAATTTGAAGTTAAGGCCACTGCCGACAGGAAAGAGACAGGCTCTATTTTACATTAAACCATTGCCTTTTTTAATACCCGTGCGAATATTCAAAATGCACGCAAAACAGCATGTTCATATGTGTGCGGGTGGTCAAGTGAGTGGCGAGGCGTCAAGGTCGCCGGCTGCGAGACATACCTTGACCGATCATATTTAAGAGAACATAATTAGCAAGAAGTTATGAGTAAAAAATTTACTGGATTTGAATCATGATATTTTCAAATGATTACAAAAACTTCCCTGTAGACACAAGTAACTTATCTATACATCTATACATATAAATAAAATTGGAGCGTCTGTTTGTAATATTGAAATAACCGTTTTTTACTACATGCATGTGAATATATATACGGTACATACACCAAAATAACATTTTTTACAATTTTTGTCTGTCTGTCTGTCTGTTTGTATAGGCTAATCTCTGAAATGGCTGGACCGATTTTGACGGGACTTTTATTGGCAGGTAGCTGATGTAATAAGGAGTAACTTAGGCTACTTTTATTTTAGAAAAATTCTTTTATTTTAGAAAAAAATAGGGTTAAGTGCATTTGGTCTCACTAAGAAATACATTGTTAAGTTCCGACATCCACGCGAACGAAGTCGCGGGCACAGCTAGTAACTAATATTGATACATACATATTATGACAGTGTGACGGCACGATTGGCGCAGTGGTTGAGAGATCGAATGCTGCGCTACGTGTCGCGGGTTCGATTCCCGCACGTAACAAATATTTGTATGATCTACAGATAGTTCTTTCGGATATGGGTCTTTGTGTATGTTAATACACAACGTGCCTTGGAAAGCACTTAAAGCCGTTGGTCCTGCGCTTGATCTCCCTCCGGTCGTGTCGGATTGCCGTCCCATCGGACTATGAGAGTGAAGGAATAGAGGGAGCACCTGTGTTTATGCACACACTTGTGCTCTGTAATATTTTCTGCGTAGTTGGCTAATCTCCTGAGATTGGCCGCAGTGACCAAAATTCGGTCAGGAGGTCATTATTATGACAGTAGGTAATCTACACTTCTACATGCTCATTACATTTAACTATTTTATGTACACTCTTTGTGAATGTAAAAATTGAGACGAAATTCTTTTTTTTTTTTTGTCTACACTACCTACATGTTGATTTCACACTTTCTAAATGTATCTATACTAAATAAATAAAATTCAAGTGTCTGTTTGTAATGTCAAAATTACAACTTTTTACTAAATGCATTATGTAAGTATATACGGTACGGAGCTTAGAACAAAAAACTATTTTAAAATCTTTGTTTGTCTGTTTGTTCCGGCTAATCTCCGAAACGGCCTGACCGATTTTGACGGGACTTTCTCAGGCAGATAGCTAATTTTATAAGCAGTAACTTTACTTTTATTTTTTTTAAAGAAAGGTTACCGCGCAAAAAAAATTACGGGCTCGTAATCCACGCGGGCGAAGCCGCGGGCGTAAGCTAGTCTATCTACATATATAAAGGTAAAAATTATAAAATAATTATGCATCTAAATACTCGTCCGCATCGTTGTCAACCGGCAGTGGGCTCAGAAGACAGGCGCGTCGTCGCCACGTTCACAGTGACGCAGACAAATATTTTGATGCGTAATGTATTTATAATTTTTACTTTTCTAATCTAAACCAGCTTTTCTGATCTACGACTGCCTCATTAGTCTAGTGGTCGCAAGCGTGACAGCTAAGCTAAGCGTGAGGTCCTGGGTTCGATTCCCAGGTGCAACTGTTCCCGGTAGATGGCAATAGTTTCGCCCCCTATTACATGGGACTCAATAATAGCATCGGCGAAATGTGGCTGCACAAATAGTACACCTCTGCCTAACATTCCGGGGAATACGGGCAATATGTTAATGCTAATACTGGTTAGTGTGTAAATATAATGTATATAATAGGTAGTTAATGTTAAATATGTACATTATTGTACATATATATGAATACAATTGAAATGCTGTTCGTTGGTAAATGCATCACTTAAGACCGGCTAGATTGATTTGGCAAATTTTTATCTGAAAATGTTCGTAATAGTCCGAATAAGAAGAAAAGTTGGCCATAAAAATCGGGAAGTACTGAAAATGCTTTTTTTCTATAGGATTTTTGTGTGAACTCAAACCGGAAGACAGGAAAACGTTTGTCGGATCAGCTAGGAGAAAATAATAATATATATCTTATAGGTACTTCTTAAGAGATAGCTTTATCAGTATTTAAATTATGTAAGACAATACACAGTCTAAAAAACCATGCACTCGTCCAACGTCTAGACAGAGCAATCGCAGGGGCCGCGGAATGGGACGTGGGAGGTAACGCGCACGAACTACCAAATATTCATTCGGGTAAAAAATAATATATGTGTTCCAATTTTTATTCTAAATGTTAATATTATTATTTGTACTAATTTACAAAAAGGTGCATACTACATTTATCATGTTAAAGATTGCGAGTCGACGAACAACCTCAACATTTTACATTTATTTGAGATGATATTTTATTATTAAATTATTAAATATATATGAACATAATGTTGAGGGTTTTTGATCGAAAAAATACGATTCTGGTGTCATTAGTAAAATTTTCGGGGCGGTGATTAAAAATGAATGCTCACGATGACATGCATGTTTGCCCTCTGTAGGGACAGGTCAGCTCAAATAGCTATGGCACTTTTTTCAAAAGGCCATTGGAGTTCAAAATAGACCTTGATCCCTTAACTTGTTGCGGCGTTTCTTCTCAAGGATAGTCATAGGAAATGACGACGCCATCTAGTTAATAAAAAGACATGTAAAAGTGATTAAAAAATCCTAATTGCAAAGTAAACAATTTCATTTCATTTCAGTTTGTAATCGAATGTGATTTCTTGAAAGAAATAATACCGAGCAAACCTTAACTTGACGCATGTGCAAGACTTGGTTTATTGTTTTTTTTTTATTCAGTTTATTCATAAACTGAATAAAAAAAAAAGAAGAAAGAAGAAGAAAAAAAGAAAGAAAACAAGATTCAAGCAAATACTAATGATAATAATTATGTCACTGATAGCCTGCTATCATTATTACGTTAATAACCCGATTTGGTTTATAAGGGCTAACTCAAGCAAGTAGCATCAAACAATTATTATTGGTATACTGCAAATAATAATAATTGAGCATGTTAGTTTACTACATAAACGCCTATAAGTATTTGCTGCTAACTTTTCAGAGTCTTGGTCTTGCGGAGCTAGAAGCGGGGTCGCGTGCGCCCGGCATGAGATCTGTGCTGTGCGACCTGACACTGCTGGGCTACCATCTGGTCATGTGTCACTTCATTGGCGCGCAAGGAGACTTGAGCGTCTGCGAGCAGATATTGGATACACAGCTTAAGGTACATTTGCTTCAAAAAGATCGCTCAAAGATATTTATTCCTAAGTGTATAGTTTCCTACAGTACCTATTTCATGAAGACATGGAGTTGATACTTTAAATAGTCTAGATTAGTCAGTTCCATCTAATCCAATTTTTGTTTTGAAAAAGATAATACAATAATGAAGGTGTATTTGATGCCTGAGCCTAAGCGTGAGGTCCCGGGTTCCCCGGGTTGGCCAAAGTGTTATTGGGTTTCTCTCATTATGTATCGTGATCCGAATCACCTCCTTAAATAGTACATGTGATTAAAACACCGCCCTGTTTGTGTAACATATAACACATCACACCATGGAACCGAAGTTAATATTAACCCAAGTTAACTTGGACCGAGGTAACACTTCAAGTAGTAAAATATGTAATTACCATCAAACCTGTTATTACAGGTGTACCCGGAGAGCGTTTGGTTTCTAGTATTTAAAGGTCGTCTGGAGCTGTTGCGGGGGATGTTTGATACCGCGATAGTGACGTACAACCGCGCTTTAAACAGCCAGAACCAATGGCAGCAGTTTCACCATGTGTGCTACTGGGAAATCATGTGGGTTAACAGGTGAGTTATATATAAGTCACTACCGGCTCTATGTTTCGTTTTATAACAATAAAGTATAATTCCAAGCTCATGTAGGTATCAATGAATTCACTCATCAACGCAGTGACAAAGAATCCTTGAAACATGTATACATATATTTATAACTAACAGGTAAACGCACTGCTCGGCCCTTTATGGTTAACATGCTTATCAGATACAACAAAATATCCCCCGATACTCCAAATCTTCCTTTCTGCGTGTTACTTTGTGCGTGTGTCTCTGTAAACAATAAATCATTTATCTTTCTTTCAAATGTTGACCTATTTTATGATAATCTTTCAGTTTGAAGATGGAATGGCGCGAAGCAGCCGTGTATGCAAATAAACTAAAAGAAGAGAGCTCGTGGTCAAAAACTATCTATTCTTACTCCATAGCGGCCCTTTTATTGGAGCTTGGTGATGAAATCACGCACACGGAGAAACAGCAGTGCGAGCATCTGTTGAGGTAAGCTAATAAACACTAACTCAAGCAGAGCTTGTTTTATTTACAGGTGCTATAATTGGACGCTAATACTAGAGGGTCGGACAAAGATCAAAAGTATATTTAAGCACGCACGTAAATGTGTTTGACGGTTATCAAACACAGAAATTTATTATTTCATTATTATAGCATTTTATAATAGTAAAGTAAATATGTACACACATTTTAAAAAACAAATTTGGACCATCTGATTTCGCCGAAGAGTCGCGACCAAAGTTAGTCTAAACTAAAATTTCTCATTTACAAATTGAAAAAATGTAACAATTGAAGATATAAATATAAAAATAAACTCTAAACCCTTCTGTAATTAGTATTGCTATTAAACCGATGTATGGTGCCCTTTAGGAATGCGTCATACTACAAGCAGCGTATCGCGGGTAAATCTCTGCCGATGGAGAAGTTCGTCATAAAGCGGTGCGCGCGCTACAGGGCGCAGGGCGGGCGACTGGTGCTGCCTGCCATCGAGCTGCTGTGTCTCTGGAACATGTTTCACATACTTGCCAAGAACGAAAGGGACGTGCAAAAAATACTCAAGGTAACTTATTCAACTAAGCCTTCATTCTACACTTAAGTTTTAGATTATGCTAAGTAGATTATAGAAGTGTCTTCCGTTGTGCTATCCACACTTGGTAAGAGTCATAATGATGAGACATTTGAAAAAGGAAAATAATATAATTTATTCACAAAAATATAGCATTGATTTATGTTTTTAAAAATCGCAGTCGGAATATTAGAAAACTATTTTAATCCTCATCATCATTATACGAATGTACATATTTACTAGCTAATAGAAGCGACAAGCAACCGTCTGGAGATTGAAAACCACGCTTGGATGGCTGGCTACGAAGCAGACAATCGGGCTCTGCTGCGCTACCTGCACGGATGCTGTCTGGCAGCCATGAACCTGCCACGCTTGGCCCTTAACACCTTCGATTCCCTGTTCAGGTACTAAACGGGTTACACTATACAATTGATCGGGTAGAATAAATATAATAGGCGACTTCGATGCGGTTGGGCACCAAAATATCTCTATTGGGCTTAATCACTTTCAACCCCACATTAAAACTAATATTAACAAGCAATTTTGCAGTTAAACTTCTTTTAAAGACAAACTATATTTTTTTCTAAGAAGAAAAAATCCTAAATCAATGAAATAGTATTTCAATATGAAGGTATAGGTAATGTTTTCGCTCTCCATTAATGATATGGATATCAAACATGATTATTTCGGCGGTCTTTGTACGGTGTCCATCTCTCGGCAATTCAGTTAAACAATGTAAAAGTAATACTTGGACTTACAAAGAAAAAATAAACAGGTCATAAAATTGACTTGTCCTTGGGGACGTTACTAGTGACGAATCGGAAATATTTTAACGAAGTTGAAATTATGTGGATATTTAGTAAAATACTGCCTCATGGTAAGCCTATTGGTTGGAAGCGCAGCTACTGAATATTACGTTAGGTTGTAATCTATACTCACTTACTGATACCTAATATTTTTCAAATTTTGCTCCTCACGCCAAATTTTCTGTTTTTATTTCTTATTCAGGTACAAGAATGAAATAAAAGAAGATACATTCCTGATTCCATATACTATTTCTGAGATGGCGATGTGTCACTACCAGCTTGGAGACAAGGATCGCGCATTACAGATGCTCCAGGATGCCAAGTTCGTTTCCTTGATTTTAATTAAATATAATGCCAAAAATTTACAGGGCCACCTACGAAGCAAATACAAGGAGACGACACACCCAGGTGTGTTCTGACACACCAACCAGGCCGTAACGTCATTACCCACCCATTCTATTATCTTGCTATTATTATAAATGCGAAATGCTAGTTTGGATGGATGGATGTTTGTTACTGAATCACGCAAGAACGCCTGAACAGATCTGGATGAAACAGAGATAGATTATAGTCTGGAATAGCACATAGCCTTCTTTTTATCCCGGAAAATGTATGGGTTCGTAAAAGACGCAGGCGAAGTCGCGGGCGGGAGCTAGTTTTCTATATTATTTTAAAGCTAAAGTCTGTGTGTTTTACTAAAAGGATAGGATCTAGTGCCATAAATAAGGATGGTATCTTATTCCAATTGGTAATTTTTACATGTAATTTATTAGATGAGTTCCAGAAAAATATCTTCGTGTCATGGCCCTTCGAAATAGTTTTACTGCTCGACAATAGATGGCGACAGCTATCGCAAGAATTGTTAATTACGATAAATTTTTGGATTTTTTTATCAAACTCAAGTGCTGTTTGTTAAAAAGAAATGGCGTTATCGTTTTTATTAGACCTGTGACACGTGAGACATCTTACATATAACCACCACGCAGTAATGTCTATGTGAATACTCGAAGCTTTTAGCTTTGTTCATCACCGCTAGATGACAGATCGCTAGAATAACGTCTCATCCGTGATATGTCACGCATTGTGTTATTGGAAAATCCATACAATATCTCCTCTTTATATTTGCTCCGTGGGAAAGACTCGTAGCTACGTAGCTCATCAGTCAATCTACGAACTTAAGCAGCGCTCATTACTGTCAGTCTTTGCATGGGTCCGTTCTTCACTCATCCAAATATGGCATATATTTGGATGAGTGAAAGCACTTAAGGTCGCGGGTTACCTACGGTGGTCGTTACAGGTATCAGTATCTATAGGTATATATCAATCTGTCATATCTGGTTAGACTGGGAGCCGACCCAATTTTGAACCTATAGTTCGGAAAAGAGTAAGCAGAAGATGATGTATTTACTCCGTGGAATCACGATTAAATTAAAAGTAGTATATAAACATAAAATTAAACGAGCTGGAGGTTATAAAAAAGTAATTATCACTCTGCTTTCCAAATGTGAGGAAAGTAAAAATACAAAAGCACCCCTGATCTACATTGTTGCTTTATCATTTTGCAGGAAAAAATATTCTGGATATTCACTAGAGGCTCGATTACATTTCCGCCTGCACTCAAGGCTGGAAATTGTCAAGAACGGCAACAACGGCGCGAATACGAGTCAACAAGCCATGTCATCGTGAAGCAACACCATCCGACCAACATACATACAAGATATAAGAGTTCAGTACAATTTATATCTTAAATAACCCAACTCCAATCCATAATATTGAATTTCCGACAAATTGACCCGACCACATTAAACTAGGTTCGAAAGTGACCAATTAACACACTGCTTCGCATGTATGTGAGACATACAGTGTAATATTAAGGGTTTTACAAAAATAATAATATTAATACATAGATCATAGTTCCATTGGCAGGAAAAATATGAAATTTCTTAAAGCATGTGATAAAAAATTTCATTACAGGTTAGACATCAGTAAATACTTCACTTTTATAATAAATTGTCCTCGAACGGCAATTTATTTAGTTAGTTAGTAAAAATAGATGGTGTTTTTTTTTTTTCAATTATATAAATGCGTTTAAATATTGAATTTCGCTTATTTAGGTAATATAAGGATGTAATCTCTAATATATTGCGGTACCTACGTTAATTATTTAAATAACCCTAGTTTCAAAGTATAAAGGACACAATTACTATCTGTCCACATATCATGACTTAAACTCAGAATAACTGTTGCCAGTTACTACGTGCATTTTAAATACGTTATTAGTTTTTGTCATTGACGTGTATTGTTTTGGCTTATTTTCTAGAATATAGTTTTTATAGGATGTTACATTATTATGAGCAAATACTATCGTATACAATGCGATCAAGGTATGAACGGGAATAACTTCTACTTGTCATATGTCACATGAAAAGTTGGACTGCATTAAAAATATTTTTCGTAGATAACGTTTTCTGTATGCAAATTATCTGTCACGTCTTGATATAATAAAATCTACTGAAGTTTTAATTGGTTTTAATATTATATACAATGTTTTTGTCAGACACGTTACAATATGGCGGAAAACCATTCCTATTCTTATTTTGATAGCATTGTATAAATTTAGTAAAACGGAAACATTTCAAACGCTTATAATAATATAACTGCGTACCACTGGCAAATCAAGCATTTTGTTAAAAATAAAGTCCTTCGCTTCACTACAACGTGCCAGTGGACCAATGACAGATACATATTCATTTAAATTTAAACCATTTTGGTTTAAATAGATCAATAAATACTTTACTTAGTAAAGGTGATCTTTTGCATGCTTATGTAATCAATACATCTTCATATCTCAAAATATGAATATAAAGACAGGTGTTAGTGTATAAATAAATTTTATTGTAAGCATCTAAATATAAGCCCTAAAATTAGCAAATTGACAGTTTGCACCTGTCAGTATATTATATAATAAAATAATAAAGGTTTTGATAAATAATAGATCAAGTATTTAGTACAACTTTGTCAACATTTAGTAAGATATGAAATTATTCGTGGGTGGCTTCAATTAAGGTATATGTGATGTAAAAGGTATATTTAATACCTAAATTAATTGAAGTAATATAATTTTTGATTATATATTTTCATGAAAATGTGAATAGAATAATAGTGGTTAAGAAATTACTTGAAAATTAACAGATTTTATGACAAAATTCCGTACCCTGGATGAATTATGTATTGTGATATGAAAAGATCTGAACTTATATCTGATTAACTAGCTTCGACGTAGGAAATGATTTTGTCAGTAACTTAGATATTATTTATTATGAATATTATTATGTCAGTTTCTTTATTTTGTTACGTAATGTAGATAAATGTGTGTAGTTGTAACCCATTTTAAGCTTACCCCACATGTTACGAACAACGCGTTCATGTGCGTTTTTGACATAACCTCTATTGTGGCGGCTGTCAAATTGACAAAATGGCGGAAATGGCGCGACCTTCGTGGGTGGTCCGCAGATTTCGGCCCGCGTCAGCAAAATCGATGACTCATCAAATACTTTGTATAGGGGGTATACCTAAAAATTATGTCGTTGTCATGCCCACGAAACAACCTACCAGATAAAATAATAATTTTTAGTTCGAATTTTTTGCAAATTTTAGTAAAATAGTAAGAAAAGTAACAAATGGCGATTTATTTAAGATTAAAAACAAAAAATCGTCAAAAATTTTCAATACAACGTATCTGTTGCAAGTTTATTTTATTTAAATATTCATAAAACAGTTTACAATATAAAATAAACAAACAGTCGCCGAACGATAACATCACACCATATGGGTAACATATTAACAGGAAATCACGATTTTTCCAATTTCGGCGCGAGCCATTTTCTTCCATCAAAGTTTTCTTGCTATTAACATCGTAGCATTAGCTCATATGTATAAATAAATTCGTCTCAATATTTAAAATATCTATCTATTGCCTATGTTTAATTTAAGTAACTAGTACAATGGTTGTAATTTTTGGCAGTTTACATAATTTAAGTTTTAACTAGGATTTTGTAGATTATCTTTATAAATTTAAATTAGATTTTTATATTTATTTTGACTTTAATGTAAGAGAGAATACAATATAGTCTAAGCAAGCTTACACGAGGATATTGGGCCTTATTCTCTAGGACAACCACACTTATGTACGACATAATTGATCAATCGTAGCACGCTATGATTGATCAAATTATGTATGACAATGACACAAATTTAACCGTGGATTAATCTGGATCTGTCTCTACGTCATTCTCGAACAGAGTCTGGTTCAACCGTGACAAGACACGTTAAGTGTCATACTCCTGATGACGACGACTTAATCGTACACTACTGACGTGCCTTCAAATTTGTTATATCCTCAGAATACTATTTTAATCCACTGACAATTAAATTTGATATTGATAATAAAATATAAAAAAAATATGTAAGAAAAATCTGACGGCCACAAGAAAAAACAAAATGTAGGTACAACCGGTGGTGGTCCGAGGGGGGTCGTGGGGGTCATAACCCCCCTCCAAAATGGTACACGTCAAATTGAAAATCCTCCTAAAAATAAACATTTACGAAATTTTAAACAAATAATTAAATTCCTGCTTAAAACGTCAAAACAATTAAATCAAAAATAGGTAGGCTTTTTTTATATTTATAATATTATATTTAATTTTCTTGTGAAATAAATTCTAATTTGCTCAACTTTACCCCCTAAACATGATATATTATCTTTCTCTATTTCTATCTGTTCATCAAATATATATAATCTCGTGATAAATATTGTATTTTTACTATTTAAAAAATAAGACTCCCTCATTGGTCTAGTTGGTTGCAAACGTGACTGCTGAACGTGAGCTCCTGGGTTTGATTCCCGGGTCGGGCAAAGTGTTATTGGGTATTTCTGTATTGAAATTCTCAGTAGCAGCACGGAGTCTGTATGTGGCAATAGGCTCGGCCATATTACATGGGACTCAATAAGCGAAATGTGGGTGTACTATAGTACTTCTCTGCCTAACCCTTCGGGGAATACTTTGTTATGATATGTTAAAAAATATATTACTGTAATATTATGGTCTAAATGAAGAAAAACTAGATCTATTTACATACATTAGCAGAAAAAGTTACTTCCTTTGTCGAGATACGATATTAGTACAAAAGCATAACAATGAATAAATACAAGAGGGCTTTATTAAAAGTACCACATTTATTAAAAGTATTCACTCAATTACGAACAAAATCTTGTCAATTTATTGTTATGAAGTCAAAGCGGGAACTCCAGGTTCAAAAGTGAACCTTTACGGGCTAGTATGGTGACACAGTCCAACCTTAAAAAAGTATTGTATTTTCATTTTGATTTGCCATAAGCTTAGGTGTTTTTATTTAATTATATTATTTCATGATGTGATTTAAGTTAAATGAGTAAAAATAAATAAGTAATCCAATAACATTATAAATAATTATGTAATGTTATTGATCAAGTGATTAGTAGAAGATTATTAGTAATTAAAATATTGAATACAATAAATCGATTGGGCAGTGATAAAAATAAACATTGTTTTTTATTCGATGTAACTAACGCAATATATAAAGCCAATTTTATGAAGACACTTGACTGTTATACGTCCCTATCAAGCATCCTTCTTCGCCGGTAACTGAGAAGATCTTTTCGTCAATATAAGCTTCAGTTATAAGTCATTGATGATGCTGAAGCTTTTAAGTATTTAGTCACAATGCTTATAAACATGTTGCGAACAATCGGATTGATACATTTTGAACGATTAAAAGATATTATTTTCATATTGACGAATTCGATTCTTAATTATTAGCGCGCCCGAGTCCGAGTAAAGGATGTCCTCATAAATCACTTCGTCCATGACATAGGCAGTATATTTGATCAAAAAAATTGACAAAGCAGTACGTATGGTAAAACAAGAACAGATATTTTAAGTAAAATTTATAATTAACATCTTTTTTATAAGTTGACGTGTCTCTCCGCGCTAACGTCCGTTATATGCGTTGCCAAGGTTGCTGCCGGCTACAAACGGGCTTACAGATTGTAGCTTATTATTATTAGATAGGTACTTTATATGTATATATGTTAGTAATTACTGGACCCTCATCATTCTGTATAAGCGTTATTCATCTTCGAAAGTCCAGTTTATTGACGTAACGCTTGCTATGCCGCCTGCTGGCTGGAGTCATAAGAACTGCAAATCTAGGATCGAATAATCCGTATAGTTTCTCGAAAAGCGTAAGGATAACACAACGCGATCTTACTGTAATTTCGCTAAACTACCGACTGACTAGTATTTTCGTGAAATCGTTAAATAATTTGAATACATATGTACTATCAAACGGAATCTGCATCTTCTTTTCTATACTAAAATTTTATGGATCGATAAAAGTCCGTACATTGAAAATATTGACCCGGGTACGTCTTAAAACTGCGGCCAGACACCGGAGGACGGGCAGCAGCGTCCTCTCACTAATCGGTGAGCCACTGCGATCCCCAAGCCGCCTGCCAAGCGTGGGGATTATGGCAAAACCCCCTTGAGGAAGGCCTTCGTTCAGCAGTGGACGTCTTCTGGCTGATGATGATGATGACATTGAAAATATATGCACGAAAATCAGAAAAGGTGGCGATCTCTGGCATGCTTTTAAATATGTCTTTCAATTTCGACATGATCTCTAATTGTGCGAGAATTGTGTCGTCGTCTTCGTCCCAGATCTAGCATTAAAAGTAAATATTTATGTATAATCACGCGATCGCTCATAGGTGTTAAGCAGTGCAATATTTATAGAGTTCTTTAATTATGACTTTGTTTAATAGTGTATTGAGATTATTATCTTATTATATTTTGTAAACGGGTATTTTCAAATACAAAAACCTCAGAATTTCTCGCGGATAAAGTCGCCGGTACAGCTAGTATTTGTATAAAATAGCAGATTTCGTGATAAGCATTACCTACTAAACAAACTTATTTGGTAATTTCACGAATACACTAGTCTGTCCAAGATTTCGAGGATTTACTATGACTCATTACCCCATATTCCGAATTAGACACTAAGGATTAGGTAGGCGATGCCACATCCACTAACCTACATGTATCAACTCCACCTACCTAGAATCTCGGTCCTATTGTCTTCTACATTTCCTATGTCAATAATATCTCATGTATATTGCAGTGATAAAATACAGGTACAATGCTTACTATAGTAAACCTTAGGTTAGTGCACATTGTTGGTATTATAAATGGAAAAATAATATTTTTATTGCTGTCGCTTATTTTAAGGTGCTGTCAGTAGTATCAGATGGTACTGTCCCTAATTCACCCCCGTTTCGGTTTGCGTTACTATTATATAGTAACTATGATTATATATACATATATATGAAATGCCTTCCAACTACTAGAATTAAGTCGATACTTAATTCTTTCTATATGCAAACCGCATGTTGCAGTTGAAATACAGCCCGAACCAGGTGCCTGATCAACGGGTGTAACGTGTGTCGTCCATAATTTAAAGACGAGCTTTAAAATAGAGTTTCCAGATTGTGTCCTTCAGGAGTGATCGTCGTTATCAAGAAAAAATGTACACGGTAGCTTTATATTGAAGCTGTTTATTCTGTCTTTCAATTCATTCCCCGAATGGATATCCATATTACCGGCCTTACACGGTAGACCCGTTGGTATTTAACCATAGATAACATATTTTGATTTGTATATTGGAAACATAAATTATGATTGTATATCAATCCTGATAATTAATAATGGACCCACCTTAAGGTGATGTCGCTAGTATCGATACTTTGACACATTTCATGTTTATGGATGGTTCCGATAAACCCGCAATTTGGCGAAAGTCCAGTTATACGTTGTCAGGCAACTACGTATCATCAGTTGAATATATAAATATACCTAATACTGTTAATCACAAAGAGTACCTACCTTAGAGTAGCTTTTGGTGCCCCTGAATAAAAACTGTTTTATCACAGCTTTAAAGTTCTTATTTGAACATGATATATTAATTATACATTATAGAGCAACACCGCGGGCAATGTACCGTATCAAAGTACAAATCGTTAGAAGCTTTGTTAGTGCGGTGCAGATTATATTTGTAGTCGCTACCTAGAGTCATTTTTGAAATGCACACAGTGATAACTTGGGTTTTAATTCAGTGGCATCAAAAACATAGTGCAACCAAACTTTATCTTATATCAAACCGGCAGGCTAATCACGATAGGCACTTGTCGGACAGACAGACAGTTTTGACGGATCAGCAATCACGCAATAGCAATCGTGTATCTTGATTATCCTCTGACTCTAAGTAGCATCATCAAGAGTCAGCCAATTGCATGGTAATCATAGCTGGCCAAAATTTTGTAGCTGCAGCACCTTACAAACATTTGCAAATAGAAATGTAAATTGTTAATAAACAAATTTATTGTTGGTGTTTTTACCTTAATAAAATGAAAATTAATACACTGTGTACTATGATTTTCTCTTCAATTTTCTTTATCCTGTTCCTTTTAATTCGTTATTTGGCCATGGCCCATCGGTACCTATTTAAGAAGGTGAGTAAATTTCAAATCATGAAATTGGGACGGCACTATCCTCTTTGTGGGCTAAGAGAAATATACAATGTGGAATGATTATCTACTTACAGTAAATTCCCTTTGATCGCTCACCAATGTCCTTATGTTCGGCAGTGGTCGTTGACGGGCTGATAGAGATATTCCTGCGCAGCTTTTAACGACAACGATCGATGTATGTGCAATGTCAAAAAGATTTGTGAGTCATTAGTTACAGTATCACATAATGTACAATAATTACATTTCAATTGTGTCACGTCATGCAGCCCATTAAGAAGTGCTAGAGAGTCGCACTCTTGCGACTCATAATGATGGGAAAAGTTGAAGGAAAGAGGTCCGTGGGCCGCAGAAAGAAGTCTTGGCTAGGAAATATAAGAGAATGGATGTGAGTTGCGAGTGCTGCCCAACTGTTAAACCTCGCGAGGAATAGAGGGGAGTTTGCAAAGCTGATTGCCGACCTTCGCTAGTCGGAGAGGCACCTTAAGAAGAAGAAGAGAGTCGCAGTGTACAGGAAGGACATGTACGCGAGACATCTTCAGCTTAATAAGCTTTAGAAGTTTAACTTTAACCGACTTAAATTGTTTTTTTTTTCTTAAATTTTAGTTTGCCTGCAAGAGCCTCAATATGAGGCTACCATTGCAATTTAGAGTCTACGGTAATGCCCAAGAAGACAGTTGGGAACCCAGATTTAGCATTTAACCGTCCGAACTTACATTTGGATTTATTTGAGTTACATTTCGTACTAAAAACTTGATGCATTTGTGTTTTCTCTGCATTTAATAGAAGTTTATTAGCAGAGAACTAGTTAGATATGTTTCGTGTTTATTGGGGTCTACGAGATCCCTGTCCTTTCTATTTACTTTGACTATCAATGTGTCATCAGCGAAAAGGACCATGTTGACATATTATTATCATTGATCATATAAAGAAGGCCATTGATATAAACCAGAAATAAGTATGGGCCCAGAATAGACCCTTGGGGTACCTACTCCTATTATGACTAGAGAAGCTTTAGAAACCATTATCAATAGCAAACCTTTGTTTTCGATTAACCAAACCTTAGAGAGTTTAAACTGTATTCTAGGATCAAGATGAAACATGATTCAATTTTTTACCCGACTGTCCAAAGAGGGTAATGTTTTTCGAGCGTTTCTGCCTAGGTATATATGTATATTTCGTTGGAACGCTCTGTAGTCTAAACTATTTGATGGATTTTAAGATTTGAGGTGTCATTAGATTTGTCTTCAATTTACCTTATGTATGAAATTTAAAAATAGGGCCCGAGATAAAATAAAGCTCTCCCGACCTATTTAGTACATTCATTTCTTGTTTTATTTAATTTTACCATAGACCTTATTTATTTAAGCATCAGTTAACTGAACAAATCTTTCATTAACAAAAATTAAAACGCGTTAAATAAACTAAAGTATAAAAAAAGAAATAAATAACATAACAGCGTTAAAAAGTCTCAACTGAAAAGCCTAAAACAAGTTCTATAAATCTATAGAAATTTGTAGGAGCAATATATAATTCAACTCTATGTTCTATACGCTCTACCAAATAATACAATAAATATATATTATTATATACATATTATGTATATTATATACATATATATGTGTATATTTATATTATTAAAATTATAAAAACAAATAGTCATGAAATTGTCATTGCTACGGGTACCTATTTATATTCTACACTTTCTTTATCAGACATCTGGAATCATCGTACAATACAAACTTGATTATTAAAACCTTCTTGCAAATAAACAATTAATATTGTAATAAAAGCTTAGATATAAATGGCAAGTTTGTATGCAAAATAATGTTTTTAATAACTGACAATTTTAGTTTCAAATTAGTGATTAAGTATTTTAAACATCCGATTTATAATCGTATAAAAAGATAGACTTACAAAACTGAAAACTACTGTAATATTAAATAAGAATTTATCACTTTATCATTAGAAAAATTTATCACTGTATCAGAATTTATCACATAAAATGCAGTGTACGAAGTTAACGACATAAGTTTCTATATAACCCACACTTCCGTCGAGTGATGTCATGACGGCAAAGGGCGCGTAGCCACGAACGCTAAGGGAGTTTTGATGTAGAAGGTTGATTGGTTTTTGTAGACGCTGAGAAAAATAAAATACAAGCATTTTCCTTTTGAGCCCCTATCCAAGGTGGATAAGCATAAAGCGATATACTAATACCTAAGTTAGGTACCTATGTATGGTTTTCTAATATCGGTCGTACCACAAGTTTTGACATGTTTTTTCCATTTAATAGTTGTAAAGCTGTCGAGACTTGCACAGTAACGATGTGTGTTTTGTAAAGTATGGACAATTAAGTGCCATTTTATAATTGTTGTGCGATACAAAATCAATTAGTAAAGATGGAGGATCTGAAAAATCTATTTCGGTTCAAGAGCAACGATTTTTTTTTGACATTTTGTGTTCTGCTAAATTATTTTGTGGGAGTTTCACATGATTTATTAGTGAAATGTGTAGGCCGTAATGCGCTAAGTCAAAGAACAGTGGCCAAGTGGCTGCAGTCCCACAAAGCTGGAAGAGTGCAGGCTGAAGACTTGCCGAGGGAGGGTCGACCAACTTGCACAACCAGACTCGATGCGATTGAGACAATCAAAGAAGCACTACGAGAGACACATAACTGGTCTATCGAGCAACTCAGCCAACATATTGGTGTTGCTTATTCAACAGTGCAGAGAGTTCTAACTGAAGATTTGGGATTGGTAAGCAAGTTATCCAAATGGATCCCACATACCCTAAATGAACACCAGAAGGAATTTCGGCTAGAGGTTGCACATAATCATTTGTTGTGGTATAAGCGTTCGCCTGATATGTTGCAATCTGTCATCTGCATAGATGAGACTTTGGTGCAGTTTTACACTGCCCCCCGAATACATCTGACCCGCTCTTGGGTCAAGCCGGATGAGCAACCAGAACCGATACCACGCCCAGAACTCCACGAGCGTAAGATCTTGTTAACTATTGGGACGGACACTGCAGGTGTTGCATTTTGGCCTACTTTTGAAGAAAATGTTACGATGACTGCTGAGCGGTATCACGCCTTACTGCAGCATTATATCCCGAAGTGGACATCTTCTCGACAAATAGAAGCTCCTCTCATTCTTCATGATAACGCAAGAAGTCACAAAAGCCACCTCATCCGTAAGTTGCTGGAAGAAAATCGTTGGACTGAACTTATGCATCCACCTTACTCTCCCGATATGAATCCATGTGACTATAATGGCTTTAGTATTATAAAGCAGGAATCACCCAGAACTCGGTTCTCCTGCAAAGAAGAGCTTGATTCAAAGTTAAATGAGATTATTTTAAAGTTGAACCAAAATGGCACATTTAGTGGTGTATCAAAATTACCTGACGTTTCGAGCCGGGTCATTGACAGCTACGGAGATTATTGACTACTTTTATGTGTGTTACTAAATTGAATTGTTATAAATATAATTATTATAAAAACAAAATATGTCAAAACTTGTGGTACGACCGATAGTCTAGGTTTAGGTATAAATTATTACTCAATACATATATACATTATATTTTCTAAGCAAACTAAATAAAATCGAATATACTATGGTTAAGGTATAAAACACAAACATGTAAACTATCCTAAACGAAAACTTAGGCGACAAAGTATTCCTCCACATCGCTGTCTACTGGTAGCGTGCCCAGAAGGCTGGCAGCTAAGCAAGGATAAGCATCCATTGCCATTCAACATGGTAATATGTTGAATGGCAATGGATGCTTATCCTTGGATTTACCAACGAACAGGCCAGCTTTCTGGTCATGAGTGCTCTCGAGCAAGCGTTTAGCAATGTCTCTGAAAACGAGACGTGCATTCAGATCCCATGATCGATATCCGAGAGCGGTTAGACGATAAAAGGCTTAAATAAATGACTGCCGATGAGGTTATTATATTTGCGCCATTTGAGTGTCTCCGCTGCTGTAACCTTCTCAGCCAGCTGAGCTAGGAAGATGGGAAGGGGCAAGGACACAGGTTGCATCCCACACCAGGCCTTCCCAGCTTTCATGGCAATAACTACATACCGTCTGGTATCTTGCAATCATCGCAGGCCAGGCCCTTGGGTTTACAAAACCACGACGAATAATGTCGCTAATATTTGAGTACCGCCCTATGCGACCTGTACTTTTGCAACAAGACTGGCCATGGTGTCCGAGACAGTCGGTAGCATCACCACAGTGACAGCAACGTGGGGCACCACATTGAACACTCAAGCGAAGGCAAGTTGCGAGCCGAAAAGTAATATCGTCCAACATAGTGCCTACCCTGGACGACGGTAGTGCCTGTGCCAAAGACCCGATTCCTATTCTCCCACAGCTAGGAGACGGACAAGCCCAGCATTATTTGTGGACATATTAATTAACTCATACCGCACTAAACTGCAAAGCGGCTCAGCCCACTGTCTCTGTAACGATGAGTTGTCGGGCAAATTTGAATTCGGATAGGCCATTTTCCAAGCGTTCTCAGCATCACAGTACCTTAAAGTCTAATGGATGCTAATATTACCCTTATTCATTTTACAGTACTGTGGACTGTGGACAGAAATACTGGTAAACTTACACCGGAAATTTTACGAACGCCGAGGCCACCCAAACGAATGGACAATGTTATTTGCAGGCTAGCTCGATCGGCCAGAGCCACGTTGAAAATGGAAGTTAAAGACTTCAGTAATATTCTCAGCCTCCTCTAAAAGTTGTTCTAAAAAAGTCTCTAAACGTTGTTGTTGCTTCTAAATATGGAACGGAAGGGAAATTAAATATAAATTTTGGGCCACAACAATATCTAATTATTTTGGCATATGAACTCGTTTTTTGAGGTGAATTATTATTATTTGATGCGCGTACTCTTACAACTAGTATGTGTAATTCTTAAATATACGTACAATTATGAAAAAAAGCAACAAGCTAAAAAATGGAAATGTTACCTTTTGTTCGAACACTCTTCAAATAGCCTTTTAGATGCCTTTTTTTTTAATTTTTTATGAGCTTGATGAGAACCCATCATGGGGTATCCTCCGCTTGAGGCGGGCTGAGAGGTGTGCCGGACTCCTACCGGCTAAACTCACCACGGTGGTCCGCCTCGACACCATATGGTGGGCCTCGGGAACTCTTAGAAGACCGCACCGAAGCATCACGGTGCCACGCCGAAAGGCACTTCCCGGATGGGGTAACTGTAAAGAAGCCACCCCCTCATGCACGTCCCGCGAGAGACTGTAGCAAGGTCCCTCCGTTACCCTCGTTGCTTTGCACGGTGACACGGGACTACACCGCGTCGCCTTCTTCAAGGGGTCACTAGACGAGAGTGCGCAGAGTCCCACTCTGCCAGACGATCTGAGGTATCGTCACTCTCACTCGTGAAAGCTTACCTACCTTACATATTTACATAATAATAGAACGAACAAGTGAGCTAAGTTGGTAATTACAATCGAGGCTGAATTGCAACCCGAGCCGTTATAAAATACTCATATGGCGTTTCATAGAACGATTTTCAAAAAATTTGTGAATAAAATAATGTTTTTATAAAAAGAGTGAAAAATGGCGTGCGTCTTTCCTACTTTTTTCATACGCTGAGCCGCGTCGCCGCGCCCGCCTCTCCTTTGGAAGGAGAGCCACTAACGAATTCGTCAAATCCTAATCCTAACGAATATTATAAATGCGAAAGTAAGCTTGTTTGTTTTTTACATTTTCACGCCTAAACCACTGAATTCGATTACAATGAAATTTTGCATATACGTTGTCAGGGGTACAGAAAAGGACAGAACTTTCGACGCTCACAATTGCTTTAGAACGCTATATGTCGAATGAACTAACTAATTTACTGTCTACTCACACTGTTTGTTTAGTAACCTGAATTAAATACCTAAGTTAGTCGTAGTAACGTTAATGCTTCCTATATCGACGAACAATCTGAACTAATTGTCAAAATCTAAATTAATGCGAGCGAAGCCGCGGGCAAAAGCTAGTAGCTTAATATAAGACGAAAACTGATAGTACCGCTAAGCCCTAAAGCTACAAAAATAGTTTTATTTTAGTAAACCTAGTCTAAGTTTACGTAACCAACCAATCGTGACCTCTGTTTTGTATGGAATTACTTACAATAGAGGGGTTAAGCTAAATCTTTGAATCTACACACCGAATGAAATAAAACATGTTTCAGTTTTAAGTTAGACTAATATTATATGAACAACTGCAGTTTCATTTATCTCTTGAATTCTATTGCTCATTTCTAATCGCCGATAGCTGATTTTAAACCATTTATTTTGTGTCACACATTTTACATATTATGACATAAGGAGTTGGTAACATATTATGACATAGCTCAAACACAAAAAATGTGTAGCAAGTGATTCAGCTCCGTATTCGATGTACATAGTGCACAGCACTCATTTTCCACTGATCCCTGCTTTTTTAATTAAACTTTCAATATTACGCACACAATAAATTAAAAATCTAATAAAATAAATTGAACACAATACCTAAATTATTTTAAAAAATAACAAATGGGTGAAGTTAATTTTTTTAAGATTTGGTCGCGCACTTTGTTATTATTGAATATCTTAATTAACACACACACACACACACACATAATAAACATAGTTGCAAAATTTTTTTTTGTATGTATTCACTATATATCATAGATTTAGAAACGAAATTCTAAGTCTATGCTATAAATCAATTGTGCAACCAAAACTTAAAAAAAAAGTGATATTCAGCCAAATAGGCCGACTGCTTTCAAAATATTAACTAAAAAATGTGAAAAACAAGCTCTATAATCTATAAAGATTTGTGAGATAAAAATAAAAATATTCTATTTTATAAATATAACTTAATTGTTGGAAAGTGGAATTTCAGGGAAAGATTTACTTATACAAAGAATTACAATTCTCACATAGCGCGCAAATAAAAAATATATTCAATGTAGGCACAAACTTTTCGACCTCTACGATTTTAGTATAGTAGATATAGATAATGCGTACCTACCTGTTTACTGGAAAAATCATGGCCGTCGCGTTAAAAATGTAAACGATTTTAGTTCGAATTTCAGATTGACGTCAGTCAAATTTACACAATACAATTAAAGACAAAAGAAAGCCGACTGGCCGCTGTTGTTGGACGTGACTGTCGTTATATTGCGACCTAGTTATCGGATCATAATAATAATATATTCCACGGAATACCTAAAAATGAGTGAGCCAATGAAGTCCGTTTCTGCCATGAACAAGTTGTACATAGGTAACTTGCCAATTGAAGCCGACGAAGCGGCAGTGAGACAACTATTCGCTGAACAAAATCTGACCGTCGCTGATATCTCAGTGAAGAGAGGTGGTTACGCTTTCGTTGACTTTCCTGATCAATCAGCTGCAGATCGAGCCATAGACAAACTGCATGGTAATGTTAATCTGACATTTCGGAGATTAGGTATACGTACTAGTGGTAACAGTAAACTACCCATCTAACCAGTCTTTAATATTGTATAACAAAAAATAATGTTCTACTTTAAATACTCAGCAACAAGAACTTACGTACATAACATTTCGTAACTGTAACTTTAGATTATTTTTATCCCATTAATATGCTATTCACCATTTTCTAATATTCTCAAATATAGTATGCTTGAAAATTCGTACACCCTCAAAAATAGAAAAAACTTCACTCCGTCTTGTTTTTTTTTAATATAATAGACATTAAGAAAATAGTAAAATGTATTGTATGAAGTTAATTTGATTTACATATTACAAATAACCTAACATCATTGTCACAAATGGCACCTGAATGAATTCCATCACACGTTATGAATGTGAATGTGCACTTGTTATGAATGTTTTTTAATTCAGTATTATTAATTCCTTAATAACCAAAACGTATTATCTAGTACACAAATGTAAAGGAGTAAAAATAGTAAAAATACCTCTTCAAAATATCAGTGGTCATTATGAATAATGTTGATATTACAGTATGTAAATTTGCCTATTTATAAATAAAGCTTCATCATCTCTCATTGCAGGTTATTCATACTGTGGTCTGCCACTGATTGTTGAACCTTCGGTTGCTAATAAGAAAATGTGAGTACAAGTACATTATGTCGCATCTACCTTTGACTAGAATCCAAGTAGCACAAGCGAGTAGAAACGACTGGAAGCAGGTATCTAGAACGATCTTTTCCCAGAGAGGGACTACCTACCTTTGTTTACCTGATATTGGATTACATGCATTGTCCACAGTGAAACAATGGTTAAGAATACGAGACAAATACAACTTTCTAGATATATTCCTGATTTATCTAGGATAATTTGGGGAAAATGGGAAATTATACAGTAATAATATTAATATTATATACACTAGTTTTGCATTAATACACTATGAATGAAAAAATTTTAACATTCCTAAAAGAGAATTAGAACACTTAATAATAAATACAATTAGCCCGCAGGGCACCTTGAGGCGAGGTGACGGGGAGTAGCGACCCCGCGGTACCCGAGTGCTCCAGGTAGAAGTCACCGTTCCTCACCTCCGGCTTGCCTTCTTTGGTTGGCTAGAGTGAAAAATGACGAGGAACAGGTCTCCCGCCTCTGTGTTGCCTTCATTGGCCGCCCAGAGTGGAGTCGTTAGAGCAGAGCTCTGCTCGTAGGGTGGATGCTGAGCGTAAGTGGCGAGTGAGCCAGTGCTGCCGGACCCTCAGGGAGCAAGTGATCTGAGTTTAATGTCCAGCAAAGCCTCTTCATCCTTCACCTGCTCACATCCCTGTTGCCCCCTTAGCAACTATATTTGGGGGGCCCAGTTAGTGGGTCGGCGAGTCTCCGTGAAAATCTGCTCTTAATGTATATTAAATTAGTATAATATACTGGATATGAATAGTTATATAAAGTGCAGCAGTACCGCTAGGTAATGCCTTACACCACTTATACTTAATATATTTATGATGTGCCCAACTATAAAACTAATAAAAACAAAATTCAGCATTCTTTATCTTATTCGTTATATTAAATTGAACGAGCCTAATTATCTCTATTTTCTATAAATGAAACCTCGTTCATCAATCCGCACCGAAAAATTAAGAAGCCAGTTGCTGACATATTCGCCGCGGAAAAGTGCGCGATACATAACTAAGCAGAGTGGCCGTGTGCGCTACAAAAAATTATGTTTCTGTGACAATATTTGAATGGTAAAGTGCTCTTTCAGTACTTAAAATTTGAATACTAAGTGTGTCAATTTATTTCAGAGTAAACGTACCCACTCTCCAGAGCGCAAGTACCACTCAACTGAAGGAGGGCAATAATGACTCTCTCTCTGGAGGTTGGAGGTAAGTGACCCTTTTCTACTTACAGACATAGATTTACGTCCTGGAAAATATAACACGTCAATATTTTAAATGATTACGGTTCTTAGATTCAAGTCATTTTACTTGAATTTAAACAAGGGTAGCCTGATGACCAGTATACGAGAAGCGACATAACCTTGATATTGTGTGTTCTTTACTTTTTATAAGAACAGCGCATACTAACGTATGAAAGAAAGAAAGAAAATCTAATTATCAGTACGGACTAAAATATTTTAGCGCGCTTTTGTAACGAGAAATTATTTATGTTTGAACAAAAATAATTAAATGATATACCACGGAGAATATTTTTAAAACTTGCCATATTTGCCTGTCAATTTATTGAAATCTTTGTGTAATGTGACTAAATGCGTATGTAATACCTAGTCATGCTATAGTTTTTGGTCAACAATTGTTTTACAGGTATGTAAGCGAGGTTCAAACATTGAATTTTTATTTCTATTATGAACCTTGCTATATGAAAGTACCTTAAAATGATCCGAATACCGTCGTCGTGTTTTAGCTGTAGGTACCTTCTATCTTGCTGAATCCTTAAAATCATGGTATATTTACCAGTCTACAAGTGTTACTACAACCATAAGTTTTGAACCTAATCTGTTACTGAAATCCATGTAGTCAAGGTGAAAATTCCCAATGTATCTTAGACTACACGATGATGATGGTGATGGTTAAGAGGTCCAAATTGGGGTTCCAAAGAAAAAAAAACTAAAGACTAGTGTATTCGTAATTAAAATTTCGGAAATTGAGTTTTTCCCAAGTAAAAAGATTTTCATTAGTACATTATCATTGATTAGTCATTTTCATTTTTCACTAAACGGTTTTCGATGACCAGTCGGCCGTAGGCTGGAGCCAGTACCGTCAGTCTCAGCTCAACAAGTCTACTAACCTATAGAGCTGAGACTGATAATGTTTGTGGAAGTATTGGTATCAATACTCGGACATTGTCGGTGATCAACAAACACATGTTTAGTCTAGGTTGATACAACAAGTTTGATGACAGTACGGTATAATGGAACGTGACGTCTACGTGACTTTTTAAAGTGACACGCAAAAAGGACCTGTTTTGATAAGCTAACATTAAACAAGATATTATTTAGTAATAGTTTATGAGGTAGAAAGTCCAAACTGGTTGAACACTGCTGTGGCTGCGTCTTCGTCTACGTGGAGTTCGGATGTTCGAACTTAGTTTTTGAAAATACACGTTAAATCTATATACTTGATCCCCGTCAACCACAGTCTTACCATTCACCGCTAGATTACCTAAAACATCTAAAGCTTCATTCACTGTGACCCACCTTCTACATGTTTAAATTACACATTTAATTATCTTCTATTTTCATTGTATCTCTGAACTGAACATTATTTGTTCTAGATCTTCTTTTATTTTAAAGGTTCACAGAATTGGGCTTTATATATTACCCAATTTTATGAACCTTCACAAACTGTAATGTATCCAAGTATTTATGAAAATAGGTAAAATGTTTTAAATCTCACACACACTTTTCTGTTACAAAATATGAAAATTGAGTAATGTTGTTGTATTATGAATGTTGACTGTTATTTATTAACCTTTCCCGTCCGGAATATTCCATGTTAAGAAGTAAGCAAGAACAAAGTTTTAGTAGAGTTTTCCATTAGTATGACGTTCCAGGTAATACTTACTATTGTTAAAATTTTAACTTTCACCGTTAAGTTTGTTTACTGTGCAATGAGAGTTCTACAACTTTGTAAGGTTACAAACTTGTAGAAAATGTAACATTGTATATATACGAATATTAATGACATTATTATGTACCATAGTACATCAGCATTTCTATTGTATTGGTATGTCTATTTAGATATAATGAGTAAGCTCATTAGTGTCACACGGTTTAAGGCTTCATTCCTTCTTCTGGCCCTGTGTGGATTGGCAGACTACACACCATCCGGATTTTTTTGCATTACTCGGATTCTATTCTGTCAAACTTAGGTGATCTTCCTAACATTCACAAATCAACAATTTGCGAATTGTAGCCAAAATAGCTGGATTAAGCCGTGTTTCTTCAAAACGGATATTTTACCGTACATAAGCTACGCCCCAAATTATTTATATTATTATTATATTAATAGCCCGTAATATCCCACAGCAGGGCAAAGGCCTCCCTACTGTCCTTCCACTTCTCTCTATCAAGCGCTAATACGGTTCAGTCTTTCCTAAAGGAGTCCAGTTCATCGCGCCAACTCCATCTGGGTCTACCGCGATGTCGCCTGCCATGTAGAGGAACCCACTGGGTCGTGAGTTTGGCCCATTGCACGGTGGTCCGCCCGTAGGTCAAAACTCATTGGTGAATATTGACAATGAATATAGCACGATGTCATCACTACGACCATACCTACCTAGGGTATAAATATCAGGGCTATTTACTTCAAATATCACTTATTTATCAACGTTGAAACTAAACGCATCCCATTGTTGTTGTTTGCTACTTAACGGTAACTCATCCGTGCCGTATTTTTGTTCAGTGATTTCTAAGAACTGCTAATTATTTTGTTAGTTGTGTGTAATGGAATTCCAAGAACAGGGTAAGTGTTTTGTAAATATTATGTTTTACGTATTTATTTATGTGTAATTTTCATTTTATGTGGGTGCTACGCCCACCTATTTTTCTCAATATGTTTTTGTTACTGTAATTTGATCAAGAGCTACAAAATTGTGGCCGCAACTGGCCCGCTCCTAATTTAGTTTAAAATGGTGGTACATCTATCTTTTTTATGAAGAACATCATTCCAGTTGCCCCAATTTGCCCACGCTGCTGCAATATGCCTGCTACGGCGCATCATAGCGACGTAGACTCGGCGTAGCACTTGCTACGAAACTTGATATTCATTTTATATTTTTATTAATTACTAAAATCAAATGTTCCTTTTCAAGGAGGCATTTATTTGAGCTGTGGTATGCGCAAAAGCCATCAGCTCTTAAAAATTGTTTTAGATGTTTTTTTAACGGCTCTTAAGGATGCTGAAAATGTAAATACTGCACCTTTATCACATCGAATAGTAAATATATGTAGAAGTCTTGAAAAATTCTGGGTTAAGTCAGCACGTACTAAAAACTGAATTTTAAATAATTATTCTAAATGGTTAGATGAAAATGAATGTGTAGCACTGACAAGACGTGTTGAACAGTGCCATTTATAACCGGGACTGTCCCGCGCCCGCGCCGCACCTCGAACGACGGTAATACGGCACGAAAGTTTTTCTTACTCTGCAGACTTAATTAACCGACTTTTACTGAGTTCAGACCCCTTTATATCTGGTCTTTGGAAACTTCCTCGAAAGAAAAAGAGCCCTATACCTAAGGAAGTTACAGAATTATTAAAGTTTTAAGTTGCATGTTTATTTTAGACTTTTTATTGTGTAAGCTGTAAATATAATTCCCTTTTTTAGTATTGTCAAATCATAGCAAAATTTCATATTTAATTATAAGTTATAGTAGTGTTTTTATTTATGAGGATTATGTATTTAGCTTTAGTACTTAAGAATTTATTGATTTAACAACAATTAATTACATTTCGGTTCCAAATTGTTGTAACAAAACTGCATACGATTTAATTTTTTTTTTTCTTTGAATTTTCTGATGCTTGAACACCATTAAAAATAATTTGTATTTTAATAAATTAGTTTTCATTTAATCAAGTACGTCTTTTATTGATATTTTACATCGTTTAACAACAATAAAGAATCACGAAAATCAGTTTTAGGAGGTTTTGACCGCTCTTTTTGGGCGCGGAACCACCGTGCATTGGTTGACTGACATGCGACAGATGTGTCCAGCCCAGTTCCATTTTAACGTAGCAGCTTTCCAAGTGACATCAGTGACTGTTGTTATGGAACGGATTGTTGTATTCCTAACCCGGTCTACAAATTTGATACCAAGAATACTCCGTTCCATTGCCATTTGACAAACCTCAAGTGTGGACCTCTGTTGATAATTAAAAACAAAATGATAGTATACGTACTTAGACCTCCCTCGCATCATTACTCAACACCCCTTATCCCGTCTTAGATTTTTACAGATTTCTACTGAAAATAAGGTAAAAAGACGAAATAAAGATCGAACATGTCATACGCGTCTCAATGCCCCTACAAAGCTCTTTATTAAATAAAATGTCGACTACGCCCATGCGCAGAGTAATTGATATAACCTACTTTAATGTCCAGAGAAGTAAATAGGTATCTACGCGTAATGATTAAATGCTACGTACTTCTTGGAAATTTGTTAAAAATTTGCTATAGATAATAGTGATTTATTCCTAGTTAAGCTGTTCTGTTTTACAATATTCATTGTTGGAGTCAATGGTGGAAACCTTATAGTCCAATAGAGTCGTATATTAATACACCATAATCACTTTCGATATTTCAGCAATATAGATTATCACATTTTATTTCCAATAGTTTGGTAATTTCAATTAAATACTGCTACTACCCTAATTCGCCAAATTCAAAATGGTGAAGGTAAAGGGTCTTTATTTACTTGTTGTACTTGCTTACATTTCTCGTCAACTGATTCGTTCTTATTATTCTATTGGCATTGAGTCAGGAAACGGGGACCAGCAAAGATTAGAAATAACGTTTTTTTTTATATTTGTACACCTTGATGTACATCTTTTTCACACGATTTAAATGTCAGTATACGTTTTATTTGCCTTGAAGATACATAATTATTACATATGTATATAAAATGTTAATACTCTAAACCAAATTCCCGCTCACCCTATTCACATCTTCCCTACACTCCCCTTTAAAATCCGTTTAACTTCAAACAACAACCAGTTTTGTATGAACAGACAGTTGGCCAAATTAGAATAATAATCATGCACATTGTGCGACATCCTATCAAACTTAATATAATACTAGTGGAGTATTCTAACCGCTTTATCTTGGAACCGGTCAATCAAACTTGAGATTAAAATGATTTGTTTTTTTTTTGTTGAACCCCTAGGATGAAGGACTTTAACCGTTTCTTTTTATTTCAAAGGAAGCTCCAATATTATAGGGTCGATGGCAAAAAACTGCCGCCGTTAAAAAAGTTAAAGTTTATTTTTATAAACAAATTTGTTATTCGTGAGACAGGCAGGCAGTATGAATAAAATTAAATAAAAAATAGGAAAATTCTATTACAGCGATTTTATTTTTAGCTAACTAGAAACGTACGCTCCCTCTACGGCAGGAATTCCACAGTGAAACTAGACTTCCTGCCGTACAGGTCAGTTTCCGGTTCTATATATATATATATAAATAATCCTTATAATAAAGAAATACCTCGTAGAACAATAATTGTGTGAGATGAACTTCTAAAGAAAATTGTCTAAAACTTTGGCACGCTCTTGTCCTTGGAATATTTTTTATGCGAGTTGTAATGCTTGGCAAGGACCAGTACAAAATAGTATAGTACAATATTATAAGAAATGTTAACGTGACGAATTAAAAAATAATAAAAATTCTGACTGTATATCTTGAATAGGTATCATGGATTTCCGCAAAGTAACGCCTGATTCTATTAATTATCTAAAAATGAGTTTAATTTGAGCGTTATTTATATTCCTGTTGATCATAATTATCATTAATCTATGTAATAATAAAATCCGAAACAAAAAGAAAGTTTTGATTTTAGGCTTATATAATCAAAAGCAGTTTTTGTAAGTACGTGCTGGAATTTTGTGTTTCCAGATATTTTAAGATTATACTAGTTAATTTGGTATTTTTTTTCGGATCGGTCGCGTCTGCCACAGTCCTACAATTCTACCATTCATCACTAAGCTGCGCGGATAGTTACGGTAGTAATTATTGTTCTAATAGCCGCTTCTCGGGTTAAACATCTATCTGCGTCTGCATCTATCTACCTTTTATTATTTTCAAATAAGTGTTTTCATTATGTATTAAGCTTTATCTCCTTCTCCAGATCCCAGGCTACCTCTAAAATTTATTACTATCGGCTTAGTGATTAAGTAGTGATGAGGTAACAACCAGACAGACAGCTACTTTCACATTGATAATAGTGTAGATATCACTTTGTTTTTTTTTTTATCACAAATATTCAACCTTTCTCTGATTTGATTAAATTACAAATTTCATAAATACTTATTGATCATAGCATAGTGTACAAAACATTTTGGACTGCTGAGCCCCCGTTCTGATACAGTACAGAAAATAACATAACATAGCGTCATGCCTGTATCCCCGAAGGGTTAGACAGAGGTGTACTTTTTTTTTGTTCTATTTCAGAGGTAGATTGTGCACCCCCATTTCACCGATACTGTTATTAAATCCTAAGCAACAGGAAGCGAGCTTATTACCATCAACCGGGCCCAATTCAAATCTCCGTGTCGTTACTGAGAATTTCTATGCAGAAAAATCCAATAACACTTTGCCCGACCCGGGAATCCAACCTAAGACCTATCGCCCAGCAGTCGCTTGCGATCGCTAGACCAATGAGGCAGACAGATAGTGTGAACACCACGGTAAAAATACCCAATGTACGTACAAGAAAGTCGCTCCTACTTTTTCTAAGGAAACATCAGAAACATCCTGACGGTAATATTCTTCTGATAATGACCATCACTCCGGAACGATATGATTAAGAAAAAAATAACGACCTGCTGAATAGCGACAAGCAAAATGGCTTAATATGTATTATTTAAACTGGCTGTGCCGTGCCCATTACTCTGCACGCGTGGATTCCGGATGCTCGAACTATGTTTTGAACATACATGTTTCCCAAAAATTACAAATTGTCTGTGTTCAGGCTTGATTGTATACCCATCAACTGCAGTCAAAGTCAAAGCCAAATATTTTTATTTCGAGTAGGCCTCTACAGGCTCTTTCAAAACGTGTGATTCTAGGTGAACGGTTCCAAAGTGGGGGTAGGCCCTATGGAGAAGAGACCGTCAAGAAACTCCATGGATTCTCTTTTAAAATAGTTTTAAACTAGTTACAATCTTTAATGGCAAAGACTATGCGAGTACAATGCAAGCCAATGTGCGCAAAACTACACAAGAACAGTATTAATATAATAATTGGTGTAGCTAGGCTCAACCATGATAGTTGGAAACCTAGCGATCCAATACTCAACGCCACCCTCACTAGGAGGATAGCATATCCTCTTGTTGACATGTAAAATTTCCCTAGCTTTTCTATCTATTTTAAAAATGAGGAAAGTGTCATCAGGATATAAAATAATATCTGATATTTCGTCAAAGTAAAAAGTCGATACTCTAAGGAGCACGGTTCCAAAGGGGGTAGGTCCTATGGAGAAGAGACCGGAAAGAAACTCCATGGATACTCTTTACAAAAACAAAAAGTTAATTTACAATTAAAATCTTAAATTAAAATTTAACATGCATTATATAAGAAAAAATACAAACTTAATAGAACGCTACTTACACAATGAGGCAATACAACATGAGTTAAACAAGTGTTTCGAATATAAACTAAAAACGGGATAAACAGATCAAATCGGATAAAACAGAAATAAAAAAATACAAAATATTGAGACATCAAGAATGTCCAGACATGTAGAGCGAATCTAATGTAAAATAGAATTAGTAGACACAATGGATAACCAGGGAAGCCACATGTGCAGAAGATATTTAACGCCACACGTCTCTATCGTCAACATAGTCTTATAATATGCTTTCTTTGTGAGAACAGATTTAACGTGAATTTTAAATTTCTTACCGGTAAGATCGGTTACAGTTTTCGGTAGCTTGTTATAGAAGCGTACATCGTGTCCTAAAAATGATTTATTTGTTTTAGTCAATCTAAATTTTGGCACCACTATTTTGTGTTTATTTCTAGTATTAATGTTGTGAACGTCGCTATTGATACTAAACATGTGAAGGTTCTTCCGAACGTACATTATATTTTAATGTAATTATTGTATACTACCAATATAATATACAATAATTCCCAGTGGTACCCTGAAACTACTGTATACTACATTGGTTGAATCTATTCTGGACTATGCACTCGATTGCTATGGACTTACATTTAAATCTTACATTAATAAACTAGAAGATATCCAAATGAGATAGGTTAAATTAGTAGTAAATGAGAAAATTAAAAATAAATTCAAAGACGATTGCGTAAGCTTTTTAAAATATGCAACTCATTATTAGTTACTGTAAAAAATAAATATAACATGAGGGCGATGACCTCGGCTAAATTCGTTATTCCCAGAGTCACTATTTTTTATGGAGATAGGAGTCTTAGGAAACGTATTCCTTATATACTCAGTGGATTACCTGAGAACATAAGAAATGAAACCAAAATAAGCAAATTTAAAACCAAGTTAAAAAATACCTATTACTTACTTTACCTTAAAGGAACTTATAATACTGTATATTTAAAAAAAACGTTTTAAACTTTTTTCTATGTTGATTCCACAGTCAAACTGTTTGTATAGTTTTGTGGTACATTGTATATAGTTCATAAGCTTATACTGTATATTTTTTAATAAATAAATAAATAAATATAAAAAAGGAGTTACTACGTTATACTGACGATTTTATCGGACTCTTCATGATTCTAAAGTAGGCTTGCTGGCATCCGTATCATGGCTACGCTTGGCCTGTGTAATCATGTCTGAAGTTACCATGACGAATAACTATCGGAGATATATACAAATATATCGGAGAAGGACGGCATGGCTGACATCTCTCAGGCATGTCACCGTCCGGGTGAGTCCCTTATACACATTACCTTTACTTGCTTTCGTCTCCCTAAAGTAGAATATTACACAATATATACCACAAACATGTAGCCAAGATCGTCAGCAACTTCCTCTGAAGTAAAACCCGATATATCGTGGTGATTCTATGTATTAATGAAATTATTCTCGTCATGTTACCACCCCACGTGAATCGCGTTTCTTGTTACGTGATTCGTGTTTAAAACAAAACGTACATTTTTGCATAAAATGTCAATATAAGTACCTACTTAATTCTAGAACAAGTGGCCGGATATCGGATTTGCGTTTGATCTCTAATAAAACTACATATTAAAGAAAAAATTTAAATTGACAACTTCGAAAAACGTGTCTTTACAAATTGTTTGTTAAATACAAGAAAGATCCGTTTTCGAACATTTACTTGGACTTTTGAATTCTACATTATTTAACTTGTGATGTGATATTTCGAAAATAAAAGTATTTCCTATGAATTTTGTTAATTTTGACAGCATTTGACAGCACAGACACCCAAACCCGGTACAACTATCAGTAGATTACACAAATATTTGATCGGTGCGAGAATCAAACCCGCGACAGATAGCACAACAGTCGATCTTTCAACTACTACCTGTATTAACCGTGCTGTCAGATCCTTACAAGGAGGTTTCACTAAAATCTATTTAAAGCTTTTTTCTTAAGCGTAAAGGTGTTTGTCTACTACACTGTACCACACCATAAAAGTATTATATTAGGATCGAATCAGGCGAAAAATAAAACGATCACGCATTAATCACCTTCTGCCCAATAGAAATCGGGATCCTTCTTAGAGATTTTTATTTGTTTTCGAAACGAGCCTGCACGATCATGGCGCGGCCGATATGCCTGAAAGCTTCTATTACGACCCCAGTATGATACGATACAATGGCCAGAAACCTTAAAAATTAATTCGTTTTATTCGGAATTAATAACATTATGAACTTTCAATCGTAATCGTGCAAAGATACTCATCAGCAACCGTAATAATGTACCACTCCATTTACCGTACTTCGGGACCACTGTTTACCAACTTCCCCCGTGCCACTCAAAAATACATGATTCGATTGAACCTCGATTGAACCTTGTACAAATAAAAACCTACTTTTACTCATATCATTGATCACATATACCGATAAGAGCGGCAATTACGTCTACCCTTCCTATAAGTGCTGGGCGGGCTTCTTAGGCAGTTAACTTCAACATTTGCCGCCAACGCACCGCGTTTTTTAACGTCTTTTAGGTGAAATATCAATCTACACATCATTTTTACGGATTTAATATCGATAATACTCTTATTTGCAAGAATAATGTAAATATGTAAGTATATATTGTCTGTTCCATAGTATCTACTATGTCCTATATCTGCCATAAGTCGATTTTTGATGTATGAAATAACAGCAATGCAAGTGACAGGACAGTGGAGGGTGTAGCGCAGTGTAGGTGAAGGACGTCAGATACACGGGCGCGTACTGACTACCGATACGGGGACTTGTCCGCCGGGTGTAACGCGCGCGGAGGAGCGCCCACGGGTCTTCACGCGGATCGATAAACATTCGCGCACGCGCCGACTCTCCCGCCATTCAGCCGCCAACCGGTCAGGACCTATTGAATTGTCCCCTGAAAATACAATCTCTTTAAATCGTAATTACGCACATACATTTTAGATTTTCGAGTAAGAGATTTTGAGCGATTCGTCTGGAAACTAAGACGTAGGTTTGTGCTTACACTTTACCAATTCATTAGGTACAGTCATACACTCTGTGTTTCATGGCTAGGCAACAAGTAGCTCGCATAGAAACAGAGGTTAGGACTTCAACACCCACCTACGAAGGTTTTAAATGTTTATTTATAATTATAAAATTATAACTGAATTATGTATGGACGCCGGAAAAAACACTTGAACAGACAGTATTGCTATAATATTTCTTTACATATGTAGTTCTACATATCATAAAAATAACTTGTAATCATTCTATTATTTTCGTGACCGAAAGTATTCTCACACGAATATCGCTCATGGTGGAAACAGTGGAAAGATTACCCACTGGAAATCTTTCCACTTCTACGCGCGCTCTTGAAAGTTGATGATTGCATCAACTTTCAAGAGCGCACGTAACGTGTTACCTTTGCTAGGGGAGAGTCTTTCCATTCACGCACACGTGTTTCGATAAGTGCTATTTTTGTAACTAGACTACATTTTATTAGACTCCAAGGTAATCTTGATTTCATTGAGTTATAATATATTATTTATTTAATTAAATATTAAATATCTGTGCACTTTCACCTTTATGTATTATAAGGACCGGGAATAAAACTGCTGTCAGAATATTAAACACTGTATTGAATGCTACGAGGTCCGAAATACAGTTCTTATTATTTTTATTCAACAGCTATCACTCAATTATCAATATTGACGTTCCTTCAAATACTTTTTATCTCTTACCAGTCTTTGTACCAAACACTATATCTTGATATATAAAACCTCTACAGTACCTATTTACTTACATGGCAAAGATGAATGGAAATCAATCGGGTACTTAGAAAGTATTTTATCCAAGCAACACAAAATTTTATACAGGTGAGTGTTTTTAACAGACATCTATTTATGGCGTTGACGCTACTCTACCTGTTAGAAATGTATAATTAAATATCAAATACTTAAACATGAAGTGAGTCAGTAAAAGTGAATCGTCATTAGGTAGAACATAATTTTTTTTTGCCTAATTTGAGGTTTTTCCAACGGATCTTTTATCATAGCATCACGACTTTATCACTAAGAAATAAAAAGTAAATTACAATTTTTGCAAGGGATGTACTAACTGTCTATGTAAGTACCCACTTATTTGATTTTTGGACTATTTTGGGCAATCGCCATACTTGGCTTCGTTTGTATTCTGATCTTCTAACATATAGGGCCACGTAATATGGCTCGGTATCCATCTTACCTTATTCATGAAATCCTATCAAAAAGTGAACAAAAATTCCTCCGGGATATCTTGAATAATAATTATGAACAAGACGTCAATAATACATTGAAGGACATAAGTAGTTCACTGGCTTGACAGATATAATTGAGTTATAAACTATAAAAGACTTATACAAAAAGACTGTACAAACATTAATCATAAAATATAATAGATATGAAACAGATCAAGTTCAATTTGCAAAATATTAAGGAATATTTATAGAGTCAATTAACTTAGAAACCCCAAGTCGAAGAGGTATGTGAAAAATTTACCACGTCTGCACATATCAACTAGCTTGTCAAACAAAGTTAGCATCAACATCAACACAAAATTAGTTGCATATCATGGTTTGGTTTCATCGATTGTAATATTCGGTATATTGATTGTTTCTAAAGTAAGTATCGGCTCCTTGCTCTATATACCACATGCGCGTCCGTCCCGCCTCGTAACAACTAATGATGTGTGTGAGAGATAGAAAGTGCCCCGCTCCCCTACCATTCTATCTTGCGTTGTGCATACGCAATAGACGACAGACAATTCTGTAATTTAATAATGTCCTCCTGACCGATTTCGGTCACGGCGGCCAATCTCACCGGAGATTAGCCAACAAATATCTACTAAATGTCATTAATTTGCCACGTATCATAAACATTGTTTCAGTCATCAATCAGTCTCTAAACAAATCTTACAAAATAAGCAACGTTTTTGTTAACCCTTCCTAATTCTACTATTTTAATCAAATTCTTCGTTTACTTCCTATATTACTATTTGCCGACTATCATTACGCTTCCTTTAACCTATTTTCACGTCTAGTTTTCTTTACTAGTTCGTCTAGACCTTCACTATTGTCCACTACCATTTTCTTCACCTCCTATTAGAATCCTATACCTTTTCTCTAAATTCTCTCTTCATTAGATCTTGCTTCCATCTCCTTGTCACTCATAGCTTTCCACTCACATTCCACCTTTTCTATAATCGTTGTCCTCGTGTATCATTTCATAATTCAACGTCATCCCCGCGCTCGCGATTTTACTGTGTGTTGTTTTGGTTCAAAATTTGCATTTACTTATTTATTCTATTCATACAAGGGTAACATTGAAAGTTTTAGAATATCAAAAAAGAAACAGAGTAACAACTATTAAACCATTTATTGTTTTCCAAAATAGTCTACTTGACAATCTATGCATCATTGCTTTTGATGGAACCAGCAGCAGCAGAGGACCCACTCGTCTTTGAAGGTCTTTTCCGCGGCCGTTTCAAATGCTGCCACCAGTCCGTAGGAGCGGCGTCTTGAAGTCGTATTTCTCGAAGATTAACTTTTAGTTTTGGGAATAAAAAGTTGTCGCAAGGTACGAGGTCTGTATCGTGGATGACCCCAAGAGTTCCGCTCCTGACGCAATCAAAATTACATTTCGCGATACCAATATTACCCAACCTATGCGATGACATTTTTGGACTAATTCAAATTGTTGGGTATCCATCTAGAACACATTCCTAACGCCCAATTGTTTACGTAAGATATTTAGTACTTGGCTCATAGCAATGCCACAACTTGCCCGAATCTACTGGTAGGTCAGTCTCTTGTCAGACTCTATTATGAAGCGTACGGCATTGATTTTATTCTCGAATCATCGGCGTTAAAGGTCGTCTCTGACGTGGTACAATCACGCTTGAATTAGTTAAACCAGATATAGACGATGGCACGGGTACTAGGAACCGGTTCTTTCGATTCCAGCTCCAATACAGAACCGGGTACCCTGTTCTTTCAGTTATTTTACTAGTTTATTAGAATTTTGTTAGACTGTAGACAGGATCAAAAATCAAACAGGGAATTCATAATCACAGCTATAATTTAAATCTTTTAAACAATCAGTCTACTAACAGTCAGTCTTTTGTATAAGGTCCTTATAAAATGGGCGTTTTATATAGAAAAATCAAAACTAAAAAAAACGCAATGGTGCATCCATTGCTTTCTATGCACCTTTTTCATTTCATAGGTAGTTCATTGATTCCTTTTCTGAAGAAAGTGTGGGAGTGAGAATCAATAAAATCTTTGAAAGCGGTTTGGACTGCATCATCGTTTTTTTTTATTTTTCATTGTTAGTAGTTGTCCAAATTCCGGAAAATGTGGTAATCTGTTGGAGCAAGGTCCGGGGAGTATGGTGAATGACGGAGACATTCCAATCGCAACTCTAATTTAGCGACCGTCTGTCGTGTGTGGCTGTCTAGCGTTGTCGTAAGACAGCAGTGGGTCAGAACAATTGACCAGCCTCGGTTGTTTAACGGCTTACTTTAAAGTATTTTTCCTGTTACTGTATGAAGAGTGTTATATGTACATTGGTAAATAGTCAACTAAAGCGTTTTCCAATAAATTCGGCCTGGCAAATTCGCAATCTCTTAAGTATGCTTCTGTTCTGACTTTCCACTAAGCCGTCCTGTTGAGGCCAATAAGGTACTGGACTGGTATATTTTATATACGACTATATGTTTATATATAAAAATCCCGTGTTTCGTTTACGCGAACACGAAAACGAACATCGTGGTTCCTTTACAGTAATCTCCGAAACCGCTAAACCGATTTTAATGAAATTTTGTAAATGTGTATTGGTTGGCCCAACTTGAGAGATAGGATAGTTTTTATCCCGATAAACCACCCTTAGTATTTTTTATTTTAAATGTAAGGATATTTTTATTATATATATAACTATAGACTATACGTTTGTGTGTCACTGAACTCCTCCTAAACGAACGGAACTGGACCGATTTTGATTATTTCTTTGCATGTGTTTGAATTGTTCTCTAGATGGTTTAGATTCACAATTGGACCCGGTAGGTAGCGCTGCGATCGATGAGTTTTAGGACAGGTTCGGGCAGGACGACCTCTGTCGAGTTCGCTAGTATGATTATATAAACGACCTGAAGATTTCGCTAACAAACTGCTTTCCATTATCAGCTAATAAGGAAATAGAATGTCCTAAACGGCTGAAAATTTCCCTCAAGAGTCTAATCATTTCCTTGCTAGAAATATCTCGTCAAATCTTTATCTTCTTGCGCCTGAAATAATTATCAATTACTACCAAAAGATAGTCATTGGTTGGCAACGGACCCAACAGATCGATAATAATGTATAATGGATGTGACGTCAATTCTCTTCTTTATAGAGGCTGAGATAGATTTGATGCTAATACTAGTGTACAACCCTTGATGATTTTTCAATCTTCCCTGCGTCTCGATCTTATTTGGGCCACCAAACCTTCGTCCTAAATCTCGCCCTCATGGCAACGATCTCTGGATGACTTTCATGGGCTGCTAATTATACTCTATTCCAAAGTGCTTTCAAAGGATTCCTTCTTAAATTCTGAGTTTGAATAGTACTTAATATCACATAACGATACAACTATTGACCCGGTGTGCTTAATTAAGTTTTGTACATTATCGACATTCGCAACACTGCTTTCTAGAGTGAGTTAACATAATCTAGAAAAGGTTTCAACTATGTTGTTTTTACCGAGGGGGTAAATAACTATCGAAGTTGCTTTCGAAATTTTAGTGCCTCGCCATCTGCCTTGGAGTGATGAAAAATTCAGGGAACACTTTCGTCTTACACAAGTTTTATTTGCATTATATACTTTCTTCCTGCTAGATAATTTCTTTACATTATATAATATTTCATGAACCCGCACAAAATCTATTAAGTTTCGTCATTTTCGCTGCTCCAGTTAGAATTCATTTTGCAATAAATGTCCATGATTATTAAAAAAACGTTCGAAGACTCTTCAATACGATTAGGTGCCGTCGTGTAAATGGCGGCACTGCTCTATTTGATGTTACGGTGTCAAAAAACGCTCTTTAAGTAACCACAAAACGTCCTTTACATGATAATAGCCTACATATGGATGCTGACTGTCTCCCCACACCTCACGTATGTCTGCGTTTCGACCAAACTTACGCCGAAGGAATGCTTTAAGAGATTTTTGTAGCTAAGTTTGTCCATCCAATCCAATCGCATAAAGCTTTGTAATTTAGAAATGGTTGTTTTTTATGGTTGTCAGATATTTGTCTGGTAGTCTTATCCCTTTATTAAAGAGTTTGTGGTTTAAGATTTCTACTTCGTTCGTATTAAAAATACGTTTGTCCTCCCTTAATACGATATCATTAGCTTCCAGCACCTCCATAATTATTTTTGCAGTTGATTACTCCTTCACATTGCAGGAGACTAAGTTCGAGTGTTTTCTGGAATATTCTAGGTGCACAAGATATACGAAACTTAATTATATTGTAACGATAAAGGCCATAGGCTGCTATAAAAGTTCTTATGAACATTTGGTTCTAATTGAACGAAAGCGTTGTCCATGGTAGGTAAGGGATGATTTTTGCGTTTAATTGGCGAATTTGACCGCCATACCTGCATTGTCCACCGGATATCTCCATTGTGTTTTAGGTTCGGGACTATGGGTGAGATTTACAATAATATCCTTTGAAGAAGTTCGTTTATTTTAGGATTAAATTTTTCTTCTAACACGCACTGAAGTTACATCCCTATCACATTCAAATCTAGTGAGATTGGCCATCGCTCTCACACAGGCCTCATCCGTTCTATGACTTCTAATTTTACACGAAACACGTCTAGTCACTACCGGGCATCACCGCTATGTGACTTACATTCAAACTAACACGGTACACGTGTAGTCACTACGCGGGCATATCCGTATTGATTTCTATTATAATAATATCGATAAAATAAAATGTAAACAAACTCATATCTATAGATTACAGTTTGTCACGTAGAAATTTAGTTGTACATACTTAATAAGTCTATTGTTTCGATTATTTTATCAAAAACAAGTAAAAATATTTGCTGAGACACGAATATATGACGAAAATATTACCAAGGCAAAAATAAGAGTTCAGAACATGTTCGTTTTTTAAAGTTAGCCCCACAATTGAATAATTTCTGTATCGTGGGTACAAACACAAATATTCACATGCACAAATATCCAAACTCGAAGCAACTATCTATAGGTCATACAAATATTTGTTCCGTTCGGGAATCTATAATAAAATTATCGTGATTACGTGAGTGACTGCCACACGCCGGCGACCGACGCGGCGACGGTACATACTTATCCTGTACGTACATATACTCCCGATGCCCGTCTACTAGCTAGGTACGTACTATTTATTATTTTAATTTAGTTAGGTAATATAAATGTTCCATAACGTCAAATTGAAATATTACTTTACTCTTTTACTATAGTTTATTGAAACACATCTGCGTTCAAAGGGCGGCAAACATTACATAGGTAGGTACCTAGATGAATCCTATAGGTACCTGTATACCTAGTTATTGTTGAGTAGTGGGTACAATCAATATCCAATCAAGATTGTTTACAGCCGAGCGAACGGTTCTAGGAATACAAGGTCTCTGAATGAACTTTCGCTAAGAGGTAAGTACTTACCTACCTGCCTCTCCCTTCGCATCATGCTCCTTGGCTTACCTTACCTTTCTCCTTTAGGTATTGATTTATGTAAGTAGTATATCTTGCCATAAAGGTTCGGTACCTGCATATCTAGGTAGCCTATCCGTCCGTAACTTAATCATTCTCCACAGATAGGCTACCTATTTATGTCTAGTCTAAATAGGTCGGCAGGACTTGCCAACTTAGTCTTAAGTCTTTAAGCTATTAATTAGGTTACCAAAATAGCTAAATATGTAGGTACTTAATGTTTTTAATGGAAACTCTACATTAGTAGGTAGGTCTAAATCGATAATCGTTAACGTAGACCCTACTATGTCATAAATTAGGCAAAACGTGGAACATCCAAGCAGCAAACCACGTGCGCGTTGGCGGCAACGAGCGGCGGCCGGCGTTGCCTTGGTGACGCGCGGGGCCTTCGAAGCCCCACTCCCCCCGCGCGCCTTCTGGTCCTCCGCGCCGCGTATCGAGAACGCCCGCCCGCGCCGGCCGACTGCACCGACCGAACGAACGGAGGGAGAGCGACGCCGCCACCCGGACGCTCGTTCGCGCGCGCACACTCCGCTCAGTACTCGCTACACGCGCGCACCGGTTTATTCCGTGTGACCATTTTCCATATCGTAAACGCCGCTCGTTGCTCGAGTTCCCATCCCCCGGTACCTACCGAACTAACATCGCAACATGGACGGTGATATGACTCAGGATGTGTCCGGCGATGCCTCGCCCATTTACGAAGATAGGTAAGAGTTACTTTATAAGACGCCAATCTTATTGGCAAGATATGCGTAGGCTTATACTTATGTATGTTGATTCTAATATGTACGTACATTAACATCATCAACAGGTAGTATGCCGATACTTTAAAGTAGTACCTATATTATTTAATCTGGGTAGATATTAATTTGGCGGAAATTATTTGTTTCATATAGGTAGGTAATCCTGGGTACCTGTTATGTATGTTCTACTTTTAAACCTGTTCAAACAATCGAATCTTGTTTATATTTTGCCATAATCTGTCGTATTTAGTAGTCTAGGTTTTATGTTCTTACAAGATTCGTATAAAATTGATATTTGCCTAGGTAGGTAGGTACTAATTAAATGCATCACGTGCAAACCTTGTTTACATTATACAATGAAGAATTACTTACATTCTAGGGTAATTTCTTGCGGATTTGAGTAGCTGTGTATTGTTTATAAAAAGTAATAGGTACCTAAGAATACTGTACACTTACATTCTTTTAGCCTAGTTCATATTGTATTAATTATTACATAGTGGTTTAATTTCTATTCTGATCGTCAATTCGTTTTGCATTGCTTTTTTATTTTTATAATATCCTAAAGCTTCTCATCTCAATCCACGCTAGTCCCTAGAGCCAATGAACCAAACGAGGAAAATCTAGATCGTACCTACCCATTGGATGATGGACAGTAGGTACTTTGTGTAGGTGGGCTAAACTGAAAATACCTAGCTACCTGCTTCTGACGTGTGTAAGTAGATACGAGAGGTAGGATTAGGTACCTACCTAACCTACCTCTCGAGGCAACTTATATTTTACCATAGGTACTAAGAATCTAAATACTTTTCGATCTAGGTTTGGCAAAAAACGGACTTACCGCACCTGCTAACAGTAACTACTTTCCAGTGAGGGTTTGGCCCTAACTCTAAGGGAAGAATATTAAAAATAAAACGAGACTTTACCTGAATTAACCATTAGTAAATTAAATTATATTAAAAAACTACTTACTCTTTGATCTGAGACTGGCACTATATAGGGGCCCTCCCTTATACAGTACCCGTCCCAGATCAAAGAGTAAGTAGTCCGTCATTGCCCTCTGCGACGGACTATGTATTAAAAAAACGAGAGTTATCTTACCTCACCTGCTGTATTTAACTGTGTTGATAAATCATCAATTTAAGTATTCCTGGAAGCCAAACATTTACACAAGAAATGATAAGGTAGGGTGGATACACCTAAAGTTTTACCCACTACACCACCGTATAGGACCGCACCAAAGAGTTTGAAATAATTTGTTGGCCACCACTACATACAACCATTTTAAAATAAATACGTAATACAAATAATGTACTAACCTAGTATATAAATATATATAACTAGCTGTGCCCGCGACTTCGTTCGCGTGGATGTCGGAACTTAACAATGTATTTTTTAGTGAGACCAAATGCACTTAACCCTATTTTTTTCTAAAATAAAAGATTTTTTCTAAAATAAAAGTAGCCTAAGTTACTCCTTATTACATCAGCTACCTGCCAATAAAAGTCCCGTCAAAATCGGTCCAGCCATTTCAGAGATTAGCCTATACAAACAGACAGACAGACAGACAGACAAAAATTATAAAAAATGTTATTTTGGTGTATGTACCGTATATATATTCATATGCATTTAGTAAAAAACGTTTATTTCAATATTACAAACAGACACTCCAATTTTATTTATATGTATAGATATAATTAAATACCCTTTTACTAATAAATCCGAAATAAACATATGATGTCAGTATCTGATTTACATACTTAGTGTATACATATTTTGCCGTTAATTGGTATTTAAAGCTTGACAGGTGAAGAGTCCATAAAGTGCGACTCATAGGTGCCTATATAAAATTGGGGTCGGCAAAAGAATCCTATTCAAATAAATGCCGGGTGGATAGTTGAAGCGGGTTCGGGAGTGGAAGTATCCGAGATACTGAGAAAACATTAAATATTTTTTTTTAAATAAGAAATATAGCCTTATTGATTTTGACCCAAACGAGAATAACTGTATTTTTACCGGATTGCCGAAGAATAATGTTTTTCAAACGTATGTATTATTTTTCTTTGGCACGCTCTGTAGTTTAACATAAGAGGTGTTATTAGATTCGTCTGTTTGGCAAAAATCACGAAATATCACAAGGGGGAGGGGGGTGTAGTAAGATATCACGTGTATTTATTTGCTAATTCGTGGTCCGAGGACAATGTACATTAAATATGTTCATGTACTAGTACAATATATATTTTTCGCATGATTACACCATTCCTTTAATATTATTTTTCTGCCAGTCAAAAACCACCTGCAACCTTTCTGTCTAGACATTTTATCATGGTCCTTAATTTCAGAATAGACTATACTTTATACCTGTATTTAAAGATAATATTCTAAAAATTTTAAGATTCTTTGTAGGTACTAAAAAATACACGTGATTTTGGGTGGGGCGGTGGGGTTAGTCTTAAACCTCAAAAAAAATGGTTTAAAAAACGGTTAAAAAATGCTAAAAAATCATCACGTGATTAATGGATGGCCTCTTAGTACATCCATTTCTTAATCTAAATTTACGTAGAGCTTATTGTCTTAATTAGCCATTAACTGAACAACTCTTTTAATAAAAATTAAAAAATATCGAGACAGTATTTCACTCCGACCCACCGTCTACTACTTAACGAGGCGCAGGTCCGACCCCATATGGAATACTGTTCTCATCTCTGGGCAGGGGCACCCCAGTACCAGCTTCTCCCTCTGGACCGCATCCAACGGAGAGCGATTCGAATCGTCGACTGCCAAGATATTTCAAATCGGCTTGACCCCTTGGCGCTGCGTAGAGATGTGGACTCGCTATGCATCTTTTATCGCCTATACTATGGGGAGTGCTCCGAGGAATTGTTCAGACTGATCCCTGCCGCTTCTTTCCGCCATAGTTCTACGCAACAGCAGTTCCATCACCATCATTTGGATGGTTGGCAGTCCACAACAGTGCGTTTCTCTAGAAACTTTCTGCCTCGCATAACAAAACTGTGGAATGAACTGTCGCCTGCGGTTTTTCCGGACCAATACGACCTTCAAACCTTCAAGAAAAGAGCGTACTCCTTTTTAAAAGGCGGGCAACGCACTTGTGTCTCCTCCGGTGTTGCGGGTGTCCATGGGCGACGTTAATCGCTTACCATCAGGCGATCCGTCTGTTCGTTTGCCGCCTATACCATAAAAAAAATGAAATTTAGAAGTAGAAAATAATATAAAATTTACAAAAAAAAACTGACTGCATTAAATATATCAATTGAAAAGCGAATCACAAGCTCTATAATCTATAGAAATATGTTAGATGCAATTTTTATTTGTTCGATACCTCTAATACTTAATGGAATATACTTATGTATAAATATAAATTAAACGTTGGTAAGAGAGGGAAATAATACGAAGACATGTCGCGGCAATCCTACTGAATTGTTGATTCTAATTGAGTAATTTTGCGCATCTCCTAATTTAAAAGATTTGGTTTTAAATTGCATGACATTTTATTTATTAAAGCTAGAGACCCAGGCTTTTTTGTATATACTAGCTGACCCGACAGACGCTGTTCTTTCTGGTCTTGAGTTCATACAAAACTCCCATGGAGAAAAGCACTGCTGTTTCCAAATTTTCTATTTTCCCGAGCACGTTTTCCATTTTTTCCCCCTAAAAAAACAAAACACAATATTGCGAACATTTTCAAAAAAAAGTCAAGTCGGCCATTTTTTTACATGACAAAATTCTATCATTCGTATGAAAATCTTCTAATTCTGTGGTTATTTATAATGGCCGTAAAACAAACAAACCGTAATGTTATTATAACGCGAACGAAATTTAATAATGCAAGGTTTTGATAAGTGTGACCCAGTTGTGGCAGCGGGGTTACAAATCGATAGTTAGTATTGTCATTTGTCGGATTGATTTTTAAAGGTGATTTGGTGTAAAATAGTCAACATTATTACCCCCTAAGTAACGTAAACGTAATTTATTAGGCGGAATATATCAGTTTTCTGCATAATGATTCGTCAACTTTGTTTCTTTTACGGAGTTAGAAATTATGATCGATATAGCTTGGGTACCTTTATGAAGTGCGCCATTAAAAAATTGCAAATAAAATGGGGTTTACAAGTCGTTTCGAAGTCACAAGACTCTCTCTGTTTGGAAGTCACAAGACTCTGGAGTTAACATTTCACAGTAATACGTCATGTATTCAGTAGTGTCATCGAAAACGATTACAGAAGATAAAAAAAGAAGCGTTCATATAAATTTCCAATCGGTATTACGTTTAAATAAAATAATATTAAGATAGATATTTATCATTTATAGGATTGAGAAATTAATACAGGTAGGCTGTCTATGTCTTATTACCTACGTTCAACCTTAACATCACAGTAAAAAAGGACATTATACTAACTAATTTAGATGAATGTTTTTCTTTATTATTCATACTTGGTGTTATATTAACTTACTAGCGACCCGCCCCATTTTTTGTTGATCCGATCGCTACCAAACTTCACAGTGCTAATCTGAAGATTACCTAAAAATTTCATTAAAATTGCTCCAGCCGTTTTGGAGTCCATAGGGAACATACACATGTGTTCATTCATTTTTATATATATAGATTATGAAAATATATTAAATTGACAGACATTTCGGACCTTAAAGGCTAGAGGCGACAATCAGCTTTTTGTTTATATGTCTTTGTTATATGTGACATTGCAATTTTTTAACCGACTTAAAAAAAGGAGGAGGTTCTCAATTCCACTGTGTTTTTGTTTTTTCTTTTGTTGTTTGTTACGCTATCATTCCGTCAATTATGGAACGATTTAATTATTTTTTTTTGAAAGAGTATGCTCCCTATTTGGTCCCATTGTCACCAAGTCAGGATCTGATGATGGGATCCTAGGGAAATAGAGGGATACCCTCAAATATTGTAGGACAAATAGCGCGTTTGAGCTTTTTTCTTAATAATCGTGTCGGTTTACATTGCATGTTTTACTTGGCACCGACTTCAATATTCTTCAACTACTATATTGTATAATAAACATTTATTGTTTGCTTTTTAGTTATTAGTTTTGTTTTTGAGTTTTTTGGAGTCGCTTTTTATTTTTTGTTAATTAAAAAGCCTGTCCGACATCATGGAAATGTCCTCCCCAAGTTTTCAGATGCGTGTCTAGGTCATTTCGCCACCTCTTTCTTGGCTGGCTGCAATGGACTCGTCTATCCTCAGGCAACCCATTGTGGTATTGAATTAATTGCCGCCCAGTTTCCAGTACCCTATTTGAGACTGGTGGCCTTCTTGCCTACGTCTGTTATGCCCGTTTTTGAGCGCAGCGTGGTTTAACGTTTCTGTTGTGTGTTCTTTTTGCAGACAGAATACTACGCTCGAAGGGTCTTTTGCGACTCGATGAGTGACCAGATTTAAACACACCGTAGGTTAGGTATTTATCAGACTTACATGTCCTTCCTAAGGTCGCAGTTTTTATATAAAACCGTTATATTTACATGTGACGGTTAATATAACTTGTTATTTATTTTCATTAAACGTGATGTTTCTCACTTCGGGTTACTTTAATTTAATTTTGCCCTCAAATTTGATTGTACTGGTAACTTTAGTCCGTGTATATTGTATACTAGCTTCCGCCGGCGGCTTCGTCCGCGTGGATTACGAAGCCGTGCATTTTTTGCGTGGAACCCTAATTCTTTTTCTGAAATAAAAGTAGCCTAAGTTACTCCTTATAACATCAGGCACCTACCAGTTAAAGTCCCGTCAAAATCGGTTCAGCCGTTTCGGAGATTAGAACAAACAGACGGACAAACAATTTATTTAATGTTTTTTTTATAAGTACCGTATAATACTTTCATATACATTTAGTAAAAGCTGTTATTTTGATATTACAAAAATACACTTAAATTTTATTTATTTGTATAGAAATTATTATTTAGGCTTATTACTCTAGTGTGACTGCTTAGCTTGAGGTCCTGGGTTCGATTCCGGGTCGGGCAGTGTTATTGGGTTTTTCCGTATGGAAATTCTCAGTAGCAGCACAGAGCCCGGAACTATGCCCGATAGATAGATGGCAATAGGCTCGCTCCCTATCACATGGGACTCAATAACAGCATCAGCCAAACACCGACATGTACAACCACCAATACACCTCTGCCTAACCCTTCGTGGAAACAGGCATGATGGTTATGTTGTGTTATTATATGTAGGTACTCAATTTTTTTAATAATTTAGGGCTGATTTATACATAAAAATTGAAAATTCAAACATTAAATATTACTCTACAATAACTAAACTTTTTATATACTCAATACTTTATTTGCGTTCCACAAACGTACTTAGGCTTAAAACTATGAGATCGAATTGAGGAACTTGTCGGGCACAGTAAAAGTAGGAGAGAGGAAGAGAACTTGTGTTCTTTTCTTAAACATATAAAGTTAAATAAAAATATCTAAATTATTATTAAAAAAAAAAAGTTTTATTAGTAATCACTATCTCATTACTCATTAGTGCAAGTTTCGGTAATCTATTTATAATAGGGTTGCCAACCGTGCCTCGAACCTTACGTTTAATCATTGGCGTTATTTTATAATTTAATCCTTCATCTCATTTCTTATATTATACAATTTAACTGAATATAATTTCATAAAACACTGTAATTGCTGTTCATTCACTTTCATTGACACTGTTTTCGTATACTTTTCTTATACTGCGTCCTGTTTATAAACTGAAAAGTCCATTTCCACTTCCAAATCCTGGTTTTCAGAATTTGGGGATGACAACCCTAATTTAGAACATAAAGTAAGTCTTTCTTTTTTTAGTTTTCTTTTGAATGTATCTAAGACATTGATGTCTGTATAATACCGTTTTAGTTATAGAAACTATGACCGGTAACTACGTACCTACCTTCTTCAATAGATAAAATAAATAATATTTTTTTAAATTTAGAATTTTGTCCTTTGTCAATTAAAGACAGCACTTATTTCTGCTCCTATACTTAAATGCCCAAATTTTGATATTCCTTTTTATTTACACACAGATGCATCTTCGTTTGCTATCGGTGCAGTTCTTACTCAAAAACACGAAGATAAAGGTCATCCTATTGCATACTGTAGTCGTACATTGAATTCTCAAGAAGTTAATTATTCCGCTACCGAAAGAGAATTATTAGCTGTGATTTATGCATTAGAACAATACAGAGCTTATGTAGAAGGTAGAAAATGTTTTATTGTTACTGATCATGCTTCATTACAGTGGTTTCATAAATTGAAAAACCCCACAGGACGTTTAAATAGATGGTCTTGCAGATTGAGTCAGTTTGATTTTGAAATTATTCATAGACAAGGTAAAGAACAAATTATTCCTGACGCATTGTCTAGAATTCAATTAGACTCCATTACCATTGATGTAGAATCTGTCACAGGTAATTGGTATATAGATATTTTTAAAAGTGTTTTAAACACTCCACATTGTTATCCTAATTATAAAATTGGCTAATTATAAAAATTAAAAATACTAAAACCAATTTTCGTTTGAGGATCGACGGCATTATCATTTAATAGCTTAAGACGGACGAGTTGTAACGCGCGAAACACTGCGTTCCGAACCACCACAGTAACACTACGCGCACCGCACGCGTGCTCGAAACCAGTTGTGATTAATACCTACATAATAAAAATTATTACAGGATGTACTGCGGATACAGGGCACACCGCATGGATTGCGCTCTTCACTCTCGAAACGTGAATGTCCGATTGCCTTAGGGGCATTACTGATTAGGCGTATTATTGCCGCGTAATAAGTTCGTTTTCACACGCTCGTAAAGGCATGTCATGTTGCTACATTCCACATTGTAAGCACCAAGACGAAATAAAACAGTAAACTCTTCAATCACCTTCTCTCGGTTCGTCGAAGGACAGGCAGGCATATAGTTGCCGAAAGACACCTGAGAACAAGTCTCAGGTGTCATTCAGCAACTATTTGCAACGCGCAGCGTTACATTATGTAGACGCGTGGAGTTCTCCTCTACTGTTCTTTGTACATCTGGGATCACTAGGACAGCGTGCTGTACGTGGCGTCGCGTCGCATCGCTTATCGTGGATGATGTACTTAGCTTTGAAAAGAATGTCTCCATGGAAAATAAACACCGACAATGCATTTCTCATTTAAATATGCCTAGACAATTTTTATGTGTATTTCCAAGGGCCAAATTTAATTGGATTAACTGATACTAGGCGATGATCACTTTGAAAGCTCTCTTTTAATTGACGTGTGATTCATGGTATTAAATCTTCTAACCAATACAGTTTTGCTAGCGACTTGGGACTTTTCGGGGAGTTATATGAATTTAATAGGCTGATAATGGCTGGTACACCCACCCTAACTTTCAGTGTTCAGGTTTCACGTCAAAGTTTTCAACTTCAACACGATCAAAACATCTACAATCTAGGTGCACGGTTAAAAAAGTGGTTTATCCTACAGTTTACATTAAAAATGAATCGGTCATTTCAAAAACCTGTTAAGTCAGTTTTTTTTTTAAAACATACTTTTTTTGCTGAAAATGTTTTCTTAAATATTTATATTATTCTGGGTGAAAACCATGTAAGTCAATACATTCCTTCCTCTTCAAATAATACCGTGTAAAAGACGTTCATTGCATAAACAACATTAGTCCTAGAACAAAAAAAAATATTCGCGCCTTCAACATACATATGTTTTCAGTATGATTCAGATAAAAAAGTTACTATCATAGCCAAGGAATATATTGATGGATTGATTAAAAATTCATTCATATTAATAAAAATAATTACAACTTTTGTTTCACATCCAAGCCATAATTAGTGTAAAATTAGACGATTTAAAGCAAGTTCAGGATAGCATTCTGGAAAAGCATATGCCATTTTATAATAGCATTTTTAGGTAGCTAACTGTAAATGTTGAAGATAATCCAGATGAGAATGATGGAGAATATGATTATGTACCTTAAAGATATTAAAACATGAAAAACTAATACATGTGAAATGTTAAGTTAATTTTTAAGTGTAATTTTCAATAATAAGCAATAAAAAATATGATATACTACGATTGTTTTGGTTAAATTATATATCACTTATCCTATTTCTTGCTAAAACAACATAAGACAAGAACAGTTTTTCAGGTATTTTTCATTATTATTATTAATAAACTGTGTAGGTTATTCGATATTTCAATGGTTAACAACTCAAATATTAAATAAAGCATAAAAAAAGTCTTTTAAAACTCGTTTTTTTGTGCATGAAACAGTTTTTATTGATTCCTGAAAAAATCTACATAATTGTGTGACTTATGAGATTTTTGAAATGACCGATTCAAATAATCAATTGTTAATGTATTACAAACATTGCAATTAAGTAAAATATAACTTTTAGAAATATTTTGACCTGCATTCACAGATTTTGGGATAAACGTAGTCAGCATGAAAATGGACAATTTACCTAACCTATTTCTCCGATAATGTCTAGTGCAACCGGTGAAGCTACTATTGGGTATTGGTCATGAATAAATTCTCTCAGGATTTTGGGAAAGCCATAATCGGCCTTTTAATTGCTGGTTTTTGTCATGGCAAGTCAAATGCTAGTGGTGGAATTTCATGAAGACAAGGATGCCTTCATGAAATGTGTATTTCCAACAAAATAGCGCTCTACCATACAACCATCATCCGCGTTCTAATTTGAAGTGGCATTTCGAGATACAGTAGACAGGAACAGGTCATATTCTGTAGCAACCTTATACTTTATTTATTTACAAACAGAAATACGACAGAAGGTCTTCAATATATTAAAAAGCACACAGCAAGTTTGAATAGGAAATAAATAAACAGTAGTATAGAAGACCTTATCAATAGGTCAGACTTAATAACAAATGAATCTTCTAATTTTGTAGTGGGTCCAACTGCACTGCAATCATACAAAAACATATCTAAAAAAATAAGGACAAAAATATATTCGGCATTTGGTTAATTTCACAAATATGGGGTAACCATATTGAAAGAGTGTATTATATCGACGGTGAAGTGTCAAAATATATCTAATAGCTAACAATTTGGGGATTTTCGTACATAAAAAATAGTAATTGCCCTAATTATGTAATTGCTATAAAAAAAGATTGATAGTATATAATATTCAATAGTATAGTATACTGTATATTAATTGAATTACTTAGTAGCATATACCGTTCTTATGTAATTGAATGCTATAAAACGAAAATCGCCTAAATGTTAGTTATTATATGTATATTGACGACACGGTTGGCGCAGTGGTTGAGAGATCGACTGTTGAGCTACGTGTCGCGGGTTCGATTCCCGCACGGAACAAATATTTGTATGATCTACAGATATTTGTTTCGGGGTCTGGGTCTTCGTGTATGTGAATACACACCGTGCCTCGGAAAGCACGTAAAGCCGTTGGTCTTGCGCCTGATCTCTCTCCGGTCGTGTCGGATTGCCGTCCCATCGGACTATGAGAGTGAAGGAATAGAGAGAGCACCTGTGTTTGCGCACACACTTGTGCTCTATAATATCTCCTGCGTAGTTGGCTAATCTCCGGTGAGATTGGCCGCCGTGACCGAAATCGGTCAGGAGGACATTATTATTAATGTATATTGACACTGATAGTGGTTGTGTACAATTTATTGTTGACCTGATATAATTGACCTTTTACGAATTGGAGCTAGTTTGACCATTGCACATAATAAGAATTAAACTAACTGCGCCTAAACGATTTGGATAAAAGTAATATAAATATGTAGTATTCAAACATTATTTATCATAATAAAATCATAATATTACGCAGAACACGCTTATAAGTAAACGTAGAAATATGCAGCCATCTTCATCGCTCCCGGACCCGCACTTACCAATCACAGAGAAGTGAACTCTAAATTCGCGAAACAGCCATCTAACGCATGTTCGCACTATCGTCAAAAGAAGCCCGATTACTTAACTGGAAGTTACGCACAATTGATTAAGAGCGGCGTAAAAGGGGTGAAGAATGAATCTCAAGTACATTTATCGGCTGCTACCCTCTCAGTATAAATTAGGGTAAACCTTTGCATCCGACAAAACGGCGATTATTTTATCGTAGAGTAGAGCACATACGAAAAGATTACTTGATATTAAATGTGCTTAACATACCAGCTTTGTAAATAGTATGATTCTATTTTTTTTAAAGACATCGTGTTTATTTTCAAATTCAAAGTTCTGTATCTAAACTGGACCTTTGCAGGCACTTTTAAAAAGTCGAGACTCTGTCCACGGTTCCAAAAGGGGTAGGTCCTATGAAGAAGAGACCGAAAAAAAACTCCACGGATGCTCCGTTAAAAACAAATTGGTTTACAATGAATAATTTATTATTTTTGTTTTGTTCGTTTTGTCTCATGATTCCAGCCATTACTAAACAAATAAATTTAAAGCATTCACCATTCAGCTAGGTACCTACTAAAAAGTCGATAGATTTGGTCCGCCCCGATTCGTTTATCTGTACGCGCATATTTAAGTAAAACACACGCAAGAACTACCCTTCCTCCTATCATTGAATACTCCACTTATCAAATAATGAACAACAATAAGTCCAGTTACTCGTAAATAGAGCTTTCATTTTTAAATTTTTGCAACTCAGAATTTTAGCTAGGCATCTATCTATGATGAAGAAAGTCATTTATTCGACACCTGTCAGCACATTAACGAATCGCACTTGGCACAGACATAGATTATAGTCCGTAATAGCAGATAGGCTACATTTTATCCCGGGAAAACGCGGGCGGAGCCGCGGGCAGAAGCTAGTATAAAATAAAAAGAATATCGTCTATTATAGTCGGGTTTTCTGACATTTTTGGTTCAAGTTTCATTTCGTGGTAACTTTGATGATTCGACACCCGGGAGTTTACGAAGGATGAATATACGTTGCGACCCCAACATTTCAAAGCTTTCAATATCATCTTGTTCCGGGAATTCCTGGGAAAATCGTAATTGTCGTTCCCGAGAAATTCATGCCGAGAATAATCGAGAAGTCGAGAAATCAATTCTCATCATCATGAGAATTGATAACCCACGTTTTTCCATAATTAAAGAACTACCAAATAATTCTTCAAATAGTACTAAACGTAACACCAGCCTTTGCACCAGAAATTGCTTATCTACTAATTAAAAGGATTTTCTTCATTTCGTTTGTTTCGCATTTGATTTATTAAATTAAATTATTAGTTTATTAACTATTAACTAATTCTATTGCTACGTGATATCTTCTAGTCCAAAATTCCGCAGTGCCTGAAGACAAAGGTCTTCAACCAGTGTGTGTTGCCAGTGATGACATATGGCACTGAGACGTGGTCGTTGGCTGTTGGCCTCTTAGAGAGGCTCAGAGTCACACAGCGGGCAACGGACAGAGCTATGCTCGGATTCTCTTTGCGCGATAAAATCCGGAACGAGGATATTTGCCAAAGAACCAAGGTCACCGACATAGCTCTCAGGAATTGCAAGCTGAAGTGGCAATGGGCAGGTCACATGGCTCGAAGAACGGAAAACCGATGGGGAAGAAAGGTTCTCGGATGGCGACCACGAACCGGAAGACGCAGCGTAGGAAGGCCTCCTACTAGGTGGACAATGACATTGTGAAAGTCGCGAGCAACCGATGGATGCAAGTGACGGAATGTCGTTCGATGTGGTGGTCTAAGAGGGAGGCCTTCATTCAGCAGTGGACGTCTTCTGGCTAATGATGATGATGATAATGAATTCTATCGCTCTCACTTCCATCATAATTTGGAAATACAATCAACCACTGAACTATTATATTAATATATCAACCACTGAACAGTTATACCGGAGTTACACTAGGGTGAGGGTTGGAATAACAATAGTGAGAACAATTTTATTATAGTAGCAATTATACTAGACATAAGTTATTTCGAGTTTTTTAGTAGTCATTTTGCTTATTCTTAATTTATCCTTTGTGTAATATTTTATCCGTTTATTTGTACCAGTGTTATTGTATAAAAGGTGAAAGATGTTATGATTATTCTCCTTTTTCATGAATTGATTAATTTAACCAGTGCGCCAAATGTGAACCAAAAATAACCGGAAATCAACAATTCATAATAACTCAGGATAAGCAGGAAATAAATTAAAAAATACATAAAAGTGCTACACCAATTAGCAACCGTGTTAACTTTGGGGGCAAGTCTATAACTATTTTTTCCAACAAAAAAGGATCATTGAAATCGGCTCATATTTGAAAGAGTATACGATGTACACACATTTAATAAATATTTACAAACTACCCTCGAATGGAGAACCTCCCCTTTTAAAGTCTGTTAAGAACTGGTTTTAACAAAACAAAAATCCTTCTCCTTTTTAAACTGGAATTTACAATTTGTGTAATTTGGAACAAATTTTGAATACAATGCACTACAGATAGCTCAATGAAAATAACAGAACGAATAGATAACGAAATAGACAAGTTTTAAAAATCTAAAAGAAAAAGTTAGGAGAATTGTATTCGTAAACGCTCTCAAAGATTAAAGAAAATTTCAGAATAACAACAACAACTTATTGGAATATGTTCTTTTATTTTCATCATTTTTTATTAATTGAGGAATGTGTTATCAGTGCGTTTATAATAATTGTACTATTCATAGTCCCAAAAAACCGTGCATTCGGTTCGAATGGGGAATCTTAATCTATAAACATGTTAGTGTAGATGTATTAAGATCACACAGTAGTGTAATAAGCATGGTACTTTGGTAACATCTATGGTAATAAAAGCTTATGCGTCGGTTTGATAAACTATGCATCTACTTCACAAAACAATACTCATCTATATACGTCAATGATTCATGTCATGAGGATCAAAAATATCACAAAGGGCAGAGTTTGGTTAAAAACATGAAAATTCGTAATTCGAAAAACACAAAACATCGCGGGACATACAGGGGGGTGATTCGAGTACCCCTAAGGGCCCTCTACCTCGCAACTCCCGCTTGACACTACTTTTTCGGACACCCTATATAAGTATTTAAAATAAAGTACTTCTCTTCATTCATAATAAAATTAATTGGAACGACTATCTCTAAAAAATATTAAAAATGCGGTACGTACGGTCATTCTTTTATTTACATGTCAAAAATACGGAAGGTATGTTTGGAAGTGAAATGGTTTCCATTAGCAGCAGAGCAGTGATAGCCTGGCAGTTGATCGCTTGCCTTTCATGTAAGATATCACAGGAGCAGGACTATTGCGGATTATTAATATCATGACCGATCATGACGTCATTAAAGCTAGAATGACACCGGCGATTCTCAGCAAATAAACTTATCTAGCCTGAAATTAGTCCTTAAAATAATTTGCTTATGGGCAAGATGCGGAGAACTTAACGTCGCGTGTCGTAGTCGTAATATTTAGACTTGGTAAATTAAATGGCTACTGCATGGTTACATCTTCATTACCATGCACATAGATTTAACCAGGTAGGCATAGATATATAGGTAGATAGGTAACCAAAGATTCCTTAATTAGAGTAATCATATGCTGTAGAAGTAAAACGTGTTTTCTAGATACTTGAGAAGAACCTGAATTCTCTGAAATAGAAATATAAGTGAACAGTCTTCTGCAATTCTGATATCATCACTACATATTACAAAACAAGAGAGAAAGCACTAAGCCCAGTAAACCCTGAGTCCCCCGCCGCGTCTGTCTGTCTGTTCGCGATAAACTCAAAAACTACTGAATGGATTTTCATGCAGTTTTCACAAATAGTGATTCATGAGGAAGGTTTAGGTGTATAGTTCGTTAAGGTTTTGTGTAAATTGGCTGAAACATGACGATGATAGTTGAAGATATCGGAAAAAATCAAGCCGACTGGGAGCTTTACTGGCGTGTGCCGAGTAAATGCTCGACGTATCAGGTTGATACAATACTACGACAGAAGGCGTATATGCTCTGCCGTGCGAAGCCCTTGTGAAGCCGGGGCAACTCGCTAGTGTAAAGATAAATTATTAAGTTATAAACAGTTTTAGGGCTGATTTTCCATTAACTGGATTATTTTCTCTGTTAAGTCCATACAAAAGCTGTCTCGATATCTTTTTTCTGGGATTGAAAAATTGGTACCTGTTACAAGTTTACTTGTCATTTCTATTGTCATCTTGTCAGTTCTCTGACATTACAGACCTTTCATTCTCATGAATAATCATGTTATGAAATAATGTTTTACTAGTACACCGAAACTTGAAACTTGCTCAAAGGATATAGCTATTTATTAATAAATAAACTATTTTAAGGGGCTCGTATCTACATAGCTACCGCGCAGATCGATCGATCACCAATAATATGATTGGACCACGAGTAAGTTACCGTCATAGGGCTGTTCCTGCGAACTTTTCAAATATATTATTATCTTGTAGATATTTTTTATTTTATACTATACACAAAAATAAAACCATATTCATGCTCAACATTCTAAAATCCTATGAATTAAAGTAAACTGTAATTATTTCGCGATAATAATGTGTTTCAGAACGTACGTAAACGATCTCGAACATTACATTTTCACATCTTGCTCACATTGGTTTAGAAGTGCTTCACTGTGATAGTAAGTTTTGTATGTAGGAATATATGACTCGAATGTAGTAATATAGTAATTTCGTAGGGACTTAAAAAAAGCGATTCCATTGTAATTTGTCTATCGTCATTTGTTTCAAATATCATTAGATATCATTGCTCACTGGCAATGCTATCACAGACTAGCTAGACAATAATGAAATATTCACGATAAATAAAAATCATGTTTTCATAATCACCCCAGTCTAGTCACGTACCGCTAGTTGTCATATTTCTTATTGGACGTTTCTTGTATTAAAGGGGCGATACGAGCTGTTTTGAAGGGTAACACCCCTAATGTTTAACAACTGTTGCTCCCGGTTAAAGGTCGTTGATTCTATTCTGATATACAAACAAGATGCTTGACTATTCATAAATATCATAATACGAATACATATCTGCCTTAAAAAAAATCTCATTCATTCTTATTATTTAATAAACTGATGTACTGAAAAGTTTAATTTAATGGATGTTCAACAAGGTTCTGAAGGCGGTTCGCAGGTTAAATATAAAGAATGGTTGATTGGTAAATTGAGGTAATATTATTTAAAATATGAACTCATTTGAATTGTTTTTGTTGGAAAAAATGTACAAGACTTATGTGTTGATCCCATTTAAATTTAATCAGAATCCAACTATGGGTCTCAGATACGATACGGAAATCAAATAAAATTAAATTTAAATCAATCAAATCATCATCATCAAATCAAACGACAACCAGTACACACATTGTGAGTAGGTTGAAATGGTACCGAAGATCAAAGAAAATAGCTGTTCAGGTGCCTATCAGTGGTCGAGTGATTATGGACTTCGATGATACTAAATAAAACTCTTCAATGACTAACAGCACGCATATCGTAATTTGGTCGTTGTATTGAAGATCAAGGGAAATAATTGGATATGATATGGTACCTGGAACCTGGAACTCTACCCTAGAACAGCACACATGTAGTTGAGTTAATTTACTAAAGATCAAAGGGCTGTAAAGTAGCTTCTTAAGTGCTCATTGTTTTTCAATAATTATATCGATTTTAATGTTTTTTTTTTTATTGTGCTCTTATGATGATGACTCTAAGATAGTATAGTTCCGGATCCAGTTTTATTTTATTTCACACATAAATAATCATGTAATCCGAAATTTTCAGCCACCCAGCATATCTCAATAATATGCAAGTCACGCGGGCAAGCAATCAAGTATTATAATATACTAGCGACCCGCCCCGGCTTTGCACGGGTTCAATTTAAAGTATAATAAAATGAGTGCGCTGCACCAAAAAATATTAAATGTTTTTATTGAGATTTTCATACAAAAAATTTCATCCAAATTTCTAACATTTCCGGTGGAATTTCCAAAAATGTTCTTTCATACGAACCTTATCCCGACAGTTACAAAACACAATAAAAAAACAGCCAAATCGGTTTAGCCGTTCTCAAGTGATGATGATACATGGCTATTGATATTTATTTATATAGATTACGGATATTCCTTTTTTATATAAAATACCTATGCGTATAATGTGTGAATAACGTAAAAATTCAATGAAACGACCGAAGATATCTTCTCATTATTATTTGTTAAAAAAGACGATTGCGAGACTAAATTAGGTTAGTTCAAAAACAACAAATTCAGCACCATCATAGATCTTTCTAAATGGAATATAAGAATGGCTTACGGAAAAAGTGGTAAACGAATAAATTCCGTGACTGATATTACGTGAATCAGTTAGGGTCCTCATATACGGTGGTGACGCGTGCATTAAATAATTAAAAAGCTGTAAGTTTTTTTGCCGTACTCATAAATCTCTTTCGAATAAAGGATCCAACGGTCTTACAAGATCTATTATCGAGAAAGTTATAGTTCGCTTTCAGAAAGTCTACAGGAGGGTAAAGGGTGAGACGCGCTGAGCGGCACGTGTTCGGCGCGTGGACTTATCATGAAATGAATCATCCGATTCGACCGACACCTGCTGGACTGCCGCTCCGTAATATCTTGTCTATTCTTTGTAATTTTCAACAGCTTTTATACACAAAGGAGAACACTTTATTAAATACATATGCGACGGCCTGTAGTGCTCTTTAACAAAATAAAAAAAGACGAAAGGAAAGTATCTATTTACTCGAACTGATTCAAGGTCTTTGAATAGCCTTGAGTTAATCCGGAATGTCAAATTATATTTTTCTTTTTAGCTTTTGCTAACAGAAACATGCGTTTAGTCATTAAAATTATACAAATTTTAAAATTTCTGAACACGAATACAAATTTAGGTCAATGTGTCATATACTAACCATGACAAAACTGGAAAAAATTTAACAGTGTAGATCCTTCCTTTCCACATATGCTATTAGAATTCCTTTTGTACCTATTATTTGCCCGATTCAAAAATCCGACTTCACCATCTATGATTAGAATTATTTAAAATAAATTAAAACTGAACAATCAACAAACTGAGATAAAAGCCATACAAATGAGAAAAACAAATATGGATTTTTAAAAAAGGATATAATTATGTATGTAGGGATTTATATAAATATGGACACCATAGGTACCAATATATTAGTAGACGGAACTACGATATTTCAGTATCTGCACGAAATTTCAAATAATACCGTCAGTTTATTGAATGTACAGAAACAACATCAATACGCGTAACAATTACCGTGGTTTAAAATGGGGTGCGCCCGTTGCTGTAGCCACAACTCGGTTCGTGTGCGGGCTACGGACGCGCCGTGTCAGGTATCCGCGTACGTAGCGACTACGTTTATATCGCTGCTTGTGTTACCAACTAATTTATACATACTGAAGGATCAGTGCAGATTCAGTTGAATAAAACATGAATCGCGCAAAATTATTATTTGGATTTAATCCGTTCAACTCGACAAATGAACACCAAGTGAGGTACTCAATTCCCAAAAGGATAGTTGCCTGAGAGAGTATGTAAGGTTCTCTATGAGAAACAACTCAACTAAATACTATGTAGGCTAACAATACCTGTTTATATATTACTTATAAATTAATAAAATGGTTAACATATTTAAATTAATTCGCAAGCAATCACGGAGAGCTAATTTAGAAAAGAAAAAAAAATAACAGTACTTAAATTAGCAGATTGTCATGAGATGCGATATTTTCCGCATCTTATCGCCTTTAGGCATCTCTTTAGGTGATATATACTTCCACAATGTTAGGCAAGTACATCAAAAGATAATAATACCCAATTCGCTTCCATGTCAAAAAACACTACGAAATCGACACGTGAACAAAGAAAAAATAACGCGATCATGGTGTCTCGCATGAAATAATTTATATACGGTTGGGCGTCCTAAATGTTGAAGTAAGAAGAAATAATAAAGAAAACAAAAAAAACTGTTTACTAAGACAGAGTGATAAATCTGATAATTTTTTTTTAGGAATAATGTTATCGAAAGTTGCATGTATTATTGTTATTTTTAACTTTCTTTTAACTTGCTTTTTTTGTGGGTTTTTTTTTTTTTGTTACAGATTATAGAAAAACAATATAAATATATATAATAAAATAGTAGAGTGGAGTCGTTAGAGCAGAGCTTTGCTCGTAGGGTGGATGTTGAGAGTAAGTGGCGAGTGGGCCAGTGACCCTCGGGGAGCAAGTGATCTGAGTTTAAAGTCCATCCAAAATCTTCACCCTTCAGCCACTCACGTCCCTGTTGCTCCCTTGTTGCGACCTGAGCAACTATTTTTGAGGGGCCCAGTTAGTGGTTTGGCAAGTCTTCGTCTGCTATTTTTACATGTAGTATATTACATTGTTTCGGCAGGCGCCATAGATTCCATAGTTCCATAGTTAACCCAGTCCACTAACATCCCATCACAATAGCCCAAGTAGTTTTTCTCCATTTGTTCTGTAATAGTCCTACAAATCCAGGGATTGTCCTTGGGTGCATTTCTGTAGTGCATACAGGGATAATCGCTGGGTATGTCACCATAACATTTCTTTTCTTTCTTTTTTTTTCTATTAAAGCTGTCTTAAAGGGTCTCTATGTGTTGGCTACGGCCCCACGCACGGCTTCCAAACGTCCGGGACTCTATGATCCCGTGCAAGGAGAAGACATAAAAACATAACATTAGACTAAAGAAAATATTTTGCACTAAATTTTTGCCTATTTTGAAGGGTTGCCATTCATTAATTAGTCATTAAAAGGTTAAAAAGGAAGAACTTGAAAAATAAATATGAACTAAAAAATATATATTTTTTAACTAAAAATATATAATTTTTTTTTCAACCTTTGCTGTTCCTCAGCTTGACAAGGAGATCCTTCAAAAAATTAAAAACGAGTTTAATTTTTACCACACTTATCACTCTACCCTCGTACTCAAATTAGTGCACTTGCTTGTTGTTAATTAATGTAAAAATAGTAGAGACCTATGTATGGCATCTCTTTTCCATAAATGACAAGTGTGACTGTTGTGAGTTCTAACAGCTCTAAATATTTTCTGTTAATCATAGTAAGAAAGATAAGATATACAGTTTCTTAAATACGACTTTTGCTTTTATGGTTTGCTTTTATAAGTACGGTTACTTTATAAGAATTCGTGAAATCTTATGCCATGAAGAAACGGCTGACAGTGTGATTATAATTTTAACAAAAGCTGAGCATATTTTTCAACAGAATCAATGTAATATTATTGCATTATTATAATTTTTTAACACGATTGTGAATAAGGGTGTTATTTGGTGTTACCCAATGCGTAAAGATTTCTGAGAGCCCGTTATTGTATACGCGTAAGCGACCGTTTGATGATGCGCATTTATTTCATCGGCAACCTTGCGTTCACTATCTTCTTCTTCTTTAATTTAAGAGCGTAGCTCTTGTCGGTGGAGCAATCGCTGTCTATTTTCTGCTAAGTAAATGAAAGAATGTATGGGTAGAGGTCGACTCTACCCATACATTCTTCTTTTACTTGTGTGCAAAGCTTCGTCTATGTCTTTTCCGTCCTCTCTATCCTTCAATTTTCCCTTCTAAAATTGTCTTGAAGAAGTGATCGTGTCGTATCAAGTGGCCAATCATTTTTCTCTCCTGTTATCTATAGTTCTCAACAACTGTCTTTCTTCATTAACCATTAGTAGTACTTCCTCATTAGTTTTCTTTTCTGTCCAACTGATCTTTTTCATTCTTCTCCAGCACAACATTTCAAAAGCCTCTAGCCTTTCTCTGTCCCTTTGGTTAATCGTAGACGTTTCACAGCCATATATAGGTCATAGGTCTTAATAAGTTGTTTCCTTATTATCTATGCTATCTAAAACGGTGGTAGTCACTTTCTCTCTCGACCTCGGAACCGGAAGAAATTTTTTGGTAAATCCACCGAAAAATTCAGAAATTTGGATGGTATTTTTGTATGAAAATCTCAATGAAACTTATTTTTTTTTTTGCTTTGTGCACTCCTCTGTGCAGGCACGCTCGAAAAATTATCCCCAACGGTTATCGGTTCTACAGCTTATGTAAACAGCCCACTGCCACTTTAGTCCACTAATCATATGGGCTATGTCCATTACACTGTCGCATAATCTCGATCCGGATTTTATCCTTCAGAGTGACTCCAAGCATAGTTCGCTGAGCGACTTTGAATTGGTGAACTAGTCGCACCGTGAGTGTCCACATTTCAGCACCGTAGGTTATAACGAGCGCAGTTGGTCACTTACGCTTCATCAAAAGTGGTACCTCGGGGTTTGCGAACAATGGAATGGAGCATTCTATAAGTTAAACTTTCGGACTGCATTAGAAACTTGATTACTCCGTTCCAAAACACAAATTATTGATGTGGGCCATTCAGCTGCCAAGTTAAAATTGAAATGGAACTGGGCTGGCGACGTCTGACGCATGTCGGAGGAGCTATAGGCTAGAACAACCACACAGTGGGTCCCAAAAGGCAGGAGAAGAAAGCATAGCAGACCCAAAAGGAGGTGGCTTGATGAGCTTAGACTCCTATGGAAAGCCCAATGGACCGGGATATAAAGAAAGAGGGGAGGGATTCCTTTGCTCTTCAGTGGGAGATAACAGGCTCATTATAATAACAAGCGCAATTTTAATTTTCTTCATTTATAAATTGAACCAGTGCGAGACCAGGCTGGGTTGCTAGTAAAATATAAAATTGTATTTTAATTTAACTGTAAAAATAATCAAAATAATAATTCAGAGCACTCTGACAGTATCTTAGTGGCTCACTCTGAAAGCGATCCACACACATTATTTTAATTAGTAATAATGCAAGTCGCCTTGTACACAAGGGAAAGTTTAAGTAAATACAAATACATACCAAACAATACCAAAATATAATAGTGTAAGTGGTATTTGTTCTATTTACATAAATATAATACACGATACTCCAAAAGTTTCTACATGCTTAATACATCTAGTAAAGTAACTCATACCTATATTGAGACATACTGTGTATAACGGATGCTGTGACGTCTGTTTCTAGCGTGACAAGCCTGTAAAATGAGATTAAAAAACTAGGTTATCGAGAAAGCTATTTAAGAGAATTAACGCCTTATTGGATTTGATGACGTGTAATAAAAATTACCAATAAATAAAATAATATATGATTTATTTACACCCACTTCTTGTGTGACCACAGAGAAATATGGGAGAGTCCCTTGCTGTTTCTCTGGATATTTCAAAAGCCTTCGATAGTCTTGCACGACAGTCTCATTGGGAAGTTTTCTGCATTCGCCTTACCCACTGGATTAATTGATGAGTATGAGGACTTCCAAGAAACTGATCGATTTGTGTGTTCATTTGATGGCTCCTCGTTCGGTCAATCAGTTTTCCGAAATGGCGTCCAACATATTTCTTACTGCATTAGAGTTGAAATCCATTATCTTGGGGAGACCTTGGTCGTACGCTTGAACTTATCCTTGAAGGCAATCACAGATTGGGCTGTTGCCAAATTGGTCAAGTTCAATGCCAAAAAGGCTCAGGCTTGTTTATTCTTTTTTAAACAAATCAATTCATTCTTACTTCAACTTTCTCGCGATTTTCTTTATTCGTCCTAACAAGACGTAGGGTGAATCATAGGAAACGGAGTGTAAATGCAGAAATACGTGGCATTTGGAACATCTATTCAGAATTTAGATATTTTCATGATGCATAAAGCTTAATTGCCTGCCCGTAAGCGGTAACGGTAGGCGACAGTAGTTCTTGTAATTTCTTATCCAAGAACAAGTGCGGTAGGGTAAGGCTCGGCAAATTAGTTCCAACTTGAAGCTATTGAACAGCTGGATAATCACGATTGACGCCCCAGTGTTCAGTCCAACCAATCAGTTATCTTTACGCTTGTGTTGATTCAACTCTCGACCGGAGGGGTTTTAAAGGATACTGCGCAATGTGTACATTTATTAACTGTAAAAATTGAGTCGTTACCGATTAGAAGCATGTTTCGTAATCACCTGCAGAACCGCCATCGCTTTGATAATGTTTTTTTTTTTTTTTGGCCAGCTTATTATGCCCCTTTAGTGATCAATCTCCACACTAGGCTAGTTTGAAAACTCATTTAATCAAATCCATCGTAACCGTATAACGCTGGTTCGAATACGTAAGATCAAAGATTACTTTTATGAAGAAAGCCTTATCTGGTGCGGGAGTTTGAAGGATATTATTTTGGAATTAAATGAAATTGTTTGTTTTGATAAGTAATTTTCATAGACAGTTAAAAATGTTCAATCTGAATCTGATTCTCAATTCTTATTGCAACATGTGGTATACATATGAAGATCATAAATATAAAATTAGTTCCCTCACAGGGACTGGGGAAAATGGGATTCTTAATGACTTAAAAAGAAAAACACTTCGCAACTCAGAAATTCTCAAAAACGTCTAAAATCAACAATATCTTTTAGTTCACTTCTAAATTGGCTCTAAATTACAAAAACGACGCTTTTGATTAATAATTCGATTTTTTTCTAACAACATGCCTTTTATTACCTCTACCTAAGTATGTCGGAGCCGAAGTGTCTCTCGCGTCGGTCGTAGACCTTAGAGTTGTCTCCACATACAGGATGACTAGTAATTGGATCAATTCCTTGAAAGGGGTTATGTCAGAGCCAATTTACGACAAATTTGACCGGGGCTTATGACCTTTTAATTCTTAAGGTTTGGCATATTTGGTTATGATTTTAGTACATAGTTGTTTTCACTTGTTTCTCAGCTTTTAAAAAAGTTTTACTTACTCCCAAGTTGAAAATTACAAAACTAATATCGTCTACGGAGTCCAAGGAGATGGCCTAAAAAAACCAGGCTTGGTGAAATATCATTTATTATCATGTAGGTATAGATTCAAAACTTAACTGATAGACGCTTTTATGATGTCTTTTTTCATGATTTTGATGTTTAAGTGTTCAAACATTTTTCAGCTTTTAGAAGTGTCAATTCAGTGATCCGAGGTGGCAAAATTTTTGACAATTAGCAGTTTTCAGTCGTAACACGGAAAATTTCAAATCTCTATATATCTGCATATTCACTCATAACCGACCCCTGGTCTATGGGGTCAAAATTGTTGCAAATTGGCTCTAGTTTAACCCCTTGCAAGGAATAAGTCGAATTACCATTCAGCCTGTATATGTATATATCGTATTATTTAAACTGGTATCGTCAAATTAAACTGAAAATATTGTCTATGTAGAAGCGCGAAAAGGCGGGGTGGGTTGGGGTGCACATGCAATGTAGGGGCGAGGGGTGTGGCCGGCGTGCCATTGGCAGGCCTGGTGCATTCCGTAGTAATAAGAAATATACCTACAGCTAATTTTTTTGACTTCCAAAGTAGGTATAATCGAAAGACGCATTTTATTAATTGGCATTCAATTAATGTAAACTTAGTGCACTAGCTACTATTTTTTGTATAATTAATAAAGTATTTAAATATTAGTATAATATAGTTGAAATACAAATTTGCAATCCAAACTATGAGTAGGTAAGTAGAGTGAATACACTAATGGTCGGATCTTTAAGACCTTTTGTGTTATAGATCTTATGTATGATAGGAAAGGTACAGTTTTGGATAACCTTATCATATGTCTTCCAGAAAAGAAAGTAGTGTAGAGGTTTTATACAATTGGTCAAACTTATTCATAAAGGCTGGCGGGGTAAAATGATGTGTGAATGGATTTGAAAGATTGCCATTACGTTTAAATGATTATGCGTACATTGGGTAATGTTGTAGCTTCCACCGAGTCCCGTCACCTCCCGTTACGACTTGGGCGGAACTACCCATAATATATAACCTATACTGTATATGATAATATACCCATAATGAGATTGCTTTATTTACTCGACGCAAAAACACGTGGATATGTGTATGTAGGCACTCAGGCCTGCGCCAATACGTTACGCCTCAGGTTCAGTCATACCGTGAACTTTGAGAGACAGTCAAGATTTGCTTTTTCTGATGATCTCGCCTCAAAAAGAAAAGTATCATAAAGCAATAAATTTTTCACTCGTCTCTTTGTTTGTAATTTTGTACAGTGAGTGACTCCTGAAGCATGCGTACACGTACTCTTAACTATCAGCATATATATTTTATATATATAACTGACGTCTATACTGGTGTGATTTTTATTGTTAGTTGCTTCAGTTATAATTTCTTTTCACTCGAAACTAAATGAAATCGTCGGATGATGCCGTGGTAATTATTCCATACACGGTGCCAGATTTAACTTTCGACAGGCAAGGATCGGATAAGTAAATTTCTATAAATTCACGTTGATTCAACATATGTAGTAACTATAAATAGTTCACGAGAAAAAAAATTACACGTGTGTAGTCCGCTTGAGACGACTGAGACGTGTTCGACGGCTATTTACCGATCACTATGATAATTAAGCAGACAAATAGTCATTCAATGACCGGTAAATAGCTATTGAATTTTCTATTACATAATTATTTAATATTCTATAATTACGAATAAAGTATTTTTAGAATTTCTTTCTGTTTTGTTAACCACGTCACACAGAAACGGCCTCGACCAACACCTTACGAGGCTCTCGTTGGGGGACTAGATTAAGGGCTTAGTTACTAATTTAGAAAAATGTGTAAAATATGTAGAGGTAATAATAATATTTATTCTAAATCTAAATTAATATGCTAAAAATACAATATAAATCGTAGTAATGATAGGTGCCTGTACTAGTATAAACCTGGCCACAACTGCTATTAGTCTAATTTTGGATCTCCACCGGTATAGTAGAGATACTGGGATTTGGCTTGACCCCTCTGTTACAAGCAATGCCGAGCAGAGCAGAGGTCACGTTTATTGGTCACGTAAAATAAGCCGCGAAAAATATGTGGTCGAAGATGTAGCACGCTTGCCTAGAAGTAACCTATTCACTCTTGACTAAGACTCCCAGGTTGTAACTATCAGAAAACACAGACTCTAGCAGGGAATTCCGCTCCTTCCACGTATTATCTAAGATTTGTGTGCAATGAAAACTGTTATCTACCTTTAATATCGCCATAATTCAGAATAAAACTCCACTGCCAAAACACAAGGGTGTCCTTTGAAAGTCTCCAGAGCCGACAAAATGGTTTCATTTAATTTTTTAATGTGTTGGTTAGACACTTGGTCGTGCCTGAGCCATTACAAAATGTGTACCACCATAAACTGTTTTTAATAATTAGAAGCCAAATATTGGTAAGATACAAAATAGTTACATATATGTGAAAATATGGGGACAGATTTTCGAATAGTGATAAATCAATGAAAATCGCGTAGGTATTTAAAGACATGAAAACTACGATGTAGCAGCTTAACTTTCAGACAAGACTTAATCAGACTTTTATGCGAAAAAATACAAGATTCATAATATTTTAAATCTACGGGTTTACCCAAATCATATTATATCATCGGTATCGCTAAAAGCTTAACAGTGCAACGTAATATACGTAAAAATAAAAGCTAGAGCCGAGTTTTATATAAGTAATATTACATAGAATTATTGCAATTTATTCAAATTGTGAACCTGGATGAGGATATGTCTAGGGCTTCCAATACCGGGATGAACTACGAAAAAATACCCTCTCGGTATCTCGGCATTGGTTATTATATTTTATTTTCAGTAGAAACTACACAGTGATACAATCTCGTTCTATTGCACATTATATTTGTTACCAATCCTTTTATCTGCATAAGTTTTAAACACTGCGTGCATTTCTTACATTACATAAACTATTTTGAGACTACATTTTCCTGAGATTCCTAAGTTGAGACCTAGGGGTGGGCAGGTCGGGGGAAAGGCGGGGTGAGATGCTCCACATGTAAGCAAGTTAGTAGTGAAAAAGTGATTGGAGAAGAACCACAAGTTTTTACTAAACCAAAGTGAAAGTATTTTTTAAGTGACACAAGTTTATAATTATTTATTAAGCATTTCACCAACGAGCGTAGACGCAGAGAGAGCATTTTATTCGGTGTCATATTTGTGCAACCGATTAAGAAGCCTGCTTTCGAATAAAAGTTTAGATGCTATTTCTTTCTTACGAAACTCCTTTTTTGAAAGAAAGAGTCATAATGCAGAAGAAAGAAAATGAATTTGTGACTGATTTTGACTGGTTAAATCTGAGACTTTTCATATGGAAAAACCCATTAACACTTTACCCGACTGAGGGAATACAACCTCAGTTCCTCCGCGCTCAGCGATTGCGCTTGCGACCACTAGTCTAATAAGACAGAATTATATTAATGTTGGTTGTAAAGAGATTTTGTTTAAAAATTCAAGCTATTATATTAAAAGTGTTTTTCTATACATATAATAAAATTATAACAGGCCGATGTCTTTACATTACAGGTATTGGAGAAAAATTAATATGGGGGGTCTTTATTAGAGCAACAGAAGCCAAAATAACCGCTTTTAGAGTTTTTCTGTATGTTAGTTTGCATCACGCAAAAACGACTGCATGGAATTGAATGCAGTTTTCAGCGATGTATAGCTAGAGGTCTAACTTAAAATATAGACTCCATTTTACCGCAGTTAAATATCAGATTCTAAATTCCACGCGTACGAAGTCGCAGGAAGCTAGTATATTATAAAAACGGTGTGTTTTTTACTTAAATTTATTAGGAATTAAAAAAAAACAATTCCTTAATCAAAAATTAGACGTTAATATCTATTGTTATTGGAATTTTTCAATGCGGTATTAATGCCCGTATGAAAAAATCCGGTATTTGGAACCCCTAGATGTGTCCTCCTATAAAGAGTACACCAGGTACCTTGACATAGGTAATAGGTACGCTTATTATGTCTACTCCCGAATTTCTACCATGCGTGTCTGATGTTTATACCTCGATTCAGTATTTTAATTATACTTGCGTCTCTCGATGTTTAACCAAACAATTTAACTAAAAAGTAAGTGTAGGTACTTTAAGTATAACTTTTATTAGTTCGAGGTTTGATTTAGTGTTCTCATTAAGTAATCTCTAATCGGATGGATAATCTCTTACACTCTATACGAAAGTAAATTATAAATTTAATAGTATTAAGTATTTACCTTCAGATTACAGCAATAAAATGGTACCTAGTCAAACTAAATAGAATAACAATAAATATGTAATAGTATGAAATCTGATTCGTTGTAAAACAAATTATAAAGATTCATAGCACCCTATCCTGGGGCTTTTTGGGTTCGAAGGGTAGACCTCCGCGTTACCCTACATATTATAATGAGCGAATCGACCATTTTAAACATTTTTCATGCAGCACCCGTACACCAGAGCCATCTGGCAAGATTAATAGATTTTAAAGTAGGTACATACTATTTATTAACTTAATGACTAATTCAAAAAAAATACTAAACTAGAATAAACTGTTAGATATCTATGTTGTGAGTGCGAAGCAAACCATATCAAATGTGATTCTATATATCGACTGTGAACTGGCAACTGGTACTATCTTATTTTTGGCGACATTACAGGATTAATAAGAAACTATGTATATATAGTCGATGATCGATGTTATCGATGATAGATGTTAGTATAAATTGAATGAATTCGATTCTGGCGTCTAATTTTGATTGAAGTAAGATATGCTTTTTGATGCGCTTCCGGGTATGAAATAATTTAGAATGGTATAACCAATTAAAATCCTCATAAAATCGAGATAGGACATGTTGCCAGTTCATAGTCGATATGATACATGTATAAATGTGATAATACAGGCTGGTCCCTTTTTATACTTATTCAAAATGTATATTTTTAAGTATATATATTATCTATCAATCTATACATATAATATATACCTATATTAATACGTGAAGCAAAAACATTGTCCCCTTTTTAAGAGCCTTTATGCCGTACGGTTCGTTATTGGCATTTTTCATCTCGACATTACTTCGTTATATTGTATAGATCATATATCAAAGTTGCTGTCCATTTAATAGGAAATTTTGTAAAGAACAAATCTAATACAAAACATTTTTTTTATCTATACATATAAATAAAATCGGAGTGTCTGTTTGTAATATTGAAATAACCGTTTTTTACTACATGCATATGAATATATATACGGTACATACACCAAAATAATATTTTTTACAATTTTTGTCTGTCTGTCTATTTGTATAGGCTAATCTCTGAAATGGCTGGACCGATTTTGACGGGACTTTTATTGGCAGGTAGCTGATGTAATAAGGAGTAACTTAGGTTACTTTTATTTTAGAAAAATTCTTTTATTTTAGAAAAAAAATAGGGTTAAGTGCATTTGGTATCACAAAAAAATACATTGTTAAGTTCCGACATCCACGCGAACGAAGTCGCGGGCACAGCTTGTAATTATATATACTAGGGCTATTGTTTGACACCATGTTTCGTAAAATTTACGAAACATGACTACTTTATCCTTCGATACCTGGCAAAGTATATGAAATAAAAGCAAAAAATAACGGTTTTTAGAATACATATATACTCTTGTAGAAATCTAGTAGATAACATTTTAAATAATTATTATTATTCTAAAGTAAATTACGAAACAGCATAGCGTAAATAATATATTTTTAGGCATTTTCAAAGCTAATTTTGACAAACTTAATTATGGCTAAATTAAATATTATATTTTTTTACATTACTAGAATATGTCCTTAACAATATGGCAAAAAAAAATATATTCAAAAATGTAATAAACTATTTTTAAAAGTACCATATAAACTGACCCGCAACTCGGCGCGAGATCAGTGCCAGCCGAGGCTTTCTAAGGTAAGGAAGTGTCGCTCTGCGCTCCGTTTTTTTCGAAAAAAATATTAAGATTCTGAATCAATAAATTGGAATAAATCTAGTCCAAACATATTGATACTTTGGGTAGAGAAGTAAACAGTTGTATTATTTATGACGACTTTTTATGAAAATTTGTACAATAATTGTTCATAGTCCTCTTATACTTTTTGGTGAGGAGCCATGATGGTGGAGCCGATGGCATCGAAGAGCTGATGATGGATCCTGAAGGTTACAGGAACTCGGTAACTGTTTATAGTAGAAACATCGTGTTTGGGCTTATTTCATTTGTCTCGATAGGTACTTTTATCCTAACTAATGCTGATGACCTGAAGATGATGATGATGATGATGGTGATGGGAGGTGTTTACAGGAACTCGGTTACTATTCATAATAGAACCACCGTGTATAAGCTTGTTTCATTTGTCTGGATAGTTACTCTTATCCTAACTGTTGCCGATGACCTGATGATGATGGGAGGTGATTATAGGACCTCGGTTATTGTTTACAGTAGAACCACGGTTTTTAGGTTTGTTTGATTTAGTATAGTGCCGATAACCTGATGATGAGGTTGTGAGGTGCTTTTAGAAACTATATCAACCGTGTTTGAGTTTAGGAATTTGTATTAATTTAATCAGGTCTGGGAAACAAAGAGCTTTTTGTTTATTCGGGAAAATAAATAAAATCATAAGTAATGTACACAATATGTATCTTGATTATTGATATAATAATTCGCCACCGGAAATATAAATTACTGTAAGGGACAAAATGCAAGTTTTAGGAAATCGCAAAAAAACTTTATTTTTTTTTTAATATTACCTTATATTTCTTTCAACTTTAATGGTATCATAATAGTAAATATACCATTATTCTAATATTTTTGCGCTCTATTTTTCCTGACAAACAGGATTTCGATAACTCTTTTAGTTTCAGATAAACCCATTACTGTAAGGGAAAAATTATTTTCATCAGTGATTAAGGCAATTTATTATCAGAAAAATCATTAAGTCATGTTTAAATTTAATGTAAAGGCTTTTAAGTTTTGTAATTATTTAGGGTATAATACCTTTGTATAACTTTTTTATTTCGGTTTGAGAGTTACGCTAAACGTATGTAATATACAAATTTGATGCTTGCTGTTTGGACTTAAGGTTGAATTTGTTGTATCTCTGCATGAGTATTTATTATCATGCCATGCAATTCTTATTTTTTTTTTTTAATATCTCTTAAATTTAAATATACCAATCGATAGAGTTTTAGATTTTCTGAGTAAAACTGTATATTTAACTAATTTTCGACAATTTGTCCCTTAAATTAATTCATATTTCCGGTGACGATTTACCTACCGATTATCGTATTATGAAAATATATCGTAATATCTAGGTACTAATAATTATTAGCTCATGTGAATAAACAAATACTAAAAACTTCAATACAAAATAAATTATAATAAATAAAAAAATATCAAGAAGGCAAAAAGGATCAACATCGCCAGCGCGCGCTTTAAGCATTGCCTCACAGTCCGCACGCACACGCACAAGCGGGTGAGCGGTCGCGCGCTGTAAATACCTAATTTAAATACTTTTTATCCCGGAAAAATGTACGGGTTCGTAAACAACGCGGGCGAAGCCGCAGGCGGAAGCTAGTATCAAATTATTTATTTTACGAATATGGGTAATACATAATAAAGATGTTAATATAAAAATCCCAAAATATATTCAGCCGTTAGGCTTGCAAAATGTCAAGTGATAGATAGGTATTACCGTGGACAATGTAAAAATGAAACCAGTTACCATTTGCTGCCAACTACATAGCATTTAGTTAAATGTTGGTAAATACGATAATTAAGTAGGTAGTTGATTATCTTGGAATTCATTGAAGTGCTCAGCAGCCTGAGGCTCAAGCAGCTGGTGTAGTTCCGACACAATGGGGACGTCGGGAGTATTTTGTAATGTGTATTTTAGACACAAGGGGCTGTCTCCCCAGATCGCCGGGTGCACAGCTGCCATTGACGATAGAAGAACGTTAGGTGGGGCGGCTCCCACAGACGGCCATGATTTTGATGATAGTCTGATCAACGAAAGCTGTCCAAGAAAAAAGACGGCAATTTATAAAAATCAAGAGCTGTTAACCCTGGCTTATACACTGCTTAAACGGAGTTGATACTATTAATTATTCACGATACATTATGCGATACTTACATCAGTATTTCATATTTATACATATAATAATAAATATTATGTCATTCATACTTTTAATGAGTTACGCGTTAGAGAAGGCAAAATCTTTTCGCGAACATATATATATATATATATATGTTCGCTATACTAATATATTAACATAGTTTTTAAGTAATACTAATAAATTATGGGTAATTATGACTGATTGAAAGATGAATAAATAAATAATTATATAGCTCAATTGTTGATATTCATATTTCCGTGATAATCTTTGACGAACTTGATAGGTGGTTTGAAAATGGTTAATGCACCGTCTACAAATTCTGATTTTCTGATTTATGATGCACCTGATTGCAATGTCATAATGGGTTCAACTTCAACCCTCGGTTCAACCCAATCGTTTAGTCGATGTGACGCTCACGCATAGTGTTTTAGTTGCCGCCAAAGTGTAACAAAATAATCCCGTTTGTAGAGCTTGCCCAAAATATTTTTTCACTATCAGTCGTCCGCAGCGATCGTTACCGATTAAAACTGTAACCGACACAACAGTTAAGTCGGAATTAAAAGAAAACAGGAATAATGCGCACACGACAGCATCTCAATTCAGTTAAAGACTTAAACAAAAATACATCTCTATTGCAGACATATTTATAGAGCATTAGTCCCGGGATATCCAGAAAATTAGGATTCCTGTTTAGGATATGGTATGATGTTGAATATTGCGTACGATTCCTAATTTTTATCACCGTTACCGTGCACCGTTTAACTGAACGAACACAAAATTGATCTAATACTAAAAACACCTACCATCTCTTGTTTTAACTTCTCAGAAGAAACTGCTGTATCCCGTCGGTAAGACAATGCAGTGCCAGCGAATGGGTAATATAACACGTTTAGTTCAGGTTCACGCACCAGTAACAGTGCGATAGGTATCATAGAGCAACATCCACCTGCTTGTCGTGACCAGTATCACACTGGTCACAGGAATTCACCGTTCAGTTAACATGTAAACGTTAACCAATGCTCAAGAGATTGGATCAAAGCTACAGAATGCTGATGGTCCTGCTGTGTGCCCCTAAACTGTGTGGAAAAGACTATGGTCTATGTGTACGATGTTCAATTAGATGCCCATCAAACTGGTGGCACCAATTCATCACGGGACGCAAACTCGTCGAGTTCAATGCCACAATTTCCACGTGTATTATGGCAAAAACGATCGGACAAAATTTAGTTCTGGTATAAATCTTATACTTGTTGGTTGCATGGGATATACTCTAAAAGAGTTTTATCAGTACAACCGGGAGAGACATGCTCGAATTCCACTTGGATTACTGCCTCTAGGGAATATAAATAACCGTTATTGATTTAATAGCCGAGGAGGAAACTCGTATCAATTATTACATGAAAGTTAATTTTTTTTCGTAACATATATTTTTCATATATGTACCTACTTACTGAATTTTTTGTTATATATACATTTGTATATTCATCAATAGTTTAATATTCACATACAATCTATTGGTTCATTCCATAGAAAAAATAAATATTAATAAGGTATTTGTTTGATTCATCCGATTAACATGAAAAAAATCAATTGTATGTGTTCAATTATTATATATAAGATATTATGGATGTGTGTAACTTCCGATATTTACGTTAATTGCATCTATTGAGATAACTACCTATTGAAATGAATGATAATATATTTGTTAGTCTGTTGCAATACAATAAATAATTCAATCCATTATTGTTCCGCTGCTGGGTACATACAGGCTTTTTCTCAGATATAATACGATATGTAGGTACTTATAAGATTTTAAGCGAACCAAAAAGAAATAGGCAACAATATGAAAATTAAATAGAAAATGCAGTCGGAAACTTCAGGTGTTCAACGCTTCGATTAAATGTTATATCTACACGTAGCTCATGCCTGCGAATGCATGTTCTGGAGCAATCAACTAAAATAGGGCGTGTAAGTTTTTAATTATTGTACAGAGTACAAATGTTAATTTGTTTATTTAACTTATAATATCCTTAACGTAATCGAAAGTAAAGGAAATACCGTCAAGTCGGTAGGTATCTATCTGCTAGCCGTTAAGAGGTTGGAAGATTTGTTCTATTAGTACAATTCATTAGTTTTCAAACATATCAAGGGCTGATTTTTAATCGTCACATAACTGAGCGATAAATTTGGTGACTTGACGGCTACCTACCTACCAACCTTTTTTAACTTTTGACTGCATGCTTAATCCATCGGTCCTCACATTTACCACAAGAAATCCAAGCAGAGTGGGTTTACCAAGGAAATCTGCTGGAGACAAATTATTTCATAGTTCTCAAGATGGGTCAATACCATACCCGATGAGCAGCTGGTAGAGCCGCACGGATTTTACCATGCATTAATGGCTGCTTATGTAGCATATGCTGCGGTGTTTTATACCAGACTTATTGATGCACACACAAATATTCACATTAAGTAGGTAGGCTTGGCAGCCATTATAGCCACTGGACAATTTTCTTAGAAACAGCTTCTAATAATAGGTAATGAACATGATTTTCCAAAAAATCAAAGCTTTAATGCCGAAAATAGGTATTAATTAACGAAAAGAGAACCTCTTTGTCCATACAACTTGTCGTTTATTAGTTGTATGGACACAGTATAGTATGACAATAATTACAAAAAAAAAACATTATTTCTTCCGTTATCCAGGTAGGTATCTACCTACCTAAGTACTTTTGCCTAGGGATTTCATAGATCTCGTTTATCGTAGGTAGGTACAGGTATCTGTCTGTCTGTCAAAATAGAGCAAAGGTTCCATCTAATCCTACAAATCAATTAAGTACTTATCTACTAAGTTAGGTTACATAACCGAAATAAACTGAATCATTTATTAAATTTTATGTTTGAGTACGTTTGGCAGCCCTAGCTGTAACTCACTACGTCTGTAAGTAAAATAATGATTCATACAATGACGTAGGTACTATGTAGGTAGGTATAGCGTCGGTTTAGTGCAAGCGTTCTGGATTGAGAGCTCGTTGTGTTGTGTTTAGTGGGCTCGTTCTCGCCGCTCGAACGCACGCATCGAGTATGCGACGTCCCTCCTTAAAATTTGCCGGTCGATACGTAGTAAATATTTCATACTTTCATTTAGTAAATAGGTTATTTTTTTACGTTTGGAATAAGTAAATATCGTTACGTCGTTTATAATTTTTGGCTTTCGTTATTTATATACGCTGCTGAATATTCGTGGGTTTGACTATTCGCGTAGTGGAAGCTCGGGAATCGGTTGGAACGGGGACATATGTTTGAATCTTGGTACCTACCTAACCCTCGTTTAAGGGCAGGATTGAGCTATTTGAAGGGCGTTTTCTCCTTGGAGCTTACGTCGTGTCTCGTCTACTTGTAATTTTAAGGTGAAGCGGGACACGAGGCGGGCGACGCCTGTACCAGACGAAGTAGGCGGTGTCGGGCGACCGCCCTCCGCGGGCCCCGGCCAAGCGCTGTGGAAAACGCATGGGCGCGGGGCGCCGTCACACGGACCCAGTAACAAATATACTTCACGAACCTGTTATCGCTCTTAGTGATTGACCATCAGTTTCATTTTGTCGATATTAGTTATAAATATTATATCTAATTAATTAGAAATCAACAATATATTTAAAAACATCCCATTGAAACTACCCCGTCTTCCTCTTATGATGTGCCGTGTGTGCCAAGGCAAAAACTTCAAAAAACCTGAATACCTATTTTAAGCAAACTTATTTTAAATCATATTGTCTATATCCTACCTAAGTATAAATTTAAAACTATAATACACATTTGATTTCTTAATTTAACGCTATTATTTGCTTATTTATAAGGAGGCAGGTCAATCTAGTTTACAATGAAAAAATATTATGTGAACAACATAAATAGGTACCTATTCTTATATGGTTACTAAAGCTTAATAAAGTATTCAACTATTCGTACCCTTAAAGTACTTACTACCTATCAGTATATATATAGCTGCTATAGCCTATAGGTATCTGTAGACGTATCTACTGGTATCTAAAATAAATCTTATTAATTTGCTTCTGTACCCCTGACTATCTATCGACAGCCGACAGGACAAGTTTTAGGAATCTTTGTCTGCTATGCTTACCGTTAGAGATACTAAGATTTTGTTCTTAGAAATTGATCTAGTTATGCAAACGTGGGTAGGTATAACACTGCACTATGAAATAGAGAAAAATCTGTGCAAAATATTTCTTAAATAGAACATCCTAATGACGAGCAAAATGGTGTTAAATACTGACACATTTTTCTAATAAGTACTTATTAAAAAATTAACATTAGCTAAGTGCAAATAAACAGTCGAAAAAGTTATTTTTAAAATTTAGCTTTATGGTATATAGAGATTATATAAAGTTATTTTTAAAATTTAATTTTTAATTTAATTTATTTCAGGCTTTATTTTTTTATTACCATTGCCTCCTATAAATATATTATATTTAATCTGGCAAACGTTAATATATCCGCCGATTGCTAAAAAGTTATTTTAACAACTATTGATATCATTAAGTTTTATTCAGTGTAATAAGTAATCAGCAAGAGATTGATTATCACAGTCAGTCAACAAGTAATAAAGCGGGGAGCCTTCTCGGTTCTGGCTACAACATTTTTTTAACAAACGTATATTCGCAACATGAGGAAAAAAAAAGAAAAAAAGTTAAAACCCAATTTTAATACTACGTTTTCTAAAAAGTACAAATCTGAATATCTCTATCGGTTTTAGAATAGGCACCAAGTTGCCATAGAAAACATTCTCCTGTAGATATAGTATTATAATAATAATAGTAATAATCATTTATTCTCAGGCGTCGATGGCCCATAGATATATACACACCTTACACAGATATAAATTAAATACAAAATAGTATTAGTGATAGAGGTTTGAATAATGTTGTTGCGACACACACCATCGCCAGTAAGAAGGATTGTGGGTTTATGGTGATAGGTATTTCTACTTAGGTATCTAATTAAACAATAATAATTTGTATAGACGCCGAAGCCGAATACCATTCGGCATCGATTGAATTTTGGCAGTTCAAAAATGTTAATTTTATTTTCAGCTTTTGGTGTTATATTATAATTTTGGTGAGCAATTAAAAAAACCGTCTCCTAAAACGCACTGAAAAGATTAAAATTATTTCTAAAGGCAATTAACTAAACAACAAATCTTCATTACTATTTGCATGTACATCTATTTTTATTTATATATAAAAATCAATTGCCACATGTATGACGGAGCATCACTTGAGAACGGCTCGACCGATTTGGCTGGTTTTTTTTTTGTGTTCTTATTTGTCAGGACAAGGTTTCTATGAAAGAAATGTTTTGGAAAATCCACGACTCCTAAACCGCACAATGATTTCGATTCACGCATATATAATTTAAGAATAGAATGACGAAAATGTATTAAAATCGCAACCCCTTATAATAGTTTAAATCATTTACTCAATATAAGTAAGTAACACGGATATTCAAGTAGATTTTTTTTTTATGATGGCCTTCCCCTCTTTTCTCTGTAAGTAGCTATTTAATTCTTTACCGGCCTCCAGCCGAGCAGTTTAGAATATATTTTTCGAGTAAAGTTTCAGCTTCACTTTTTTATTTAGGTATTTGTATGCTCCCACAACAGGTAGCGCAATACTTGATCGCTCAACCACTCGGCCAACCGTCATAAAAATACTTTTTCTCTATTTCCATATATATCCCTGCTAGAAATTAATGCGTCTTTTTCTTGCAATTTTTTCTATTGCTGTAATAAACGGACGACCTGCTGCGGTTTGTGAATGAAATACATACCGCCCGAAGTGGCTTTTTGTTGTAAAACAAAGTCAATCGAAATGCTTAAATTTAATTAAGTCTGATTATACAATTTGAAAAATCGAATCTAAAGATTTTAAAATACTTTTTTATTTATATACATTTTTTTAAATCGTTATCAAGCGAGATAACGATTAAGTTTGTGCGTAAGTTTCTTTTTCAAACTCGATTTAACGCATCGAACGCAATCGGCGCTCCGATGGGTCCGTTTCGTGCTCCTCCACCAATCGGAACACTGAACGTGTTTGATGCGTTAAATCGAGTTTGTTAGTAGTAACTTACACTACGGCCTCAGTCATACTTTTTGTACACTACTGAGGCCCTAGTGCAAGTTTCTTTTGACAAATTCGATTTACTACATCGAACGCATTCGGCGCTCCGATTGGTCCGTTTCGTGCTCTCCATCAATCGGAGCGCCGAACTCGTTCGATGTAGTAAATCGAATTTGTCGAAAGAAACTTACACTAGGGCCTCTGGATTCGTTTTTTTCAAGAGTTCAAAGTGATCGATTTCGTACAAGATATTTTGAGACCAGGTTATCTTATAACGAAAACGAAGGCGCACCGCTGTGACCGCAGCCATGGCCACGAGCTGTATAATTAATTACCTATGTATTATAGACAAACGCCAGTTATACTATGTCAGGTCAACAACGTAAGCGGCCACACTGCGACTCCGTTGTGCGACTCACTGGTCGGATGTTTGGTAGCAAATCCGGACCTGTGGCTGTAGCCGTGGCCCAGTCACAGCGCGTGAAGCTATGTATAGTTGATGTCTCTATAAACTCGGACCGTGTCAAGTAGGTAAGACAATTTCTGAAAATTGTTTTACTAACTCGTTAGTCAACTATCACGCGTACAGTCATAATTTCGCAGGACAATCTGTGCTCCTGAGCGTCTAAAGAAGCAAAAACGGGCCAAAAAATAAACTATGATGATGAATTAATAATACATATGAAAGCACCTTATAATACACGATATACTTTCCATATTTTACCATAATTTCATTCTAAAATATATTGGCGGCCATATCAACTTAAAACATAGAAAATGGAAGGAAAGATATGATTATCATATAATTATATATTTTTTAATCAATTTAGAATATTGTTCTACTATCACTTATATTTTATACTTGCAGATGCTATTCGCGTCAATGTTTAATTTATAAGGTGAATAATGATAACTGTTTTGCAAAGAAAGTTGGTACTTAAAATAAAATATTCAAAAGCTTTTGTGATCCTTGTACAATCTATCTTAAATAAGGCATGCAAACAATGAACTGAAATATTGGTTCAATAAGTTTCAAAGTCATTAATCTAGTGTTTTTTTTTTAAATATATTATAATTAACACCTTTATTTATTTAACAAACTATATTACATCTATCTATCTAAAATAAATATTAGGAAAGCTACAAGCTAGAAATATATTAATAAAAGTATAAACTGTTAAAAACGGGAAGGGGAAGAAATCATAGGGCATCGTAAAATTCGTCCACATCGGTGTCAACGGGAAAAGTGCCCAGAACGCTGGCGGCATTGCCACGTTGTATGGCAATGCTGATTCTCTGACTGAAGTAGAGGCCAGCCCTCTTGTCACGTGAAGAGTCGACTAATCGTTTGCTGATTTCACGGAAAATCCGATGAGCATTCGGACCTCACGGCCCTAGTGTTTCAACCCCAAACGGCTCGAACATATAATTCCCAGTGAGGTTTTTGTATTTACGCCGTTTGAGGTTTTCTGCTCCTGCAGCAGCCGCCCCAGCACAACCCGCCGTACCTAGAAGGTGGGATGGCGCAAGGGTGTCGACACATGTCGCATCCCACACCAAAGGCCTACCCAACTTCCAAGGCATATGGTCATCTCATCTGGTCTCTTCCCATCGTCGCGTGCCAAGCCATTGGGTTCTAAGACAGCAGGCACCCCGGCAGTGGCAAAAGCACGACGGATGATGTTATTAATGCTAGCGTGACGTGCTATTCGACCAGCGCTTCTACTGCAGGATAGGCCATGGTGTTCGAGGCAGTCGCCTGCTTCACCACACTGACGACGACTGACTGTGTACGAATGTTAACTCATAAACATTTATATAAACATATATCTCAATATAATAAATATACATACCTACTTATACATAATAAATATATATATATTACTCTGTTATTATATATATATATATACACAGAATAGAAGATAACAACTACAGGGCCAGGAAATGATCTTTTACCATTCATTTAAAGCAGGCCAACGACTGAGCACGTCGCACAGACTCACTACTATTTGGTACCTTGTTAAAGAGGGAAAACTATTACAAGTTTACCAAACCATAGTAAGCTACCAATGTCGTAGTTAAATTCACCTTTTTAGATAAGCTGAATAAGTTTTAGTTTTGCCTGAGGTTTCTTCGTTAACTGACTGGTATTTTTTGCCGATCGAGTGTTGATAGAATTATATTCTTCTTAGGTAAATTTATTACTGTTGAATGTCAAGCCAATTTACTATGTCCTTAGGATTTTTTTTTTCGCCAGTGCATGTGCATATGACCTTAGACTGTTAATGACCGTAGGGATGTAACATGGCAAGTCATTTATATAGAGCATGAACAGTAATGGCCCTAGCACAATGCCCTGTGGTACACCATATCTGATAACTCTGTCTTCGGGTATATATTTCTTTTCACGCTTAGTTTTGGCAAAAATTCTTGTTATTTCTGTGTAATGTATCCTATTGCTAAGGTACGATTTTATAAGGTTCATTCAATACTTTTCGTCTGGTACCATAGAGGTTGGACTAGTTAAAAGGCTTTCGTGATTAACACAGTCAAAGGCTTTGGTCTTATCAGTTTAAATTGCACATATTTTTACTGTCAAATCAACGATTTATGATAACTTTTATTAATTTGTAAATCGCCTTATACCTTAAAATGTATGACCGGAAATAACAGGAATAAACACACACTATTGGTCGATAGGTTAATTAGTATCGGTAATTAAAATCGTTTACTAATATCGTTTTTTAAAAGACCATAACGGCTTTTTAAATGACCTAACATAAACATAAATTTATAATGTATTTGTATAATTCATAATGTTGTTTTCATTCTAGAAAAATGTACCTACCTACCTCACAATTATTGAGGTTATTAAAATATTAAAATTATTAATCAGTATAAAAAGTAGTAGTATAGTACAAAAAAAAAATATGCACTCCAAAAATATTTTTATTAATAGCTAGTTGTTAGTTATATCTGTTCCATTGCAATGCAATCCAAGTTTCACTCTTCGTTTTATCGAATTTTATTATTTATTCTAATTAATTATTATATCGAATGTTACATTCCAGCCGTCTTCAAAAAATATGTCTGATTTTAGCTTCCGTTTTAGCTGTAAAATTATCATGTATAATATTAATTATTAGTCCAAGATATAGATCTTGGACTAATCATACCCGGTTTAACCTTTTCACGTAAACCGCTTATCGGAAGGTGTATTTTTCTTCTTAGTTTAATGTTAACCAACGTTTCACGCATGTTTTATAGTGGTAGATAATTCTAAATAGGTACATTGGTAATCCACAGTATTATAAATGCGAAAGTAACTCTGTAACGATATTTTATTAAAAATAATACTACTAAAATTATAAAATGTAAGTATTTATCTTTTTTTAATACGTAGATATAAGCTAGGATTATTACATTAAATTTAATTATTTATTGTGAAATTTGTAAGAAAATTTTTGGTAATTTTTTAATTTTGATAGGTCATAAAATATTTACATTAATTATTACTTACTTATAATTCTTAATTGTTTTTTTCGGTAGTAATAGTAACTATTATAAAAGTTATCATAGATATATTATATATCCGCAATAATAATTAAAGGGACACGCGAGCTGCATGGGTTATCCGGGTGGTGGGTAGCGGAGTGCACCGCACCTTAACTAATAAATGATAGGCCATATTTATATTCGGTTATCACAAATTATTATTAAGATATTATTATAAAATACTCCTGTATATATATTATTATACACATTTTAATATATGAATCGATATATGCAATGAGACGAATTTATCATTTTGTTGTTAGAATGTTAAAAAAATGATAGGACGTTAATTTATCCACTTTCGTATATTTTTCGTCATTGTTTCGCATAAATTACACACTGTGTAGTGTATGTCGCCTCACTTCATATTACAATGTACGCCACCACCAAAATAAAAAGCAATCTTGGCAGTTTTTTGGGTAACGTCTGTGATCTTTGTTTTGTCATCATTTATTTGTGAACTACATAGTACTACTATTTACTTCTATAATAATCTTTATTTTCTTTTCTTTTGCTTCTATTATTTTACGTAATGTAGCGATAATTGTCTTCAATAATTGTAATTGGTTGTAAACCGTTATAATTGAAATAAATAAAGTTGACATTTAAATTCAATAAAAAAATGATTGGTTATATTCTGAGTGCTTATATTATAATATTAAATCCAATATAATGGTTATATTATATATACTTATAAAAATATTTATACACCGCGACAAAATTGGCCTTTAGAGAAAAGGCCGTTGACCCAATTAGACCTTTTGATAATTTGACTTTATGCGATCTGGAACTATTGCAAAAAGACAATTTTGTTCACGATAACACTATCCAAACCGGCCCCTTAAAGGTATGGCAGCTATACCAACCGATAAAAATAAGAAGTTGAAATTTTGACAAGTTGTCACTGAACCAAACGCATTTAAAAGTAATTATAACAAAAATTATAATAAAACAAATCTCTGCATGCTTCCCCGTCTTTGAAAAAATAACAAAAGTGTACGGAGGGACATTTAAATAAGGGATATATTAAATAGGTATGTCACGCTTACCTAACGACCAAGATCGGCCGATTAGCGCGCCAGTGCGGCAGTGCGCGGCATCGTAGTGCATAGGGAATCCATGCGTCTACAACTCTGCGTACGCAGTACCTCAATTTGCTGTCGAGTATGAAGATAAGGGGAATTAACTATATAGTGTTATTATACATTTTTCTCATTTTTACCCGATGTGGTGTTTATAATGGCAGTAGCAAATGCAAATTTCTCTGTGTCTAATACGTACATCTGTACTTTGTATAAGGGTTTGAGTTGGGGGTACAGTACTCAGAATATATATAACTTTACAACAACAAATTGTATATAAATAATGTTAACACGCTACGATAACCTTAGGCAGGATTAAAATGTTCTTGCTCGGTGTTCAGCTGATTACATCAGTCATAAGACAGTGAAAGTTGTTCATCATCGGCTAATTTCGCCATGTAGTACAAAAGATTTCGTAGGAAACAAAAGATCTAAATAGTGAATCAAATCAGGTACAGTCTTAAAATGTTTATCAGATTTCAAATTTGATTCTATCTCGCACTGTGGGCAAAGGTTTAAGATGTCTAGATGTAATATTAAGGCCCATGTTCACCGACAATATAACAGATGTTTAAGACAAAATCACCCGTTTAACACGGACTCTGCATATGTATTATATTGTATATGTAGGTAAACGGCCGATTCCATTTTAAACATCTGTTATATTGTTAGTGAATACGACTTTAAGTTACTTTTTACTTATAGAATTGTGAAGCGTCGGTTATGGCACACACTCACACTGACATACTCCTTGATTTATTTTTTCTCAGAATATTAAGGTTTTGGAGGCTATACTACATTTTGATTTTATTTTTATTATAAATTCTATTATGAAAAAAATATCTTAGCGACCGAACGAATAAATTTATGAAAAAGCAATTTACGAGCAATTATAGACCTTAAAAGTGATAAACATTTTAAGTCCGCGACTGTACTCACGACAAAAACGTCATGAAAAATAAAGTATTTTAAAGGTGAATGTGCACTTGTACGCTCCGACTTCGATCAAGCCGATTTTAGAATTTTGATTATGATGTGAATAAACGCGCCCTTATCAGTGCCGAATAAAAATAAAATCGGAGTGCCTCAATGGTGTAGTTGTCATAAGCGTGACTGCTGAGCGTGAGGTATTGGGTTCGATTCCCCGGACGGGCAAAGTGTAATTGGGTTTTTCGGTATCGAAATTCTCAGAAGCACATGTGTCCAGTAAATGACAATAGGCTTGCCCCCTATTACATGAGACTCAATAACACCATTGGCGAAATGTGGATGTAAATACGTCTGCCTAACCTTTCGGGGAATACAGGCGTGGTGCTATTATGTACGTCATCCGCATTCTATTAATTATTACGTGATCTATATTTGTTTGTATTTACGTATGATCCACCGTAGCGCCTAAACTGCTGAACCGATTTTGATGAATGAGGTATCAATAGATTAGTAATAATTGTCCGGGTGACATAGGCTATATAATTTTTCCTTCAGTTTAATATGGTGGACGTTACACGTGAATTACTAAGCACAAAAACAAATTGAGATATTCATGACATGTTTGGTATCAAAAGTAAGGTCTTGGCGGGCACATCACAAATATGTATATATCTATATATGTTGTTTAAGTAAATAAATATTTTAAAAATATTAACAAACAACTTTAAGTGAGACTGCGCTACTTACGGCGTGGCTGTACAATTAATACCTACTAGCAGCGCCCTGCAGTTTCATCCGCGTAAGTCCCGTTCCCATGAGAAATGGGATACTCCTCATAACATCAGCTATCTGCCAGTGAAAGTTCCATCAAAATCGGTTCAGCCGTTACAGAAATTATGCAATAAATAAAAATAATAAAATAAAAAATAAAATTTAATAAACTGTAACCCGACTACGGAAATAAAAAAGTGATCTAAAAAGTACGAATCAAGAAAATAATTCGGACAGTAATCAATAAATGCATAGATACAAAAATGGTCAAGGTAGAGCCGTGGTCGTATGCCTGTAGGTATACCATGTAAGTGTCTGGAATACCTACAAAATTATAATGGCATATTATAATGGTCAATTCTTCGATGCGATTTCACAAGTAGCCGATCAAGTGTGCCACGTATGTAAGCAAATGAAATTACGGAGGTCTGTCAAATTTTAGGTGTTCCTGGCACCCACTTGGTATACAGAACCCCTAGTGTAGTGACCCCTAGTGTGTAGTGTCGGCGTTCCTATTGGTGGAGAACACGAAAGGGACCAATCGGACTGCCGAACGCGTTCGATGCAGTAAATCGAATTTGTCAAAAGAAACTTTCAACTAGGGGTACAGGCATCCGAACATGGCTCTACCTAGACCATTTTTGTACCTATGCATTTCTTGATTTATGTCTGAATTATTGTCTTGTTTCGTAGGTACTTTTTAGATCACTTTTTTATTTCCATAGTCAGGTTACAGTTTTTTAAACAATTTTTCTTCTGCGGGGTCATACGTTTGGTGCGGCTAGGTGCGCGTCGACATCAGGAATTTCGTTAACCTCTGCGCGTAGGTACAATTGCCGGTTCACAGACGCACGATGCATTTGGCTACATTCCGCGTTGTCCGGCACGCACTTCATTGATTTCAATTTACAATTGATAGGCTTTTTGTATTGTATTTTTTGTGTGTTGTATTTTTCTTGCAAATTATCTTAGCCGCTATGGAATAATACAAAATAACCGATAAGAGAATAAATGCAAATTTCCAACACACAAGTTATCTACTAAGTAAGAAAGTTTTAAGAAATCTAAAAAAGAATTTTTAGTCATTTTGACGCAGTAGGTTGTAAGTTTAAATTTTAATGCTTCTGTCTCATAGTGTAATTAACTACAATTTTTATTAATTTATAGGTAGGTATGAACTACCTATCCGGCTTGCTGTATTTATTATTTATTTTGAGAAGAATAGTAGGTAGTTAAGTGTAACATCCTTCTCGATTAAACAATAGGTAAGGATTACTTATAGGTAAATACCCTAACCTGCCCATTGTTAGATCTGTAAAAAAAAACAATAATACTCACATATAAAGTAAATAAAAGAAATCACACACACCTAATAAGTATTTGCAGTACCTACTTACCTGCTTACTTAACCTAATTATAAATGTATCGGTACCTATGAGTATTTTCACTATAAATTCCAACATGATTTAATGGTTCATTATAACATGGTAGGTATCTTGGTATTTTTGTGTAAAACGTAGGTAGGTAGACACCTTGATTGTGTACGTATGTTATGATAGCTTAAATTAAAACAGCAGCTTTTTTTCGAAGCGGCCCATAATCAATATTATTTTAAGAACCAAAATAAATAACTATGTTGACACAAATATGATAATGTATAGAATAGGGATTTATACCTTAACTTATTCCCTAGACAACTGATATTCTAAGCAACAGTGCCCGTTGCCACACTCGATATAACTTTAAGATCGATACTTGCGCTTCACTAAGGTGTGGCGTGCTCTCCCCGCGGGCCCCGGCTCAGCCACGCCCAGCGCGCGCATTCTCAAACAAAATCCGCACAAAATGTTGTGCGAAGAATCGAGTAGAGTCGGCGGCGGGCGTCGTTGTTCGTTTCGTTCAGTCACGCACGTCACATCAGTTAGGCAGCTCAGTTGAGTAGTGATCTCGATAGTCGACGAACCGCACGCACGGCGCACACGTGCCACTCGCGCCCATCCCTTCTCCGCAACGCACTCCCGAGCGATTTCGCCGCTCGCTCGGTGACGCTAGCGCTACCGTCCCCATCCGTTGCCACTCCGCTGACACCGCTTGTACTCGGTGTCGCCTCGTAGTACGGAGTTTAGCTACATCATACTATATTACTTATATTATGTAATACGAAAATAAACAGATCAAACTCTAAGCAACCACGTGTGCGCGCCGGCCGGCTTACTCGCTATTCATACATTCACGTTCTGAAGGAATCTAAAGAAGAAAGTGTTAATTGAAATCGGTGAAACAAAAAAAAAAAACATTCCAATCTTATATCAGTATTTATAATTTTATAGGTACGCTAAATAATTATTATTATCGTGTCGTAAGATAATTGAAGTATAAACAAGTGAAATGTCTAATTCTGTGGAACAACAATTTAGCGAGCTTAATTTATCACAAGAGGACCATGATCAGTATGAGCAAGAAGAGCATCCAGACCCAAGGTTAGTACCTAGAAGTGATGTAAAATAATCATAGTACCTTGCTTTATGTAGTACAAAAATTTATTACGGCAAAATGTGCTTATTTGGGAACAGCACGGATACTTGGAATTTAGTAGGTAAATAAATAATTATTTTTACCTTTCCTATGGCATAGTTGTTTTTAAACAGTTTTAAACAAATTTATTACAATGCATTTTTTTACACAAATTTTAATCTCGTGTAGCCTCGTGTTTCCTTAAATAGCCCCGTTTTACAATTTACTTCAGGGTAAAGGGTCCATATCTACACTAACTATACAGCCTGTATAGTTAGTATAGGTATAATACAGGTAGTAGTTTACCGTCTTGCATCTGGTTAGACTGGGAGTCGTTCCCAACAGTCAGGAAAAGGTAAGGCAAATGATGATGAATTGTAAGTAATTCGTCTGATAATTTTCTTCTGTCTAATAATGATGTAGTTTACCCAACTAAGTGTATCCGGCTCGACGTCTGGGGAAATGGCTAGGTATGTCTAAAAAGACAAATTAGAAAGACTACGAAAATCTATTGTGTCCAATTTACCAGTAGAATTCAATTCACTTTAGAAACCTCATTAAAATTTGCTCTCATTAAAAAGCAATCTTAAAACCTAATTTTTCAGTACCTCTACTTCACGCTTTTGTGGCCAACAGGTCTATGTCAAAAGACCAACGCTTATTTAAGAAGATGCTTGATAGTAGAATTAATGCAGTGAAAATGCGTTCCTTGCGGATTAGGTATGTGTGTTGTTTAACTTTGAGTGAATGACGAGAGTGAGAAATGTCGTGATAACAGATCGTCGTGGTGTAATAGAAGATGTACTGACAAAGTTAGAGAAAAGTATGATTCGTTGGTTTGGTCATGTAGCGATGATGGATGAGAGGCAATTAACGAAAACGATTTACAACGCGGTTATTAGTAGAAATGCCAGGTGGGGGCGCCCCAGAAGGACATATGTATACGGACCTTATTGGTGATGTCCTTCAAAAAGGTCAGGCGATAACGATGTTATGCATGTAGCGTTCCGTAATTTCTGTCTACCCCTATGGGAAAACGGCGTGACATAACGTATGTACATATGTATGAACTAATTTAGATACGGACAGATCTATCATCATTCAGAAAAACGCACAAAAAATATATCCATAAAACAATATTCAAATATTAGAATTCTTAATTACCTGAGTTATGATAAGTAGGTATGTATACACTCCTCTTGAAGTGTTGTGTGTCGTAGATATTCTTTATTCATAAGATATATTTTAACCCCAACGCTTTCCCTTACTTACTTACTTTCACCCCTCATAATGATTTAACTGGAACGATCGTAAATACCTACTCCTAGCTTTTTACTTCATTATTATTATCATCCATAGCCCGACTTCGCACAGTGCTGGACATAGGTCTCTCTTTGAAAGTAGACTAAGTCTCTATCTACGTTACATACGCCAGTTCCATCTAGTCCAGGTTCGAACCCCGATGATAACAATGTCGCCCATCCGCCGCGCGCCGCTCTGTGATCGAGTGGATCACTTCTTAGCTTTCTATGCAATCCTCAATCTGTTACACAGTTTTTAGTGTAAGCGTAAATTTAATTAATATTAAAATTTATTATTATCCCCGAAGGGTTAGACAGAGGTGTACCATTGTTCACACTCACTTCGCTGATGTCGTTATTAAATATTATGTAATAGGGGGCGAGCCTATTGCTGTCAATCGGGCGCAGTTTCAAACTCCGTGCTGCCACTGAGGGTTTCCAAACAGAAAAACCCAATAAATAACACCGTTCCCGAATCGGGATTCAAACTCAGGAACACGCTCAGCAGTCGCACTTGTGACCATAAGACTAATGAGACAGGATTAAAGTTGAATGGGGGTGAAGTCGGGCTTTGGATGATGATGATTTATTATAATCTAATATATATAAAAATCAATATTTGTTTGATTGTTAGTATTTTATGCGCTGCCATACCGTTCATCTGATTGTGATAAAACTTTGTCAACTTATTAAATATTAGGAGGTGGCGCGCGTGTCGTACTGGCAAATGTATTTAAAAGATCAAATTTATTCTTCTGCGGCAGCAACGCGCCGGGTACCAGCTAGTAATTATTATATATGTTAATAGGCAAGGCAATATTACTACGTTACTAGCTATTTGTATGTAATATCAAAACGCTTAATTAATTAACAGAATTAAATAATAATTATTAGAACTAGCTGGTACCTGACGCATTGCTGCCACAGAAGAAATAAATTTGCTCTTTCAAACACATTTGCCGATACGATATGCGCGCCACCTACTGTAATTGCATTATGCCTATTGCCTTAGCGGAAGTGTATATACCTATAATACACTATTTAAATTATTTTTAAAACCAATTGACAAAAATCAAACTAGTAAAACCAATTCAATTAGAAATGCATGTGATTTAACATTGAAAGTAGTATTACTATAAAGTATGATTGAGTGTAATGCATACATACAGCGGCGTGCACAGAGTGTTTAGACAGGGTAGGCAGATTTTTTTTAAAGTTTACTTACCAAAAATACCTACTGTATGTTGGTTTTGAATCGTCGTCTTGTTGATTAATATAATATATATATAATAAATCATTTATTTCGGGTTGCATAGACCCATGGATAAATACCTGAACCTAAGTATACATATTATAAAATAAAATCTGTGTTAGTAAATAAAAATTAAAACTAATGTTAGTCACACTTCATTGGCACTAAGTCTTGATTAAATAATAATGTATGTGATTTGCCACCTCAAATATCCATAGATTGACTGATTTATTAACATATCAATTTGCGGATATTCAAATGGATGCGGAACCCGAAAATGAGATAGTGCAATTTTGTAAATGGTTTTCCAAAACTCCGTCGTATTTCGCGAGCAAGTTGACCATCTCTAAATAATTTTCTGTATTCACTGACGAAGCAGATTCATCATGTCCACGAAAAACGAGCTCTTGATTCCCCAAAAAGCAAACAGTGTCAATAAGTCGTTGAAAAATATTTCGGTTCCTATCGACTTTCGCGTTGTCTATCAATGTCGATTTGTATCTGAGAATTTAAAAAAATAAACGCGTCTCAGTACGATTTTTTCCAATATTTAAGGGAAGCTTCTAAGTGTTTTTCAGATTGATTGTGTTTTTTTGCTGCTTTAGGGAAATTATGAATATCGGTGTAACCTGCGCCGTTCCAGACGGTTTTATTGTTTGAAAATAGTATGCAAGGGAAACAGAACAACTGTGACGTGAGCCAATAATATAGATAATATTGTTTTGTATTGAATTAATGATTGACGTTCCCTTTAGTTTGTATTAATTGCAAATCTGGTGTACAATGGCCTACCGCGATAATTTTTTTTTTTTTTTTTCACCGAAAGATAGTTTTGAAAACGCATCACTTTTTAATTTCTGTACACACACACCCCACCTGACACAGTGAAAATATTCCATTTTTCACACTATTATCAACGTTAAAATCTTAAATACCTGCTATCACAAAACTAGTCAGACAAAGAAAACAATAACAATGGCAGCGACTCGGAACGCACGAACGAACAAACGTAACGTTAACATTAAAAAATAATACAACAAAAATGTAATGGCGCTTTACTTAGCCCTAATAAAATCATAAGATGCTACTTTTTAAAACAGTCACATAGCCAACATCAGTTCGGAAGTTTTCGGCAATTGTGTTAATTCGTCGTGTTGTGTAAATAAGACATTGGCTACTTTGACGTTTGTGTGCGTAATTTGTAACATTGTGTGCCAAGTACATATTTATAGGAAAGCACACTCCATTGTATTCGTATGACTACGAGTTTATCACGAGGCACACATATAAATTTTAAGCCATGAATATTTTGCATCTTTCCCGTTAGGCGTCTACCGGCGCTAGTGCAGCGCAAAGCGATCTTGCGTCGAAATGTACGAACAAGTAGACATGTATCGATGATACTTCATGATACCACGACAGGTGGAGGTGATGTAAGATTTTTTTTGTTTATTGATCGTAATTACTTGTAGATAAAATATTAGACATTAGAAAAAAAAAAAAAATATAATAAATATTTATCTGAGTTACGTAGGGGTAGGCAGTGTCTTTTTGTCTTTATGGACTGCACGCCACTGCATACATAAGTATACTGTTGCGCGCATAGTATTATATTATTTATATAGGTATATCACAGCGCAGTTGTTACGGCGGCCGACTGCACCTGTCGGCAGGTGGTTCTGCCCTTTGCAGCGCACGTGCCGTTACCGCGCTGCTGTTCAGATTACTCACCTACTGTTGTTTTTCCATTAATGCTGTAGCGATTCTAAAATAATGATGGTTAAAGATGTTTTTTCTTAGGAGTGCTTGTTGCACGCAGTTAAAATTGCAGATAAAATTGTAAAGGGTGAAAATTCGAAGAGTAGAAAATAATAACTAGAGCACTAGTCGATGGACTAGTCTTGCATTTCTGTTATTTGTTACGTAAACGGCCAAACATATACATACATTTTATAGGGTTGTTTGGAAGCAGTCTCGTACAAAACAATGAGCTCACGGTTGATTGGTTACTTAATATGTAATATAATTATGTACGTATTTGAGCCCAAAGGAGTAGAAAAACATTAGGGAGGCCTTTGTCCTGCAGTTGGGCAATAACGTCTAACGTAAACTAACCAAATATGGCTAATAATAATACATATATAAAAATTGAAATCAGCGGAATGTGGAAATTAAGATATGTCTAAATAGTACTATGAACGACCGATGTTAGGCCTAAAAAACTTCAAACTTTAAGAACACTAGATTTAGCACTCTACATATAGACATACTTAACCTACAAAAAACTGTTATATATACTCATCAGAGGGTCAGAACAACTCATCTCGTTATTATTTATTAGTAATTACCCAGTTAGCACTTAGCTTCGGTTCGAGCTATCCTAAAGGCCCGGCAATTTTTTAACTAGACATAATATATATGTACAAAATAGATAAATAAATTCTAGAGCCTTGGCTTCAAAGACTGTTACCGATGGCCACTATTTTCTTACATTGTTAAATTAAATTTGAGTAAAAATTAAAAAAAATGTTAAAATAATAAATAAATCAGATACCTAATAATTTCTAATTATTTATATGACGACATGACGGTTGGCGCATTGGTTGAAAGATTGACTGCTGCGCTAGGTATCGCGGGTTCGATTCCCGCACGGAACAAATATTTTTATGAACTACGGATAGTTGTTTCGGGTCTGGGTCTTTGTATATGTGAATATATGTGTTTGTAAACGCAGCCACTATACAGAAATTATTAAAAGATTGGGGCGAGGTTTAAAAAAAATTTGCATTCCACATAAGTTAGCTATTAAATACATACTCAATAAGTATCTATTATAGTTCATCGCAATTACAGTGATATATTTTATTTACTATTAGCGACCCGGCCAATTTCGCACGGGTGCAATTTATTAATGATGAAATAGAGAAGAGCGCTTAGCAAAAAAAAAATGAACTACAATATACTGACTACAAGGGGGGAATTTAAAAAAAAAAAACAACTACGAACACAACAAAAACAAAACATTCTAATCGGTCGGGCCGTTCCGAAGTGATGATCTTTCAATCGATATTTACCTGAGTATGAAAATAGTGAAACAAATAAACAAGGATCCATCTATCTAACCGCCTGTTATATTGCCACTATATTTTTTTTAGCTAATCATATATGTATCATAATTATTAACATGCATTAAACTTGCAAACGTTGCGTTGTCGTGTAATAACAACGTATCCTTATAGATTAAACTAGCTTCCGCCTGCAACTTCGCCCGCGTGGATTAGGAACCAGTGCGTTTTATTTTGCGCGGTACCCTATTTCTTTTCATCTCTAAAATAAAAGTGGCCTAAGTTACTCCTTACAACATCAGCTATAAGCCAGTGAAAGACCAGTTCAATATATGAAATGTGTAGGTCACAAATAGACTAAGCGTAAGGCTGTTCGCTCACACCGCGGCATTTTACTTACTTTTAGCATTTATGTATATACTACGAAAGGTCCGATTCGAATAATTTAAAGAGGAATTTACATGTACATAATCAACCTTGATTATGAAACTATTTCGTTGGATGAGGATTATATGCGAATGACATCATCTTCATTCTACCCGTGTTTTGATTGACTAATTGGAACAAAAAGCGGTTAATCTGACTTAACTATAATAGTTAGACATATAGCCTCGCGGACTTTTGTGGGTCATGATGGGTACTATAAACATGTAGTACATTATTTTATGTATCCATCAATAGTTTTCGCAGCGCACGCCAAATAATGACTTTTACAGGCAAATTTATGATACTTAGGGGTTGGGTTGCATTATTGCAATTTTCGTAAGGATCTCTAATTTGAAAATAAAATTTTGCCCTTGTTACACGCTGACAATGTAGCTTTTTATAGGTGAAATAATTTTTAAAAGCGGTTTTATTAGTTTTTGAATTTATCCATTACAAACAAACATACAAAACATCCAATCTTTTCTCTTTATAACATTAGTTTGGATTATTCTGACCCAAATTCAATACGTTCCACTATAACGTTTCATCGTATGTTTCCCCACATAATGAGTGACAATACTTTTGTGAAAGCTGCGGATGTAGGCGGTAAAAAGTTTTAGTATGTATGTATAGCTATTGCCAAATTGAGCAAACAATTTGTTTTAAGTCTATTCAAAAATAAGATTGTAAAATAATGAGGTCAGCAATAAAGTTGTTTCAAGAACATTTTACTAATTGACAGTGAGACTGAGGGAGGGGGAACTATCGCATTGCTATATACCTTTTTTAATGTTGTCTATACATTAATATGTGAAGAGAACTTATTACCCTTTTTACTGTTTTTGTCGAATTTCGACCACTGACCACTTATATAATAATGCAAATAATCACAGGCAGAAAATTTTCACGTTTACTTTTTATGATCATATGATAAGAAAGTGAACTCGTACTGAACCGGGATGAGAAATGAAGAAAACATGGGTTAGGGGACTCTGGTGTAGAGAATTCTGTCTACACCAGAGTCCAGAATCGAATTTCCGGATCTAAGTCACATAGTTGTAGGTAATGCTTATCCTATATGCCCTATATAGGATAAGCTGTTACCAACAAACTGCAAACCTGATTTTTCTGAGAAATTATAATTTACCTTTACTTATGTATAAAATAATAATAAATTCAGCCCATTGCTGTCTCAGTACTGGGCTGAACTGACGGAGGGAGGGAGGGAACTGAGGGCCTCTATTATAAAATAATTCTATACTTAAAGTCTACCATTGGTATATGGCTGGTGGCAGTAAAATATAATAGGTATAATATCATCAGCATATTTTTATTTTCATTGCGTAGGCTTGGAACTTGCCTTAATGAGTCGCACTTTATACTCCTCGCGCGGGTCTTTACGGATTGGTATTTGATAATTTTAGTAAGAAGCAAAAATAGTTACTTGTACTTAAATAGAAAGAAAAGAAAGAAAGAAAATAATTTATTTAAATAATTTATAGGTATTTTCGATACGCATTTACACTAACAGGGAAATCCCCGGCATACCAGTTTATATGATTGACATTCCGATGAATCTTCAAATTGTATTTATTGGAAGGGATTTCAAATATCTATATATATAATAATAGTTTACCTGTATATACCATATTCTGCAAAACATTGTGAATTTAATTCTACTACTACCCTCTAACTACTTATAGTTTTTTAATAAATCCATTGTGGTATACATTGGCTATACAACACATCGCGGGCATTAAAATTATACTAAAAACTGTTTACCTATTATTGTAATCGAGGATTAGTGAATGGATTGTTGTTTTTATCAGTATGCGTCGGGTGGGTGGAGGGCGGCGGCGCGGTAGTCAGTCGTTTTGCATTGCAAGTCCGTTCTGAACCCGCGTCGCGTCCGCTACTCACTCCAACTCGGTTCACTCATTCTTCAGTCACACGGCAACACTCGCAGTTGCGCCACAGCTCTTGTGCGAATGGACTAGGTTCATCATTCCTTCCGGTCGTTTTATTCATTTTATAAACCATTTATTGCAGACCGTAGTACGCTTGATGTATCTTAAATTTTATTTGGCATCGTTGTGGAGATTTCTGTTGAAGTGGTGAAATTAAAAGCGTCGGTGTCCATCCACATCAAACGCGTGCTGTGTTAAGTTTCACGACCTGCTTATGGCATACAGAATGGCGAAATACCGCAGGTATGATTAGTTAGTAGGCTATCCTATCTATGGGAGTACGCACACATTTTTTATGATTACAGCTGATATATGTATATATGATTATGTATTGGAGTTTACTTATCATTAAATACAATTGATATTTCATTTGTGATGATTTTCGAAACACGGTAGAAACTTTGATGTATCAACATATTCGATGCACATGAACACGTGGTGCGTAAAGTAAAATGGCGGCGCACAACGCTGCCGCCGCCGGTACTGCGTTGCCGGCCCGGCCGGCGCATTCCATGAATCACTGTACAAAACGCGCCGCGCCGGCATTGCCTTGACTATGCTAGATTTATTGATTATAACAAAGGGCAAATGTTTTTATAACTCTTAAAATGAACCTAGCCGGTAGGTAATTAATGATATAGGCTTTCAATTAAAATGATTATTTATAATAATTATAGTATAGGTACTTACCGCACGTATCTTCTAAAGACATATTAACTACTATCTAAGCATGTAAATATATTATGCCCTGCCAAACCGTGACGGTCTGAACTTTTTAGTTAAGTAACATGAGTTTGGATACTAGGTACCTATCTGTTAAACAGTAACAGTACAAGTGACGACCGTACGAGCCGCCACCATTATTATGTAGGTGCCTAGTGTGGTGCGTTAGTTCTTATTGGGCGGACTCGTCCTAATTCTAATTGTTGCCAGTAAACTAATTTAGATTTCTTATTATGAAGACAATAAGAATGCAATAACTTTCTGCCCTATTGAGGCATATGACCAAAGCATTTTAATTCTTTTTTATATCAATTAAATCTCAATAGATTATGTAAAAGCGTGTGGTAAGTCGTACCCATGTATACTAGGGGTTAGGGGTTATTTTAAACGATACGTGATACGAGTTATAAAAACGTTGTATTTTGTAATAAGACTATATAGTGGAAAAAACTAACTACGCAAAATAATTTTCTTGAAAGTCGTACAATTTTCAAGTGACGGTTGACAGAGGTCATTGACTTTCATATTAATCTTAGCTTGATCGCATTGTAAGCCATACGTTATTGGAAAATAATTAACATAAAATTGCTACTATGGCTGATCATCTCAAATAGTTGCGTCGTAGGTAACAAGTTATTTAATAAGTAGAAATTAAGCAAGTCTATAAATAAATTAATGACAAAACTTGTTTCCAAAGAAGAAAAAAATACAGTTCTAAGGGCCGATTTTTCAATGCCTGGATGTCATTTAGCTGTTAGAAATTTGAAACAGTTCTTGTAAACTTATTGATGACTGATAACACTAGTTTACACAATTTCTGTTGCTGGCAATATATATCTATTTCTGTCTACTGGCAATATACTGAGTTAAAATACATAAATACTTTTTTTTATCAGATCTAGTTTTTAAGTTACAGGTAACTTATGTTTAGAAAAGAAAAAAGATGGACATGTTAGGAAAAAAAATATCTATACATATAAATAAAATTGGAGTGTCTGTTTGTAATATTGAAATAACCGTTTTTTACTACATGCATATGAATATATATACGGTACATACACCAAAATAACATTTTTTACAATATTTGTCTGTCTGTCTGTTTGTATAGGCTAATCTCTGAAATGGCTGGACCGATTTTGACGGGACATTTATTGGCAGGTAGCTGATGTAATAAGGAGTAACTTAGGCTACTTTTATTTTAGAAAAAATTAGGGTTAAGTGCATTTGGTCTCACTAAAAAATACATTGTTAAGTTCCGACATCCACGCGAAAGAAGTCGCGGGCACAGCTAGTAAAAAATAAGATTAAAGTTGCAAAAAACTTCGGTTTTAAAGCACTTTTGTTATCTGTTGACACATCTGACAATCGGATATCATACTAGTATCCCATAAACCTTGATAATGCTCCTCACATGACGCAAAAATCCGGATGTAAACGTTCTCCCTGCTCCTCGCTCAGAACTCCTAGATTTTTGGAAAATTTCGCTAGGTGATTATGAAAATATTAGCGTTTAATACTCCTATAACATCCTATAATTTTTAATGTAAAATAAGGTACTAGTTCAACATATTTTCTGATTTTCGATTTCCAAGAAAGTTTTCCATTGCCGATACAAAAGCTATCTTAGCATTTATTTCAAGCTCAGTCATCGAATCTGTAATTTTTATATCTTTTGTAAGATGTCTAATTTGAGGACCATCAAAAATACCTGCTTCAATATTTTCCAGTTTTAGCTGAGGAAAGGTTCGACAAATGTAAGAATAGGATTTTCCATTTTTATCCAGAGATTTAACAAACACAATTAGGGGATTGTCACGTCAGGGCATGCCAAAATACAGCAAATAGGTATTTTTAACGAACTAGAAAATACTTTTTCTGTATTTTATGAACATATAGGCTCCACATATATAGCAAAAATGATTTTGGTTGATAAAACAACATCGTTTTGAACTACTCATGACGAAAAAACTTTCGTTAATAGTCTTAACACAGTGATACTCATGAAAACATGCGCGTGATCAATGAAAAATGCAAGTAAACGGAAAATTCTAAGTAAAAAAAGAAATCTTAAATAACTAGACTTGTACAATAAAACTGTCGGTAATTTTGAAACCAGTACACCCTAAATAAGTTTTATCACTTAAAATTTTTGCGGCAACAGACAAAAAGTAAAATTTTGTAAACTAGTGTAATGGATAAATTATCTGAGGTTTATCCAGCTATTGAAAAATCAGCAATGTTTTAAAACCATTTGTTTTTATTGTATTTTACATTAAATATCAGAGTGTGATGGGTACACAAATATTAACAGTAATTATTACCGTCTAATTAGATTCGCTCGTTGGGAATATAGGTATCCATTAAATACAATGCTGGATCATTAAAAGAATAATCATTTTTATCATCTAATCTTTGATGGCAAACATAACACTGTGCACAGCTGCTGCCTTCAATCTGACGCCCAATCAAATATGGATGGGATTCATAGCATATTACTATGAAAATATTGCATTTTTACCAATTTCATCCCTAACAATGAAAATAAATTCGCAGTAATATCCTCGCCCTAAAAAATATGTCCTCTTGACTGTAATTATTATTTATACAAGTATGTAGTACTATAAGATTGAGACCAATGTTCGCCGCAGCCTTTAGTAAGTTTTTACCCACACAGATTTTGGACCAACGGTAATAGTTGTAACATTATTAGATAGATAATCAGATAGGTAGGCCTGACAATTATCTGTCGCTTCCGGCTCGATTTACCGGTGACTTTTATTTTTATTTATACTAGCTTTCGCCCGCTCGTAACTCGTACATTTTTCCGGGATACAAAGTAGCTTGTGTGCTATTCCAGACTATAAACTATTTCTGTGCCAATTTTCATCCAGATCCGTTCAGCCATCCCGGCGTGATTGAGTAACAAATATCCATCCATCCACACAAAATTTCACATTTATAATATTAGTAGGATAGGATAGGATAGGATTAGTAGGATTATAATATTAGTAGAATAGGATAGGATATATTTTATAAATACATAGTTGGTACTCAATGATATTATCTAATTCAGTATTATAGTAATCTCCGGAAAAAGCTTGTAAAAACAATACTTGTTCTTGTCATGGATGGTTGCAGTCGCCAATGTTACAGGTTAATTAACATTTTCAAACAATATTTAAACCTGTGACCAAATTTAACTATTAGATAAATAGATAAAAAAACTATTAGATAATTTTAGGCATACTCAAACTAAAACTACAGAAACACGGTGTTATGAAGTGGGCAATTCAACGTTAATTTCTCAGCCGATTTCCTACGACTTCTTGTGTTAGACGCCCATCACAGCCGTTCCCCAACCCAATGTGCGCCATACCCGAAACTGCAAATTTGTATAACAGTTGTAAATAATAATAAAATGTGTGCATTCAAAAAACATTTAGAATTGGCAAAAAAAAGAAAATATTTGAATTAGTTCCACATACCTAAATAAAATTTATCCGCATAAACTTTATTTTTAATAACTACTGACTACCTTGGTTTTCATTTTTCCGAACCCAAAACGCTAAAGAATACCTAGGTACTAATAGTGGTGCGGTCCGGTATCGGCAATAGAGACATTTATACTTACTCTTATTTTTTAATTCGGATGCTCCGATAGTTTTCAAGCTTTTCCGACATGCTATATTAATAATGTAATTTCGTTTTAAAATGTGATCTGTATACCTCGGGTTTGGAATCGAATCTATTACATTAAAACTATGTATTTGTACGTTTTATTTACGTATAAAACAAAGTATTATACATTATTTTATACATAAGTAAGTATGTAAGTAGCCATAATTAAGCCAACTTCATGAATAACATTACTTTTCGTTTTTTACTTCGCTCTACTGTCCGTAAAAAAGTGATAAAATGTTATGCACTAGTGTCTTAAGTCGACGGTAACATTCTATGACGTCTTTTTTTTACATGAAAATCTGAACGTTTATTTCAAAACTATGAGGGGAGGGGCTCATAGTAACGTAGCTACCGCGCATATCAGTCGATCTGCGAGGATACGCACCGCATGCTGCAGTCAGTCTATTTGACGATTTCAAACATCGAGAAAACTTCCGTGCCACGGAATAAGCTGTTAGCCCCGGGTGTCATACGAATAGTCGTTAAGGGTCCAAAAAGTCTAATAAGCAGTCTAACCTTACGAGCTCAGTATCTCCCAAAATGACCCAGTGGCGGAGGTCAGATAGCAATCGCTCCGTGTGGTTGGGAAAAGGCTAGATGATGACGGTGTTAGTGGCGTACGGTTCATAAAGACTTAAAAGACACTGCCTACCCTACATAACTGAGATTAATATTTATTATAAGATATTTGAGGTGGCAAATCACATACATCATTATTTAATCGAAAATACGACGAACCAATACCAACATGCAATAGGTTTTTTTTTTTATAAAACCTTGCCCCCACTCTAGGATTTCTCCTGTGTCGTGGGTACAGTTTACAAAGATACATGTCACATGCACACACAACCAGACCCGAAACAACTATCTGTAGATCATACAAATATTTGTTCCGTGCGGGGATCGAACCCGCGACACATAGCGCAGAAAGCTAATCGCTTAGCCACTGCGCCAATCGTGTCGTCATATAAATACATATTGGTAAGTAAGCTTTAAAAATGTTCTGTCTACACTGTCTAAAAACTCTGTGCACGCCGCTGGATGATGTCATAACATCTTATGAATTTGTTTTTTGATAGATAATTTTCTCTGAAAATATATTAAATTTTCTCTTAGCATTACGATTTTGGATTTATGATCATTACCCAATTACCCTGTTGTACAAAATTTTGTCCACAGGCATGGCTATCAATTTATTATAAATAAATAAATTCAGCCCATTACTGTCCCACTGCTGGGCAAGGGTCTCTTCTTAGAACGAGAAGGGACATCGTTGGAATCAATTTATTTATTCCATAAAATAATAACTAAATGTGGTTTTAGTTTTATTTACGAATTACAAAAGAATAGACACAAAATATGTATAACTTAAGTGTTATAGTAGGTAACTCCTGATGTACGTCTTTCCGAGGCGTACTACCGGAGTAAGCGTATTTATGTTCTTGTTACTTACCTACTTAGTATACAAATCGATGCGCGGAGATATTGATTCACGAGAGTGGAACGACCCCTGGATACCAGGTTAATAAAATCATGGGTTTGCTGATGAATTATTATTTATGTTACATTACGATGAAAGTATAACGATGCGTACCTACTTTAGATCAGAACTCAAATATTAACTTATTGCGGTCCCTCTTATCGGGAGTAATTGTAATTGTGACGTTCGATTTTAGACCAACGTACTGTCTGACCGATCTGCATTCGTTTTTGTAGCCTATCGACGTCGAACAATGTGCTTGATACAAATTACTAATACTGTTATGCTCCGATCCCTACCTATTACTGCAAAGTTTTCAGTTTGTTCAAGATCCTACGTTACATCACATTTTAAAAACTGCTATAACCCTTCTTTCTTTCTTAGTTTTTATTTACACGTTTGGCATCTGGTATCCTAGTTCTAGAAATATGTAAGTATTGATGAGCCGTTTACAATATTTACTAATGGCTGCATTTTAACAAATTATAATAAAAAACTTAAATCGCGTAATTGAACGAAGCAAAATATACGTTTCAAATACAGGTATAATATATCCTGCGGTCGCGTTGTGTATATTATGCATAAATTATCTAGTATTGTGTAGGTAGGTACATTCACTACGAGGGGTCATGCATCGAGCGAGTGCAATGGAACTAAGTTGTGAATGGTGTGCGGATGGTGGGGAGAACAGGGGAGGGGAGAGGTCGCGCAGAGCGTTTGACGGTGTCGAGCCGGCCGGGCGTCACGCCGCGTGCCGCCCGCCACCCGCCGCCCGCCGCGCCTCGGGCTTAGTGACGAGTGAGCGGATGATGTCATCTCCGGAGCTCCGCCATTTTGTAACCAATGGTATCCGAGTACCGCGACATAATTCAATGTTTGTAAATTGCTAAATTAATAGATAAATCAGCTACACTAAACTTGCTGCTGCCGTTATCCGGTTGCGAATATTCTGTAAACATTATTATTATTCCATAGCAACATAACATCTTCAATCATGTATTTTAATTTGACATTTATGGAAGCTACTGGTACATAATCTGTTTTCGGTAGTCTTAAAAACAATTTGGGATAGGCATGAAAATACCACATATTGGACGAGCCGTATGTACTATATAGCCCTATTCTGTGTAAAGCTGCCAACTTGTTGATTCGAGGCTCGGGCCTATGAATCAACCGGGTTCCTAAGTTTTTATAGTAATAATAACAGTAGGTAGCTTAGAGTAGGGTCATATTCTGATTTTTAATAATACGCCTCATCATAGTAGGTGCTTTGAAGTTACAAACCAGTAGGTTAGTTAGGATTTTGCATTGAAAAGGTTATAAAGGAGTTTAAAAAGAGATAGATATATATATCGATTTTTAAATATCGAATCGGGCATTAATTTATAATAATATTTTAAAAGTATATCTATTCTCATGGTTAATTAACTTTATCGATGGAGAGAAATCAAGTAAAGGGATTTGAAGATTTTAATCGTCGTTTTTTTTTTTTTCAATACGGCGTTATTATGGATATTTCTACAATACATACCTCTATACATATACAAACAAGAAATATGTTGACAAAACCTCACAAATTTCGTATATTTACGCAAGTATTTCTTGAGTAATTCGGAAAAGTCATAAAGAAAAAAAACGATTACGGACCGGCTGGTTACTAAAGCTCCTCTCCGTATAAAATCTTTAAACCCTTTTGGGACTCTTTTAGGGGCTCTAGTTTGTTTTAAAATGAGAAGGATCATTTCAACGCTGCTTCAATGCTAGTAAAACATTTTGATGATTTATAGAAATTAAGATTATTTAGTATGTCGAAGGTCGAAGATGATGATAGGTAGATATGGAGTTAATAGTATAATGTTGTCTACAAGTGGTTATGTCGCTTCTCGCAGCCGGTCATCAAAGGTACTCATCAGTGGGCTACCCCTGCATGTTCGCTTCGACAACATCGAGCCCCTCCTCTCACAGTATGGCAACGTACAACATTGCGACAAAGCGAACTCGCGCGATGCCAACACCCAAGCGGTGTTCATCACCTTCGAGACTCCGGAGCAGGCGCAGCAGTGAGTATTATTGTCTGTTTGAGGATTCTCTGGGATGCGCTGCAATGTTCGCACCGTCTGCTTCGGTTGGAGCTTTTCTCTTCTAACTTCTTCTTAATCTTCTATCGACGTTTGCATGGTGATTTTTTATGAAATTTTATGGCTTTACAACTTACTTGCTTAAGCTTTCCAGGTTGCACAAGGGGGGTATTTCATATGACTGTTAAATAAAAATTTAATAAAAAGCACGTAATGCAATTTTGAAGTTGCGTTTTATTGCAATTGGACGTTTTATTGAAATACACAATTAAGCCCTTAATATTTTCCTTTTTTTTACGCGACTAACCACAGGGCTTAGCGAGATGCAATCCATATTCAATAACGATTGGAGAAAAGTCCCAAAACGTTATCTGAATGACATAAGGCTACGACTAGATCCGTATCTAGTTCCCATACCGTTGGTGACTTTCTCTTATCGTTATTGAACATCGATGACGTCTTAGGCCTCCAGGTACACAAGTTTTCTACTTAAGGAAAGGACGTTGCCAAAGATACTAAACCAACATTTAATAATAACAAAAATGCCCAGATGTGATATGTATATAGGGGTACTAAGGGTATCCACTAATGTAGGTATATCATAATATTTGTAACATTATATTGAAAAACTGTAAAGAATCCCCATTTTTTTATGAAATACATTTAACCAAAGATGTACAGTTACAATTTGATTCTGAAAAGAATTTGGACCGGATCTTGGCAATGTCCTTTCTTTTACTGGTTTATTGACTATTTGCTTATCTTATACATTTAAAGTCATAGAATATGCATGGTTGGCTATGTACGTGTTTTGTTTGCAATGAGGTAATTTGTGTACTGTTTTTTATATGAGCGTTCAAATTGTTTCAGAGCCATCAACGGTCTGAATGGGTGTGAACTGGAAGGAAGTCGGATGAAGGTGGAAGCGGCAGAACAGAATAGCCGTGGTGGTAGGCGCGGACGACCTGGCGGCGGCCGCGGCGGCGGCGGCGCCACCGGAGGCGGCTCGCGGCCCACTGATTTCCCGCTGCGGCTTCTGGTCCAAAGCGACATGGTCGGCGCAATCATCGGTCGCCAGGGCAGCACCATCCGCCTCATCACACAACAAAGCCGTGCGCGCGTCGATGTCCATCGCAAGGATAACGTTGGCTCCCTTGAGAAGGCCATTACCATTTATGGCAATCCCGAGAATTGTACTAATGCCTGCAAAAGAATATTAGAAGTCATGCAGCAGGAGGCCAACAACACCAATAAGGGGTAAGATTTTTTAATACTTATTGTAATGACATGATCATTATCATCTCATCGACTAGCGAACTATACCTCCCATTTACAGGTGGTGATAGACATGCGGCATTCACTTCTAAAACGAGTTCTTAGTGAAGGTTACATTAGATCTAATTGTGGTCATTTGGTCGGACATTTGGCATTTTAGCAAAATCAACAAAAAATTGCTTCGAACTTTTTTCTGAACAGAGCATTTCTCACTGTTAGACCGCTGGCGCGGTATATTGTTTTTGCAGACGGCGTTTGCCAGAATAATCGACGAAATGTTCGTACCGACGTTGATTCGTAGCTTAATAGGTTAGGCGATCCCTCTAAAATGTAAAGAGATCATTGCATTTTTTACATTATGCCGTATCGCTTTTCATGAAATCCGCGTGTGAATAGATTGTAAAAGACGTTTTCTTGTCGAGAACAACTGTTTAAAATACACTATAATAATTTACTTACATTTTCATTAAGTAATATTTCTACATCATCGTTTTCAGTGAGATCTGCCTCAAAATCTTGGCTCACAACAATCTGATCGGGCGTATAATCGGTAAAGGAGGAAACACGATCAAAAGGATCATGCAAGAAACTGATACCAAGATAACCGTTTCCTCTATAAACGATATTAACAGCTTCAATTTGGAGCGGATCATCACTGTAAAGGGCACGATTGAAAATATGGCTAAAGCGGAGTCACAAATTTCAGCCAAATTACGACAGAGCTACGAAAGCGATTTGCAGGTACTACGATCAGTTAAATACCTATTAAATATTTTGAAATGATTATTAGTAATATTATCTGTTATATACACAATTTTATTTTTGATGGTATTCTAGATGCTGGCACCGCAAAGCATTATGTTCCCGGGCTTGCATCCGATGGCCATGATGTCGACGGGCCGTGGGTTCTGTGGCGCTCCTCCGCCGTTCCCGCCGCCCATATACGCCCCTCTGCCGGGCCAGGGCGGCGCGCAGCAGGGAGCTGGTGACTCACAGGTACTAACGTAATAAGCGTTTACTGCTTCTCAAGACTTCTAATTCGATTGAACCATTTTTGTATGGGATTAGTACGCATATCCTATTGCATTATGCAAGAGGATATGTCGTCAAACAAATTGTGTAATAGATTATGACATGACAAGACTTGTGAAAATACAACAAAGGTAGAATATGACCTAAATGTTGAACCAACGGTAGTCGGTCATGTCAGTTTTTTTTTATATCAGTCAATCAGGTTTTGCAACATTTATGATACGTGCTTTCTGAAATTAGACATTTTTTTTTTTTTCACTTTCCTTGTGCACCCCTTTGTGTCCATATTAATGAATTTTTATGTTTGGAAACGCACCCACGGTACAGGAATTATTCGTAACATGGAAAGTGTTTATATAGAATAGAATAAATTCTAAAGGTTGGGAGAAAATCTAGCAAATGCGCTAGAATTTTAGCAGTAGAAGTACAAATATACATATATCACTCGCAAACTGTTATCCAGAGGCAAATGGTTAGGTGCATGCATCAGAGTACAGAATCCAAAATATACCATGTACGGCGTGGTTGAATACGAACGATGAAATATTATATTTCTTAATTTTATTTATTTATATTAGCTTTTGCCCGCGGCTTCGTATGTGTAGAATTTTGAATCTGATATTTTCCTGCGGTAAAATTGAGCCTATTTTTAAGTTAGACCTAGCAATACATCGGTGAAAACTGCGTTCAATTCCAAGCAGTAGTTTTTGCGTGATGCGTATACACACATACAGAAGGACAAAAGTTCTAAAAATTGTTGTTTTGGATTCTATTTCTCTAATAAATACCCCCATATTGGTTTTTGTCCAATATCTATAATGTAGATATTGCAGATCAAAATGAATGCTTTATTTAATACTGATTTTGGATATTTTAATATATGAATACAGAAAATAGTACGCGACACAGTGATACTCAGTCGTTGTAATAGCGGTCTGACTCTTAATCTTGACACGGTGCAAAGCTCGATCCCCACCGCTACGAATCGTGTCTGTTATTCGTTACTTTCTTCAACTAGATGGCCTTACTAGACCTCGACAGTTATTTTTGAGTTTTCTGAAGTCGGTTTGTTTTTTTGTTTGTTATAAAACTTAGTTTTATGTGATATTGTCGTACGGCATCAGCTGTTTATACCTATAGATATATTTATGGGAATATATGAAATTAGCTAAACTGACGGTTGATTAAGCCAAAAGATATTACATTAATATAATAAAACACAATTTTAAATAATTATAGTATAGTAATGCTAGACTCTAATAGTGCAGGAAGGTGGTTTAATAAAGGCTTTATTGATTATTAATTCGACCCTGCCCACTTCACCCACACATAATTATTTTCAAGTACTCAAAAATTAAAGTTAGTTAAAAAAGCAAGTTATAATATATACAGTTAAATTATAAAACATTTTACTAACTAACTTATTTGATCAAAATATTTCTAGTCTGCAAATTAAAAAATTGCCAAACGGCAGTCTATAGTATTTGTCTCTGTTTATGTATTCAAACAATTGTATCAGTCACCACCGGACGAGCTTATCCCAACTTAGTTCAATATGTCGGATTATGCTGTAAACAGGCAGTGGTCAGGAACTAATTCAGTGAAACTTATATTGAAGTTGGTACCTAACTACAATAATATAGTAGCAATGTTTCCGTATGAATCCGAATGAATTCCGTACAAATAATCAACCAACTTACCTATCGTCCAGAGAAGTCAATTAAAGTTGACTGTTTGTAGTGACATAATTTACAAAAAACTCAAATTACATGTATTAGGCCGGTAAATAACGTGAAAGGATATTATTATCTTATATTATTTAATTATTTCGATTTTATTATTCAACATGAACCAAACAATAAAATTTTAACTATCAACCAATGCACCATTGCTGTAGTTATTTTATCGATGTATTGCAGTCTCTAGTAAATATATTTATAAAATGATGATTGATAAATGATTATGATTTTTACTAAACTTTGATTTTAATTCACATCACTCAAATGATAATTTCTGATACATGGTTACAATATTACGGAACAGTCAAGAACGGTTTCACCTTACTGTAATTGATTCTTACGAGAGCCAGTACCTTTATTGAATTAATAGTAGTATTAATTTCCAATTAAGTATTAGTTGCAAGCTGCCGAGTGTTAGGTCCTGGGTTCAATTCCCGAGTCGGGCAAAGTATCATCGGGTTTTTCTATACTGAAATTCGCAATAGCAGCATGGAGTATGCCACTGTGCTCGTTAAATGGTAATAGGCTTACCTACTCAATAACGGCATCGGCAAAATGGGGGTTTAGAATAGTACATCTTTGTTGTGTTATTAACAATAATGTTTTTGTGAAATAGGAAACTACATACTTGTACATCCCAAATAACGCTGTGGGCGCTATTATTGGCACCAAGGGCTTGCACATTCGCAACATAATTCGATTCAGCAACGCGTCTGTGAAGATCGCACCATTGGAGCAAGATAAACAAGGCGAGAACCAAAGCAACCCACAACAGGAGCGCAAGGTCACCATAGTCGGTAGCCCTGAGGCTCAATGGAAGGTATGTACTGATAATTTATTTTCAGATAATTTTTTTACATGACATACATAATATTCAGTGGTAATGACATTCATAACATTTACAGGCTCAATATCTCATCTTTGAAAAGATGAGGGAAGAAGGTTTTATGTCTGGTTCCGATGACGTGCGGCTGACGGTAGAGATAGTGGTGGCTTCGTCTCAAGTGGGTCGAATCATTGGCAAAGGCGGGCAGAACGTCCGGGAGCTGCAGCGCGTGACCGGATCGCTTATCAAATTGCCCGAGCAGCCGCAGCAACAGCAGGCTGGTCAGCAGCAGGACCACGACACAACGGTGCACATTGTCGGCCCCTTCTATAGCGTGCAGGTACGAATACGTTCAAACACGTGACTTCAACACTGGCGCAGGGACTGATTTGGTTATGTTAATCGGGTTTTTAATCATAATTAAGAAAGCCTTAACTTTGGGTTAAAACACAATAAATGCTAGTCAATTGTTCGTATAAAACCAATCAACGAGTATGCCAGCATTCTCAAAGAATATCATAAAGTTTTTAACTTTTTTGATATTGTGAACTAGCTGTGCTCATTCGTGTCGAAATTGTTTGGCCATCTCATTGTTGATCAGTCAGTATCATTCATATAAAATTTGTATTGGATATTATAAAGTCTGATATATGTATTTGTATGCCATATAACTTAGATGGCAAATGTGTTGGACATACTTTGTACAATGGTATTGAACATATTTTGACAAATAAATTGATTTGATTTGAACAAATCTTAAAGGTATGTAGTAGTGTGCCATGATCAATAAAAGCCTACTTAGATGCAATAAACTGTCTCTGTATAGAGACTAGAGACACAACACCCACTAGACTGTTCCGGCACCGAGTGGTCGCCGCGAGAAACGTCCCGAAAGGCACAATTAAAAAAAGTTTAGTCGGTGAAAGAACTTTTATCTTTTGCATGATATTCTCCTCTTGCTATCATGCAGCATTACTGAAGAAACAACCCTTTACTAGAATTCCAGATCCCAACAAAGTAAATGAAACCACAAACACTTTTCAAAATTTCGTTACATTAGTGACTTCGTTGTGATATCAGTCCAAACATTCCCACAAGAGTATTGTTATGGCTAGTTTCTGTTAATACATTTCCAGTGTTCAAACTTTTCGACCTTCATTTTATCATAGTACTGTGATTCGCATTGAAAACATGCCACACCACATGCCCAAATGATTGGTTTGTATAGCAACTTTAGCATGATTTTAATCGCATTATTTTTTAACATAACATTGTTCGTAGTTTTATCTTTTCTATAAAACAAATAGCAATAGCAATAGGAATATGTTGTCGCGCACTTATATATATTGTCTGTGACTTTCTCTGGCTATATTGATTGACACAATTAACTGTATCTCAGGGATTATATTATATACTACTTCGTAACTTTCGTTTTTTATCAATCGGATAAGTAGATTTTTTTGAATCGCGAGAAATATATAATCTTGTGCTATCGGCTTTTGATGAGTGATGATGAGTATGGGTAGCGCCCGTTAAGCTCCTGTGATAGGCGCTTGCTTTTTTTTAATGAAACGTAATTTTTCCTTTTACAAGGCAATGACTAAAAATTTTAATATTAAGAACATGTTATTGAAATTAAATTAGGTATTTTGCGTGAATTTTGCACGAAATTGCTAAAAACAGGCAAAACCATTAATTAATCTTTATAAAATTACGTATATTCGAAAAACTAGTTTTCAGACAAGTAGTATTGATGATAAAAAACCTGACAACAAACTTATCATTTAAATACGACCGCAAATTAAATTACTAGCGTCCCGGTCCGGCTTCGCACGGGTACCATTTACTAATGAAGAAAATAGGAAATTTCATACGAAAATACCATCCTAAATTATTAAAATTAAGGAAACAAAAAAATATAGCCAAATCGGTCGAGCCGTTCTCAAGAAATGATATTTCATACATATGGCAATTGATTTTTATTCACTTTGGAAGTTATGTATTTTTTTTTTAGATGAACAGACTTTTTTACAGGCCAAATAACCAAATAGAAATGCTAGATGATGAGTACCTAAATCATCCCGCACCTTCCCCACTTCCCCCTAAAATCAACTACGGATAAAATACATTTCTAACGGGTTATGTAATTGAATTTCGCTATGTATATACATACATATTTTTGATACTGACAGTACATAGTTAATTTGGTGTTCAGAAAGAGTTCAGAATTTAGTAAATGAATTTACTATATTTCATTTACTTAAATATGATAAGTAGATGTTTAGTTAATTGAAATTATAATTTTGGTGGTCCTGTACTATTTTTGGTAATAAAAAATATTTTTTGTACGTTATTATTTTTACTATATTTAAATAGTTACACACATAATAATCGAATACATAACAGTTTTCCGTTTTATTATCATTTACAGTAAAGAAATACACTTTTTTTTTTTTAATAAGCATCACAGTTTCCCTTTCGATCAGTAACTGTGAAGATTTATCGTTTAGTTTTATAGGAAAATTATCCACATAAAGGAGACGGGACTGTGCCAGAAATATGGTTTAAAAAGCCGTTTTTTTATTCACTCTAAAATATGGAATTCACAATCTGGACGATACATCTACATTATAAGCAGGGTCATTAATTCCATTACGACATAATTTAATTTCAACAGATTAAAATTCCCTTTCGCGCATATCTTTTTCATAAATATATAAAGAAAAATCGATACTCGTTTACAAATCGAATTATTAGTTATTTCTTGTTTTTTATCTGTGGTGCTAGTGATTGCTCCTTACTACTCTCAATAATCATATGATTTTTGTATAGTTTGAAGTTTAGTGTCCCATTGTTTTATTGAAATATTTGTCGACCAAGTGGGTTGTTGCCGACTTGTTGCTTAATCTCATTTTTACTAAATCTCTTATGACTACTCTCGGATTGATAAAACTCGCAAAACTTTCAGTGATAATTTGAAATCATTTGAATTATTAATCGATAGTTACCACTCATCTTTTTACATCCAAGCCCTAGATTGTGTGAAATCGCGTCCTTTGTTATTTTTTAACGCTATCCCAGGTGACATGTTATCCCAAATAAATGTTGATAGATAAAAATATCATGAATATTCGAATTATCGCCTGAGATGTCCCAAATATCTAGAGACTATTTTTACACCGCCATCTAGGATGCTAGGTGTTAGCATGATTCATTTAAATTCTTATATTTCTTAGCCAATATAAATCAAAAATGTCTCATTCTTCTTGAAACGCCTGAACGTAAATTATTGAGTGGCCTATAAGTTTGCGGTTGTAGAAAAAGTGATGACAGCCAATTAAGTAAAAGGCGCAAAGATAAACCACAAAATCTAATATCAATGGTTAGTTCATAATTGAGGGTTTGAATGGAAGGAAAAGGCTTTATTCATCTTTTTTTTTTTTTAATATACGTGATTAATGAGTATAAATATTTATCAAATTAACAAACGTATAAAAAGAAAACGGGCGGTAACACCAATACAGCATTATTTTAAATTGTAGCTGTTTTATACGTGTAATTCACTGTTTATTTACCATCATTTAACGTAACGTCCGAGGCTGAGATAGTGACCGTTTGAACACTAAAACTCCCGCCTCATGGTTAAACAATTTATTCGGTTATCGGGCTGATTACGAAATTATCTGTTATTTCATTCTCTGTGAACTTGGCCCTTAGTAATCTTGCGTTATTCAAAATCTGCCAGATAAATTGTAATTTGTTCGAGTTGTGAATGGGGTCACATGGTGTACTCTACATAGTATACTAGAGTGCGAAAAGGGCTAACTCTCGCGCTTGCATCTCAGCATCTTGACATTGATGAAACATGCTTTGTGCTGAAACATGCTCCGTTCAGTTGTCGTTATTATTTTAACCAAAGTTTAACACTAGAAAGACTGAAACTTAGTATATACCTATATTGCTCAAAAGCAGTCAAAATGACTGCATTGTGACTAATGTGTAAAGAAATTTGTTTTTTTTTTTATATCATTTATAGTTATATAACAAGTTATTAGTAAATATTAAAAATATAAATATTGAATTTATTTGGAAAAAAAAATATACTTTATTATTTGTAAATTTTATGCAAATGAAAGTGGAAATCTTTTTATGTGTCCACAAACATACTTTTGAAATTTTTCACATATTTTATTTGTTTTATTGTTGTGGCAAAGTCGTACTTGACAAATTTTGCATTTGTTAGAATGGGTTGCATTTGATGATGTTGTAGTTGATCTTTGTGGGTCTTCATGTTCTGATGATTTTTTCTGTCTTGCAGCTTTGTATTCGGTGGAAAGCTGTTCTGCTAATTGAAACAAGAACTATTTTCGTTGTATTTGTATTCCTGTCGTTTCTTTGTAAAGGATCCAAGCATTTATAGCAGCCAAATCTAAAATATTGAAAAATACTTGGATAGCTAAATAGTTAGTAAAATATACAACAAAAACTAGCTTTTGTTGTATATTTTCTGGCCATTTGATCCGACATACCAACTCCAAATTTTGTGCTAATATAAAATTGAATAGTTTCTGGTAAGATTTTTTTATTACTTTGTCAATTTTAACAAATTTATGCTTAGAACTTAGAACAGCTACTCTTTTATTTGGTTTGCTTTTATATATTGTAAGAACAAAATTCTCTGATTTATATAGCAGACTGGAAAAACGAGGCATGTTATATCCTACTTTTGTTTGGCTGCTTTGGGTAGTTCTCTTTTGTTTTTTTCTAGTTCTAATAGTTCCAACTAGAGTTGTTTTTTTGGCCAATAATTTTGTCGCGAGTGACATGCTAGTGAAGAAGTTATCGGTCGCGATATTTCTTCCACAGCTTGTATATGGCTCGACAAGTTTCAGAACAACGTGTTCACTGAGAAGTATTGACGATGGTCGTTGTTCATCTTTCCCCAATTAAGGAAAACCATTCAAAACATATTTGCTACTAACATCTGATGCAAGCCAGACTTTGATGCCAAATTTGTTGGGTTTATTAGGCATATACTGTGTAAACCTGCACCTGGCTTTTGGTGGAAATACTTGCTCGTCAACTGTTATATTTTGCCCTGGTTGATAGGAAGCTTGACTATTTTCAATGAACTTGTCCCATATTTCCGAAACCAAGGCAAATTTATATATTTGTAGGCGCCTACTTCTTTCGGTTCTATTGTCAAAACGAATAAATCGTAGGATTTGCTTGAACTTTTCTCTGGCCATAGTTTTTCTAAAAAATTCAGGCCACTTTGCTGACCATAAATAACTCAGTTTTAAAATTTTGCCTTGTAGGCTCCACAAGCATATAAAATCCCAATAAATGCACGTATTTCCGGTACTGATGTTGTCCAATCGTTTCTCAAAGTTCGGCGTCCTTCTTCTGTGCACCTTTTTATATGTTTGATATAGTTATCTATGTATTTATCAACGAGAATACACTGATAAGATTACCTGTCATAATGTTCCTTTTTGCGTAGCCTGTTGGCCCTTTCACACCCTTGAAAATATAAGTAGATGGTACCCTTCCAGGAATACCACCTTCGTCAAATTTTGACCACACTGTACCATCGGCAGCTGTTTCGGTCTCCTGAAAGGTGTTTTCAGTTTCTTCATCAGAGTTTGAACTACCTAGGACCCTACACCTTTTCCTGGGCATATTGATGACACTTTCATTTTCATCATTGGTGATCGACTCTTCATCGCTATCTTTAGTGTCAGATGTTTCACTTTGAATATAATCCGCTTCATCTTCAGTTGATAGTTGAGAATTTGTTGAATCTAATTCTATATCGGAGCACTCTTCACTTATGTTCGTTAGCTTTTTCAATAACTTACTTCTATTCGACATTTCTTTCATGAATTTAGGGCGCAAAAGAAATGAAATAAACAACTTGTTAGAACAAGTATCACTGCATAAAGATTCGAATAACAAGTACTACTTTAGCTTATTGCGCAACTGCAACTTATCAAGTATACGCCCAAATCGACAATTTATTGTGTACTTGTATGTTATTGTAACGGTAATCGAAAAAAAATGAATACTGTTATTTCAATACAGGGCCGAACTGTACATATAAGAAACTTACTAAAGAGTCATTTGATTATTTAAAATTTCGCATACAGTCAAAATGACTGCTTTTGGGCAATTGACGACACGGTTGGCGTAGTGGCTAAGCGATTAGCTTTCTGCGCTAAGTGTCGCGGGTTCGATCCCCGCACGGAACAAATATTTGTATGATCTACAGATAATTGTTTCGGGTCTGGATGTTTGTGTGTATGTGAATATATGTGTTTGTAAACGCACCCACGATACAGGAATTATTCCTAGAGTGGGGCAACGTTTAAAAAAAAAAAAAAAAAAATAGGTACATCACATATATATATATATATATATATATATATACCGGAAATGAAGGAGGGGGGAGGTAATTACAATTATTAATAAACGGATTTATATGTTGTACAAAAAGTCACAAAATTCTAAGAAATTGTATATACGTAATTGTTTTTCTAATTGAAATTAAAAAGCAGTCAAAATTGACCTGGAATAAACTAAATTCCAGCTACAGTCAGCGTCAGATACACCACATAAATTGTGGTGTACAAATAGAGCGAAACATCTCGGGCATTCATTATCTTCGTAGACAGTTTCAAAGTATTCAAATATAGTGGACCAACGTCGTAATTAAACAGTAAAAAATAACAATTAACTTACCACACATACTAACATTCTTTAGTTTGCTCGGGCACCGCGTTTAACTATTTTAATTCGATAAATCATTATTTTATAAGTTTTTTAAGTCGATTATTACTTAAAAAGTTGATTAATTCTTTAATGTTTAATGGCCAAACAAATATCGGTCGGTGTCATATTTATAATCTTTGATTACAAATAGATGCATACCCGATTTTCGTAGCTTTCGTAGTTCCTGTATTATGATTCAAATTTACATAATTACGGTCATCTACGATTATGAAGTACATAATATAACTGGAACTGCAAATATAAACAAAACTGTTTAGGTAAAAACAATCGTGTAACACGGTCTATTTAAAATACGACCACGAAACATAAAATGCTATTGCGAACTAAAAAAGGATTGTAGTGTGTAAGTACTGATACGGGTTGCCAGTATTGTGTGAAATGTATACATGTAGTTACAAGTCCAAAAATAATGTTTATATATAATATTAAGTATATTATTTTAAGAAGATAATATGGTGACGCGACGTATGTACATTCAAAATGTCCATAAGATAAGTATATAATTTTACTAATTGCTGGCGCAATGCGAACTTGTTAAGACACGACTCACTGTGGCATAATAAGATATTTACGTTTTGTAGCGGCCGCCTGAAGCGGGATGAAACATTATCGAGACAGCCTGTGTAAAGGGTACAATCCTCAGTGTGAGCCTGTGAAATGGCACCACACCATGGCCATGCCAAGTTATTTAATGCCTTTGATGTTAAACCATAGGTGAGTTAATTCAGTATTAAAGTAAGCAATCAATGACTTAATAATAATATTTATGACTGCGAATGTTTAAGAATGTAAATAAAATTTATTATATCATAAAACATCTTTAATTTATGCTATGCCCATTTAATTCGTTATATTTTTGTTATTGGACTATGTAACTACATGTAAAACAAGGTAATTTAACTTTCATGTAATATACGAATGTGAAAGTGATGAATGTGAGTTATAATTCCATATTTTATAATACAAATGATATAAGTATTAATTTTTATAGACAATACTTCGCAACCGTGTTAGTCGTATCGGCGATTATAATCTAATGTTGGATTACTCGGGTCAGTACGACTATTTCTGTTACTAATCGTAATCTTGTTTCTTTCAATATAAAATGTAATACGTGATCTTTGCAGTATGCATGTAACTTTTACATGTATAAGCTTTAACGCGAATGTTAATTGAATATGTCATTATGCTATGCGCATTACGAACTTAAGGGGCCCCTATGTCTGTGTATTAAATACTGGCACTGAAAGTGTTTTTAGTAAAAAATTAATACATGGACTAATAATATTTTAACTTGTGTTATTGAGTTTAGGAATGTGAACTTACAAGTTGTACGCTTAATGATTGTTTGTATGTGTTGTCAGTCAGCGCAGCGACGCATTCGCGCGATGGTTGCACAAGCGAGCGCGCCGGGGCGCCGCCGTGCCGCGCAGCCGCCGCCGCCAGTGCAGCAGTAAACTACCTCCGCATCCCGAGCTCCCCGCGCGCCCTCCACCACACCTCACCCTCGAGCCCTCGCAACACTCGTCAGCTCGGCTAGCCTCGACGCGCGACGAGACACCTCTCGCCAGTGACTTTGCCACGTCGCCTTGGCATGGACCACCATTAGTCTAGCTTAAGTTCATTCGCGTTGCACAAAAAGGGAGATCGAGTCGTAATGCTTCGCTCGAACATTGCGCAGGCAGGCTGTCGAGCTGGCAACATGTGTCCAAATGTTGTTGTTGACGTAATTCTATTATTGTAGTGAATTGTAATTAAATCTATTGATAAATCCATATTTTATCCCGGGAATTATCTATGTTGATGATTAATATTTGAATATATACTAAACATATATATAATATTATTCATATACACTATTTTTAGTGATGAACGTGATTGTTATATTGTTTCATACCACGTTATACTACTACAGTTTAAAGAGTTGTCATAGATTGCAATAGTTAATGATTATGTTCTCTATACATATACAAATGTTAATAGCAGTATCTATTGTATCACGCCGTTTTATATACAAACAAGAATTGCATATTATGTTTTTGTTATAAAGTAATAGTTTAATCTGTTGAAATCACTGCACTATACTGTTAAATGTAATTATTTGAAGGGTGTGTGGGATAAACCAACTAGGAACGGAAATTACACGACGTTGCTTTAGCGAGGAGGCTCATTGGACATACGGCTTTGCAAAGTTTATTGTAAGAATATTTCTTAATGCGATACACGAAGTTTCTGCATGCATGCTGCTGAGAATGTGTCGTACAATGGTTTCTATTGAACTGATGTGTGTGTTGGGTGATAAGTAACTAATCCAAAGAGTGAACGCCGATCGTGTGTCGAATCGGCCTGACGTAGTGACGAGCCTTGACAAGACAATGCGCGGTGGCCGGGAGCGCGTCGCCCAGGGCCCACGCCCCGAGCCCCGCGCCTGCTCTCCTATCGACGATACGGAGACGATGATCTACCTAATTATGATGGACAAATATTTTTGATATAATAGTAATTGTTGGAGAGTAAGGAGTAAACTTATGAGTTTTAATTTGTAAGTAACATTTGTTGATCGTTTTCTTTGTAATTTTGTCTTTGTTAGCTTTATAATGTTTTCTTGTATTGAAAATGTAATACAAAAGTTTCGACATTGAACGATACCGTAGCGTTTAATGGTGCGAGAGTAAACGTCGCGTCGCGTCGGTCGTATTGTTCGGTTCTATCGTGATATGTTTTATTATTCAATTGTACGATTTGCGTTATCATTGTGCCAAGTGAGATAATTTAAACTATGAGAGATTAAGATTAAGTGAATAATATCAAAATTAATGAAAAGCTTAGATATGTATATGTATAATTGTGATAATATATGGAAGTTTTGGCAAAAATGTTACTAAGAATGTTTTACATTCTTATTTCCATTTTCTCATTTTTTAGGTTAGATTATTATAAAATTATAAATTGTAAGTCGTGAAGATGGTTGCGCGGGCGCAGACGGCGTACGGCTATCGCGTGCGCCGTTCGCACCGCACCCACTCTTCACCAGCTGATGTCCCGATACTTCAACACTGTCTCTTAACATCTGGTTACGTCTATTCCGTGTCCCAAATGCATCAAAATAATTTTCAATTCATTATACTTGAATGGCGTAATAGTCTCAGTTATATAATTGTGTTAGTGCTGAATGTAAAGGGTACAGCATGCATGCTTACTGATATTACAAATGTCAGGTTACCTAATAACTCCTTAAACAACTGAAAGTACCCTGCTGCGTTTTTTCCACACGTGTATTTCCAGCGAGGGTATAATAACATCGAGCTTGTAACCGGTAACGGTGTACTAGGGTATCAAATCGTTGGTTTCGATTGGTCGGTTCCACCTCAACGTCATGTTTACGCTATGCTTTGTTTCACTGTTATTAGGTAATCAATAAGACAGTTATCTAATTCTTTCTTACTAAATCTTCCGATAGCTGACTTCAGCCGAGAGCAGGCCACAGAAGAGGATATTATTAATATACCTTAGTCTGTACACACACATACATTTACAGTTACTGTTTGCTCTGAAAAGTTGGATGAGACCACCCTCCCCAGAAGGGGGAATTCATTGCTTCCAGTAAAATATTGCCATATTAAATTTGGTGCAATCCGAAAATCCTCTGTATTTCTTTAGACTCTTCACATCTATGGCTTTACCATCCGCTCTATTGTAGAAAAAAGTTCACTATCGGAAGATACTTCTTTCTGCCATACTGTCTTCGTTCCAACAACTTCTCTTCGATCTGTGTGAAATACCGCACATGGTTGTTATACTACGGTATCTATGCGAATTGGTGCGATCTTCTTTCTAGTTTTATTGTAATAATTTATTTGTTACTTAATTGTTTTATGCTTTATTTTGAATTATGCTAAATTATTTGTGTTAAATTCCAATTAAGCTAAAAAAAGGTGAAAAAATATTTTTGCAATTTTGTATTGCTTCCACATATTATTAAAAATCATCTCACATTGTGCAAATTACTCCTTATAGTCAGTCGGAAAACAACGTGCTGTAGGTGCTTTATATTCATCGATATACTACGATACTACTTATACTAAAGTACGAGCCGTGAATAGATACAATTATGTTGCCGTTATAATTTTATGATTTTCTTGCCAAATGATATTTATTATTATTTTTATTATTATGAGCCTGTTGTGTCCCACTGCAGGGCAAAGGCCTCCCTCCCGTCTTTCCATTTATCCCGGTCCATTGAGATTTGGGGCCAGTTCAATTTTAATTTTCATTAATTTTAATTCTATTGAAATATATACTGCAATGTTACTACGTAATATTTACTATATTCCCCCGTAGATCAGTTACTGTTAATTATTGAAACAGAGATATAGTTGTTATATTTCACATTATATACATAATCTATTTACAATAAAAAGTAAATTAATCGTAAACTTATAACGGCTTAATTTTAATGTGACAAATCCGTCTATTATAATTAACGGTACATTTATTTAGTACGAGAATAATATTCACAAGAGTTTTATGTACGTGAGTTCCTTTACACGCTACGGATAGTAATGTGTGCGCTTCTACAGAGTACACGCATGAAGCTATTGATATAAATATAAATAACTTATGACATTAGAAAACGGACTTCATTTTTACAAATGTATCAGGAAGAATAAACATCTATACTGCCTATGATTAGAGAGCAGTGAGAGTCCAACTAATAATTGTAATAAACATTGATAACATTACATATTGGTGTTATGTACAGTCGTAATATAATGCGAATTATTATTGGGCCAGAACAGAAGGTTTACAAATTGTCTCTAGTGATAAAGAAAGTGCATTCAAACGCACTCGTCGCTAACTTTGTTACTCTCCACAATAGCTGTATCACTTATAAACTGATATGCCCGAGGAAGTAGTATCTAAAGTACCACTTACTATTATCGACGTTTTAACAATACTGAGTTGTCTTACTATAAGGACTCGGAATTAATAACTGAATAATAATTGTGAACTTTTAATGTTTGGAGATGTGTAATTACTTATTAATAAATAATATTGTCAGGAGACGAATCCTAACATATCAGCAAATAATTTTACATTCCATACTTCACGAAATAACACCTATTGCTGAAAGACCGACCATCTTCAATTGAGTATTTTAATAAATTACTAAATTATAATATAATTTTGCGCATTCAATGTATAAACAGTACGAGTGAAAAATATATGTATAGATGTATGCAAGCTAATTATTGTTTTGCAAAAAGAAAATTGTATGCATTATTGATATTTGAATGTCTTGAATTAATGTTAGAATTCATATTGGTGTAGCATTTCCACTCGAAAGTAGAGTAACAATATTTTCTGAACAAGAGAAATTGGCTTGTATTATGTGTTCAATATCGGTCGACAACAGTGGAACCCCCGTTGACCGATAATTGTCTGACACACAGCCAGCCAGATTCCGCTTGCATCGGCTATCAAAATGGAATATAATATACGGTTACTTTCACTGCGACAGAAAGAGTGTACATATAGGCATGTTGTTTATTCCTTCCAAATGTAAGCAAGAGAGGGTACATTATGATTTGTAATGTTAGGATGCAGAAATAGTTTTAGTTGATTATTGTATCGTTGTGAAGTAGTTTAAGTTGATGTAGGCGCGGGCGGCGCGCGGCTACGAGACTGAATTACACCCCTGCCGTCGCGCCCTCGCGCCCATTACTTACATGTCATTGTCTATAATTTTATCATTCTTGTTTGAAGGTTCTACTGTTATTTACATTACATTAATTCTTTCTCGTGTGTGTAACCACTATTTGTGTATTTTCGTGTGAAAGGATCGATTTCATTTAAATGTGCATGATTGTAATTTTGGATATTATCTAATACGTATGAAAATATGGACAGAATATTATGATGGATTAATACATTTTTATTTTTATGAAAGCCTCGAGGACACATTGCATTTTATTATTTTTTTTCAATTACTTGTTAATTTTATTTAGTGGGGAAATGGAACACTCATTCTGTTGTTCGTATGTTACATCCCCTCCAGTGTATGCTAATGAAGTTTACCGAGTCTATAGTAATAGTCTTTATGTATGTCGTATGTATTTATGTACCTTGGTGAAGCATGTATAACAGTGTGTAGCGTGACCGCGTGGCGGCCGGGCGGGTGTGCGGTGGGCGAGCGGGGGGAGTGCACGCGGCATGTTGCCGCATTGCACCGCGGCTCTGTCCAGCTGCGCCCGGTTACAACCCTGCTCGGCCAGACTCGTTTCGTGTCGTTGCCGCTCGTCCCGCCCCCCGCCATGTGATAAAATATATTAAAAATAACGGGCGTACATACGCGATCTCATGAGGCGGGACCCACAGTATGCGTTATTTTTGTTTAGATATAGGGAAGCTGTTGTTGTTGCTTCTCAAATGAATGTAACGTATCAAGGTCCAATATTCATTGGTATATTGTTTTTTATTTTCACTATCTTGCAGGACAAATTGACATATACATAGTTCACCCACATTTTCTTTAAATTTTTACTGTTATTTTTAGAACCATTTTATAATTGGTATAAGTTCTGAAACTAATAACTACCTCAATATTATGTACTAAATGAATATGATAATTATCTTTGTGCATGTTTTTGGGAACTGAATTTAAAAGAATACGAAAATTCAATATAGTATAAGATTGCTATTTTAAACATAGTAACAGAAAAGTTGTCAAAATTAGGTTTCTTAACGTAATAAAACTGGTGAAATTTAATTGTTTTTTATTGGTTGTTTTTAACCATACACCTCTTTGATTATTATTTTAGCCTGACAATAGACTAGAAACATGGTTCAGGTAACTGGAGCAGGTTAACTTCGTTTGTGTGCGTAGTCCCAGCGGAAACATGTCGAATTACTGAGTTTATAGATAATTCTAGAGCAGTCATACTCTTTTTTCCATAAGGGCCACAAAAACGTAATACGTTAAGGTGACGCGGGCTACAACACAAAATTTAGGTGTTAATAAAAAGATGTATTTAAATTAGGGATGTTACGGAAGTGGATTTATCGGAGGCGGAATCGGAGTCGGAGGTTCTCGTAGTGACCTCCGCGGAGTCGGAGGTGAATCGGAGTCGGAGTCGGAACAAAGCTACGAATGTAAAATGTAAATAAATAAGAAAGAAGAAACTTGTCGCAACTCGTTCACTCTTCGTTCATCAGTTGCAAAGAACACATGTACTCCGTCAGTTGTCAGTGTCACGTAGAAAGCGCTCAGTAGCGCTGCAGCGATAGCAAGTCATAACTTGTAACTCCGATATATACCTCCGTTTTTATATATCGGAACCGGAGCCGGATTCGGAGGTGTAATTTTAACCGGAGGTTCCGACATATCGGAATCGGAGTCGAAGCTCCGTAACATCCCTAATTTAAATGCCGTGTAAAGAAACTTAACGAAAACAAAAAAAAAAATTGTTGACAATTCATCTGACTGGATGATCTTATAATGTAAGGTTATCATCCAGCCTCATGCGATCTTGACAAAATTTTGAAAGAGCTTTCACAATCCAAAACATTGCTTTCAATGAGATCTCTGAATCCCTCTATCACTCACTGCAATGCATTGCGCGGTAGGGTTATCTACGTACCTATCGTACTCCGCGCGGCCACACTTTGGATCCGCTCAAAATTTAAAGTTGACAACTTGACTACTATGACAGGTGGGCCACTCAAAAGCTCGGCGGGAAGCACGCGGCCCGAGAGGGCCGCTGGTTGAGTATGACGGTTCTAGAGCATGACGTCGTGTGTGTGTATGAAAATTTGCAATTTGTGTATAACCGTTTTTAGATATCTTTCCGCTAGGAGAATGCGTGAGATCTTGGTTTTGATTCCCGGGTCGGGTAGCTTATTTCCATTTCTGTGTTCAGGAGGCAGTACTGCCTTGAAACGCACGGTTTTCGGTTCACTAACTCCCTTTCCAAACTCGCATTCAATTCAAGGCACATGTCCACCAATCGCGCGCGGGTTTGTAAGAACAAAGCGCAACCCATTTGTTTCGGTTTGGCCGATAAATCTGCGGGTAAGCCACTCAAACTGTTCTTCTAACTAAACACGTGATTAAGGCGATGCATGAATCTTAGCCAGATATAATTTAATAATAATCTTAATAAGTCAATAATTATTTGTTCATCCACTCATAAATACCGACGATTATTGTCATTGTTACGAACTGGTTCTTAGTAACATTTTAAGCTTAAGTACCTTTTGTGTTCTTGTAGGTGCACTTATTACTACTTCTACTTATTCTCTATAAAACTATTATTTTATAACTTGGGAGTGCACCTGCAAGAACACAAAGCCGAAACCGCCATAGCCGGCTAGTAACAGCCATTAGGTATATTAAAATTTTATAGAATATAATAAAATAGATGACATAATTATGGAGTGTTAAATGTAAAAAAACGATTAACACGGTAAGCATGTAAACCCGCACTGTCGTAACGCCTGGCTGTCCGGAGTTGTGTGCGGCCACACTGTCGTTTGGATTTTTGATATCCGTTACGACTGTGCGGCCGCACACACCGCGTACGTCTTCAGCTACACCGACGGCAAGATAGGCGAATGTTCCGCAGCAGCCAAAGTGTTCGAGTGTGCCTTGAAACAAACACCGTGCATGTGTCAAGGCAAGTAGGTACTGCCTCCTATCGAACACGGAAATAAATACACTTATCAGGGCACACGCTCCTTGCAACCTGTGCGCGATAAGAGGACGCGTACCTTGAACACGAGTTTGGAAAGGGAGTTAGCGTAAGAAACCTGTGTGTGTTTCAAGGCAGTACTGCCTCCTAATGAACACTGAAATGGAAATACACGATGAGGCAGGTTTTCCTGTATGGTGATTCTCAGTAGCAGCACGGAGTCTGGAGCTGTGCCTGATAGATGGCAATAGGGTCACCCCCTACATCGGACTCGATAACGGCATTGGTGAAATGTGGAGGTACATTGTACACCTCTGCCTAATCCTTCGATGAATATAGGCGTAATGCTATGTGCTTTTCACCCGCAGCTCCGCTCGCGTTGTCTACATTTTATATATCACGAATGGAGAGCATTGAGATCAAAAGTAGCCTGTCCTTCCCAGAGCTCAATCGATCAATTAATGCTAACTTTAATAAGGGGAACATCATTCTATTCAGTAGGTAGTACCTACAATCTCTCATAGATTAGAGCAGATAGGCATGCCAAGCGACGTGTGTGTGTCCCAGCGGAAAAATGTCGAATTTCTTTCATTTAAGTTTAGTAAATAATTAGAGTATTGTCATACACAATTATACGACGCTATGTCGTGTAACACTCCGCTGCGACAAGGTTCACCCAGCGCAACACTTTTTTCAAAATGGACATACAAGAAAACAATTTCGTAAATGAAATAGAGCATACTGAATGGTAAATGTGTATGCGTAAATGAAATTTGTGTGTCATAAGACTCCGAAGATATTCAAGATTCCGCTGCGGTAACGTTTGGTCGTTCGCTGGATATTCGTATCTCAAATGGTGAGGCGCATAGTTGTGATACACATATTGCTATGAATTTGTGTGTAATGATTGTGAAAACAATTCGAAAATACTTTATGGTTCTGAGGTCATAGTGTAAGTTTCTTTCGACAAACCCGATTTAACGCATCGAACGCGTTCGGCGCTCCGATTGGTCCGTTTCGTGCTCTCCACCAATTGGAGCGCCGAACGCGTTCGATGCGTTAAATCGAGTTTGTCAAAATAAACTTACACTAGTGCCTCTGAAGCTCCATATATCAAAACGAATAAGGATTGTTGGTTCTAGTATAATTTTGGAAGTGTTATTAAGCAACTATTTAAATTGTCGCTGTTTTATTACTTCACTGTTTTTCTAACATCATTATTACCGAATTATATCATTCCGTCTTTCATTCATAAAAAGAGAAAATTAGAAAACCGAGAATGAGATAGTGGTAGTGTGACGACTGCATTCGATTATCGGGCTGATTACGAAATCATCTGTTATTTCATTCTCCGTTTACTTGGCCTCATGTATAGGTATCCTACCTATATATACCTATTTTATTTGGAATGATAGTTTGCAATTGCAACACGTACTATTAAAAAAACAGCTTTTAAAATGAACTGGTTTGTAATTGATTTATTGAGATTAAACGATTTAAAAATAATCCAATAATTCAGTTTAGATATATCGCGACCCGAAAGGAGTTGTAACTATGTGGAGGAATCGCCGTTATATCGATATATTATTATAAAAAGGCTACCCTTTTTACCTAAGTACGGTATACAAATCGTTTGGGGACATAATACAAACATAAAATTGACAAAATCTCTCAGTTACATTTTCGATATTAGTGGTGTTAAAAGAAAATCGACTTGTAACGCATGACGAAAGACGCCAAACACGTAAAGAGAGATCTAAGCCCTCCAATACCATATCTCTGCGGGCCAACCATATTGCTTCTCATGTGATCGGATATTTAAAACCAAGTTCGGTCTAGCGAGCCATCGCTCGAAAATCGAGAAGCACTATATAACAATGGTGTAAAAGTCTTTAACGATTATTTTTGGCAAATAATATGATTTATTTTAAAACATCTTTTTAAATATAAATTAGTGGACATTAATTCGAACAAAAATGTTGAGACAAAACGTCCCAGTGTAACTTTTTCTCTATAATGTATTTGAAATTGGCGAAAATCCCTTTGTTTTTTTTTTATCATAAACCTACTTAACGCTTGTATAAATAACATAAAAAATAACATAGCTTCACGCCTGTATTCCCCGAAGGGATACGTAGAGGAGTACCTATTGTACACCCATATTTCTACGGTGCCGTTATTAAGACCCATGTATCAGGGGGCAAGTCAATTACCATCCATCGGGCACCATTCTGAATTCTGGGCTGCTACTGAGAATTTTCTAACAGAAAATCTTAATAACACTGTCCGAACCGGGCATCGAGCCAGTCCAAAAAAGACACCCACGCTCAGCAGCCGCGAACACAGACCAATGAGGCAAGCCACTTCTATAAATCGATACAATATTATATCAAGAATAGTAAACAGAATATGTTTAGACAAAATTCACGACACATTAGGAGAATTTTCTTGTAACATTGAATGTTTGTATTATGTCCTCTATCGATTCATATAGTTACAATGGAGGGCCGGGATTTAAAAAAGCAATGCCAAAATGTTACAACCCCTCTTACAACATAGTGCCGCAAAGGGCGTTGTGTGGATAAGAATGACAAAAGGCATTATTTTCAGGTAGTGGCACCGGGAGCCTTGAACTGCCTTTTAAATAAATTTTCATAGTAGTGCTATGTTTCTTCTTTGAATGTAGTTTGCTACCTTTTTTACCCTGGTTAAATATTTCAGAAATATTTTTCGACTTCGTTCCTTTAAACTCATTAATCAATTCTGAAGCAACTTGAGACATCACGACATCTTCACTCGTAATCTTTTCGGTTGTGGTTTTCCGGCGACGCAAATGGTTGTCAAGAGCAGCAGAGTTTAGTTTTACTTTCTCGTGGCGGTTAAAAATAATTGTAGATGTTGCTAGCGAAAAGAAAAATATATTAAAATTATTGGCTTATAGTATCTGCATTTCCATCTTATTATTATATTTTCATCTTTAGATTATATTTTGGTAAGAAATTGCTTGATGCATAGATAAAGCCATGAAGAGCTATATTTATTATAAACGATTATTCAACTTTATCATCAACTGTTTACATAGCCACCGTTCATAATGCTAAATATTGAAACCAAAGCATTGAAATTGATTAGATAGTATAGACAGAAATAAATAATCACCTTTTAAAATTGAAATGGGTGTTCTCACACCAAATTTGCTTTGAGTTGGTTGTGTTGATAGCTGGGTTGATGGTTGTCGGGACGATTGTGAGGTTGTTTGGATTGACGATTGGGTGGTTGTTAAGGTTGAAGATTGGGTGGTTGTTTGGGTTGACGATTGAGAGTTTGTCTGGGTTGAAGGTTGGGCGGTTGGTAAGGCTGACGTTGATGGTTGTGTCATGTTTGTCGTGGTCTCTTCTACACGTAAAGTTGTGACGTCGCTCGTAGAAGATGATAGGTAAGGTGTGGTTTGTTCTTGTGTAGTAGCTGAAACCACATGTTATCGCAACTCATGGCAATTAGTTGTTTTTATGGAAGTATCAAGTAAGCAAATCTATGTTGATGAAATCATGAAATGAATGAAATTGTAATACTTCTAAGTACCTAATTGATAATATTTTCAAATGTGTAATTAAAGTATTCATTGCCTGAACACCTTCTGTGCATTATGTGATTTTTTGAGATAAGCAGGATTATAACACACTTTGTAGTTTGTTTACAGAGTCACGGCAGAGGCCCTAGTGTAAGTTTCTTTTGACTCGATTTAACGCATCGAACGCGTGCGGCGCTCTGAGGCCCTAGTGTAAGTTTCTTTCGACAAATTCGATTTACTACATCGAACGCGTTCGGCGCTCCGATTGGTGGAGAGCACGAAACGGACCAATCGAAGCGCCGAACGCGTTCGATATAGTAAATCGAGTTTGTCGAAAGAAACTTACACTAGGGATACTGACTAGTGGAGAGCACGATACGGACCAATCGGAGCGCCGAACACGTTCGATGCGTTAAATCGAGTTTTTCAAAATGAACAAAATATTTCATCGCCCCCCTCAACCGCTTCAACCCCCCCCCCCCCCAATTTTCTCTATGCCCTCTTGCGCACCAGGGGACATTATCGCTCACTTTGAGAAAGACTGCCGTTCACGCTAGGCGCCTAAGCGGGTCGCATTGTCGTTTTCCTCATTGTGGACAAACGCTACAAGCATAGTATTTAAAGTTCGATGATTAAACACACTGAATTGAAAGTTTTTGAGTTTTTCCGGGAAATTTTTACCAACACATTGATTTTTTCAAAAATTAAATCTCTATTAAAACTTAAAAAAAAAATTGGATGGTGATTGAAAAATCATCTTGTATGTTGTAATACTTATTAGCATATGTAGGTACATTATTCTATTGTAATTTTGGTAGAACTTTCGTTTACGTTTAAAGTTTAATCTCAGGTATTTTATAGACTGCACATATCTTTCGATCCGAGGTCTATCAAGATGAATTAATAAAATGGATACTATATTATGTTTCATACTTTAAGTTTAAAAGAAGTGGCTGAGAAAAGTACCACAGACCAAGAAATTATCTCCATTGTACCTAATGTAGGTAACTATATTCTAACTTAAACCTTGTTAAAATGATGCTGTGACCCTGGTCACTACTTACTTGTCCTATGGGCCAGTGTTAAGTAGGTAAATTAGCAATAACTGTGTAGAATATATTATATGTGTACGTTCCAGAAGAATATCCTAGATATTCCGAATAAATCTATAAATTATTTAATTAATTTATAATTATGTTATGGAACGTACATGTGGTATCGCTTTCAAAATGAAAACATAAACTACCACAAAATTAGTACCCCTCCCGTACCTACTGGTCCGTAAGAAAACACTAACACCTGGAGGGGAGGCCTACCATCAACTCTTAATGCGATTCATTTTAGGACAACAGCAACTGTTTTGTTACGATTTACTCGAGAGTTGGATAGCATTTCATTCGCTAACTTATATCGTTCATTTATTTTCGTACCATGACGTGCTCTCACAACTAAAACTGATTCGTTAATCTGTCAAATATAGCGATTCAGTTAAAGTTACTATTTTCGTTGTTAAAACTGAATATTTGATTAAATTTTATGTGATAATTGGAATATCCATCAGTAAATATGTTTTAAATGTCTGATAATTTTATTTTATTCGAGTTCATGGAATGTTTTGTTGAAGCCACGACTTCGTGTCGTGAACAAAAGTGTCATGTGCGAGAACAGTCGGATGCATTAATTGAATTTGATGAAACAGAATTCATAAGTTTTCAGGTCTCTAAACAATTGATCTTAGACTTGTATGAGGAATCAAGGCCATTGTTAAATTAATAGGACTCTGAACACGAAGTTTATGATTATCTATACTTTACCCATAATTTATACGTATATATATTATATGTAGTACTTTCATAAAATAATCTCTTAAATATTAACATAAAGAATAATAAGCGTAAATGCCAAAAATTTTAATAGTTGAGTTTCAGAACGCAAACTGTAGTTCTTGTGCCAAGTGAAAGAGACGATATTTGTATACTAAGACATGGGCGTTATCGGTTTTTTTCGATATCAGTTGGACAACTGATATTTAGCTACAATATCGATACCTATATCCGTTGCTTAATATCGGTATCAGTGCCTTGGTGTGTACAGATATAAAGCTACGGTATCGATATATATCTGAATAAGAAGGACCACTTGTTTGTTACGTAAATATAGAAATTCTGACAGTTTAAATAACATCTTATACTCATACATTTAAAGTCTATTTTACAAAATTCAACTTGTATAAATGTAGCGTGTTTGTCTCTTTTACGCGCCTAAGAACATATCTAGTTAGAGAAAGAAGCCATAATTATTTTAGTTATTAGATGCCATCGCCTCCAACTATCGTTCGCGACTGTTATTGTAGTGATAACGGTTGGTAAATTTTTAGATATCGATACATTAGTTATTGGATTGGCAACCGTTTTTAGTTACGTTTTGTGATATCGGACACATGTCTATATACTATGTTTGTATAGTGTGGTCTCATTCTACCAACGCGATTCAGTTGTGATTTCGTTCATTCGGTTAGCCGCCTAACGATCCAAATGCGACTCAGTTAAAAATAATGATGATGTGAAAAAAAGCGATTCAATATTAGAACCTAAAATGATTTGCATTGGAACAGAATCGCTAGCTAAAAGGTGATGGTAGGCCTCTTATTGTGACTAATAAATAACAAATGTATTAAATATGTTGGTCACTGTGGTTGACATTGTTTATGTAACTCTATAGACTAGTTTACAATAAAAGCGTGTTAAAAATGTGCAAGATCGATCGCTATTTATATTATAAAACTAATTCTGGCTTTGTGACTTTAGGTGATGTTTTTCACGTAGAAACTATATTAAATTAAAGATTATTAATTTCATATTCATCATGTTTTATAATGAACGTACTTTTTACTTTTCGAATTGATGTGTAGAACTAAATAGCAAAGGAAGTGTTGACGAAACGCCCTAGGAAATGGCAATTAACTAAAACAACTAATATAATACCAGGGCATATGTACCAGGGTTTATTTTTCAGCTGATCTTATTATCACAAATTGACAATATTTGCATCTTGAGTAGGTAGGTACATACATAATAGGTACTTACACATACCTATTAGAATGTTGGTTTATATTGTAGTTGTCATTTTGCTGGTTGCAGCTTACCTGTTGCGTTAGTATTGTCGTCAGTAATTGGATCGGGACCATTAACTCTTCGAAATTGACCTTTAAATATAATCAAAATTTCCTATTAATTAATTATAGAAAATTTAATAATTTGCAATATTAGTCTATTCATGTTCCTCCACTCAGCTAGGACTCAAGCCTCCTTTCTGCCGCGGCAATTCATCATACGGCCGCGGGATTAGTGTGGATTTGTAGATATAAACTCTACCAATTTTTGGTTCTAGACCGATTTCCACACGGTTTTTTCCATACCGGTCGGAGCAATTGTAGTCAATAATATAAATAGTAAACAAGTCACGCAAAAATATAATTTGATTATAAACAGTCCTCCGAAACAATAACGTATCTATAGGTTATAATAAGTTAAATTATTTTAATACATAATTATACAAAGTAAATAATCTAACTATTAACCACATAGAAATAATAAATGACTGACCATTTATTATGTAATGTTACATAACCCTAAGTCCCTTAATCATAACTAGTGGTTAGTTAAGGGACTTACGGTTATGTAACAATACTGTAAATTATATTTCATTTATAATTGACTTAAATTATTAACCATTGTTTACCAGTTCAAGGTTCAAAATTTCCCCAAGGTTGTAGGAAGATTGGTTGCTTTAAGTTTAAATAAGCCTAAGCGTATACAAAGGCGCAGGCGGGGCGTTGCAGCGCAAAGTAACACGAAGGCACGTTCTTTCACACCGCGTTGTTTTTGAGGATATTTTTATTATTTATTAAGACACAGGGCGCCTAGTGGCTAAACACACTAAATTTACAATTTTGTCTACTTTTACGTCCCTTGACGGGTTCAATTTATTAAGCTACTCAGGAACGAATACTAAACATGCGTAGTTTGTTTCCGGAGTTCAAACATTTGCCATACACACATTTGTAACACAGTTCAATCAGTGTAAACTGTGGTACGCGGCCTGCGCTTTCATATACGTTACAGAAGAAGGTAGCTAGTGCTTCAAGCTACATACGTTACTTTACTTAAGTTATGTAAGTATGTTGATTTGAAATGGTCAAGAGTGAATAAGGACTTACCACGACTTTGCGCAGGAGAATCTGGAACATTCGTTGGATATATAGTATTTCCACACACACTCCACTGACGTCGATGGTCATCGATCAATAGAAATTTAGAGCCGACGACGTCATTTGACAATTTTTCTACCAATTCCAGCCGGGCCATGTTAATCGATGCAGTTAATCGACGTCGTTTGGACAGATGTGGTGACTTTGATTAACTTGATCAGTTATGTCTGTAATATGTCTGCGTTACCTAATGTAGCTCGGTGATAAGCAGTGGAGTCACTATGTGTGGAGTAGCTCAGATTGCTCAAACAGATTAGTAAACAGATTGCTCAGCGCGCTAGCTGTGAGCATAATTCCATTTGGGGCATTCTTTTTCCAGCATACGAGTATACCGGTAATTTTCACAAAGTTCATACTTACCATAATAGTAATAATCAGGCATCATTCGTCGACGGCCGAATCCTAGAAAAAATAAGTATAATCTTAAAAATAGCTTATAGCCATCATATGGTAGCTACATAAGTCAGTAAGCACCGACTGAACAATTCCATTATCAATTGTGGCAGTAGTCTGTTTCGTTCGATGAGGGTGCAAATAGGTGTAGATATTTTAGAAATCACTTGGTAACGCTACCATTTAATACAAAATCGACTATTACCAGTAAAAGGTTCGGCGCATACGAGCCACTGGCCACAGCCATGGTGGCTGTCGCAATTTATAACACTATGTAGTGCAGTTTCACAATGGACTTCGAGACGGATGGTTTGATATTAATATAGGGGAAGGGGGGGCATGACGGGGGCGCGAGGTAAGATGGGGTCACGCACACATACAAGAAACTAGACGTTTGCGAATAGAAAGCAATAAGCCAATGGGAATTGGGAAGCCACACTCGATCAACAGTCAGTGTGAGAGAAACAATGAGCACGCGTTTTTGGTTTTCAAACGGAAATTTAGTTGAGCGTCTCATCGATCTAATTTTGTGTAGTTAAAAACGTCTTTATTGTAAGGTAATTGTAACTATCCAATTTATGTATTTTCTGGTAAATAGTGTTGTTATAGCTAGTGTTGTTTACTCTGATGTGGTATAATTAAGTAAATGTTCAGTTAATCCTTTTATTTTTGAAGAATTATGTTTTCTAAGTCAGCCTTTGGGGCAAGACGGAGTAATGAGTGTGGGGTATGATGGGACAAATACACATTGGTTTATGTATTAATAGGGACAAAATGGGGAAGTTGGTGTGAATAAGTGAAACTGTGTTATTATTTTTCAGGTAAAACCATGGTACGTACATACAAGAAAAAAAAAACCAGAAGAGGAGAATGGTCAACAAAGGCAATGAAAACAGCCTTAGATAAAGTATTAAGCAAAGAGATCGGCTACAGAAAAGCTGCTTCTGCACACGCAGTGCCTCAGACTACTTTAGAGCGTTATCTTAAGAGAATGAAAGAAGGCGGTGAAGTTACAATTGGTTTACCTTTGGGTCTTAAAAAACTATATTTACAATAAAAGAAGAAGACGAAATGGTAGCAAACCTGAAACATATGGAAGAACGTCTTTTTGGACTGACAACTATCGATTTGAGATGTTTAGCATAACAACTAGCAGTAAGAAATGGTAAGACGCACAATTTTAATACTGATAAGGAGATGGCAAGGCTTGATTGGCTCAAAGGTTTCTTAAGGCGTCATCAAGATTTATCCATTCGTAAGCCCGAAGCAACGTCAGCAGCTAGGGCAATGGGGTTCAACAAAGTAGCCGTAGGTAAATTTTACCAGTTGCTCGGAGATGTATGTGATAAGTATAAATTGACCCCTGATAAAATATATAACTGTGACGAAACTGGAATCTCCATTGTATCTAAAACCCAGGAGTAAAATAATAGCTATGAAAGTACGAAAACAAGTAGGCTCATTATCATCTGCAGAACGATGCCAGATTATCACAGTAGTAATATGTCGCTGCTAAAACCTCCATGCCTCCACTGATGATATTTCCTACACAACGAATGAAACCAGAATTGTTAGATCACGCACCGCCAGGTACTATAGCAGTTTGCAATCCTCGAGGCTGGATAACAACTGAAATATTTTTGACTTGATTCATTAACTTTATCCAATTTTCCGGAGCTACTGCTAATAACCATGTATTGCTACTTCTGAATGGGCATGTGAGTCATACTCAAAATTGAGAAGTAATTGTTCTGGCACGTAAAAATGGAGTTATTGTACTTTGCTTTCCTCCTCACTGCACGCACAAGATGCAGCCAGCAGACGTTGCATTTATGAGACCACTCAGTATTTATTACGACCATGCTGTTTCAGATTGGTTGAGGTCACACCCAGGGCGTGTGGTAACTGTATTTCAGATAAGTGAAATATTTGGAAAAGCATACGTACAGGCAGCTACAATTTCTACAGCTATTAACGCATTCAGAAAGTGTGGTATATGGCCGTACAACCAAAATAATCTTACGAATGCCGATTTCATATCTGCTGAAACTACTAACATACAAAATATTAAAGACTCGTCGAATGTAGAACAACTAAGGGTCACAGAAGCCGAAAGGCCTCAATTTGCGGCAATACTATCTGCATTTTCATCTATATTAGACACAACTTCAACTGCCACAACAACTCACACTGGAACAGTTGCAACTGGACATAAAGCTACAACAGAATCATCCACTCCAGTTAGAATAGAGTTGATCACCGAATGTTACGAGCAAGCCATACCTACTGTGGATAAAACGCATGCCCCGAACCTGAACCTGGATGTCCTTTTGCTTCTAATTCTCCCATCCGTGCAGTGTGCCGATCTGACATCTAGCTTTGAAAATGCATCCCCTAATGATATTTTACCATTGTCATCAGTTCAACGAACTGAAAAGAGGAAGCAATACCGGAGAGGAAAAAAGGCCATCATTACCTCAACACCTTATAAAAATGAGCTGAAAAATTTGAAAAAGTCGAGAGTAGTATCCAGTCCTGATGATCCTCGCCTCAAAAATAATGCTACGAATAAACAAAAAACTGAACTTGTAGCCAAAACGCAAAAGAACAATGATGAAGATAACATTTGTCTTTATTGATATAAATCATACTTTTCTAAAATCATCCGAAGGTTGGGTAGGCTGCCAGCTTTGTAGACGCTGGGCTCACAATGCCTGTGCAGGTGTAGATGATGAAGATGCCGAAGAAATCAGTCAGTGGCGACTGTCGGCATTTCGTATGACTCGTGGCGGCCACAAGTGTCGCAGTTACTGCTGCAGCGAATGGCCGACACAGGTCACAAGTGTGCGGGAAATCCATACAAAACGTATGAAAAAGCTTTTTAACCGTTAGTCGCTGTCCACCGATGGCTGTGGCCGGTGGTTCGGGTGCGGCTAATCTAAAAACTTACCTTTGAAAGTTTTTGCCTTAAATATGTTATTTATTTTCTCAATAAAATACGATACAAGCCACCTTCTTGTTAATCAAGATAACTGTCAGCAGGTCCTTCAAAGTTGTAAAATATTTAGAGTCATATAGCGAAACCTTAATACATTTGGACATTCAGCTGTAATAAAGAACATTAAGATCTAGGTTTAAAATCTTACTGTACGGGAATCTAAAATTATTTTCAGCAGTCGGAAAATTCCTTGGTTGATCAGGTCCAGGTAATGGGTAACCAGGCATTGGCATTGAGGGCCAACTGGAGAAAGCCAATCTAGGATCTTCTGGTCGCAAGCCAAGGTTTCGTGGCACACTTGAAGTTTGAGTCCACACTTCACCTGTTGATGATGCACCGCTCTCTAACAATGCAATAGGAATAAAATGCTGTATGAATAAGTCAGTTGATGGTGCAAATCTAATTTAGCCTATGTTTATCTTAAAATACTACCATTCTAACTGAATATGACAACTGTTCGCTCAGCACTGCCCTAAACTCAGATCTGCCTCCGCAACTGTAGATTATACTTTTAAATTGCTCTGCTGGAGGCCCTTCTCAGCATTGCATAGATTTTCGGTTAAGCAGATTATTACTCCCAGAGCGAATAAAGAAAAAATAAAAAAGTTTTTCTTTTAACCACATATGTAGAATATTTTGAACATTATCTGTATTTTGAGGGTAGGCAACTCTTTAGCTGCGCTCCAATTGACTCGTATTGACGAGCGTGCCGCCCGTGCTGCGGTTGCATATCTATTGTTTCTATAAAGATGTATCAACTATAGAGACAATCAACATGAAACTGCAGCGCGAGTACTGCTCAGAGTACAGTACCTCGAAAACGAACATTTGAATCCTTAAAAACGCTAAGATAATATTACACAGGATTTAAATGTTCGCTAGCACGTTTTTTTCGACATCTGATAAAGTAAACTTAGCGTTGACGTCAGCGAATTTTGAATTGGAAATATTCGTTTCGCACAAAAAATACTTTTTAAAAAAATTAAATTATCTTTGTATGATACAAATTGTGCTTGTCGCATAAAATTATAACAATGACATGTTAAGTACTATGCGTCAAAATATTCGTGCTAGGTCTACAGTACCTCAAACAATATGTCTGAAAAGTACTTGGCACTTGCAAAATATATATTCACTCACCTATTAAGCCTGTTTCATTTGTTGAATTTAGATCTTGTATGGGTGTCGGACATGTACTATTATCTTCAGAAGAATTGGCCACTACACTATTCTTCAAATTGCCGTTTTCACGCAATATCTTTGCAAAGTCTTTTAAAAACAATTTTTATAAAGATTATATGATTAAACTTAAGTACTTATTATATTGATATAAGTGATTAAGTATATCTACCTGATTTTAGTAGCTCAACCAAAAATAATGCTTGTTTTATACTACTGTCCTCGTCAGCCTCACCGCTGACAGCGATCACCGCAGATCTATGTATCGCGATTATCGCTACCGCTAACAAATTTAGAAGTTTCGTACTTAAAAGCATAATGTGTACATATCTTGACTAGCGGAAATGAAATTTTGACCAATTTTATTATTTGAACATTTTATGCTAGTAGAATTTGGTGTAATAAAATATTGCGTTATGGTTGCAAGTTAGAACATTTAAATTTTTGAAGTGAACATGTGAATAAAAGTCGTTACCAAATAATAATTGTATAAAAACACATAGAAAACATTTTATTACCATTTATAAAAATCATAAAACAACTTGTAAATAAACGATAAATCTTGAGAAAGCGGTTGATATCAGACGAAATACTTATATAATTTTTATGTTACAACGTGTTCTTTTCCAGGATGAATTATTTCACTGCAGTATTTTTGTCATTAACGCTGCAGTACTCATAGCCAATTCAAACTTATAATAATAAATTTATTATAAGTTTGAATTGGCTATATCTTCGTTTTGCCAGAAATTGCTCACTTCGTTGTAAGGTGACTGCAGTTCTGCTATTTCCGCCGATTTGCTCTCTGCGTACTGTAAGAATAAATTACATAAAATAATGTATATATCATATCTACAACGACAGTAGTTAAGCAGGTAGGGGACAGCAGGAGAGCGGATTAAAAAACCTCTGCACTCCTGCACTCGCTAAACCCGAATTCATATTCAACTGGATTTACGCAAATTGTAGGTAGATTAATAAAATACTGCAAGTCTATGAAAATAGTAATTGTCACTATCACTATAGGTACTATATTTACAACTTTGTACCTAAAAAATACTTAAAAATTCTGTAACTTACACAGCATTTGTACCTTTAAAACTATGTTGAAGATGTTTAACTTGTACAAAGTTGTCTTTCTTTCAAACTTCAACTTTCAAAATAGTCAGTTTTGGAGTAAAATTACCACGTTGATGATTTATTTATATATATGATTTATATATGTTATCATATAAGCACGAAATATTTGATAATGTATCGTTATTGTCGCGATTACTATTGTCATGAACTTACAGTGATTTTTCTTAACATTGATTCAATTGATCTACAATTTACGAATAACCAGATAATGTTTGAATTTGGCGGGCTAACCGAGCACTTAAACCTTAAGAAAAGGTACCTTCTACGTTAGGGCTTAGGAGTGCAGACTCCTAAGTCCTAACATAGTAGTTACCTTAGACTTATATTCCGTATTCCGCTGTCCAATAAATACAAGCGCCATCTTTATTTCATCGCGTTACCAGTGGCGTGCAGTGCATACAGACAAAAAGACTGCCTACCCTACATAACTCAGATTAATATTTATTATAAGATATTTGAGGTGGCAAATCACATACATCATTATTTAATCGACAAGACGACGAACCAATACCAACATGCAGTAGGTATTATTGGTAAGTAAGCTTTAAAAATGTTCTGCCTACCCTGTCTAAAAACTCTGTGCACGCCGCTGCGTATTACCGACACGTTAGGCACCCTCTTTTCAAAAAGCCTTACTCCACCATGCTAACCTTATGGCTAGTCTCTACGTATTAATATAACATCATCAGCATCACGCCTGTATTCTCCGAATGGTTAGGCAGAGGTGTACTATTGTACACCCACATTTCACCGATGCCGAGCCTACTGCTATATGTCGGGCACAGTTCCAGACTCCGTGCTGTTACTGGGAATTTCCATACAAAAATCCAATAACACTTTGCCCGACCTGGGAATCAAACGCAGGACCTCAAGCTTAGTAGTCGTGCTTGCGACCAGTAGACCAATGAGGCAGTCGTACTTTTGTGCGCTAATTGCCTACTGGCAATCGGGCCATAATTCAGGCATCAGGTATGCCGACTAGTGTCGACAGCCGCGTGACGCGAACGCTAGAAACTGATTAAGTACATATTTTTAACAAAATATAAGAAAGAAGAGCTAATTTTAAAAAAATAATATAAGTATATACATATTTCTTCTTTTATAACCGACTTAACAAAAGGTTATCAATTCGGCCAGTATGTGTGTAATATTGTTGGAATTGCACAATATTTGTATATGTTAGTCTATGTAGGCTTCTAAACAGGGTGTGCCAAATTTCATAAACACGTATCCACGTATTTCTCAGAAACTAGAAATCAAATTCCTGAATATTTGATTATATATTTTTCAACTTGGGGAACGGTGCAAGTTTCATCAAAATCGGAGCAGTCGTTTTCAAGATATGGACTGTTAAGTGTACTGTAAAATGTGATAAATAGTTTCTTTTTTTAAAACTTTGCCCTACACTAGGATTTCTCCTGTGTTGTGGGTACAGTTTACAAACATAAACGTCACATGCACACACAACCTAAAGTACTCATATTTTACGCTGTAAACAATTGATAAACACTAAGTAGAGTTTTTAACGATATATAAAATCTAAGTAAATAATAAAAACACGGAACCTAACTACCTATAAATACCTACTTACCTACCTACCTAAAAAAAGTTACATATAAAAGTACCTAATTTAAATAAGAATACTTAAGTAATAAGAATAGGTACTACTGAAACGGGACAAATAATAAATTTTATCTTAAAATACCTTTATTAAACAAAATCGAAAATTAAAATCGAAAGTTCCTAAGTTGGTACGCCAATTATTGTTTTTTGGGCTTGGTACTAACCACATTAGTAATATAATACATACGTGAACAACGCGTCGAGATGCAAATCCATTTTTTCTGAACGCAACCAGTGTTACCGGTCTCGGCCGTCTTTCGAAAGGCTCGAAGTAATCCTGTTAACAATACGAGATTGAGATTATGTAACATTTCACTGATACTCACAATGCTCGTAGCTAACTGGATGCGGCGGAGGTGCTATCAAGTCTTGGATGGGACCAGGTTCCTGGATGGGTTCTAGTTCTCATAAGATGAGAGTATCTAGCTCCAAGTAAAATAATAGAATTCCACGTAATCTGAAGCCAGGGTAGGGAAAAGCTTTTAAGTCTTCAATAATTTTATTCATTCAAATAATACAGATATTTAACAAATACACTGGGCTGCAAAACTAAGTTGTCGTGTAAGTGGTCGTGGTGGACTGCAGGGCCGTATTTAGCGAATATGGGTAATGGATCGATGCTGATGCATCATAATGCCCCGCTACACACGGCTCAGGTCTTGCAAGAGTATATTCAAGAGGTTGGTATCAGCGTGATGGCTTGGCCATCAAGAAATCCTGATCTCACCCCGATTGAGCACGCCTGGGATGAGCTAGGGAGGCTAGTCAGAAGCCGCAGACCACCACCTACCACCCTCAGGGCACTAAAACAGGTCCTGATTGAAGAATGGGAGAATATTCCTCAACATTGGCTCCGAAACCTCGTGTTCAGTATGCCAAACCGGCTCGAAGCTGTAGTCAGAGCCCGAGGTCCCAGTACCAGTTATTAAAAATTAAATAACATGTTAAACATACAATATTAACTCTGTGCGACCTTCTGAAGATATGCCAGCCCATACATGTACATTGCCTCGACCGTACTAGACTCTTTCTGAGAAGCAGTCTTGAAGGTATCCCTCTTCAGGCCGCCTGTAGACACTTCGCCTTCCATCAGAAGTGTAAAGTGAGAATCAAAAAAATTCTTGACCACTCTTCTTCATCCCACTGTATATGTTCACGGGCGTATCGCAGTATCGCTACTCGATGCTCTCTCTCGAGTTTGGTGCCACTCGCTGGTCTTTGGGTTTTCAGATTTGCTACAGCAAGTCTTCTTCTCACTGTACTGTCACTAATTTAGTCCCTTCGGGTCTGAAGAAGCTGTTGCTGGACTTCAACTGCATTAAGGAAGCGATTTTTCAACACAGTGGAAACAATATAACGGTCTTCTCGGGCACTAGTACCTACACCTGGGTCTGCCATTACAAGGTCTCCTCAGATGGTTTCCAGTCTCTTCGTACCTTCGCTTCACCTTCTGGACCGTTCGTAATGTCACACCCACCATTTTTGCAGTACTACGCATACTGATGCCTAGTTCCAGAAAAGTCACGATCCTACCAAATTCTTCAGGTGAAAGAGGCATGATAAATAAAATTTATGTTCTGTTGTCTAACTTAGCTTTTGTAACAAGACTCATCGATCAAGAAAAAATTTGAAAACAAAAAAATAAATGGTAAAATTGTAATTCGAAAAGGATTATTTTGTTTTAAAATCTTTTTTCAGCCATTTCTTAAAAGAAGGTTCTCCACTATGAAGTTTTTATATACAGAATTAAACTCTTTTAGAGTCCTTTTTATTTGAAAAGTATATCTTGTGTACTTAAAAAGTAATTCCAATTTTAAAAGTGTGATACTTTTGCAGGCCAGTGTATATTTTATAGAAAGTGCGACTGAGTTCTAATAATTTAAAATAAATATTACGACCTCACTAGCCCCATGATTTGTTTTTTCGATCAATTCGGCGTAGACACCACGTTTCCATAAAAAAAATGAATCTATTGGTTGTTTATTAATTACGTAGACATGGGATATCTGGTGAAGCCACGCTAATCATTACAGCTAGGAAGATTTCTTAGATGAAGGCAGAATGAAAGGCCTATTCACTTCGTTATGAATGAAAAACACATTTAATTAGTTCAAGTCCATGAAATTGATGCAATGAAATCTGAAATCGAGATTGATAATTAATTACACTTAGCGCAGAAAGCTAATCGCTTAGCCACTGCGCCAACCGTGTCGTCGTGTTTTATTACGTTATTATTGTTTCGGCAGGCGCCATAGATTTCCATAGTTCCCCATTACCCAGTCCACCAAGACCATCCCATCACAATAGCCCAAGTAGTTTTTCTCCACATGTTTTGCTATAGTCCTACAAACCCAGGGATGGTCCTTGGGTGCATTTCCATAGTGCATACAGGCAAAATCGCTGGGTATGTCACCACAACATTCTCATTAAAGCTGTCTTAAAGGGCTTCTACGGGTTGGCTTCGGCCCCACGCACGTCTTCCAAAAGTATTCTGTAGACCCGTGCAAGGAAAAGACATGTCACCATTAAATTTCATCAAAGTTGTATTGCGACCTCAACGTGTTACCTTCGGCCTCACGCACGCATTTACAGGTTCGGGACTGTGTAGTCCCGTGCATAGAAAGGACATACAAATAGTCATAATAACTTCTTCACTTGAAATAATTTACGACGATTTAACAATTTATTTACATGACTTCTTTAATACAGCTACTTTAAAAATCATGGTCCTTACAACTTTTTATTTGTTCTCTCTTGTTTTACGTCTTACCTTACTAAAAGATGGATCAAATCCCAGTGCCAGCGTCTTGGCAAGCTTCGTCAGTGAGTGCGGTGTTCTTAGTAACATTTTATATCTTGGATTGTTCTCTCCCCACCCTTTTGGCTCCTGTGAAATTATTATTGGAAAATAAATAAATAATCTAATAATAGTATATATATTCAAACTCCGGGGCTCTAGTCTGGTCCCTGTATAGAAAGAGTCACTAAAATCTTGACTGTGTCCGACCACAAATTGAATGTCTAGCGCTAGTAAATAGTAAAGGTATCTGTAACTTTGATATTGTGAAAATTCGAAAAAGGGCACGGGGGCCCCAAATCGTTATATTTTGATTTAGATATGATCTCATAATGCGTGAGAAATGAACCAACCTAAGCAATGAAAAATGTTATCGTAAACAATTTTATTTTAAAATTTACACCTGGGTACCGATTTCGCTACAGTTATATAAGTTGTGACTGTGTTAAAACGTACATAACACATCGACACAAAACACGAAAATATCCGCAAAACGACGAAAGTGAACTTATATAATAGGTATCGAGGTTTTTAGCTAAAAATTCGTAGTTACTTGAGCACGTGGGAAAAGTATCTGTGCTCTAATTTGATAGTGTAATAGTTAGCTATACCTAAACGCAACGATACACCGAAAGAGATTTTCCTGTAAAACATTTCCTTACTCTATACTTTATTTGCGTTCCACAATGTAGTACTTAGGTGGTAGGCTTAAAACTAAACTAACTTACTCTTGCGGCTTGACACAAAATATCGCTCCATTAAGTTATTATGTTTTTCTGAAGGGGAACTACTCAATAGTGTGTTATAGAATACACGATACAATGCTCAGTAGCAACAATCTAATAGATACATACAATGCTCAGTAGCAACAATCTAATAGATACATACAATGCTCAGTAGCAACAATCTAATAGATACAATGACAGTGGTGGAAGAGCCGTTGCGATGAATATTTAGTTTTGATCGCGACACTCTTGACATTCATTTGTGATAGGTCCAATATCACTCACAAAATAATAAATCGATAAATAGAAAACAGCCGTTTAACAACAATTTTTGTGGTCACCAATGCTAATCGCCTGATTACACACAGCAATCAACGGTTATATCTAACCGAGGTGGGAGACGTTGTTTAATATCCCGCTTAGTTGGTACTTATTTAGAATATTTTGATGACAGTTTGAAATTATTACTTTATTCGTCAATATTTTGGATATAATTATTCTTTTACAATAGAGCAATATGTAGGTACTTAAACCATACAAGTCGGGGTGGTAGCATATGAAAAAGTTAAATTGGTGACACTTGTGAGTTTTGTTGTTTTTAGGGATCCGTGGTCAACAAGGATCCCTTCTTTTTATATGTATGTACCTTAAGTTGCTTTAAGATGTGAAGTCTCGAAATCGGAAGACTAGCTACTGTCGCAGGTTAATTAAAACAGTCATCATGTACATCGATTAAACCTATTTTAAGGAGCTCAACGACTCTACACAGAACTTCACCAGATCAAATCAAACCATCAGATAATAAGGATTATTTTTATATACTTACGTTACTTACATGTGACACTGGTTGGTTTACCCATAACGATCTGGTATATTTTGAGGTAATTGAGGGGTCTGCCGATGTAGATGCGTCGTTTAGCGATGTTTTCACTTGAATATCCTTTGGCGGTTCATTAGTGGCTGAAAAAAAAAAAAACGATTATCTAATAATGAGTATACTTACTTACCAAACTTGATTTAAGAATTAGTTGTGTTTCTCTTTGGGTAGAACTAGGGTTCCCAACCATACTGTTAAAAACCGTATTATACTTTATTTCGCTTGTTAATACATACTTTTTACTGTTCTATAAAACAAAGTATACAAATTACGGAGCCTCGATTATTTTAATATTAACTTAAATTGTGTGAGGCTTATGAATATTTCAAAAATGATAATAAATTGTTAAATTGCGCAAGAAGCTCCAAAAAATATGTTTTTTGTGTTTTCCCAACATTTCCCTTCACTGCTCTGCTCCTATTGATTGTAGCGTGATGAAAAGTATACTATAACCTGCCCAGGAGTATGAAGAATAATTGTACCAAGTTTCGTTAAAATCCGTCGAGTAGTTTTTGTTACTATAAGGAACATACAGACAGACAGACAGACAGACAAACATTTTACTGATTGCATTTTTGGCATCAGTATCGATCACTAATCACCCCCTGATAGTTATTTTGAAAATATATTTCATGTACAGAATTGACCTCTCTACAGATTTATTATAAGTATAGATTATGTGGTTGGGTATCATATTCTACACAATATTGTCTTGTCCATAATTATCAGGTATAGGGTATCTACCTAATGTACCTAATGTACGTATATGAATAAGTGTAGTACTTGTATATACGGCCAAATGCTATACCACCTTACCTAAGGTTGTTCCTTAGGACGGAATCATTCTGCAAAATTTTGTCCCGTTGGAGTTTTGGTAAGTACGTACCTATCAATTATTTCCCGCCAAAAGTGGAACATCTGGCAACACTAGTACCTACACCCCACCTAATCAATGAGCAGAAAAATAAAGATACCTAATTCAACTATCAGTATTACAGAATAACAGATGAAGCTACGTGGCTACGTAGTGTCTGGCACACACAAACAAACAGAATTCCAGAAAAACCAAATGATGGAGAACACTCTCATTCCATGGATGTTCATTCTAGCCCCAGGTTCTCGTGCTTTCAGGCAGGCATCATCGGCAAACGTCTCCCTTAACAGGGCAGCTCACTCCTTTTTATTTAAAATATCAAGAAAGATAAAAGTAGATAAGTATGTACCCACTCGTATCTAGCTATTGAAATTATTATTGTAACTTGACGATTCCTGGGAAAAGCCGTATTATGTCGGTTCTTCGGTATCTATGTACCTATATCTGTAGGTTGAGTGGTTTGTAAGATATATACTTACTTAAATATCGACGGTGTTTTAGAAATCCACAAGTAGAAAACAATTATTTTTTAGTCTTGTGAGGGTGTGAGGAACCTCACTTAATTATTATCTTCCGAAGACATTTATGGAAAGCTTATTTTTTCATTATGCCTAATTGATACAATTTTTAACTACTTGAAACAATCAACAGAGAACAAGAGACATGATCCTTATGCCCAAGTAATTTCATATATTGAGGGGTCTCTGGTAAAAATGGGCGTACCATAAGGCTCAATTCTTGGCCCTTTCCTGTTCTTGGCTATGATACTTCCCTAATTTTTTAAATAAGTAGAAAAGATAGCGAAGTAATAAATGTAAACAATAGCTTAACACGTTCAGCGCCAAGGCACCTCTGAGGCAAATGTTGTGGAAATGACTATTTTTTTTTTTTTGCATAAATGGCTTCTCCTGGTCCTAAAATACTATGTGAACTTGATTTCTTTTTTTTCCTATGCTTCTAACTGTTTTTTTTTTTTGATGTATCATATAATATACTTATATATTTTTTTCATTCAAAAAACATCTGTAATCCTAAACTATACAAGATTTCTATACCCCAGATACACCAAACGATTTGTCAGGGCCAGGCCTACAAAATTGCCAAAGAAAATGTTCGTTGCGGTGTATATTCACCAATACACTGGCCTCTGAAGTTGAGTACTCGAGGTGTATAACTAGATATACACCGGCCTGTGAGCGTTCCACTAGGGTGTATATTGACTTATACACGTGGCGCTGAACGTGTTAAGTACCTATTCTTTCTAAATGGTTCGCGGCAAATAATTTATTAGTAAACGCTACTAAAATAAAATGTCTTAAGTTCTCCCTGCCAAATGTACCCCAAGTAAGCTTACATAAACAGTGTTCTTAGGTATTACAATAGATTCGAAGCTGCAGTGGGGTCCACACATCACAGCTCTATTGAAGAGACTAAGTTAACTAAGTTTTGCGGCTTTTGCAGTCAGGAAAATTAGACAGTTAATCGATATAGTTACTGCCCGAATAGTATATTTCGCAGATTTTCATAGTCTTATGGCATTCTATTGTGGGTATCAGCGGCGGATGTAGAATCAATCTTTGTATTACAGAAGAGGGCGATCTGTGCGATCTACAACATGGGTCCGAGCGAGTCGTTATGGGTTTTTTTTTAAAGAAATCTATATTTTAACATTACCATCTCTCTACATTTTTAGAAAATATAATGTTCGTTAATAAGAACCTTCACATGTTTAGTATCAATAGCGACGTTGATAACATTAATACTAAAAATAAACACAAAATTGTGGTGCCTAAATTTAGATTGACCAAAACGAATAAATCTTTTTAGGACACGGTGTACGCTTTTATAACAAGCTAGCGAAAACTTTAACCGACCTTACCGGTAAGAAGTTTAAAATCCACGTTAAATCTGTTCTCACAAGGAAAGCCTATTATAGGATCATAGACTATGTTGACGATAGAGACGTGTGGCGGTAACTATCTCCTAGTCCAACTATCTACTAGTTCTATTTTACATTAGATTCTCTTCACATGTCGGGACATTCTTGATAATTCATTATTTTGTATTCTTTTTTTGTTTTGTTTTTCTCTTTTATCCGCTTTGAACGGTTTATGCCGTTTTTATTTCTTATTCGAAACACTTGTATAACTCATATTGTATTTAGTAAGTTTGTATTTTTCTTATATAATGCATGTTAATTTAAGATTTTAATTGTAAATTAACTTTTTATTTTTTGAAAAGAGTATCCATTGAATTTCTTGCCAGTCTCTTCTCCATAGGACCTACCCCCTTTGGAACCGTGCGCCTAGAGTCTCGACTTTATAAAAGTGCCTAAAAAGGTCTACATTAATTAAAAAAACTTTGACTTTGACATTGATTTATGTACATAGTTATCGTAATATACAAACATATATATCACGCATAGATGACGAATAATCGCCTAATTGAGCAACATCAAGGGAAGAGGTTTTTAGAACAGCCTACTTTAGATAATATATTTAGGTACTTACATTCGCATGTTACAATATTTGCCACAAGCGGAAGAACAGCTAACGTTATAAAAATGTACATTTTAATTCTTAAATAAGATCTAAAACAACTGTGTAACATAACAACCCGAGCGCGTTGAGTTATGGATGAAACTGACAATATTACCGCCTTTCATAATCGGTTGATTCCGTGGGAAAAGTGTTTACTTGTACTTGTAAACATTTAGTATTACGTGGTAAAGCCGCCAGTTCGACGCTATTCCTCGAATAGTCTGCCTTACCTACCGGGTAATACGAAGGTGAAGGAACATGTTATAAATTTATTGAAAAAGGTGATGCATTTATTTGAACACTAATAGTGTTACGAAACGCACCAATCTTAGTCTTGTGACTTCTAAGAAAAGACTAATTACACGAGTACAAATAAGAATCGAAAAAAAAATGTAATAACACCAAAAACTGGATTTGATTTTCATATTTATTTTCTTTCAACAAAATACCTACAGTTATTCAGACACATGGTTACAGTTTCAGTTAAGTTTAAATGGACGGTAAATTTTTGAGAGCTTAGCCTCGGATGCTTTTGATACCTCGAAAACCATGATTTTTGCAATATTGTAACGCTTAATCGACTTCTCGAAGGTCGTCAGTCATATTGTAGAAGGTAGCGTGGCAGGGTGCGCGAGAGCAGGGTCGTCGCTGCTCCTCACGCTCGCCGGGCGCGCACCGCCCTGCGACGCACACCCGGTAGCGCGTGATGGTGCCACCCCCACACGTCACTGAACAATCACCCCATTTGCTCCACCGACTCCAGATTTTACGATTCTTCAAGGTCTTGTCGTCTTCGCATGATTCTGTTGTGACAGAAAATATTATGTTCCTGTATATAATGTCTGTTATGTATCTGCATGACTGATCCCCAGAAGATCACTGATACGCTGGGTACATTCTATAATAGTTTATGATGGGCGTAGCAAAGAGGAGGGGAAGGGATTTTCGGGGATTGTATAATGGTTATGGAATAGGGTAGGTTAAACTCACCCCCTTCCCGAAAAGTAAATGCCTACACAACACAAATCCGTGATTGGTGTTGATCCCAGACAATAATCGAGGTTCTAGAATCCTTTCGAAATCGTGACTACGACCCCTGGGCTTGGATTAATATCAAAGTAGTAGTTATGTCCTTTCATTTATATACTTACGCCGTCTTTTTCCTTACTTTATATCCAACAGACTCAAATGATAGGCAAAATAAATAAATAGGTAATATGTACATTCAGGGTATTTTTACTCAGGGTTAGCTGTTACGTGCTATACCTAATATTATTATTTTGTATTATGTGAGTAAACGAGCACATGGCGTTCAGTAGTTTTCTGCTTATTCCCATGGGATAAAGGCACATATGTATGTTTTATTCTGTATTATGTGCGATTACCTAATGCGCCAAATGAAAAATATGAATAATTTGTGTTAGGTTAAGAATGTGGAAATCAGAATTAATGATTGATTATTAAAATTAACTGTTAGAAATATTTATTAAAAATGTTGATTTCGTCGCTTAAATTTAAACGTTAATGTTTACCAGATTCATCTTCAGGTTCCAACAGCTTATTCGGTTTCTCAGAATGCACATCAGCTATTAAAGGTTGTTTCATAGGCAGAGATACCTTATTGTTTTTATGCTGCTCTTTTCTTACGAGATCGATCAATTCAATGGGACTCAACAGCAGTTTATCTTCCTTTCTGGTTCTATAATTTGCATTTGCTAGATAAATGAGGACAACCAGAATCAAAGCAATTCTATTCATTGTAATTTGTGTCGACAACTATTGTCATTCTATGACGTAGATTCAAAGATAATTATGTACTTTTCTGTGTATAAACCTCTACAGCTTATTCTTATCATCGAACTTATAGAGAGAGGATAAGAGGATTGCGGTTAGAGGTCGCTCGGCCCACTATGGAATTGGGATCGCGGACTAGTTACCCCTTTTAAAAATTGATAATGGTGCTTTCAATCAAGCGAAGGGTGGCTTAAAATATTTTATATATTATTATACTTTTTTGTGGTTAGGTGGTTGAGGGCTGCGCGCGGCACCTATACTATTTTATAAGGGTGAGCGTTTTTATAAGTGTATGCAGGGAATGCGGTATTTTGTGATAATTAAAAATTCTTAGAAGTTAATTTGGAAACGTTAGGGAGTTTTCGAACATTGCAGTTCACCAATATCCTTATATAATAGAGAACACGCAATTGCGAGCACTCAGAACAACGGACTGCGACAAATCCAATCAACAATTTGGTACAAGTTTGCTCCAGGGGCACAGATTATTATTATATCTAGGGCTTTGACTTTAAGAAAAGATGGTGTAGCTTCAACAGAGCGTCACGAACAAAAGAGAATGTAAGTATAAAATAACTTATCAGACAAGTGTTGGTTCAGCTCCAAACAGCATCTGTCAGATTCTTGTAACTCAGCCCATGGCAATTATTAACTACTGAATGCCCACGTAGTGTTCGTGACGATCTGATCGTTAATGTATAAGATGTGTATGTATGTATCCGATCGTGATTGTTTTCTTAATAAATGCATATATTTGTGTGTATTGTACATTGATCGTGTAGCCACGCGAACGCGAGTCGCGCGCGCGCATTTTATTATGTATATATATATAATGTGCAATGCACATAGCGCTCGGTGCTGCGCTCGCGCGCCGCTGCGCCCCGCCCGTCATCCAGTTCCGCCGTAGCCATAGATAAGAATAAGTACTAAAGGCCGTAGCCGCGAGTCGAGACGCACCTCGCTCGCGCGCATACTTATTCCTCGACTTTCTAAGATTCTTTTTCCTGTTTTATTTAATTCACCACTACACAGTGGACAACATAACGAGTACAAGTTAAAATTATCTCATTACAATAGTTAGGTATTGCTACCACATTAACTCGTTCCCATGCAAATCCAGAAAACACGTGTGTCGTTCGGTTATCTGCCTACCGTCCGCCATAAGTAGTGTCGCAACACTCATTTATCTAATAGTAGATAATCCAAACTAGTATTATAAATGCGAAAGTAACTCCGTCTGTCTGTTATGTTACAAGCTTAAACCTGAGCTTTTAATCTTGAAAAAATGCACGAGTTCGTAATCCGCGCGGGCGAAGCCTCAGGCGGAAGCAAGTTATATATATTTAATTATTATGTTGCCCCAATCCTTTGAATGAATCATAGTAGTACCTGTTTTATTATACGCGGCATCCAGTCCGTGCCTACATTGTGCCGTCAGTTATTTGTCTTGGTAACCCGCGGCCAGGGTTTTATGAAGTTGCATATGGCTTCTACTTCTAAGTAGCCACAAAAAGTTCATTCCATTAATATTTAACTACATACATATATCTTATGCAGTGAAGGAAAGGACATCATCGTTTTAGTCCAAATGTGAAAGTGAAAAAGAAAATGTTAGAACCTATCCGTCTTAGTTACTACCGCACCAAAGCTGTACGGTCATTCTCTTTAGTTTTGAGTTCGAAAAATCTGTATTTTCATACATTTACAATGTAATTAAACAAAAAAATCAAATTAAATATCCTGCCGTAACATTATGAACTTTAAAAAATTATAAAAACCGGCCAAGTGCGAGTCGGATTCGCGCACGAAGGGTTCCGTACCATTGACTACGTAAACAACAGTAGGTATTTATTATTAAAGTAAAAATACAACTGAGTATTTTGTGAATATTTCAAGTGCCTACCTGTTGCCATTATTGATATCGAGCAAAAAAGGGCAAAAAATCGCGTTTGTTGTATGGGAGCGCCCCTTAAATAATTATTTTATTTTGTTTTTAGTATTTGTTGTTATAGCGGCAACAGAAATACATAATTTGTGAAAATTTCAACTGTCTAGCTATCGCGGTTCTTGAGATACGGCCTGGTGACATACAGACGGACGTACGGACAGACAGCGAAGTCTTAGTAATAGGGTCCCGTTTTTACCCTTTGGGTACGGAACCCTAAAAATTGTCTAGGACCATTTTTTCTTATTAAAAACTAGCTTTAGCCCGCGGCTTCGTACGCGTGGAATTTAGCATCTGACATTTTCCTGCGGTAAATTGGAGCACATATTTTAAGTTAGACCTCTAGCAATACATCGGTGAAAACTGCTTTCAATTCCATGCAATAGTTTTTCCGTGATGGGTGTACAAACGTACACAGACAGGCTCTAAATATGGGGCATAAAGCCCCATATTATTCTCCAATATCTATAATGTACAGACATCGGCGTGTTATAATTTTATTATATGTATAGATGTTCAAAATGTTATGTCATGGTAGAAAATTTAATTTGATTATTTTATATCATTACATCGAAAACGTCGCCCCACACTAGAATTTCTCCTGTATCGTGGGTACAGTTTACAAACATACATGTCACATGCACAAACAACCAGACCCGAAACAACTATCTGTAGATCATACAAATATTTGTTTCGTGCGGGGATCGAACCCGCAACACGTAGCGCAGAAAGATAATCACTTAGCCACTGCGCCAACCGTGTCGTCTAAACATAAAAAAGGTCGTCTTTGCCTAGACATATTAAAAAATTTCTGGAATATATTATCAAAAAATTATTCTTCTTTAATTTAAGAGCTTAGCTCTCGCCACTGCAGTTTTCTGACTTCGTTTTGACCTCTTGATACGACAATACCCTTACTTTCTCCTATACTTGTTGTGCAAAGCTTCGTCTAGGGCTTCCCCTTCCTCTCTTTCCTTGTAAAATTGTCTTGAAAAAATTATTACTATAACAAAATTCAATCATGACGATCTATAAAGATTCAGGCTAGATCTATAGGTACATTACTTAACGCATATAACCGTTAAGGGACAAGTTTTCTGGGCAGACCGAAAATAAAAACACACACGATTCTTTTATTATCATTTATTTAAGATATTCCTTTGGTTACACCTTATATATTTTCTTTACAACAGTTACTGGATATTAAAAATGGATTGAATGTGGTAAACTCATCCTTAAATCGATACTGGATTACAAAAAGTAAATAACTAGGGCATAACGCAACAAGACATTATTTCCTAATCAGAGGGTACATTTACTGGTAGGTAATAACTTAATGCTTTAAAATACGTAAATAGCACAGGTTTTGTTCGAATGGGACTTTATTGTTGTTGCATTTTATGTTATAATATTGACGAGGTAGGTATTACAAGATTTGTAAACACATGTAAGGTAAAGCGTATTATTTTTTTGTCAAATACAACGATAGTACGTAATAGTATCATAACTAGTGTTACCATTTGTCCGGATTTGTCTATGTCCAGTTTTTCGGCCTTCAGTCCGGTCTTAGGCAGGGATTTTCAACAAGTAACGTTTTTATTAGGATATTACGTTATTATAGGTAACGTATTTTTGTTTAAAGTACTTAAAACAACCAAAATTGCGGATCTACACTTTGCTATTAAAAGGTATGATTTTTTTTAATTTTTGAAATGGACAGGGCTGTTTAATTTTTGAAATGGTAACCCTAGTCGTCACCAACGTAAATCCTTTCCCATTGTATCCAAGGCAATTATCTAATTTATATATTAAAATTACATATTATGTAACAAATAAGAAAGCCAGAGAAGAAGAGAAATGAATGGTATCTACTAAAGGAAGATACTGGAAGGAGGACTGCTTTGCGAGAGGTAAATATAGGGTTTGTGAGGAAAATAAGTATATAAGAAGTTAGGAAAAGGGGCGTATGAACTACGGAGTATTATCAAATAGTTTGGAATGTATTGGGAGACGATAAAATAAGTGGCTAACTTGTTGCATGAAGAGGCAACTGTCAGATTTAAAGAATTTGTATAGCTAGTAGGGGAAGTAAAGAAATGATATAACATAAAAGTTGAAAAGTAACCGTTTTTCTTAGTTTGAAGAGTTGTTAGTATGAATATTAGAGATAAAGCAGAGCAAAAAACGAGATGGAATTGGTGGAAAAACAAAGCAGATGATGTCTGATAGAGTATGAACGCAAAGAGAAATGAAAGAAGAAGACAACATACTGCGTAACAATTAATATAAAGAGATGAGAACAGGAGAATAAGTTACAATCATGTAACTCTTATCCACGCGACATTTTTCGCTATTCTAATAAGTAGGTGGTGTTTCGTTCATAGTCCCTTCACAAAACATCTACATTGCTCGAGCTAATATTAATGTACCTATTATATTATTGTTTTCGTAGCTATTATATTAACACCATACCATTCAGAGTTTGTTTGTTTTTAATAAATTCAAATGTAAATATATATATGTAATGTATATCTTCATAATTCTTATCACAATCGGTTATGTGTTTGACTATATCACTTAACACAGGGCTCAGAGGCCTCTTGCAAGATGGCTTGAAATCGAACCATTTATTGTCAATTTTCCAGTTGTCAACATTCAGTAATCTTTCTACCTATTAGTCAGAGTGAGAATAAATTCGTGCTTTTCAGTGAACAACTTTAATTAAAGATAGGTAGGCATCAATTACTTTCGATCACTTTTCTATACGTACAATCGTTCATATGTTCATGGGTGGACGAACTGACAATAAATCGAACAATTACTAAAATTAGTAACCCTTAAGATAAATCTCCCTAAGGGTGATATCAAACCTACCCGATTGACGCCGATCACCAGACACAAATCAAATCAAATTTTTTATGGCACCAAATAGGTAGATTGGGTGTAATAACATCCTCATGAACAACACAATTTGAAAATTCCTGTTATGAGGATGAAATTCCTTTGTATAATACTCTATGCGAATTCAGTACATTACACAAAAAGCCATCACCAGTTAATCTAACCAAATGAGATTAAATCAATCTGCCCTAAGGCAACTTTGTGATTGGTCTACAGCTTGTAGAAGTGCAGTAGGTACCAATCAAGATGCGCCACAATATCAGGTGCACACTAAGAGGGCTGCCTACACACTCTACCTCTTCCTCCAAATACAATCATAATTGGATCACGGAGATATCTATCTACTGGGTAAATGCAATCGTTAGATGCACTGGAATACCTAAGGTGTCCAAATAGAGCTAACATTTTAAGTAATCAATATTTTCAGCTCATCAAAATCTAATCACACTGCTGGACACCAAAGCTGTTCTAGTATGCCTACCTGACGCTGACGATACGTGGAAAGGGCTCGGGCACTAATAACTAAAACTGTTACGTTCTTAAACTTTTAATGATAGTTAAATTTACATGCATTAGGCCCAGATTTGAATATATGTCAGACCGGCAAATGAATAAATTTACGAGATATAATTATAATATTATCTTATCCAAAGTATATAGGATGCGCCTTGAAGATAGCGCGACTAGTAACATCAAGTTAACGAGCGCAAGAGCAGTTTTTTAAATAATGTCTTAGGGACTAGACAAATATTTTTTTCGGTGCAGAGAAGCAGCGTCCCTCACGTTATATGTATTTGAACAACAATATCCAAGCTGGCGCTTGAGAGTGTCGTTGTCATTAAAATGTCTATTCACTTGGATATCAACCTTTTTGGAAAAAGAGTCAGTAAACGAACATGTCAATATGCATTCACTAACCAGCAGCGGACGCATACGCAATTGACGCACTCACGGAACCGATTTCACCTTGCTTTACAAAGATTTTCATTTTCAGATAGGTGCGTATAACCCGGACCTTCTGAATTTTTAAACAAAGTAAATTGAATATTTAGTTTTGTTTTTTGCGTGAGAGCAGCCATGTCGACACCAGGCTTTAATACCGCTTTGTACTTAGTCTTTTGATCAATACGTTATTGCAAAAAAAGCGTGACGTGCAACTCGTAAGATTTTGTCTATGCTTTAAAAGCACGAAAATAATGTGCACTGCAGATACAGATAAAGGTAGATAACGCTAGCTGTTCGTCACTGAGCGCCAGAAGCAACTTCGCCATACCTATAACCAATAGTTTTCGGATGATTCATTAATCCTAACTAATATTATTATAAATGCGAAAGTAAGTTAGTTTTTTTTTGTTAGCTTTTCACGCCAAAACCACTGAACCGATCATCCTGAAATTTTGCATATACGTTGTCAGGTGTACAGAAATGGAGATAGGGTTTACCTTTCATCTCGAATAAAAGTACCGTTCCCGAGGAAAACAACAATAACGTTCTTATGATAATACATGGCGCCATGTGTCTTTCGCAAGCAAAGTACAATCCGAATTGATTGTCAAATTCTAAATTAACGCGAGTGAAAGCCGCGAGCAAAAGCTAGTTATCCATAAAAAATAAATCCTTGGTTTGCATAATTTTTTTCAAATTCACTTTATCTAGCTTTACCTATATCCGCAGTACTTACTTATATTACTAATTTAAATCTACTTGAACCGTTATACATTTATTTACATAGGGCAAGATCCCATTTTGTATATTCAGACTTTTGAGTAATGTCTTCTATTTTGGGATTATCATCTATTATAATAATATCAATTTCAAACTCGCAATCAACAATAAGATCTTATTATAACCCCCAATTTTGTATATAAGTAGATAAAATCTTTAAAATTGAGAATTATTATTACAATCATGTACATTTAATGTTATTTATACAATCAAAATGATTTATAATTAACATATACGGTAGTTAAAAAGGCAGATCCTAGTAATATCGTACAATTAGTGTGATGTGCACGTTAATGTATAATGAAAAGATATCTTAAATCTTATTATTATTAGCTAGCCATTAGCTACCTACTTACCTTTCAGTTTATTTTATGTTAGGCTCAAAGAAAGGAAACGCTTATTCGTGATTTTTATCTGATTAACCGTAATAAACCCGTCACATAGTGGTTTTAAGTATAGAATATTTTAAGTATACTTCATCCCGTACCGATTTGATTTCAACAAGCCGGTGCAACCAGTGCCTGATTAACCACGTAGCAAGAGTAGCGATTACTAAGGGTACCGCGCAAAAGAGGGCCCCGCGTATCCAAACCCTTTAATTTTTTGACTGAAACTTATTAAGACGTGGTATATTGATTTTACTTGATGTCACAAAAACCTGAAACTTTTGTTTTACTTGATGTCACGAAAATTTGATGGCGCAAATAAAACACTGAATTTCATACGGTAAACGTACAAGTTCTACATAAAGTCACTTTATACTTGAGTCCATAGCAGATTAAGGGCCCCTCGATAGAATTTGCTACGGGCCCCGCGGTTACTTAATCCGAAACTGGGTGCAACCTGTCTGTGTCCGAAACAATGCAGATGCAGATGCCTGGACCAGCGTGTCTAGGGCCCATAATTATTAAAGTTCTAAGCCACTGTGCGTCGCACCACTCTGTATTTTAGTTTCTGTTAAAAGCACGATATGAGCATGTTTTGTACTAAATGAGCTGAATCGGAACGTGGGATACAACAACCTCTGCCCTACCCTTTCGGGGAATACAGGCGATACTTTGTATAAATGTAAGCGTTGTAAATCTTTGAGCTTAACATATCCACTAGTTCTAATAAACATAGTACAATAATTCGCCAGAATGGCTTGCTTGTTGATTTGACTAGAAAAATATGTAGAAATATTCAAATAGGGCCATGACGAAAGAACAATATACTTTTTTTTTATAAACCTATCAACTACTCAGGTCACAATGGTCATAATGTAGAAATTCGCGTAAATTTCACTTTAAAACCAACTTAGATTACTCATTTAAAATACTACATAAGAAAGGAGGATAAGCGTTATACAAACAACATATTACAATTTTTGTATGTATCGCATTTTTATTAAATATATTAACTTACGAGAACGAACACTAGACTTGAGATATATAAGATATAATAAAATATGTACTCTTACAGTTAGCAAAACAATAACAATTACACCTTACATATACTTACAGCTAAGTGATTATTACGAAGAACCGCTTTTGTCATAGTCTCAAACCAGTATATGAAATCGATAAAGGCCTCCTATTTCGGGCATTACATCAGTCATGATAATTATTGCATATCTGTAATGAAGGCCAGGCTGTACTAAACACACGTGATAGAGCAGCCTGCTAGGAGTGTGAACTCAGAAAAGGAGCTATTACAGACAGTTTGTGTAAGTTTGTTGTAGACAATAATGTCAACAACAAATAGTATGCTTCTATACAATCAGTTCTATAAATTTGTACTCTAACGTCGACTTATGATTAGATAACTATACTCGGTTTGTTTAGGTACTTAAATAAAGGTAAACAATCTTGATGTGACTTTTTACACAAACACATATTAAACTACTGCTTAAACTAGTGGTTCAATTGATTTGGTAATCGTTATTATTGTTTTACATTGGTTTTTAGTCGCGTTTTATTTTTAAACTGAGTTTTTAAACAAAAAATATTAAAAAGACACATCAAGATTGTTTACGTTTAGTTAATTACCTAAACAAAACGAGTATAAACCGCATTAAAATCGACCCGAGAATATTTTTGCAATAATAAATATACCGGTACGTCAATATTTACGGATGAAAATGTGTATTAACTTAAAGAAATAAATAAAAAACCAAAATTTTATTCATTGCGTCTGTACTACCCGAAGGGTAAGGCAGGTTTGTTAACAAAGAGGTGTGCTCTTGCGCAGTTATATTACAAAGGTAATAAAAACGGGTGAAAGAAAGGCAGAGCTAATTATTAATTTGTAATTTTCTTCTAGGTGAACTCTTTCGGTCTTTTCTAGGCAAGCGAAGTATTTTATTGCATATTTATTGCCCTAGTTAGTTTTATTATATTTTAGAATTATTCTGAAAAATTCTACGATGGGTATTGAAATACAGACAGTCTTGTTTTACTCGATTTTTACGATGCCAAGATATTTTGCAACAAAACTAGTACTTATCATACTAATTAGCATAATACTATATTTGCGTATCTGTATTCAAATTAAGATTATCTGCATTCCAACATCACAACTATATGTCACTTGATACCAGCCGCCACCCATCATTCTCTTCTCCCGGTTCAAGCTCGAGTAAACGCCACTAAACTAGAACTGCCTGTATTTTTGTCTTCTAATAAGTACATTCCAGAAAGCCTAGTTAATATTTACATACACAACTGGAGCACAACAATATACTATTGAAATTGTCTTAGTCGCATAAACTTATTTTATTTAACTTAGTATAAATAATAATTCGTATATAGTAACTTAAAAATTAGGTAAGTCATTTAACTTTTCACTAATTAACTATCGCTATTATTCAAACTTATATTCTGTAAAGTACATCTATAGGTTCGAAGTTAATGACTAGTGTTGTAGCAGCGATTTGGTGCGAGGTGATGACGCAGGAAAAATTAAAAATTTAGGCGTATTTGTGGATAGTGTAATATCTTGCTTTTACAAAAATTAGTTTAGATTATATAGCGTTAGTTAGCGAGAGGAATCCGAGAGAGAAAAAAATGTTACCACAACAATAAAATACTATCAGTGTTGTCAACAAAACAAAAAATAAAAAATCAACTAAATCGCCTAAATTACATTCGTTTAGTAAATGTTGAAGCTTAAACATGCCCCCGGCCTTGGAAGCACCAGCTTTCAAATGAAGATGTAGCGCAGCTCAGGAGCCTTGATTCACTGATCGAGCAGTGGACATATCTTGGTGAAGGCGCGTCTCACGACGCCCGATGCCGTCCGGATGTCGGCCACCCTGGTAACTCCATCCTTCCCAGGAACAGTGTTGATAACTCGTCCAAGGTGCCATTTCAGCGGCGGCTGATTGTCATCTTTGATGACGACAAGCATATCGCGTTTCAATTGAGTGGAGTCCTTCTTCCACTTGGTCCTCGTCTGTAATTCGGACACATATTCTTTCGCCCAACGTGACCAAAAGTGTTGTCGAATCTGTTCGACTCGCTGGTAGCGTGTGAGTCGGTTAGCAGGCTTCTCGGTGAGGTCAGCGAAGACAGGTGCAGTGATCGGCCGGCCAACCAAGAAATGAGCTGGACTCAGAGGAGTGTAATCATGTGGATCTGTGGAAAGAGGACTCAAAGGACGGGAATTTAGGACGGCTTCAATTTGAGATAACACCGTGCTAAACTCCTCGTATGTTAGGTGCGCATTCCCTACAACACGTCGCAAGTGGTACTTGCAGGACTTTACTCCCGCTTCCCACAACCCACCAAAATGAGGCGCATACGGTGGGATGAATGTAAATTTTATATTTTGACTCGTGGCGTACTCCACAATATGTGAAGAACAGTTGCTTAAAAATTTTGTAAAATCGTTCATTAGGCCTACGAAATTCTTGCCGTTATCTGAAAAGATTTCACAGGGTTTGCCACGCCTGGAAATAAATCGCTTTAACGCTAATAAATACGCATCTGTAGTAAGATCGCTTACAAGTTCTAAATGAACAGCGCGAGTAACAAAACATATGAATAGGCAAATGTAGCTTTTGATGAGCCTTGAACCTCTGCCCTTACGGTTTAATATGAGCATAGGCCCCGCGTAATCCACTCCACATCGCAGAAAAGGTAAACATGGAGTTATTCGTTCTTTTGGTAAATTTCCCATTATAGGAGTGGGGGTTTTGCCTCTCAATCGACTACAAACAACACAGTCGTGCACTATTTTTCTGGCAAGGTTTCTGCCGCCTATAGGCCACCACGTTTCCCGCAAGTTAGACAAGAGCGCCTGCGGACCCGCATGTAGCAACTGTTTATGCTCATGACGAAAGAGTAGAATTGAAAAATGATGATGTGAAGAGATTAAAATCGGATGTTTTTTATCGAATGTAAAATGATCAGAGTTAGCAATACGGCCACCTACTCGTATAATTTTGTTGTCATCAATAAACAAATTTAACTTCAATAAATTATGTTTGTTGTGTAAGGTGCCCGTGTCAGCTAACGACTTGAACTCATCTGGAAATGATTCTAGTTGAGACAGTCTAACTAGCGTCATGTCAGCCTCTCTCAATTCTTCCACGGTGAGAACGCCTATTCGTGGCGATTGCTTGTTACGCGTATTGTAAATAAAGCGATTTACATATGCGATAGCCCGTCTTATACGGCAAAATTGAGAAAATCTGTGAAATGGAAAGTCAATACTTTGAGATGTACGTTTAGCTAATAAGGAATGTGACACACCCGTCTTAGTTTCAGGTAAATCCTCATGCTTCGTGTAAGGCGTTAATGGAACATCAGCACAGCTGAAACTTGTATCACGGAGGAAACCCGGGCCTTCCCACCATAACGAGGAACCAGAAAGGTCCTCCAGTCCGACACCACGCGAAACCAAGTCGGCTGGATTGTCCCTTCCGCTTACGTGACGCCACGGCAGTTCCTTCGTCAACTCGTGAATTTCCGCTACCCTATTTTTAACGAACGGCTTTAATAAATTAGGAGGCATGTGTAACCACCCTAAAACGATCGTTGAATCGGTCCAAAACATAACGTTAGCGAAAGGGCGCTCAAGTGATGTTCGTACCCTATCGTATAACCTAGCACCAAGTAAAGCACCACACAGTTCTAGCCTCGGAATACTAACGGGCTTCAAAGGCGCGACCTTACCTTTCGAACACAATAATCTTACCATTGCGGTTGAATTTATAGTCACCGTACGTATATAAATGCAAGTGCCATACGCTGTTTGTGACGCATCACAGAAAATATGTAATTCTACACGTATAGGATCAATATCAATAACATGACGCGGTACATTTATAGTAGAAAGCGCGGATAAGCCGGTTACAAATCTGTCCCATACTCGCAATACGTCACACGGCACCTCATCGTCCCATTCTAACTGTAACAGCCATAATCTTTGTAACAACGTTTTAGCGATTATTATGGTAGGACTAAGTAGCCCTAAAGGATCAAAAATTTGAGAAACATGGGATAAAATTGTACGTTTTGTAATTTTAGAATTGTCACATTTAAATTGTGTGTTAAAATAAAACTTATCAGATACGTTGTGCCAACCCAAGCCTAATGTTTTGCACTGAACATTTTCGCCTAACGTTAACTCCTTTGCATCGCTGAATGGAGCTAACGATTTGTCACATTCGAAGTTAAAAATCCATTTTCTTAACGTGAAACAACCAGATCTCAAAGTCTCCGCAGTTTTTTCGCATAATTTTAATAATTCGTATTTATCGTCTGAACCGGTTATTAAATCGTCCACGTAGAAGTCGTTGTTAATTATATGTTGTATGTTAGGATCTGGACAGTCGAGCGCCAATTGTTTAAGACACCTGACACTCAGAAAAGGTGCCGAGGCTGTTCCGTAGGTCACCGTATTTAGTCGATAAATACCTATTGGTTCAGATGGACAATCACGCCACACAATCAGCTGCAGGTTGCGTTGTGCTTCGGTGACAAGACATTGTCGGTACATTTTCTCAATGTCTGCGCAAGCTGTGAACCTAAATTGTCTAAAGCGTAATAATATGTCAAATAAATCGCTCTGCAGAGGTGGTCCTACAAATTGTAGGTCATTTAATGACTTGCCAGTGCTGGACAACGCACTGGCATCAAAAACTACACGGAGTTTTGTTGTGGTGCTATGTTCACGGAACACACCATGATGCGGCATGAAAAAGTGTGGTGTGTCATAGGTAAATATGCGTGACATGTGGCCTAAATCCAAATATTCATGGATAAAGTCACTGTATAATTTTTTATAACTAAGATTATTTTGTAAACGCTTCTCGAGTGCCACAAAACGACGTACAGCTTGAGAATATGTTTCACCCAAGTTATCAGGTGATTCTTTAAGCGGTATTTGAACACAGAATCTTCCATCGCTATTGCGCGTCGTAGTTTGCGTGAAAAGATCCTCGCATGCACGCTCTTCGTCGGTACGTGTGTCACCAATCCTCGGCAGCTCCTCTAACTCCCAGAATTGACGTAGTTGCGCATCTATTGAATGACTAAAATTACAATGTGTGTACCTATTATAGCGTGTATTAACATTAATGGGGCCGGAAACAATCCAACCTAATTTCGTATTTTGTAAAAAGGGCCCGTTATGTAGCCTCATTTTACCTTCGCATAATAACTCCCAAAATATATCTGCACCCAATAAGAGGTCGATATTCCGGGATTCGTAATAATTAGGATCGGCCAGCTGCATGTGATCAGGAATACTGAACCGCGAGTTTTGTTTACACACAGCTGGTAAGGTCGATGTAATGTTAGGCAACACAAAACATTTGATTCGCGTAGAATAATTATTGATTCGAGATTTTATGTTAATGTTGCACATTTGCGTAGTATGTGTAACTGAATTGCCAACCCCTCGAATTTCGAAAGTGGACTGTATTAACTTGGCGTTTAAAACTTCGCATAGTGATTTTAAAATAAAACAATGTTGACTACCGCTGTCGAGGAGCGCGCGTGCTACGTGATAGTTGTTATGTTGGTCGGCTATCTCAACCATAGCAGTAGACAACAACACAGGCTGTACATACATAGATTCATCGCGTATTAAGTTATCTATGTGTGCACTATTTACCTGAACGAACGGAACGTTTATCGAATTGATGTCCGCAGGGGACGCCTGGTTAACACCGGTAATGTCAAGGTCATGTCTGTCGACCGAGTGCAAAGAAACAGTTTTATTATTAGTAGTAGATGCAGATGCGTCGGTGTGAATGAGCGTATTATGTTTCTTGTCGCATTTGCGGCACGTTCCAAACATACACGTTTCTATGGTGTGTCCTGAGCGTAAACAGTTTTCACACAATTTGTTAGTGGCTATAAATTGTAATTTAGTGTCAAGATTTGAATTAATAAATTTGTGACATGTGTACAATGGATGAAAGTTTGCCTTACACATTAAACAATGTCTTTTAAAAGTTTGTCGATCTTGTGGTTTGCTATCAGTTGACACATTACATTGCACTTTGTTGTTATTATGTGATGAGGCATATGGTTTTTTATTATCATGGTGATTGACTTTGCCGTGTGAATGTGAAACTTGTAGTGTCTCCAGCATATCTGCCCTATTATTTAGAAATTTAAGTAGGTCTTTTAAGGATGGTTTTGAATCTTCATATTTTTGTGTAGTGCTTTTAAACTGTTCCCATTCACGCTCAGTTGTCTCATCCAACTTGGAAGTTATAATATAAATTATTAATGTATCCCAGCTTTCAGTGGGCTCACCTAGGATTTTTAAAGCGCGTAAATTTTTTAATATATTGTCTATGAGCTTCCTGACAAGCTGTGGCGACTCTTTTGACAGTTTTTGTAAGGTAAATAGCGCCTTGACATGGTTATGTACCAACAGCCTATTGTTATTAAATCGATTGAGAAGCAATTCCCATGCTACAGCATAGTTAATTTCAGAAAACTCTAATGCTTCTATAATTAACTCCGCATTTCCCTTGAGTGAAGATTTGAGGTAATGGAATTTCTGTATATCACTAATTTCTTTAGAATTATGAACAAGTGATAGGAACGTGTCTCTAAATTCAATCCAATGCTCATACGCACCGTCGAAGGTGGGCATAGATATTGTAGGTAATTTAATTGACTTTAATTTGCCACTAAATGTACTAGGACTGTCAGAGGTTCCTGCAGAGTTAAGTAAGCACTCAGCTCGAGCCAGTACACCGTAATAAGCGTCTTCAAACATTTCGCGTTGAGTTAGCTGCTGATCTAGATCACAATCACGTACGATTTTTTCAATGTTTGTTTGAAGATCGCAAAATTCCGTGAACAAGCTCGTAGCTCCCTGCATGCGTAACTTTAGATCGATTCGTTTCTGAGTAGTTAATTGTTCACTTTGAATGTTGTTGACATAATTAGTTAACTTTGTTAACCTACCTTTTATAATCCCACGTGATTTTACACAATCTTTAAGCAAATCAGTGTCTTTGTCATTGTTACTAACTAACCTGTACGGGGATGATTCGCGACTTTTCGTCATTTTGGCGGGCAATGAAAAGCAAGAGTACTTACGATTGATCTATATCTGCGACCTGTGGAGTCAGCCGATGCTAGCTGCGACATAAGCCGATTCCACACTCATGCGCAACCAAGCCAAGCACCAAAACACACTGGAATGTAAGTTTAAGCACGGTGTCACACAAATGAAGCGAAATAGGAATGAGGAAGGGTGGCTGGCCGTACCGAAAATGCGTTTTCCAATGGCTGCTGCCGCTGATGCGATGTCCGCCGATCTTAATTCTTCGTATTATCCGGCTCGAAGGACCACGAATATGTTGTAGCAGCGATTTGGTGCGAGGTGATGACGCAGGAATAATTAAAAATTTAGGCGTATTTGTGGATAGTGTAATATCTTGCTTTTACAAAAATTAGTTTAGATTATATAGCGTTAGTTAGCGAGAGGAATCCGAGAGAGAAAAAAATGTTACCACAACAATAAAATACTATCAGTGTTGTCAACAAAACAAAAAATAAAAAATCAACTAAATCGCCTAAATTACATTCGTTTAGTAAATGTTGAAGCTTAAACAACTAGATATGAGAATCTAAAAGATATGAATCAACATTTAGAATTTGTATGATGAACGCGACACACATGAGACGTGTTAATTTCGTAATTATCATTTGTACCGAGGTCAATTGAAATTGCCACCGCACTACAGATGGCGGCGGTGAAGCGGCCTGCTGGGAATTGCGTGCAAATAATTATGGACCGAGTGCTTTTGCACACGCATACGGACGATCTCGTGTCGGGTCAACGGTCTACGCAAGTGTGGAAGCCATGCGTGACATGATGACTACAGGCTAACTTAATAAACATTAATAAATACTACCAACAGATAAATTAATTCTATCGATGTACTACGTCTATAAATATTGTATGTACGAGGGTGGATTAAAAATATGTTATAATTCGTTTACAGAGAAATAGTGTGCAGTAGAGTTCAAAGTTACGAGCACGACCAGGGCGGTACTAACACAACAACCTACTCATATATGTTCATATATTATGTAACAACTGCAATGTAAGCGATAACTCAAATAAATAATTCGTCGGAAACAATTTTAATAAAGAACTGTCATAGTATATAAAACTAGCTTGCGCCCACGGGTTCGCCAGCGTGGTTTACAAATATATCTCCGGGATAAAAAGCCTATGTGCAATTCCAGACTATAATCTATATCTGTGACAAATTTCATCCAGATCCGTTCAGCCGTTCTGGCGTGATTGAGTAACAAATATCCATCCATCGATCCATCCGTCCATCCTCACAAACTTTCACATTTATAATAATAGTAGGATAAATTGCAATTCACTATTTTTATATTATTTAACCGACTACCAAAAAGAAAGGGGTTATGGAATTTAACAGAAATAAAATTACATAGTGACATAAAGTGTGCGATTGTATTATAATTCAACTACCCATCAACCAGCTTCGAGCATTGTTTTTTGTTGTGTTACGTACTATTTATGTTGCAGGACTTTTTAATCCACCGTCGTAAATAATATGTAACTCATGAAGAACAAGCAACGTTTGAATAACTGACAAAAGCAGTTTCTAAATGCTATGCTTGTCAGAAAAGCCATATAAGGCCGGACGAGATCAGAATTCAAAAGTAGATTCGGACATAACAATGTGCCCTGGAATTTCATCAAATATTATAATAACTGTCATATCTTTCAATGCTTCAAGATTATCAATATAATTCGATGCGATGCATATCGATAAAATCGTCTATGATCACAAAATTAGATTCATTAAATATTATTACTATGTAATCATTTTCACTGAAATCTTTTTTATTCGACTAAGACAAAGTTTATAAGTGGGAAGATTTATTCGCGGTTCCCCAGAATCATATTTGTTCGAATTATCATTTCTTATATCATTGGTATCAAGAATCGCCAGTTCAGACTTTTATGTAAATGAAATGTTTTTATTTTGGGTTCAAATTAAGAGTTTAATGTATAGATAAAACAATATATAGGGACAGATTCCGTAGATTACGTACCCACAGTATTGTAACAACGGGGCGGAAAAATACTAGACAGCATGTCAGGATCAGGTCCAATTGCTGATCCGGGATATAGTAGATACGTTTGACGTCTTTCGCGTTAGTTCATGATGTATAATTATAGGAAGGCGAGCAATGTTATCGTCTCTCAATGCTTGAAAGAGCGCGATTTTGTCTTAAGACAATTCCGACCAAATGTGATTCCAGCGAAACAATCTCATGGAAATATTACAGTAAATCCATAAATGAGTCTCTGACTAGCATCCTATATGTAAACATATTTACTTATTGCTATAAGTTTACAACACGCAACGTAGGAACAAACTATGAACTTTAGATGTTGAAAACAACACTAAGATATGCGATTAACAATTATTTTTCTAATAAAATCTCAATATAGTATCATAGAGACCTCGCACACTACAGACTAAACAATCGGCCGATAGATTTATTTTTATATGAGAATCAAGTTGGATTAATATGACTTTTATACTTCAATCTTATATATCAATCCAACAATCGGCCGATGTAAAGTATGTAGTGTGCGGGGGGATCTTAATCTATATTCGCGAAGCCCCTGTTCGTGTTTTAATACTTTACTAAGCAAAAATATATTTAAGGCAGAAATTACATTACCAGGATCCAATCCAAATGCTGCCCAGAAACCACCTAAACGGCATTTAGTATCTACTTTACATCGCGAGTATAATGTGCATAGTGAGCAAAAATAAATGATTCCAAGAAAACAACTGCTAATTGTGATCACTCTTTCTTGGGTTCAATCTAGGTACAAGAAGAAAACGATTTCATTATTGTTAGATGTTTGACATGTAAATATTATATACCTCAACCATAGAACAGACTCGGAATAATATTTTTTAACAGTAACTACGTGCCAATTTGAATACGGTTTGGTTTTTTAGACATAAGGTAAAATTAGAGACCAAATGCAGAAATTTTAATTTCTGGGCACCATATTTTTATTATTACACATATCAACACGGGAAATTTCCTTTCATCTTTAATAAGGAGCTTCATAAACTGATGCTACAACGAATTTTGACTAATAATCTCAATAACAAACATATTACAATATTATATATCATTGGGCAAAATTATCCTACCCACCTACATTACATTTTTTTTTCTAATCAATCAATAAATAATTGTCACATGTAAATTGGTGCATAAATTATATTCTAATCAATTTGACCTATAAACAATGGCAGCGTTATTTTTGTTGCCTATTTCAGAGCACCAAACACACCCAAAATAAATAAAATTGGACTAAAAACGGAAACAAACTAATCTTACTGGACCCAGGATGCCGGCACCCACAGGGGTTCAGACTGGACCCTCCAGGCTGCCTTCAGGAGTTGCGATAGAGCGCTGGCGAGATCATCGTTTACAATCTCCTCGTCGAACATGTAGCCGTATAAGAAGTTAATGCGATTGGACGACCTCATGATGTCTGAAAACTCTTCTTCCTGCAAACATGATAAACAAAAATTGCAATGATTATGTCTAATGACTAGGAAACAACATCGAAAAATTGGACAACCTCAATTATAAGTTGAGGTTGGAACTAAATATAGCACGACAGAATGACACCAAACTATGCAAGCATTATCGGTCACTACAAAGAAAAAACTATAATATTCACAAATGTAATTAAGCGCACTAGATGTGCCCACGACTACATCCGTGTGGAGTTCGGATGCCCTAACAATCTGTAAATTCTAACACATCCTAATATCCATAATATACATATTATGTTGTAATGTTCGGCTCCTATGAGCAATAGCATGATGTGAAATGTACTTTTGGTGTTATTCAGCTAAGGAAGGTTACAGTGAACATTTTAAATTTATAAGTGTTCAAGAGGCTGTTCCTTTGAAGAACGTGCGCGGGTTCCAATATGAATACGCGACGGAGAACTGCACCTAACTTGGTTCTTCATACATGAAGTCTTCCTCAGCAAGGGCCAAGGAAGTTCCTGGGAAATTTTCTTAAGTATGTTCCAGGCTAACCGGTGTCATTCTAAGGCGCTGTTTATCAGAACGATAAGGTCGATAAACACTTGATATTACATAAAATGACTTACTGTAAATGCCCGGGCGCATTCCTTGTCGAAGGTAGACCGTGCATTAGCTGCCGTTCGGGTTGCGACCAGTCGCTCTTGCGTAGGTGGCCTTATGAACACGATGTAGGGCCGAAGCCGTGGAGTGCGGAGCATCTTTAGAGCCTGCCAGTGAGGGCTCAGCACGCAAACACGACCTGTAATCGTCGTCAAAATATTCTGTTAAGCGTTTATTAGTGTAATCTGGATCTAAACCAAAGATATAGAAAATTAATACGTAATAAATAAATCTAGCTTGTTATCATACTTGTTACACGACTGCCTGAAAAAGGAGTGTGATGTTTTTTAGTACTGTATCCAGGGAGATGATACAGTCGAAGTGGGGTGAATAGTTTTATTTAAATACTAGCTGTTGCCTGCAATTTTGTTTTATGGATCTGATAAGACCATAGATTTGTACATATCTTTCAATACATAAGTTGTATCCATTTTTTATCGGCGTACAAAGAGTATTCTATCTAAAGATGTTGCCGATTGTCTCATAACCTGTGCAAGTTGTAAGTACTCACCCGAATTAATGATAGTTTCGACACTCTCTGCATTAGTGCCATACAAGTTGCCCTTATATTCCCCGTGCTCAATAAATTTCCCATCAGCAATATCTTGCTCCATTTTTTCACGACTAACGAACATATAGCTTTTGCCGTTTTGCTCACTGGATTTTTGCGGTCGGGATGTGACTGCGGAGAATCGCATAATATTATAATTATTATCAAATTTATATTTATTATCAACTGGAAATGTTTCAAAGAAAACTAATTTTATCTATTTAACTTACATGGTATTGGCGTTACGTATTTTTCAGGATCAGTGGCGATGAGTCTCCTGCGCAACTCATTCCTGCCAACCCCGGGCGCACCCACCAACACAATCGGCCTGACCAGCCCTGGCCGCGGATACAAGCGGGCTACTTCTTCGTATGTAGGTATCATTTCACGGTCAAAATCATCATTTTCTGTAATATCATATATAATTTTTTTCACTTTGGGTGTAGACTTGCAGGGAAGAAGTGCTGTGGCGGTTGGGGTCGGTGAGCATGGAGTTTTCGGAGCACACTCTGAGTTTGCGGCCACTAGACTGCAGAGCGCCGGCTTGCCTGCGCGAGCATGCAAAAATGGTAAATGATAGTGAAGTGACAGTGAAACGACACAGAATGCATCATACCTAAGTAATGATTCGACAAAGGATACATAAGCATTTTTATGGACGCGCAATATTAAATCATTCGCAATTGCCAATATTAGTCGCAAATTAATTTCAGAAAATAAACTTAACAACTTGTAACCAACCATCCATGGATTGCGGATCCGTTTGCCTTTCGTGGATAATGCGGCCTTCCTGCAGTGCTCTTGACGGTATCAAACCTGCTCGCATTACTCTATCGCCTTCTTTTCGGGCCTGCCACCTAAACCCACAACAGGGATATTGTCAAATTTGTTTATAAGATAGAAAAACCAAATCAAATCAAATCGTTGAATAAGTAACTTGCCAATATGCGTCATCTTGAGATACGATGTGCAAAACATCGCCTTTCTTAAAATCAAGTCCTGCTTCCTTACAGGGTATATATGGATCTTCCGAAGAATTATAATTGAAGAGAGCGCGAACTCTAACTTTACTTTCTCGTGAACCTCCTTTGCCAAAGGAAGGCACTAATTTGAAAGTGATAGTGCCCTCTGAACTTTGCTAGAACAAGAATGATAAAAAGTTGACGAATATGTTGAACTTCATCTGAGTATCAATTTGTAAATTGTAACTAAAAATAGCATACCAATATCGATAACACATCAGCAGGTGTCTTGTTTTCGACGCTGATACCATTGACCTCGATAACTTCGTCTCCAGCGTGAATCAACCCAGATCTATCGGCGGCCCCGCCGTGCATCACCCGAGCTATCACAATTTTCCCGGTCTCTTCGTCCGTTTTTATCGTTGCACCCTATCGTATAGAATTTATTTAAATAATATTATTATTAATAAGTACTCGCTACATTTACATAAATTTAATTTCACTAAAAACTTAAACTTGACTCTTGAAAAAGAATGGCTTTTTAATATCTTCAGAAAAAGAAATAGTTACCCTGTATGTATGATGATGGGGTGTATACACCCCATCGTTATCTACCTACTCTTTTACCATCTACATTTAGTTCGGCTTCCAATCTAATCGATTGCAGCTGAATATCAGTATTTTATACGGAGCGACTGCCATCTGACCTAAACCACCGAATTACTTGGAAACGCTTATACTCTAAGGTTAGACTGGTTGTCAGACTTTATGGGCTGTTGACACCCGTAACGACTGTCATAGGTCTTCATATGACACCCGGGACCAACTGCTTAACGTGCTTTCTGAGGCACGGAGGGGTCTAGATCTGTGAAAAATGGTCACTCTTCTAATGACTGACCGCGGCAAGCGCGGCTTACCTCGCAGATCGACCGATCAGCGCTGTAGCTATGTAGATATGAGCCCCTCTACCCTGTATATACCCCGTCCTACAAAATTGTGAATATAAATATATAGAGTTTTGGAACCTACATACCTTAGTATAAACGTTAATTAACGTAATTTAAAATTAACCACATAAAGAATATGGAAGTGTCTCGCAAGACACTAGTAATACTTTCCAATCAAATCAAATATACTGAATGTAGATATGTATCTCTAACAATTAAAACATAAGGAATATCTTTTGATTTTTGTAGGTACTAGATTAAGGAAACGAATTATAATGACAAGACACTATGCAAAAAATTAAATAGGTATAGATCACGTTGATAATCAAAATAATAAGCAAAATGTAGTGTAATAAAATATAAATTTGTAAAATCTGTGTAATAAATAATAATTTGGAAATGGTGTATTAATAGACAACACAACACAAATTGCATTGGCATCTAGAGATAGCAGCTAATCATTCTCGAACGTGGAGATACGGCGACGATGAAGAATAACAAAGACAGAAGAACATCAATAAGAGAAATAAAAAAATAGGTGAATGCGTATATGTACACTATGTGGAAACGATTTAAAATAATTGAAAGCATCCAAATAAGTAGCATAAGTACTTAACGTTAACAATACTTACCACTATTGGCTCTGCACTCTGTGCTCCACCCTTTTAATAGAAAAATAACTTCAATATACCCTAAATGATGACATGATAGCTCACAGGGAGAAAGTAAGATAAAAATAATTATATACATATATAACAAATAAGTAAATAAATACTTCTTTATATTAAAGATCTTTAATGCTCCTCTATATAGTACTTATAAAAATTCATATCTTTAAAGAAATAGCAAACACTTTCACCTATATTTATGATTAGTGTTAATACTAGTTTTATATTGGTGATTAAAATGTTCAATACCTAAATATTTAGCTGCTATTTCTAAATGAATTTACTGTTTTTATCAGTTATATGTATGTATTTTTATAATTATATGGCATAAAATCTTACCAAAGGTTCATCACTTTTAACCAATTGGACGATTTTAACGGTTTCTTCTTCATCATCAACATCGGGTGGAATGTCAGGTAGGTGTGGGTAATAATCTTTTTGGGCGACAGCATCGTGGGTGCAAAGTATTGCCTAGAGAATAGAAAAGTCCCCTTTATTACTGGCATAAGGAAAATTGGCATTTATTTTACTGGTATTTTTAAGTTATCAATATTGATATGAGGCATATTTCAGGTACTTGAAGTCATGTAATACCCACCTAAGTACATAGACTTTTAATTATTACGTATACATGAAGTGTATATACATACATGTTCCTGCAGGAACCTAATCATTCCAGTCAGTATAATTTGCCCATATACAAGCTTATAAGCGCTTGTCTACTCATATGTATATGATTTACAAATAACTGAGTTATACTACAGAATGCATTCATATTTCCTCTGTATTAGTGCTACAAGTAGAGAGGAAATAATAAGTAATTAAAAATATTAGTTCTGTACACCAAGCAGTAGTAGACTAGTACTGTATAGTTTACAATATTTAATTTTACCTATAAATACTAGAGTAAAAAGTGGAATTTACTTACTTGAAAATGTGGCTTCTGCAATAGGTTAAGAAGCTCTGCATATTCTTTTGATACTGATACCAAATCATGGAGTAACTCAAAAACTTCAAAAGTCACTTGCATAGCATTGGACAAAAGAGGAAAGAATTTGTCATCTTTGCCTTTGGCAACTATTTTATTGTGTACTTGAACAAGAGCATGGAGCTGTTTTGACTGCAGTAGTTCACTTAAGAATGCTACATCTTCACCACCTGACTGTACTTCTTTCAATGATGCAAGCAGCCGAGTGAGAGCTATGAAAAAATATTACAACTACTTACATAATTTTTTAAAATACTTACAAGTACCCTTAGCATAAGAATTTTAGTACCCAGTGCCAACTAGGTATGCATAGTGCTTAATCAATATCACAATGAGTGATATCTACAATCGATATTGTATGTGTGTGATCCACATAAATATATTAGGCAACATATTCATGTGGATATAAGACATAGTTTTGTCTAAGTTCGGGCATTATTTTCAGACAATATATAAAAATATCTTTATATATAAAAAATCAGCTTCCGTATGTTTGTGTTCGCAAAAGTTGAAAAGTAGTGGATTGACTAGAAATTTTTACTCAATGTTGCATTCTTATATAGTAGTATATTTAAGTACTTTTTATCCTGAAGTTTCCATGGGAACAGGATATTCCAAGTGTTTAGTGAAATTGAAATAAAAACAATTATGTCTGACAAAAAGGTAATAAGCTGAATGTGTTTTCTCAGCGAATCTATGTTCACTGAAATATTTATTGTATTTCCTAATTTATATCAAATTGAGCCACAGCACAGTGTGGCCAGATTTACCTAGTATCTTAATAACTATATATAGTGTATATATATACTATACAGCCTATAACTATGGATTAGTAGATTTTGTAAGAACTCCGAAAAATAAACAAACATAAAAAGAATCCTAAGCACCACAATAAAATAATCTAGTTTTTACATACCCGGATCCCAGTTATCAGTTGAAGAGTCCATATTCACAAAGTGAAACTAAATAGTGATCGATGGAATAAACAAACATTCAGCTATCAATTTTCACTTTATTGCCTCATTTCTTTCATAACGTGCCGAGAATTTATTAAATTTAACCGCGCCCTTAGATTCCGTAGTCTATTATAATTAACTAACAAAAAACTTTGCATCATAGGAAATCATCATCATCTATTTTCTTATTTTCGGCAAATAGTTTAGATCATTTATTTCTTTGAACTGCCATAAATTCTGTTATTTGGAATATTAGGTTTGTCGATCGGTAGCAACTCTAAATGTTTTTGGGGTTTACAAAATGCTGAAACTGCAACACAACCTGTTTATATACATTTCCAAGGCGGTTAAGAAAGATCTTTAGGGTCGTATATATAATACATGTGATATTTTTTATAGTTAGAAAATTGATGAAATATAAAACTACAGAACGAGTAGGCTAACGATATCTGTCTGAAAACAAACTTTACACTTAAATCGCCTAGATGGCGTTTACTAAAATTGAAAACGTCAAAATGAAAACCAAATCAATACATAAATATGCGTTCATAGTTTTAAAGTTTAGATTCAGACGTTAGAAAATCCGTATTTAGCTAGTCAAATGAATGGGCCCGAAATCCACATCATAAAATCAAAACTGCTGAAAAAACAACGAGTTGCTTCTACATAATATACCGAGTGTAATTTTATACTTTTTGATATGGTGTCTGGAAAGCGATTAAAAATCGCAATGAAATTACACCTACGAGAGCACCTTATGGGAACGGCGGCTTGACAATAAAAACTAAAGTAACGTTTTTAGCTCAGAACAATAACCGAGCTGAGGTTTTTAGATAATATACCATAGTACTACGAAAATATAATATAATTACGTATTTTATATTTTTGATAATATTTCAGATCCTCATTGTAAAAATAGTTTCATAAAATTAAAAAGAATTGTTTGTGTTTTCTTTATTTTAAATATTAAACAACTTTTTTTAGTAAAATTAAACCATTACGTCCACCTACTAAATCCAGGAGACTATCCTTGACATGACATACACTCAAGGTAAATACAAAATAACAAAACTTAATTTAAATATTAAATATTTATTCAAAGTCAGTTTTACAAACAATTAAGTAACCAATGTCAGCGGCCCTATCCCACCAGACACCCTAAGTCGAGGTATTCGACTCCCGAAACTCCAGCATTATCAGATTCTTGTATTAATTCCTTTTCAGAGTATTCTTCTTCACTGGAACTGTCACCGACTGATATGATCAACCTATCTACATCATCATAAAGAGTTCTCCCGCGGGAATAATACTCGTTTTCGATCTTGATTACATGGTCAACACAATTTTTCCATTCTTGTGGAGAAACCGACTCAAATGCTTGTTCGGCCTACTTCGCAATGCTTTGACAACCAACATTCTATTGAGCAATTCGCCTTTTTACCATTGCCCATACTAATTCAATTGGGTTCAAGTCACAGTGTTATGGAGGCAATCTTATGACTGTGTGTTGTAGATGCCATTACTCATATTTGACTCGCTCGATCATCTGATCTCTGGTAATGCGGCAAAGACAATGTGCCGCGCGGAAAAAAATCAGCAGTATGAACAGTATGGAAGGTAGCGGTAGGCAGTAGCGGCTTTCTTGGATAACGAAACGGAAAGTGTGAACGAGCGCCTAAAAATATTCTAATTACCTACTATATCAAAAGTGCATAATTATAGATTATTTTAAAAAGATCTAGTCAGATTCCACTTAGATTTAAGTTATTTTCTTATTATAAAATAATGTAAACCCTTCCTACTTGTCTTTACGACTATAGCCTAATTTTGCCAATTTTTCGACGAGTTACTTGGCTGAGTATTGTTTTTCTTGGTCCGTTATCTAGCGGAAAAGAAATTAGTTTAAAAAAAAAAATTATAGATTGTTTTCGAGAATTCGTCGCAAGTCAGTTTGAGAAATACAGAAATAACGAGTGCTTTTTTCTAAGTCTGTGATAGATTAACGAAGTTGGATACTAAGAACAGGTTTGTGCAACAGTCCTATTCTTTCTAGCATAATAATTTGACTTTCGGAGATAATGGCGCTAGTGTATACGAGATTTTCCATACTTATTGCTGTAGTTCTATAGAAAGATGGATATAGGGTATCCGTGTATAAAGTAATCGATTGACCTTTAACGAAACGCCGATTGTTTACCCACTTACAAGTTTTCAATATTTTATAGCAGGTAATTATGTTGTACTAGAGCAAAGCTTGTCTACGTGTCTTCGAAGCGCGACAAATATAGAAGGATAAAATACTTAGGTATGATTTTTAATCTTTATTCTGTTGTCAATAGTGAAATTATACAACCTAAATGTTGGTTGACTTCCTATAAATAGCGTCATATCTAGAATTACAACAGCGTCATATTTAAATTTCAGCTTTTATCCTACCAGAATCCACAACTTTGTTATTACTTTGGTCCTTTAATTTTTTTTTGTATTTTTTAATATTTGGTAACATAAAAGTATTCAATATATTTTATGTTCTTTATGCTTGGATTTAACTTTAGTTGTAGTTAAATTATGATAACATTATGAACAACATATCATCTTAATATATAATAAATTATTAAAATATATATCTACATGAATCAATATATTAGTTTAAGTCCTTACGGTATTTGATTTTTATTTTTGAATGATAATTTTTTTGTGTACCTACATGTCAGCTTAAAATAAATTATTTATGCAGTTGTGGTTAGTACACTTGATATGATGCAGATGATGAAAAACAATTTGGTTTAAAAATGCATCATGGTTAGACATGGTGTAATCTTAACTGCATGGCCATTTTGGAGGTACCTATTTGTTTCAAAATGAACTATTTAATCATTTTGAAACCTTCCATGGGCTGATTTAAAAACAAAAATTAAAAAATACCCTTCAAAAATAAATTCCATTCAGTAAGGTGTCAAAAGAGGCATAGGTGTTAGAATATAACAATATTTAAGTTCTTAGTTCCATGAGGAAAAGGTGTGATGTTATATATGTATAACAGTATTGAATATCATCATATTCCTGATGATCATCTGATATTGCAACAACATTATAGATTTTTGAATATAAAATTTCCAAATTACTATTATCTAAATTCATGTAAAAACCTTTCCATTTTGACATACTCATTTGAGCCATTTTGCTATTTTGGCCCTGCATGTGATGAGGTAACAAATTAACAGATATGCGGATAAAAGTTGGTGCAGTGGCTAAGCAATCAGCTTTCTGCGCTAGGTGTCGCGGGTTCGATCCCCGCACGGAATAAATATTTGTATGATCTACAGATAGTTGTTTCAGGTCTGGTTGTCTGTGCATGTGACATGTATGTTTGTAAACTGTACCCACGATACAGGAGAAATCCTAGTATGGGGTAAAATTAAAAAAAAAAAAAAAAAATCTCAATATTGTTTTATAATAAAATCTATACATATAAATAAAATTGGAGTGTCTGTTTGTAATATTGAAATAACCATTTTTTACTACATGCATATGAATATACATATATATGGTACATACACCAAAATAACATTTTTTACAATTTTTGTCTGTCTGTCTGTCTGTATAGGCTAATCTCTGAAATGGCTGGACCGATTTTGACGGGACTTTTATTGGCAGGTAGCTGATGTAATAAGGAGTAACTTAGGCTACTTTTATTTTAGAAAATCGGTCGTTCATTTGGTTTCACTAAAAAATACATTGTTAAGTTTCGACATCCATGCGAACGAAGTCGCGGGCACAGCTAGTAAATAATAAAATTGATTTGACAAAGGTATTCTTTTTAACACCCACTGTACTATGTCCCATTTTGTTTAGTAGGTGAGCATACTTCCATTTACCATGTATAATATTCCAAACTCGGATACTGGGATACTACTGAGAACTTTCTAATAGAATATCATGTGAAAGTGAAATTAACCACACTTTTGTTTGAAGAAATCAAAAGAATGATTGAGTAATGACTTTGTCCGCTTGGAGTTCTCCAGGAGAAGGTGATAGCTGTTAACTACAGTCCTGCCATACATAGCTGTTTCTTATGTTGCTAAATTGCTTAGTTTGCTTTGGATATAGCATAATATTTGTGTCCATCAATGAACACTAAAAATATGTTGCACTGCTCACTTCCCATGAGTGATAACATGATGATACTGTATATATACACTTACACTTTCAATGTTAGACCTGTAGACTTGCCCTATTTTTATTATAATATTGCTATGTCTGTGGCTTATTTTAAATAAGACAATTGCTTCATAGTCAACTGCTTACAATAAAGGGGTCAAACTATACCTAGTTTCTAAGTATAGTAGTTTCTAAGTTAGTTTAATACTTATAAATTAATAGTTTCATTAAAATCTGATGGGCCGTTTTTATGAGGTAACAATGGGATGGACAGACAGATATTCTAAAAATTATCAAAAATATTTCCAACATACAAACTTTTTGCCTTTTTATCCAATTTTATCATAGTAAGTGTAAAGGTAAGTAGATGGGATATATTAACTATTTTGAGTTTATGTTTTGCCTTTACTATTTCATCATGATTTGTTATAAGCTTCATCGATTTGTTTGGTTTCTGTTGCATAATACTCGAAGCACTATAAAATGAAATAAAAAATGTGATGTCAATACATTTTCATTTTGCATCAATTACATGAAAAATTAGATGAGAATTTGTCAGTATCTAAAACATTTATGATTTTTAACATAAAATAAAATAGCATCACGCCTGTATCCCTGAAGGGTAAGTCAGAGGTGTATTATTGTACATTTCGCCCATTTTGATTGAGTCCCATGTAATAAGGGGCGAGTCTATTGCCATCTTCCAGGCAAATTTTTTCAAACAGTAACACTTTCCCTGACCTTGGAGTCAAACCCAAGATCTGCAGACCAAAAGATGAATGAGACAGTAAAAAATAAAAATATTTAAATACATAAATTTATGTATTATGTATATATAATTTTTCTACTGCCAAAATGCCATGACAATTGTTATTATTATCTGTTATGTTATTTTCAAGATTGACAATGGTTTTATTGTTCTACACAATTGTTTACGAATTTGTGTTTACAAGTTTATTGTGGTGAGATAGTAGCCTAACAAATATTTCATCATCAGCACTCGGACTACGTTAGGTTCACGGGCTCACATACGTAGCTATATATCCAAAATAAATCAATATTACATAGCTAATAAATATGTCAACACCAAAGTATTTTATCGCATACTCTTTTTCTTGACTGTCGGATGTGTTTTAGTAATTCACGAACGATAATTGCCATCACTCAACACTGGAACACTAAAAAATGGCGGTAAATATTTAAAAAGAAAGAGTGATAAATTCGTTTTAGTTTGACCAACGCGACTAGGTAAAAGGTATTTTGTATTTTAGAATCATGTCCGAAGATTAGTGTGCACTGATATGTTTGGACATGCGACCAGTTGGAAATTACTAGAGCAAAAGGGAGTACTAGCAGGGGCAAGTGGAGGCCATATCACAGAATATCAAATTTTAATATCACAAGCATACTTACTGAGTGAATTATTTGGATACCTAGTTGTAACGCCACTTGTATATTGTTTATTCTGAATCTACCAGACAGAACCAGTGTGGTTGGGATTATTCAACCTGATTATCTATACATATAAATAAAATTGAGTGTCTGTTTGTAATATTGAAATAACCGTTTTTTACTACATGCAAATGAATATGTACACAGTACATACACAAAAATAACATCTTTTTCAATTTTTGTCTGTCTGTCTGTCGGTTTGTATAGGCTAATCTCTGAAATGGCTGGACCGATTTTGACGGGACTTTTATTGGCAGGTAGTTGATGTAATAAGGAGTAACTTAGGCTACTTTTAATTTAGAAAAATTCTTTTATTTTAGAAAAAAAATAGGGTTAAGTGCATTTGGTCTCACTAAAAAATACATTGTTAAGTTCCGACATCCACGCGAACGAAGTCGCGAGCACAGCTAGTATCATATAACAACACTATGTCTAACCAGTTATTATTAGCACCAGACCTGCAGGAACAAACTGCATCACGAGAAATAGACGGTGATGATAACTCAGTAATCAGAGCACGCTTTCACACAAAGACGTGTGAGCTGGCGGGTTAGTAATGAGTAGAACACTGAATGCTTGAGACACTAGAACCATCTGGCCATAATCATGGTTTTTGAGACTTAATACTTTCATATATCTAATCGGATATCCATGTACATTTGGAAGTGTAACCCATTTTGATGCGTTGCTAGCTGTTGCCCGCGGTTTCGCTTGCGTGGATATATGTATATTAAAATAACGCTAGTAGTTTGAAAAAATGTTAAAATGTAGGAAAGTGACGAACTTCCTATATAAACTTTTAATCTCTACGTGTACATTTATTTCTAACCAAAAACAAGTACAGGAAATTTCGTGCTTCTTACTTTGGAAATGACGGACTTCCAAACAACCGTTCGTCCCTTATTCTTACGAAGGTCAGGACAAGTAATTACATATGTATAGATAAAGCCATATTAATATAGTGTTTAATAATTATAGTTGTGACAAACTAGATTTTCCATTGACACTACAACGCTGTAGCTTAAGTGCTAGGACACCATGCAAGCCTAGTGTAGTAACATGTTATTTTTTCCGAGTCTCTTCCTCTCCCCTGACGAGAACTGAAAAGTGAGAATAAGACTGATAGTTTTGTTATAACTAATGCTGTGAAAGTTCAGCACTTTCTATCGTTTGAGTGGAAAAATTAACCCACAGTGGTAATTGAGCTCACAAGGCGGACTCGGCCTATAACCTTTACATTAAAATGCTGAACATACATACAAAGCTATAAAAGGAATCCTTAAAACTTTTTAATTTAAAATGCTCATCATGTGTGTTCATTGTGTCCAATATTATTTATTTATATGACATCAGTAAATGGCTCATCCACATTAACATGTTGGTTCACTGTTGCTATTTTAGATTCCGATGATGTTACTAATACTAACACCTACTTTTAAATGTGTAAATAGCTAAATAGTACAGCTGCTATTGTTTGCAACACTGTGAAGTGGAACTACTGTCGCGGCGATGACTTCCGGACGACATTTTTGACACTGACAACTCTTGTTGTACGGTGGCATTTTGCTAGATCTTTTTAATTTTTTAAGAAAACGGTCGTGGTGCCTAGACCTCTAAGTGTTATCTATGCATATTTGTTTGTTTTGTTACTATAGCTGCCCAATTGGAAGTCGTGAGCGACCTAAGCAGTAATACCTTTATTTTATGCCTACGTCGACATATTTCATGACGCGGTAAACCTCTCATATTATATTGTGATAATGGTAAAAATTTCGTAGGAGCAAATAATAAACTGAACAGATTGCTTAGGATGTGTGAAAAATCGGTCAGCGTCTATGCGAGCGGGGCATCACTTTTAAATTCTCTCCTGCATATATACCGCATTTCAGCGGTATCTGGAAGGCCGGGGTCAAAACGGCCTAATTTCATTTCATTTAAAACGGATAACAGGCAGCTCTAACTTTTAAACAGTTATATACACAGCGATTGCGCAGATTGAAGCCATTATGAATTTGTATCCTATCTTAGCGTAAGCGGAATTCTAAGTCTATGGTCCTATCGCTTAATTGTCTCCTGATCCATCAGCTAGCTAGCATCCTGACCTGTCAGCTATTACACCTAGGCACTTCCTTGGAAGTTCGCTCTGGGCATCTCGTTGCAAGACTACGAAGCGGAACAACTGACGCGCTATCTTCTTGATCTTGACCAGTGACGACGGAGCGCACACACATGGCACAATAACTTTCTGTACTATTTCCTTGTTTAAATAATCAATATACTTATAAACCAAAATCGTCAGCAATTTTCTTCAAAAGAAAGATCGAATACCTAATTATTACTCCGCCCCTAAGGCGACCCTCTGACCGCCACAGCCAAGATGAAATAGTAGGTCTCGATTTCGAATAACTTGATATATAAAATTCCAGTATGCGTATGTTCGTAATTCTGCTGCTCTCAAACGGCTTGACAGACTTCGATGTTATTTTTTTGTAGTTTTGGGGTCACCTGGACGGATATTCGTGTAGACAGCTAATCTTCCAACCACGTATTGAGAGAGAATTGGTTCACTTGGATAGATTTTTACTATTTTTGGATAGATCAGTCGCGGGATCATGCGTCTGTTAGGATTTATTTTTACTACAAAGTTGCAGTGGCTATGCATTTAACATTTATAAGGGGCTAATGTTTGTTTACGTGAGTTAGCACTGTGTCTTATTTATTTATGCTTAATTTTGCAGCCTCCCAGGCCTTGGAAAGAAAGGTCTTAGGTCTTAACTGATTCTAACGATCATTCCCAAACTGCGGCGATAAGATAAGATTTATTAAACACTGGAAAATATCTAATTATTATGATTTACAAATCAGAATCCTAAACTTCCTCGGTTAAATCGTGCCGGTACCAACTAGGATTCTTCTCCACAAATAAATTAGCTATTGTGTTAGTTAGTGATTGATCTCACTTTATTGACAAAATAATATTAATTATATTTTCATATTTCTTATTTCGCTTAGTTTATCTTACATCACATCACGTATGAAATGTGAAGATTTATAATTATTGCATGGTTTTGATTAATATTTTGTTTTTTTTTTAATCCTATCGTGATAGAACTAGTTGATTTTAATGTTTAAGATGTCCAATTATAATATTAAGGGATAATCAAAGACGGATATGATAATAAATTCTGTTTGATTTATAATACCAACCATTCTTTTCCTATAAACCAAAAATAGTTAAAATTATTGCCAGTTCCGGAACCAGTTCCGGAATTCTGGAATTTGGCCTCCAGTATCGAAAGTCAGTTCCGGAACTGAAAACCTTCCGATATTGCACGCCCTAGTTCAATCCTCTGATTACGCAAGAAACATCTGACAATTGATATCGCTAATTCGCTCTAAAACATGCTAGTATCTGTAAAGGGATGCACTTTTTGTTTGCTGTTGTGGCAGTTAGATGTTTTTTACATATTCAATGGGTACCGGTAAGTAGTTCATTGGTTGATGATACTGAACAGGCATAATAATTGAATATTAATAATTGTTTAAGGTGTAAGAGATGCTTGATGCCGGGCGCTCACTTTAACAATAAGCCGGTGTCGGCGGAAGAATTTTCGGCTTGTAACGAGGAGTCTCAGCTAGAGCTTCATCTTCAGAGGCAGCTGGAGGAGGATGTCGCCAGGTATACTATATATTTCTTGCAACTGCTGTTATTTATTTGTTTATCCACAACAATAAGTGAAATTATTATATTATCGATAGCAAAATAATAATTTGTTTGTTGTGTCGGCACAAACTACTATATGGGAATCGCCCATGTAATGGAAAGATTGGCTAGTTAGCATTGATGTTATTGAGGCTAGGCCCAAAGTGCGCCAGACGATTTCAGGGTTCATCACTCGTAGAAGCTCATTCCTTGCACCCCCGATAATAATTTATTGTGTAGAAGTTATATAATGCAAATTAAATATGTAGCACTACTCGTCAATAGTGCGGCGGAGGTTCTCACTTTAAACTATTTACATGGTACTGTTTTATTTACGTCATGAATCCGAGACATTGCTACATTTATTATTATTAACAATTTATCATAGGATACGGATGGAGACGGAAATACAATTGAAAGGTGGTTCCTATTGTCCAGGCACATCAACAGCGAACGTTTAATTGGTATAGTTTCTTTATATTTTTTGTTTTATGTTTTCTTTTTCTTTCGTCACAAATCTTGCCTGTTTCTTGTCTTGGTATGCGAGATAAATTTGGCCCATCATAGTTATTTACCCCTATCCTAGTAACCAATTCTGATTAATCTTAGAAACTCCTAAATTGAAAAACTTAATAATTATTACATAGTTGATACTATAATGATAAAAGTAATAATATAATAATGGTAAGAATAATAAGAGCCAGCAAGCGATCGAACGATTATAAACGAATGGGTTTTTCGGACATAGGATTGAGCGCTAATTGGAGAATGATCGGTGGTTTATCTAGCAGAGCTTTGGCTGATATACAGTACGACTACACCGAGAAGTTGATTCAATAACTAAAGTCGCTATATTGAAAGATTTTGGTGTAGTGTTTGATAACTAATTGTGCTTCCATGAACACATAATAGAACTGGCCAACAAATCGTTCATACGTTTACGTTTTGTTTTGCGTAACTGTCAAGGTTTTAATAACCACGTAGTTAAGAGTTCTGTTTAATGCCTGTGTTCGATGCAAGCTAGAAATCAGCGCTTGTGTATGAAACCCTAATAAGTGTCTTTTTCTTATAATTAAACGCTAACCCTGCATTTTTTTAGATACTTATATAAGCGTGTGTTTGCATATTACCCATATTATGTACCGTACGAGATTTCTTACGACGTTTAATTTTTAACTCCCTTAAAGTTAGGCTGTCGTATGACCGTAAGATGCGTTCGATTGGTCAATTATTTATTCCTAATAATTACCAACGCTTTTGGAAGTATAAATTATTTAATGTCCTCTTTTGTCGTATCTTTTCTACCATATGCGCATGTTGACTATGCTCAAGGCGTTGGTGGAGATCAATGCAGGATTAAATTTGTATGCTGATGTAAATAATGCGATACAATTTACCTAGTTTAGTGTTAATGGCTAATTGCTGTACTTAATAATAAAAAAATTAATAATAAATCGAATTATTGACTCGGGTGTTGTCGTCAGAAACTTATTTTTTTTTTGACAGTCTTCGGCTTTTTTTTCATTGCTATACAATTTTGGTGAGTAGTAGTAGTTAGGTACCGACAAAGGTGAAGGAAGGGTAATTATTTGTTTTTAGAAATTTGGTCATTTTAGTTTATAAATTAAATCGAGAATATTATATAAGGTATTTCTATAATTAAATTCTCGGATTGTGGTTTAAATAAGAATGGGTGGTCTATCCATAAAATCGGATTGTACTAACAGGGATGGGTAGTCCATCGTTTAAAAAACTGTCTGTGTGTGTGTGTGTGTGTGGTTCTAATGTTTACTAATACTACACATTTTTCTCTCTCGTATTTTTGGTGATCCTGGGCAATGCTTTTTGTTACGGACTTCTGGGCTAATAAAATGCTTTAAGAACATGCTTTGTCATATTTACTTGTTACAGAATTTTTGATGAATCTATTTACTCTGATCTTGAAGTTGTGTGTGGGAAATTGAAGATACTGACACATTCTTGCATTCTAAAAGCACGCACTGATAAGTTTTATCACAAGCTACATACAGTCTTGCATGTAAACATCGAACGCAATACTTTTGATGAAATATATTCCTTCATAAGGTATGACCTAAAAATATATGTATTTATAATCTTTAATTACTTAAATAGATAAAGTTGAAAGACTTAGACATAAAAATGAGACCAAAAATATAAAACAAATTTTAAAATTATTACTTATTTATATTTTATGGTTAGATGCTATAATATTAAATTCGAGTTTTTAGTTAGTAAATAATTTATATACAAGAAAAAAACTTATTGAGGCATATATATTTGGTATATGCCTGTATTAAACCCTGTTATTTATTAACATTATCTGAGCTCTATCTGGCCTCAAAACTGTGGCAATACCAGGTTATAAAAATAAAAATGACTACATTAAAAACATAATATGAATAGAATTTAATAATTACTTAGTGTAAACTGATAACGTGACAAAATATGTACTTTAAACTTTAGAGATAGGATAACCATGCAGGATAATGTGACACTATTTTTTCATGTTTATTGCAGTGATGTGTATACAGAATGCAACATTCAACATGAAGAAAAAGAAATAATTACTTATCTGGAACGCAATTTAAATGTCGTAAAATCTATCTCAGCCAAACCTAACAAACCAAAAGAAGAAGGGGAAGACCCTGAGGTTTTTTTAACCCCGAAGTGCATAACTCCATATGTTGAAAAAGACGTCCAGAAAGTAATTAATTCTAGTCCAAGCACAGAGCTAACGAAAGAATATTATGCATTAGTTCCCATAGAAGGGAATTTACTTGACAAGGAACTTATCGAGCAGGACGAACTATCTAATGCATTTCATTCTATTATTAAAGGTCAAACAGAAGATACAAATCAAGTAAACATTCTCCAACGCAACAAGCCTACTTCGCTCTCCCTTAATTCTAGTCATACATCCAAAACAGTCAAACATTCCAGTAGTTGTGATATTTTGAATAAAATTTGTCTAAAAGATAATATCTCCCCAAAACATGAAATATGTTTAAATATAGTCGCTGATAAAGAATTTAAAACTAATCTGAAATTTCCGTTATGTGATATAACTGAACGTACGAGTAATAAAAATATAAGCCGTAATAATTTGCCAGAAAAACCATTGGATCCTCCATATTCACCAGATAGTTTGATTACGGATGAACCTAGTTCTTCTTCCGATTATTTGTCGGCTGCATACGCTTGTTCTCCAGGCATCAGTTCCTCTGGTTGTCCACTTCAAGTAAATGTTGGAAACACCACCTCTAGGATGGAAAATATATACACCTTATCGGATTCAGGTTTGGAAGATACAGCAATGCTTGGTAGCGTAAATAGCCACAAGGACATTACTTTAACAAACGTATCTTTATCTGAAAACACGCTCCAAGATTTAATCGCTGACGATGCAAGCGTCTCTGCAATATCTATACCTAGTTCTTTAGCGGAAAATAATCAGATTTCGAAATTAAGACAGAGTGGTACATCCTCAGAAAAAGATTGTAACGGGCAAAATACAATCACAGAAATGTGTGGCAAATCTCTAAAGGAAGAAAAGCAGAGACAAAACGAGGAGATAGTTATATTAGAGTCGTCTTCGTTATCATCAGAAACTGGCTCCTGGGAATCCATTTACCCACCTAAATTGGTAGAAAAAGAGATTTGTGAAATTTTTTTAATCAATGAACGCCAGCACTTTCTGAACAAAGAATTCACAAATAAATCACCAGATCATTCATTGTCACCTAGTTTAGTCAAACAATCGCCTTTTAAATCAGCGGCCTGTTTTATAGATGCATCCAGTTTAGTTGATGAAGAAGATACGATGAATCAAATTACTGATAATGCGCCTCCAACAAACGTTAAGTTACATATTTTACCGGCACCGAGTCAGCCAGTACCCTGTTCCACGGTTAAGGTAGATATTAGTCCAATTGACTGGTCAGAGAGTAATGATAATGAAGATTCATTGGAGCAAGCAGAGAAAAAAGATTTGTCACCTACGATTTTTGAAATGACACCAATTACAGAAGATTCCTTGTGCACCAATGCATTTGAAAATGCGACTCAATTAGAACTAGGCATAGACGGCGATGATAGCACCAACAAGAAATCAGATAAAGAGCCCCTTCAAGCCAACGAGGTGTTCATGTCCAATACACCAAATAATTCAATAATGTCTTTTAAAACCTACAGACAGTACGAGTCCGAGGACAGCGAAAACACTATCTTAAGTTCAGACTGTTTTTCAAAGAAACAACGAAAAGGCAGCAATTCTCCGCCTATACTATCAGGAGGTGTATCAGTAGACGACCATTTACCTCAAGTAGGCAGCAGTCATGAAAGTAGCCCGTTACCAAAATTCCAACTAGAAAACACGCCTATTGTAACTGGCGTGTATTTACCACAAGGTACTGACCATACTCAAGGGAAACCAAGAACTAGTTCTGCTTCGGCATGGGTAGTGGATATGTCTATCAGTCCAAAAACAGACGATAGTAGTGTTAACGTCAATTCCAAATCTTCCGAAGAAAGTGTAAACGAAAAAAAGAATATATTTTCTATGTACATTGATTTAGGCGACAAAACAGCATTAAAAGATATGCCCGCTAGATTGTCTTCATCAATGAACACGAAAAAGAATTCAGCATGTCCTGAAAATAAATCAACGCTCCGGAATTCTAGAGCTACATCCAATAATATCGTTAGTAATTTAAAGGAAAATGACGCTAGTGTGTCTATTTTTGAAAAATATGAATCTTTATGCAACGACCCGAATATTAGCATTTCTGAAATAATTGCTATCCCAGAAAAGCATGAAACCCTTCCAGAGATCTTGGAAAATTCTGTTACAGAGGTTGCCTCCAAAATAAACCAGTCGCGATCGCATGCATGTGAAGATAAAATGACAACCCAAAAAGAACCGCCAGAACAAAAAGAATCTTCTACTGATCTTCAAACCAAAGATCTTTTCGTAAAATTATCAGATTTAGACAAGCCAGTGCAAAAATCAGATATATTGCTTTCAATCGAAGCGAGAGAAATTGATGTGCGAATGACTAGATCCATTCCTGACTGGGGTGAACAAGCATTTTCGACGAACTCAAGATCAATAGATGTAATTACATCCTTTCATTCAGAAAACGCGCTCAGTTTAAATAGACTATTTCCTCATTTGAAAAATGAATTTAGTAGGAGTATGCCTGGATCCCTGTCAAGCAGGACACGATCGCCCTTAAGATTGGGGACATCTAGTACTCTTGGTGATGGCGAAGACCAAGTATCGGATATGTCTGAAATTAGTAGCATGCAGAGCAGCAACTGTCGATCGGGATTTGGTAAGTAATTTTAATTTTGGAATAATGATTATTCATCAAAGTAATATTTTGGGACAAAAAGTTGAGATATTCCTCTCTTTCAAACAAGTTTGGATTCAAATATATCCGCTATAAACTTTAATACTTAATAAATAAACTTAAAAATTAACACTAAATTTATCGTAGGGAATAGTACTACGGACAGTCAGACGTCAAGTTTAATCGAAAACTGCACATCACGTCTCGGAAAGGACCTGTTAAGAATGTTTCTGGAGGAAATAGCTCCTGATGTGATAGTGGAAGTGTCAGGGAAGCGCTTCAAGGCACATAAATGTATTTTATCATCCAGGTATAGTATTTTTATTCTCATCTGGTAATACGACCTTGGGATGACGATGCGACTGTAAATAATATTCGGTTCAAAGACAACTATCGATTACATATATAATACGAAAAAGATTACAAGCATTTTTCTGTATGACCGCAGTTTTCGGGCCGCATTGTCATCAGTACATGGTTTTGTTTTGTGGTTAGGCTTACCTTCATTTCCATTTGAGAAGATCTGACATGAACTTATTTTTCAGGTGCCAGTACTTTGCTGGAATTCTGAGCGGCGGCTGGGTGGAAAGTTTAGGAAACGTGATCGTACTTCCACCGTAAGTAGATATCAAACAATGAACAACCTTTCCCATACGCGTCTGAACTTAAGTTTCTTGAAGATTGATGATGGACACTACTTATATTGGGCGAATGGATTAGTGACTGAAGAGCCAGCTACGTTACCAGCCCCCAATACGCTGCAAGGCAATGTGGATCCCCCTGTCTAGCGGGGGCCAGAGCCGAGTAAGTCAGGTTTCAAATGCGGGGAATACCGCGTGTCCCATAAATCTTGCCCACAGTAATCTATCTAAGAAAATATTATGAATCAAATGTTACTCATTTATTAGTAAAATCACAAGTTGTGCGAAAACTGCACTTGGATAGAAAAACTGCACGGAGGTGTAAAAATATGCGTTTTAACAAATCACATTTTTTTACGCCTCCGTGACTGAAACTGCTTAGTGATGGCTCATGCACCTCTCTTAACCTGTAAGACTTCGCGTCGACAACATTACGCGCCTTTACATATATACTTATCTTTTGATTTATATGAGGTCATGACTCCCAAAACTTTTTCGAGAGTCAATGACGCTCCGCATCTGCTTGACCGTAGCAAGCTAGAAATTACTGTGATTTTTGTATGATTTTAGGTTTTCTTACAATGTGGTGTATTTCGCACTGTGTCACATATACTCCGGTCTTGCCACTATTCCGGATTCTGTAAGCATAGTTGAACTGGCCACAATCGCTGATATGCTGGGCTTGGAAGGACTAAAGGAAGCCATTATGTTTACGCTGAAAGCTAAATACTGCCATCATTTTCATAAGGTAAATGGTTTATTATTTATATATTTCATTTTTTATACTACGAATGAGTAGTAAATTGTAGTGTAGTAGTAATTTAACTTATATCAAATATATGGATATGGGAATATTTGTGCAGCATTAGATATACCCCAGTGGGTATGGTATGGTAAGGCGGACTGATTTCACACATGGCACCTTACGCTAACGGCATATTGCTATTATACACCTACATCAAGACATAAGCGAGTTATTTCCTGGAGAGTCAAAAATAGTTGTCACGTCCATTTTAGACTCTTTTCTCACAGCTACAGCCACAGTATATTATAGACTGTGGCTCCGTCAGAGTGTAGTGTCCTCTTTTTTAGTTTGTCTGCCTTATGTAGGCTAGATGGAGACGACGTATTAAAAAAAAACTGAGTTTCGAAACGTCCAGTTAATAAACAATTGAAAATAAAAAAGTCAACGACAGTAATCATAAGTAAGTTCATTTATTTCAAATTTAGTTTTATGCTGATATTTTATATTTCTTAACATTACAGCCATGTGCAGTATGCATAGTTGGAGTTTTGGAATGTTTCCCATTGTGTTCCGTTTATGGCTTGGACGATTTGTACCACAAATGTCTCAAATGGATAACAAAACATTTTTCTAAAGTTTGGCCAACCAAGGCGTTCGCTACCTTGCCCACGGATCTCTTAGACAAATGTTATCAGCATCATATCGTCAATTTGACCATTGATAACTTGGTTGACACCGTCTACGGTTGTGGTATTACTGGTAAGTGTATTAATTTTAATTTCTTGTTTGTATTTATCAACACATTCGTTTTACAATATGTGATTTATCTCGTAGCGGCCTCTCTACAAAACAGTAGATGGTCAGAGAGCGTAGCACGGATGTGTCGGAGGCTTATATCTGCAGCAGCACAAGTTGCAGCTCCTAAGCTGGTCGCGATGTTTCAAGTGATCACACCCTTACCTAACGAAGCTCCTCATGCTGCCAAGCAAGCTCTGGATGATTGTCTCGCCGCCGCCATTGAGTGGGCACCCCCGGAAGAAGTTTGTCGTGCTTATGGATTCCTTTCGGCCCTTGTTAAGGAAATCCGCAATCATCATTACTCAAAACCCGATTTAATAAGTAATGGCACAGACAGCCATACAAGTTTTGGCCCCAGTAACCTACTATATACTCATGCAGGCAGTTGGCGATTGCAATGCGAAGGCGCCTTAGTGCGAGCCTCGCCTCGGGTCGTTACTACACAAGCCTTTAAAGATTTGCCATCTGAATTACGCAAGAGATTACGTGAACTCGGTTGTATTAAGTATGGCGCGCATGCTTTGCCCCTAACTCCTCCTGCACCTTACCAAGACAGAAAATCTAAAAATCCCGCCAAGATTATTAAAGCTTCTACTACTTTGGCGACTCGTAGTATTGATATAGCACATGTGCGTGCTTCGTTCGTGCCGTATGCACCAAAACCGGTTATCCCGCTCGGTTCTATTGATACTTTAAGGAGCAACAACGATCTCCGAGATTATAAGAAACCGCTCCATGTTTCTCATCCGCCTAAAGTGAGAACGACGAAAGCGCAAGAAGAACGTGCCAAATTTAACAAAACTAAAACCACCAAATCACAAGACAGGCTTAACAGTAAATCGAATGCCGCTCGAGCTCCGTCGTTTGAGAATACGAAGCCTAGATACTTAGAACCCAAAGGCAGAGATAAAAAAATGTCAGTTATTAATAAACACTTACCAAAAATTGATTCCTCGAGTGAGTCCTCGCGAAATTCAAGTCCAATACATAGAAGAAATTTAAAATCGAGCCCGCAAAAGGGGCGGCGACGGGATGTGGAGCCGCAGACCATGTCGCAGGACAGCCTTGCGACGAGCTCGCGCCCGCGCACCGCCGAGCCCTCTACGGACTCGCTCAGCGAGTCGCAAACGAGCAACAAATATGCTACCTACACGAAGGCGAAGCACACCAAGGGTTCCGTCGAATGTAAGTTCTATTTCGTTTATACATATTATAGTTGGTACAGATGAGAAAGAGTTAGTATTTTCCTCGAAATTCAAGACATTTACGAGTAAAGTCTTGTTACTAAATTAAAGTTGTGTGATTTTTTAATATGTTTATATTTCATGACGAAGCTTATTTTACCAAGTAAATTTTTATTCTTTCAATGTAGCAATCAAAACATCAAAATATCAAGACCCCGTTCAATCTACTACAACCGTAAACAATAAGATGAAAACGAAGATACCAGTATATCTGAACCAAACATCTAAATCCAAAGCAGTGGAAAGTAAAAAATCTAAAGATCAACATAAATGGGGTTCTACTGTCACTAAAACTAAAGTTATAAACAATAAACACAGTGAGCGCAAAGTGCCTGGCTCTTTAATGAACGCGACAAAATCTAGCTCGGCGAAGATCGTCCCAAAGGTAAAATAAATTTTGTACATTATTTGGGCCGCGTTCAATGTCCTCCATAAACTTAATACAGCAAGATTTTTTAATCACCATTCAAATTTAAATATCTTTAGTAAAAATAGTGAAATATGTGTTTTTATTTTAGTCACACTTAGTACTAAAATATTAAGATATAAATAACATCACAAAGTTGTCTAATAAAGGTTTACCTACGTTAGTGGTCACCGTACACGTTAGGCGGCTAAGCGACCCGCACTGCCCTTTTTCTCATTGTGTAAATTGTGACAAGAGTAGTATTGTATATAAAGTTTGATGACACGCTGAATTGATCATTTTGAAGGGAAATATATTTGTGAAAATTTAAAAATCAATTTTCTTTTTCAAAAATTTAATATTCGAACGATACCTTATGCATAGAAAAAAATGGATGGTGATTGAAAAATCATCCTGTATATTAGCATAATAGGCAAACTGTTTCCTCAGTAGGGCATCACCAAAATAGCTATGTTTAAGTGTGAGTAAATTTTATTTACGTGACTTTGACGTCTCCGCTTTCTCGATATCAAAATCGGCAGTAGTATTTTTGGGTGGTAATATTTTTCATCTGTTAGGCTACTCACATTAAGTAACTTTTAATCTTTAAAATACCATACCACTATTTAATTTGAATTAATTAAATTTTAAAAGTGATACTTTAAATAATTTTCAAATATGTATGTCCAAATATGTATGTATGTTTATTTAGTTGGGCTATTGCTGTAATTTACACCACAGTCTAACGCAACAAACGACGATGATATGGATATAAATATTTATCCGGTGAAACACAGAAGTTATGTGGAAAAAATCATAAAATAACCAGGTGTTATTTTGACAGGAGACTAATGGAGACCGAATGACTGGCGTATGGGCCGCGCGGCCCATATGACGTCATTCAGAAATAACTCTTATTATCCGGATGCTTAAGGTTCACTAAAAATTTACAGGATTCGCCAGGATTTGTGACCTTGAGAGCAAAAAAGTTCAAACCGGTTCTACTGTCATTTTGTTGTGTCTCTTTTTCACACGTAGGTTTGCTCGTAAATATCATTTTCTCCCTCGTAGACTGTGTTTGTCTATTACGCTAGTGTATTAAGTTTACGATGTCTATGCTCGGTACCCCTAGTGTAAGTTTCTTTTGACAGATTCGACTTACTACAACGAACGCGTTCGGCGCTCCGATTGGTGGAGAGCACGAAACGGACCAATCGGAGCGCCGAACGCGTTCGATGTAGTAAATCGAATTTGTCAAAAGAAACTTACACTAGGGGTACTGAAACCATACGTTTGCTCGTCGCGCCGGTTCAGAGACTACGTTAGAGCTTACGGTTAGCGCCTTTTTTGTGTGAATTTAATCTCTCTTGCCTCAATCGAATTACTTAATCACTGCATTTTATAAATGTTTGACGAAAGTTTAAATGCCAATCGCATTTAATTTAATAATAATCAATACCTAATCTGTGTTTAGATTCATTCAACGCGAATAGACCGCTGCGAGCAAACTCAGATCGTGTGAACGAGGATAGGTAAGAGCGTGGGTAAAAAGCAACTGATTTACCGCGTTACACATTGAACGCAGGCCTTATTATTAAATAAAAGTGATTATTTAAAAATGTAGATAATATACCTAATGTTGTAAAATAATCAATGTTTATCAAGTTATTTTCAAAACAACAATTGTCTTAGGTGGTGAAGGAGGTGCCGAGCAATAAAAATATCATGTCGAAAAGTCAGAGGAGTGCTCACTCCAGCAGATATCAACATCACCATGACGAAAAAGAGAACCCACCACTTAGGGAAATACCCGCCATGGAGCGATCGGGCACGTTCCTTAAAGATGAACCTACCTTCGGCGATAAAACAACCAGTATAGATATAGACCAGTAAATAATATAATAATAATATTTATTCAAACGTAGCGAATTCAATGAAAATACTATAATCAATGCATTTATATACTAATAATATCTATTAATTTAATTCTGTAACTCGAAATCAGTGTATATTTCAGTATTTTCCGTGTCAAGGTTTTAAACCATTCTTTATTACTTTCTGCTTGAATTTAGAAGTATGTTGTCTTATGTACCTATCATTCTTAGTACAAATAGTATTTTTAAAGATTAATCTGTTAGATGTCTAACCTCGGTCACCAGTATATATCTACCGTCTACGTGTCTCTCTGTATGGTAAGGGCATTTGTATTATTTTATTACAAATAGGTAAACAATGTGTTCATTTGTTACATAATAGTTGTATTATTTTAGGTTTTCTTGCTATATGGTGTTTGCACTTTGTCACCTATGCTTTACTTTTGCCTCTATCCTGTATTATGTGAGCAAAGTAGAATTGACCACAACAGCGTAGAAAGTTTCAAGGAAGCTATTATATACGGAAAGCTAAATATTGTCATAAGGTAAATATTTTTTTCCCATTTGTTGATTTATTTGGTGTGTCTAGCATAAGACTAAATTGAAGCCTGAGTGGCGGTATTCCTGAAGAACGATGATGAATCGGTTTTTACGCCAGACCAGGGATAAGTGGCAACTATTATGTGTTGGCGTTCGTAGTGCGCATTTGCGCACGAACCCTTATAAAATAAACTAATCTTTATATATAACACTTCGATATGCGTGTGTTCGTAATTCTTCTCCTCCTCAACGGCTTGATCGATTTTAATTATTTTTTGCACTTAAATGGACACCTGGATGGTTCTTAGCTATTGTTGGACCCTATAGGTGGTGCTGTTGTCAAGTTCCAGAAGTCCCCGAACAAAGTCGCGGGCAAAAACTAGTTTGACTATAAAATATTCGTTCTCAATGAGGTAACCTATACAATGCTATTTTTATTCGGATGATATCATGGCAACCTTGCTAATCAAATTGTACGTACAAAGCTACTCACGACTATTTTGCTTAATTACAGAGATATATTGCATTGAATAGCCTTTACATTTGAAAATAGGATTCTTGTTAGGTAGATACCAAATTTTATGTGCGAAATAAATTGACATTGTGTTTTTTCTAATAAAGTTACGTTGTGATTTAATTATATTATAATTATTGATATCCTACGTAAATGTTGAATATAATACTAATTAAAATAATTTGATGAGATTACATCTATGAAGTATCTTCTGTACAGTAACAACAAATTCCATTATCCCATGGACTGAATAGAGTACCAGTAAGCTATCAAATTTAATTTGATGTTTTAATTCACAGAATAAGCACCAGTCGGTGTTTATCGATCACACGTGGGAGAAACATCAATCATATGTTTAGAATCGATTAATAAACGGGTTACATCCTGAACGTTACTTAACAATTGATTTTATTTTTAGGATATAACATCTGGATGAAACATACTTGTGAAAAACGTTTAAGAAACGTGTCCTGGTAAATTCGAGAGCTATCTACAACTTCGATATAAGGTTTGTACTTACATAATGTATAAATCTGTTTATACTATCACGATGAGCAGAGCTCCAGATTGTCGGAGCATGAATCTCTGTAATACTATAAAATAATGGATTACTTATCCGACGTGAGGCTAGGATTTAGTTGAGAGCTAGCCAACTCTAGTGAAAAATACATCATTAGCGAATTCTTTCACCGTTCCTAACAACCGTACCCCTAGTGTAAGTTTCTATTGACAAATTCGATTTACTACATCGAACGCGTTCAGCGCTCCGATTGGTCCGTTTAGTGCTCTCCCCCAATACGAGCGCCGAACGCGTTCGATGTAGAAAATCGAAATTTACACTAGGGCCTCATACACTATCGATGACAAGATTAAACGAGGGAACTTGCACCGGGTGCCACCCTTTTTGGGGTGACACCCGGAGACAACTTCAAGAACAAAATACAACATTAAGAAAATAACTGTCTTTTTCGGGGATTCCCCCACAAGCACTAGCTCAGCTTTATGTATTAATAAAAAACTACTTGCGGGCAACGATGACTCAATCGCGGCTTAGCAATCTTGGTATATTAGCCATCGATCACGAGGCAATACAAGTTATAAATTTTGAAGAACTTATTTCCGATTTTGCAGCTGTCAAAGCGAGAAAGAAGAGATTTTAATTGTAAGATTTTTTTTGTGTTTTATTTGTTCAGCTTCAACCCCCCGCACCGGGTGCCACCCAAGGTAGCTACGCCACTGGTCGTTTGAAATTAGTTTGTCTAAATGAACTGTTACATTAACCAGGTTTTATCTTCACAGGTGGCCGTGACCCGGTTATTGTGACAGCCTTCACAACATCAGGGATGGATTCACATAAACTCATCTGCTTTTCTCCTGCACATCGACCTAAGAATCACTGTGTCTGCCTGAGTGGTGTTGTATCTCGTGTAAATATGTTTATTCGTATTCATTCCAGCTACTGGACATTCAATATGTGAGTTATAGGTGATGTGTGCAATATGACTTGTTTATATTCATCAGGTATTATTTGAGGAATGTAAGTCCTATTAGCCCAAGATTTCCATTAAATGTACCAAATAAATTGTATTACATATATGTAGATATAAATTCATAGGATTGAGTCGTTGTTCTCGTAACCTTTGGCACGCATACGAAGAATGCGGTCCTTCGATTGGATGGTCTAAAGACGAGGGAAAGTAATATCCTAGAGTTGTAATTGTACCCGGTAAATGGTAATAGGTTTAGATCTATCATCGGGCAAATGTGTGTGTGTGTGTGTGTAACAATTCACCACAGCTAACAACAGCTAAACTAATCGCTAGGTATATTAATGTTTAGACTTAATAAAATGTATGTAATATTAGCAGCTATTTGTATACCCTGATATTATATATCTAACACCTATGTGCGGTCAGCGTCAGATGGACAAGAGAAGTTAAGGTGTCCATGTAACGAGAAACATCTAAGGTAGTTGGTTCAGTTCGGCACAAGTATTTATACAGGAAGATTTTTTTATCACGTTCCAAATTTTCTCAGGGTGTTCTACCCATGAATATGAACAACTTTCACTAAAGGTTCCAACACTGAAATCAGGAAATAATATAATATATCACATCGAGCAGGTATTGAACTTGTGAAAATTTGGAAAGTGATAATAAATCCTACTTTATGTAATAGTCCAAGAGACGTAATCATATTGTACATTACTGCCCAAGTGGTCAAAAATTAACGTGATTCCGTTAAATGTCAATGTGACATTAGCTACAATATAACTCCTCATCAATGGAGTGAAGCTGTTCTGTACCTGCTGTAGCTTAGATGTTTTTATCTTATTTGGACACCTTCAATTATATCTGATGTTGACTATACCTAAGAAGAATGCATTCTTAAATGGCAGTACTGTTTTGGGGAATGTTTAAATTAATATCGTAATTTAAAATATGAACAGTTAGTAGTAGTTATCGAGGAATCTGTACAAATGAAATGATAAAGACAAATACAAGAACAGTTTTTAACAGGGTACGGTGTTGCTCTTACTGTTCCTATCAAACTGACATCCTTTATACGGTAAAAATAAGAAAAAATACCGCTATAGTTGCACATGAAAATGAAAATGAGAGTAAATATGTAAATTTAACTAATGACATTTCCTGAATTAACTAGGGACATTTACTGATTTTAAAGATATTTTATTGTATTTGTACATTTTCTGAAACAGCCGGCATTCCAAAATTAACCTAATAACATGTTAACCATAATATATTAACCTAATAATGATTGCCGGTATAGTTAAATAATAATAAATGTGTCTATATAAGCTCACTGCTATGCTACCTACACTCATAAATAATTACTAGCTGGTTCTAGTACCTACATATAATATGGAAGTAGCGTTTATTAACATTTCGTTGCCATTTAAATTACATATTATTGAATATTATATAGACTAGTATTAATGAAATTATTCAGTGAAATCTAACCTTCTCCATGAAAAGGTAAATTGTATGTTATTTTGTATTTTGTTAATAAGTATCATTGATTGTAAATAGCATGTAAAATTCTATCCTTATATTTAAGATTTACTGTACTTAAATTGTTATTATTTAATGAATTTATATTAAAATTATTTTTTGTTTCAAAATCCCGCTCAACATTAAATAATAGTTTTACCACTTCCCTCCGAATAAAGAGCTGATGATTCATTACTGCATGTTATTATTACATTGAATGATGGCACTGAATTTATTTGCCCCGTTTTAAAGATCATAATATATAATTATTTTTTTAATATGTACCGAAACTGTGCTTAATATAATATATAAGTATAGGTAGAATGTATTTTATTATTGTAGTATGTATGTAGATTCTTCCATAAAAATAAACTTACTGCAAAATTCTTACATTTATATCATATAAAATACCTATTGCTTAAGTTTGTACTATATTATAATGATAAAGGTTATTGTTGTAGTAAGTAGTATTTCTATTTCATAAAATATGCTTTCAGTGGTTATTGCTTATTAATAATTTTATAAAGTAAAATATATTTGCATAATCGTATTTTTAGTAACATTCAGGCTGCGGTCAGATTGCAGATTGATTATTACCTTATATATTGTCCTTCGAAAGCACAGGCCATATCACGAGCTAAGCTAACTTTGCTAACTCACGAAAATTCCACTTCTTTTCACTCTTTTCACGGCTTCATGAGCTAAGTTAGCACAACCTCTGGTGTGATCTCCGCTTTACCTGTTTTTTTTTTATAGAATTCTTATATTTTACTTGTTATAATATGAATATATGTACCTATATGAGTTGTTTCATGATTGCAGTGCAAAACTGCCAAAATGAACTTCGACATAAAAATTTATTTGTAAACAAGAATTGTTAGCTTTAAAAATATATATTACATATGATGTTAACTCCCTTACTTACCTACGATTTAGGTGCCAACATGAGTTGGTAAAACTGTTTTAAATACTCAATTACTACAAACATTCTTCGTAATCTGACGTCACTACCTGATGGATTCAATATGTATATAATTATTATTTAATTTATACTGCACAATGTACGGTATATAATTCTCATCGTCCTGCTCTGTATCCCATTTTTTGTAAGGTCGACGAAATGGTATAATAGTGAAATATGCTAAGTTGTAAATATAATTTGTTTTAGCTTAGATTTACCCTCAAAATGATCTCAATGATGCACAGTATTCAATATTTTGTTGGCTTTCATCAACAGGCCACCTGCAGTTGTTATTAATTAGCTATGTCTTATTTTTGTATTGACTTATTATTTCTACACTGGATTATTTAAACTTTGTATGTATATTTTACGAATATCTTTACAATTTGTTGTTTTAATAAAGTAATAATAAATGAATTAATATTTATAATGCACATTTCTATCACAAAGTGCACCGTTTGTATACATTTAAGCCTGCAAACTTTTAGATTGTAATCATGAAAATATTTATTATATGTAATTGTTGATGACAAATATGTTATTTTAGGAAAACGAGTTAATAAATATGTGCAATGTCATTTGTTTTTTATTCTTAGTGTACTGCCTAGTACATCAGTCTGTCTTGGCCCCGGGACCGGGACTTGAGAATAGGTGGGGGACAACAATTATGCAAACAATAAATTGTGTAAAGCATAACCTAAATAGAACGCTTTTATTTTAAATATATCTCTGGAAACAAGTATGGCCTGGTGGGCTTGACCCACTAAGCCGTCAAGCCGGATTCAGCCGGGCCCCCATTGAAACTCAATAAATGCAGTATATACCGAGACGATACTGATACAGATGAAATAAATGTCTACTCATATATCATATCGTATAGACTGGTTTATTAGAGTACAACATTTGATATTGTAATATATTCTACTAGAAATGCCCTATCTATTGGTTAATCAACTATAACATACTACTGAAAAATTAGTCCAAGTGGGTCTACACGTGATGCAGGGAGTAATGGAAAACCTTTTCAGCAATTAAATTCAAGATGAAATTTAAATCTCTTAATTCGAACTACCGATATTTTTTTTCTTGATCATGTCGTTCGAGAGTAATTGTTATGATTATACGCGTTCGGCGCTCCGATTGGTGGAAACTACGAAACGGACCAATCGGAGTGCCGAACGCGTTCGATGCGTTAAATCGAGTTTAACGAAAGAAACTTACACTAGGGCCCATCAAAATAATATGTTCAGTACCTAACTATTACGATGCTAGGGCCTCAGGAAAAAATGAACACGGTAACTGCTAACTAGATTTTAACTCGTCTCATACCTCGCTGTCAAAACACCTATCTATTCGTGTGTAAATTATTTAAATGGCCTAAATTTCTCATTGTTGCTTGTTTCAATCGTAATTAGACCACAGCGCACGTCATATTACGTGATACATAGCTTGTAACCACTTTTACTAAAAACTTTCCACGAACTTTGTTTTTAATGTAAACTTTGAACCATAACCCAAATTTAATAACTAAACTCACCTGTCATTATTAAAAATTATTCATCTAATTATACCCTAGGAAGTTTATGAGTAAGACCCTATTTATACAGATCATAGGTCAAACCATAAACTTAATATATTATGTAGTATATGGTTCAAACCCAATATTGACAATAACAGCCGCACACAGGTACAAAAATCATCGGGTAACTTGCCTCATTTCCAGATCTAGTAACGTATTGTGATTTTCTGAAAGTTACGAGCCTAGTTTCGGTGTACTAAAGTAACCTCGCCCCAATCTTTCGGGGAACACAAACGTGGTGCTTTGTCGTAGTAACACCTATGTGTTGTTATATTCACTTTATGAGGGCAAAAGAAAAAATAGTTTCACATCATACAGCAGCCGAGGCTCCCTGATTACGTAAGAAAAATACGTTTGTTGATCGTTATGGCTATTACCTAAATTTTTCTAACGTAATCAAGACACGGTCGAATATGACGTTCATCATTTCGTTATGGATATCGGTGTTCGTCAACACTTAATTCGTAACTCTAGCACCTAATGCGTAGCTGCATGAAAATAGACACGAATTGATAAATTAAGTCTTTTATTTCAGAAAACGATACAATATAGCGTAATAGTACAATATAACAACAATACCATACGGAAATTTTAATTTAAATATCATCTATTGTTAATTTAAAAATAACCCTACGCAGTGATGCTTAAGTGGCCTTATACCAATACATCATCTCCCAAAATTAAAATAACACTATTACATGAAAATTTCAACAGGCTGTTACAGGGGACCGACTAAAACGTCGGTGTCTTGCAAGGGCCACCAAATCCTTGCATTTACTGCCCCGTGGACAAGTAGTTATTGCTACCCAGTTAGCTACATTTTTCGAACATTAGGAATCTGCAAGTACACCCACGTATAAAGCTCTGGAGTCGGGGCCATTACAACCTACTTACATGGTAACATTTCATCTTGCTAACGCGTAACCGTGTAGTTTAGTACAACATATTACACATATTACTTGGCTTGCTCTAATACAAACTGGATATTATATATTACGTCACATATCTATATTGTGTTCTTTCTTTATTGTGTTCTTTCGCCGTCTCCGTAACATATTCATTATCGTAAAACATGCATTATTCTTGGCCGATCTATTTCTATTTGAATGTGACGTAATATTCCGGCGAGTAAAGGCCTATTGAAATTTTAATTGTAGTGTCAAAATGGGTATTCATTATTATATTATTAGTTACTTAAAATGCTCATACTTTTACGAAATATGTTTATCTGAATAATATGCTGTTTTAATTTTGTTGTTCCCTATCGCCAATGATTAGGTTTTCTTTTAAGTATCTGAGATTCTCAGATACGTCACTTGAAACATAATCTGATCCCCATTGTCGTAATAACTTGAAATTCACATATTATATTGGATGCATGGAGTATTCCAACTTGTCGGTTATCTGTACAGTCAGTGTATGTTCGATCTTATCTAGATGATGTAGAGATACATTTAATACAAAGAAATCAATCTGTTCATCGGCATTAATTATAAAAAAACCACCACAAATGAAAAATAAAATGCCATAAACAAGAGTGAAATTCTTCTAAATATACGGACACAAAACTACGATTAAATGTGCTATGAAACATGACAGTTGTCGCCTAGTATTATCGAATAGTAGCCGTGGAGTTTACATAACAGAGCCACGGTTGTACTACCAATTTATTTACTCATACTATCCTCACTTCGCACCTTGTATCTCAGTCCGACTCTAGCTGAGCTTCAACCTGACTTCCAATATTAATTTATATCCTTAACATGTAACATGATCTAAATGCGAAGTAGTAAATATTGGTGTTCAAATTGTTTAAAACAAATGTAAAGTTGCATTATTAATGTGGAAAGTAAAGCTCAGTTAGCGCCAGACCAGGCCGCATCAAACGATGTTTATAAAATAGCGAGTTCTCCTCACTGCTTGTCACTCCCGCTGTGCACTTAAAACAAATAAACTTATTCGTTGTAATAAAATTATTTTCATGGTTTAAAACAGTATGAAGTTCTAAAATAATATCGGCATTAAACTATTGCTTACAGAATGAGTTTATCAAATTAGTTCCTCAAACCCAAAATGTTACTACTTTACATTGTACATAATCATGTTTACATAGCTCAAATTCTTTCAGTGGAATATACGTACTCATAATGACATAATGTAAAGAATTCATATATATATATTAACCAATTACTTATGCACTTATGTTACAAACATTTCAATAGCCATAATTGTATAGGTAGGTACTCGTGGAAAAAGAATTACGAGAACATTTCAATCAATTTTACACCAAAATACACGATAAGTATATGAACCTGATTCATTACGCTATGCTGTCCACTTATGACGTCATAACATTATTCCTAAATATTCAAGGCTGGATATTGAATGTGACAACAACTACATACCAAACACAATGACTTAAAGTTCTATTTAGGCATCTTGCACACTGAAACCAGTACACTATGTAGTATTATTGGACGCTTAGATTTAAATGCGAGCTAAGAAACAGGTCACGCCGCACGTTTTGCAGGAAACAGCAAGGAGAACGTAAGTAAAGCGTGAGTTCGGCACAGGAATGTTGTTGCGCAATCTTTGTGGTTTCAGTGTGTAAAGCGCTATACACGCAAATAAAATATGCCGATTATTGTAAGCGCAGAGCCCCTAAACTTGCAAATATTTATACTGTTGTCACACGCAGCACGACTCGCCAAACGTCTTTATTGTAAATAATAGTAACAATAATACTAATTTTACTTTGCACAATGCAATGGTTATTTGCAATAAAATTTATTCCAAATTGTTGGTTTGATTTCCCATAAGCTAATAATTATATTCTCGACAGCACTGTTTTTTATTTATTTATGATAATTATTATATTAACTCATCCACGTGCGACACAGACATACAAAAAACTGAATGATTATCCTATAATGAAGAAAGTGTAAACAATCTGTATGTATTAAGTTTTTATTGCCTGCACATTTTCGCCACAAGAAAACAGTATGTGTCTTCGCTTTAGACGCTACAATTATATAACCTCGATCCATTATTATTTTACAGCAATTTAGATATTAACATAAAATAATTGAGTATTGTACTAAATTGAAGAAGTTATTGGCAATTGTGTTCTTAACATCACTAACATATTCTGTTCACTGTATGGCTACACTGTACAGTAAATATGGTAATCAGTTGTTCCACTCACCACGCTCTCTATGTTACAACACCGATTAGGAATGGGTATTCTCTGGAAAAATATGTTTAAAAGCCGTGTTGTGTAACAGACAGCGCTTTACAAGTCTCTCCAAGTCTCCAATTTAGTCACAATACTTGGTTATTTGAGGCACCAAACTACAGTTCCAAAACTCTTTATACATTTCTGAATATTGTAAAAATCGTGTCTACACCATTAATCTATTTACCTAGGGCAATGAAGGGTTTAGCTGACATGAAGAGTGTAGAAATGATGACTCGACATTAGCCACACGTCCACTATATGGCTGTACAAAGCAGTGCAAACAATAGCTAGCTTGTCAACAAATATTAATCCGCGGTTGTACAACTACACTGCTTCATTTGGGACCAAGTGGCTAATATTAAGTACAACACTGTCAATTGTATCCACAATTACCTTATTATACGTAAGCTGAAGAATTCTTGCTTTGTCACAGAATGTGTACTCTATTTTTACAATCATATCATCAATTTAATATAAATGCTGACATGTACAATCGGCATGCCGCTTTAAGTATAACCCTATTTACTTGATAAATTATTGGTAAGGAGAATGGGCACGGCCTGTCCAATTATGCACCAACAACGACGTATACACTTATATTATTTATGTGAGCAAGGCTCAAAAATTACGAAAGGAACAAGTCTGATGACAGCGCGACTAATTAAAGACAAAACAGCCCGTTAACGTATTAGGCCCTAATCCACTCGTTGGCCTGCCGCCTGAAGCGAGTTTGGCGGGTCACCGTAAAAATAAATAATCGCATGACTGTAGGTACATACATACCTACTATTCTACTCTGTGGTTGATGTACAAAAAACGTATCTTTATTGTAAACTACATTCTCCGTATGTATTTTGTTTTGCCATAATGAAAATTGTGTCTTATTTGAATATTCATTCTGCTACATATATAAATGATGACGCTGCTGGTGGACAATTGGCACATAACCCTTAAATTCTGGCTCATTGTCATTAATTTTAAATGAATATTTATAAAATATTTCCCAGTTTTATCAAGAAAAACAGATTATATCTTTATCATTAGTGAAATATCTATAATAATATATTGACCAATCTACTGCCCTGACAGCTAACCACTGTTTTAAAAAGTACTTTATTCATTTACAAAATGATAACACCTTAATTTTAACCAGGATTGGGACTATCTGGTACTGAGACTAAGAGCCGATCAGAATCAACCTTCTGATTGCAGTTAACAGTAATATTAGAAACAAGAATAAGTAATGCTGCTGTCAAGCTTCAAAATTAAGATTATAGCCGTAACAGCATTATGTTAAACATAACTGAAATAATGCTACTTACAAATAAATAACATGAAAATTGCTTACTGCTATTGTATGTTGCATAAATTAGAGAAATTAAATAAAAGAATGAAAAATGAATGAGAGAAAATGATATTTGTCTGAAAGCCCTAAATATCTGATAGGAATTGAACAATAAATAATAGAAGAAGACTTTAATAAAAAAGACAAATTTTAAGTACCTATCTCACACGAAAAATGTCAAGTATAATTTAACCGACAGGGCAATGATTGGTTTGAAAGTACGTCGAAGGCCCGGGTTTTATAATATAGCTTCGAAACAAATGGCTTGCCATAAACACTAATATTTCAAAGAGTATATACTATTACAATCCTTATACAAAAGTTTGTGATACTGAATGTATACAAAAAGGAATTATTATATTAGAAAATGAGTTTGCTATTACTTTCGGGTACACCATAAAATTAATAAACATCTAAGAGGAACACATCGGTTGCCTTGGAAATGGATAAAGCAGTTTATAAAAAAGAATTACAATTATGCTAACAAACTATAAAATGGAACCAGCTATTCGTTATGTTTTATTGGAAAACAAGTAGTTAGTCTTGGCGAATCCAGGAGATTACATTTCATTTAATGGATGATTGCGTTAGGTTTAAGCCATGAGCGGTTAAGTAAAACAATGTAAGCATTACACTGGTTGAGTTACGAATTCTTAAAGGAACACAAGTGCGGCATGACGTGAGCTATGAGAGGGCGCTATGAAAAAAAAAATAAGCTGCCTTGTGCGAGAGGGATGCATCGGGAGCGGTGAAACAGCGGTATCTGTGAGGCGATGTCAAGGTCACCGCGGAGTTTTGGTAGACCATTCACATGAGGAACTTGCCGATGATGATGCCAAGAAGCGCCATGGCGACGGCGGTGAGTACCCAGGGCATGAGTGCGATTTGGGCGCTCTTCTCGGGCCCGTACGAGTGCGGGCGCGCCACACGTCCGTCGCCGCCCGCCCCTTGGCGCAGGCGCAGCAACTCCTCCTGAAACACGTAGCGTTTATATGAGGAACCTCGTCAAATTTAGAAGGCGAGTAATCTTATATTTAATGTTACGCGCAGTCATAATACACAAACAATAGTTCTTACAGGTAATGATTATATTGTTTTGGTTTTTCATAAGCACTTAGCAATAACAGGCGTTGACAGTCGCAATACAAAAGAGTTTATGTAATAAAATTCATAAATATTTGCTTATAAAAGAGAAATCTTAAATTTTAATACTATATATATAACTTTAATACTATATAACTGCTCAAAATATGTCAAGTATAATATGATTAGGATTTTTGTTTATATATGTATCGTTTATTGACATTCCCCATTTCCTTTTACATGTCAGTGAAAAGTGATAATATTTTTGTCAAATATAACGTTTTTGAAATACAAACGTTGTATTTGACAAACGTTTTTGACAATCACAAGAGTATACGTTCGAGTATATCGTCTTATCCTACCAGAAGTACAAAAAATTGCATGGCAAAGAATCGACCTTCTAACAAGTGTGTAAAACAACCTGTCATCGTCGTAGTTTATTTGACGAACTCACATACGACGAGTATGTGAAAAAAATACCCAAACGAGCAAATAATTTTTCAATCACGTTAAGTTCGTCAACCATTTTAGTTATCCTGTAACTTTAGAAGTTTAGACCAACATAATGTGTGTCGAATTTGATAGCAGACTAGTCGTACCGATTAAATGGAATTAACAAGATACCACGAATGAATGAAGGGAGTAGAACTAGTTCTGATCTGACTTAAATTTCTTATTAACAGCATACGAGTAATGCCAGTATAAATCAGGTATCATTTGCCCCATGTAATACGCGACAACTCATGGATACAAGACCTGCTCACCTGTTTAACAAGTTGTAATCTACAATCGCTAATGAGTACATACGCCGGCAAAATATATGGGATAGACTATTCGACGGCTGTACATTTTGATAGTGTTTCTATAGCGATATTAGATTGTAGCCTTGTCTACAGGTACTGATAGTACGCGAAGCACCGACTGAATGTTTTGTTATAAACAAAAAGAAATAAGAATATGAGAAAAATATTTTTATATCAGGCCTTAAACGTTTTCTTAAACAGCTCTTTATAAATTCTGAACAACAAACCGTCTTACTGATATACCCACAACACTAGACAGATTTGTGTTCACTTATGAGTGGCAGAACAACATATTGTTACTGAAAAACCCAAGAACGCTGCTAATTACACTTTTAACATTGTGTCGTAGTCTCCTTTTACTAAACCCACGGGTAGAGGAGCGACTTTTTTAATAGAGACAACGCGGTGGGCAGCCCCTGTCTATTTGAAAATTGGGTGGCCAACATTGTGAACCTCCTGTCATTAGGGTCGGTGAACAAACTTCTCTATTATTCTCATTATCTGGAACGAGTAAAGCTAGAACAGCAAGGTATCATGGATAGTTTATTTAAGTAATGTATTTATGTTACAAGTTGAAAAGCCTGACAACGTTTAAGTGATGTACTTTATACCTCATACCTTCATCTTTATCTTTGATACTTGAAGGTTAAAAATAGACAACTATTTTTACCCGACTACGGCGAAGCAAAAAGGAGGGTTATGATTTTGACTGGTATGTATGTATGTTCATCTGTTCCCTCATAACTTCTAAACTACTAATCATAATTTGACATTGAGGTATCGTTGGAAGTTTCTTGATCGTCCGCTGTTTATAGGCTATGTGACGTCACATTCAATTGAATATGGCGCCCTCTAGAGATAAAGTTATGAAATAAATAAAAAAATTAATGATGCCGTGTTGGGTATCAAATGAAAGGGCTTAATTAGTATATTTCAAAAATATATATACATATATTGTTAGCTGTTGCTCGCGGCTTTGCTTGCATGAACCCGATATATGGGTATAATTTCTAAAATCACGCCTGTTGTGAGCCAAACATATTTTCTCCCCAAACCTACCCAAAATACATATATCATAAAAATAAAAAAACTAAAGCGGCTCTGTAAATACTTCATCACGAAATTATAAAGCCAATATAATTAAAAAACAAAAAAAATTAGGTTACAAAAACTAAAACTCAACTACTGAAAAATCTCGCTCTAAAAAGTATGAAACAAGAAAATATTCTCATCTGAAATTGTTATGTATTAACTATTCAATGTTTACCGTCTATTAATAAACGACACATAATATATTTTACTTTGCCCTAAAGCTTATGGTAGGGTAGGTGGCATACGACCACGGCTATCCTCTGAACATTACTATGAATATATATTAAATACATTAAAATATATTACGTGTAAGTTGTTTATTAACAATTTCAGATGAGAATATTTTCTCGTTTCATACATTTTAACAGCGAGATTTTTCACCAGTCGGGTTTTAATTTTTAAACTTAATTTTTACACACAGCTTTAATTAACATCGCATAATAGGCAGGTTGCGCTAGAACAGGATTAACGGAATTTCAATCGCAAAACGCCAAACATTGATTGAATACTCAATGCGGCATTGAATTGATACACTTATACAAATTAAATTAATACTAATTGGGTCATCCTAACGTTCAGCGTGATAAAAAATGTCCATATGCTGTGTTACAGCTTCGAATGAAATATATTTTACTTCATATAATTTAGTTATAGGTACTTAGAATATCAAACTCTAGGTGCACGATTCCGAATGGTATGTGTTATGGAGCAGCACACCAGGGAAAAACTACCTTTATCGAGAAATACTCCTCATTCACTGACTCATCATAAATCAGGAACTATAACGTTTACTAACTGAAATTGGTAAGATATGTCCCTTATAGTGTAGACGGAAACGTAAAAACGGTTCCTCTGAAATATCTATCTACGCGGATAGAGTTACGAGCACAGACAGCTAGTTTTAAACATTGGTAAAACTTGTATTTGTAAACAGTTGTATATTTAATGTGAAAAGATACCATATTTTCATCCTAAATGAGATTGCCAAAGCAGTTACGAGCTGACGAGTCCTCGCAGATGGCACAGGTTCACGAGCATGACGCAAGCATACCATGCTATTCTATCATTGAATCAGGTTGGCCATATCCAGTAGTGGCCACGTTTAAAAACCAATATAGAACATTGCCATAAAGGTTATCTTGACGTTGATCTTGAAGTTATTAGTGCACTGGTGTATGGAACCTGGTGATTACCATAATATATGTCCGTCTTTGTATGTGTGGGTTTATCTCCATAGTTCTTACGCACAGCGCTCAGTATTCTATGTGAACATGTCAGATTCGCTTTGTGTCTGCACATTTTTGGACGGTTTTGCCAATTGTTTGTTAATTTAAATTTAAAGGAAAATTATTACACACATAATTTATTTTTCTAAATTTGGGAATAGGGAAATGTTTTATATATATATAGAATACGAAAAAAATACCCGTTTTCGTTCAGTAATAGCAATAATGTAATATTTAGTAAAAGTAAGTAAACCCAAAACAAAAATCATAAAAAAACTCACTTTTAATTGCAGATTTTCGTGTCTTAATTTGCTTTCCTCCTCCCTCAAAAGGATAACTTCTAAAGTCGCCTTTTGCAAGTCAGTTTCCGCATTCTCAGACTTAGGGAAAGTCAAAGTCTGAAATAACGGTAATGAAAAAAAAATATAAATACGAATAATCATAGGATATACTTACGTATACGCAATAATAAAAAATAAAAAACAAAAGATAGGTTGCAAATAAATGTTAAACATGCAATAAAGGGTAATAATAGTAAATATACAATGTGTTGTGAGGGTAATGGGATGTCAAGGATGTTTAACAGTTTCTGTACACAATATACGCTAAGCTAAACGACTCGGCTAATCTATTTATAGCAATAAATCATTGCAAGTGCTAAAGCATACAATACTTTTTCCTTCAAACTTAATATTCAATTTTGTTCAAAAGTAAAAATTTTGATTTTGTTGTCATTATAGATTTTTTTCTTAAATAAGACGCATACTGTATTTCTGCGCACACAAGACGAAATGACGGTTACAAATAAGAATAGCTAGAGATCCCATAATTTTAGAATAAAAAATACAATGGTCGGGTACCGTTTTCGCGCCTGTAGACTGATCATCATCCTTCCGCTTTGCTTCATTCTGGATAAGACCTTCTACGGCATCCTGTAAGACAATTTAAATAACATGCCAAGCTTGGACTAATACATCCAATATCGATACGATCAATACATGGCGACAGTCACTAACAGTACAATGATACGATCTCCTTTAATTACGGACATAATTAATGACTTTAGATAAAATATATACATTTTCTATGCTGAGCGTTAGTCGCAATACTACGTGGCTGATTGGCGAAAGGGCAAATAAAAATTGAAAAAGCTCACAAACAACGAGAACATAAAATTCATAAATGAAGTGCACGGTGTCCCATACCGCAAATACACTATGTAGATCGGAAGCTCTTCAAAACAAAACATCCATACAATGCTAAGTACTAGTTCCAACGTTACCTTTGCCGAGGACTTCGCTTCATCCGCTACTGCGACACGCTTCTTGGTGACTTCGTTTTGAGCGACGTTGTCTCCTGAATCCTATAAACAATTACGAAGTATTCAAATAACAGAACATGCATCAAGTCAAACATTTATTAGGCATGCATAACACATATAAATGTACTCTATTAAACACGTAAATTATTTAACTTACATTAAGATTAGTGCCACGAGGAGACTCAAAGACGCACTTCAGCTTGTAATCCATAAGTTGATCTGGACTGATCTCCTTCCACTGAAATAATAGTGCATAATAGTAAGCATTTTTTTATAATGAATAGGATCTATAACCATATTATTGTGGTCACATTGTTGGGGGGTACATACCACTTGATCAATGTTAGTCTTTCCCTCAGGTGCGACCACGCTTTGCACCATAAACTTATGTTTATGTTTTTCATTGGGGTCGACATACACAGGCTGTGGAGTGACTGAAACAGGTCAATATTTATTAACGCACCTGCAAAATGTGTTCATATAATAAATAGCATGGCTAATATACATATTTGATAATTACTAGAAAGTTGGCTAGACAATAAAACTTACGAAGAAAGATATTTTGAAACATTTACATTATTTTTCTACCTCTAATCTAAGGTAGATCAAATAATTTATTAGGACACGTATGAATTTATCCCCTTAAAATTATTTTAACAAATTATAATATTTGTATAAATTTATGTCATGATCTAACACCATTTTAATAATACGTATATATTTTCACATATATGACTCTTGACATATCTTTATTCGGCGTCGTTTATTATTAATAGAGGGGGTTAGATTAGACTAAATCTACATCAGATTTTAAATATGTAATTTAACACTTACTAGCAATTTCCACCTTAGAGTTTGGCTCAAGCACTCCAGAATTAGGACGTACACAATACTTTTTTGGTGCAGTTGTTTTTATCTTGAAAAGTACTGTATCATTTGAAGGGTTAGTCAATCGCATGTAAGTAGTACACCCTTGCTCGAACAGGCCTGAATAATCAACTACAAAAATCAATAATAATGACTATATCCTTAAGGACAGGCACACTTGGTAACAGTTATGATACTACTTCTAGTAGCATAATGTTACTCTTTGTGCTCATTAAATAGCTGTAAACAATTAAGATATAAAAACAATCATATTAAATACAACCTGATAACTCTAACTATTCATCAGTACTCTGAATAAATGCTAAATGTATGCAATGTGTTATGTGGATATTTTGTTGCAACTCGAAGTGGAGGTTATATGAAAAGTATTAGTAGTTAGTACAAATACATTCGACGGAAAAGCATAGTACCGAGTAAACAACAAACTTATGATGCATGAAAATAAAATCATACAACCAACATATCCACTCTAATTTGATTAGAACCTGAACTACGGAATTAAAGCCAGTCTCATATTTCCGTTTTCAGCGAGTCGAAGTCGAATCGAACACAATCTCACATTTCCGATAAATGGCATCTGTTATTGGTTAAGTTATCTGCATCGGACTTGGATGTCCGATCGGATGTGCATAGACCTTCAGATGGTTGGATGTGACTAAATATGGGACTTATCGGAAGAATGTTCTTGGCTTTATACTTAAACAAATAGAACTTATCTAACTTTATAAAAAATATATTTAAAATAAACATTGCCTTTTAGCATTGAAGACACCACAGCTATTATTGTTTAGTCTTTTGTCTAACTACCGGTTAAAGCTTTACTTGATCACAACAATGAGTTAAATTAAAACTGTGATAAGGCTATTCATTATGTACTTGTAGAACACAACTTATGATGTACTTGTTGAACAAAACTTGAACCATGATTTTGGACAATATCTGTTTAGTCAAGAAAAGGAGAATGAGCAATCTGGTAAGTCACCAAAAGCAATAAGCTACATTCCATTAGAAAAGGGATTTAAGTAGAGGATTTGGTACTATCACGGCTTAACTTAATTATCTTTCCATTTGGAGTTATCCTCATATGGAGATATTTGATTTTGGTGTGTATCATTAAGTATCTTCTATTCACAAGTAGTAATGATTCTCAATAAGCTATATGTGAATTAAAAGAACAGCTCAAGAACATTAATCTGTAATATTGTAATCATAATTTAGGGTTGTTGATTTTACTATTGTAAATGCTGTTTAGTATGTTTGGAAAACTTCCAATATATTAAGAACAAAATATCATCCTGTTTCAAAGGTTAGCTCAGCTGCCATAGACATCCCTGTAAAACTCACAATGTATACTACTATTTATTTGTAAATACTTGACATTCAAAATGAGTTGGAAAGGTGGTCGGGACTATTAACAAAAAATACCACTTTACAGCTAAAATTCTCAAACAGGTATCATCTTAACTTAAAAGTATTCACAATATACTCCAAAGAGAATGATATTATATTTCAATTATTTTCTCTACAATAAGGTATATATATTGAGTGATGGTTTCATAGTAAATAATTTTAGTATTTTTGCAATATTATTATGAACATCTACAATATAGGAAGTACTATTGGCACTGATAAAAGAAAATATAAAACAAAGCTTCTATAACAGTAAACTGGTTTTTAAATGAAGTGAATGGGTCATGTATTTATTTTAATTATTATGAATTTATACAGGTCACTATAAAATGCTAAGATTGGTTAATACTTAATACAATAATTGTTGTAACATTTTTATTGCAACATTATTGTTAGATTTTTTCCAGTAATCAAAATATTATTTTGACGTTTGATGCACTTCTACTGATAAGCATATAACCAACAAAGTATAGGCACCATTATGTAGAGGATGTTATTCATCCTCACTGCCCATACACCATCTGTGGCTACATACATACGACATTTATGTAATTTAATGCAGTCGGCCATTCATATTTAATTATACGCACATCCCAAAAGCTTTATTATTCTGTTACGTGAGCCTTAGAGCTAGTTATTACACTTATTTTATGACTAAAAGCATTGATTCATGTACCCACTTTATTAATATATTACGTCTTTTCTTGACGATTTCTTTTAGGATAATGCTTAATACCGTTAATAAATAGTCCATTAATTGATTTCTAACGATTAATAAGGAAAATGTAAAAAACCGCACCCTGACAAAACGCCGATATCTGGAAATAGAAACTCCATTTGTCAGCAGCTAGCTCGCGACCTATGTAAATGTATGCTACCCAAGTTTCAATGCGGCGGTTTTCAGTTTGCGCAAAATAAAGTGATTGAGTACTTACCTTTAAATTTTAGTTCGTTTTGTGGTTCTATAGTTAACACCTGGTTAGGCATTTTGTTTTATTATAACTTTAGTATCTCGTTGGCAAAAATTGCAGATCACGAAAAAATGACCGTTCAGCGATGTCGGCCAAAGCGAACGAACGATGAATGACGAATTCGACATGCGCATTGCGCATGCGTTCTCTTTCTTTTTTCATGGGGTCTATTATTAAAGCAATTTTTAAGTAACTTTGTTTTGAGAAATATATCATAATAAATGAGACACTTCAGAAATTTATTATAGAAACATTATTTTATGAAACGTAACAAAAATTACATGTAACCAACAGGTTAAACTTTACCGTTAAGTCTAATTAGTAAAGTATATAGAATAACCGCCTTTATGGATTTATGACGACCTCTACCGAGAAGGTAGTACCCACTTGACAATTTGGGTTGGTAATGCTGGTATGGCTATGCAATGTTGCGCACGCATATATCCTTATTCATTCGAAATGGGTTCACAATATATTAATTAAGTTCATTACTTCATTTTAGATATTCTTTTTGACTAATATTTTAAGTGGAATTTTACAACCAGATTGCAAAATTACAACCGCCTTCCTACAGCATTATATATGAAAATTTATTCTAGTACTTATAAAGTATTTGAGGAATCCAAGAGTATTATTATTCGTTTTATACTTGACCTTAGGAGTTAGCAATGTTCTCCTCTTGGGTATCCTAAAAAATGATAAAAGGCCAATGTCATTCAACATGTGAGAAAGTAATGAAAATCATCTTAGATTATTAATTTATTTGAGAAGAGAAATCATTATAGGATACCTACCATAACAAAAGCCATCGTGTATCAAACTAATATAATAAAGCTGAAGAGTATGTTTGTTTGAATGCGCTAATCAATAGAACAAACAGTCGGATTAAAAAAAAATGTATTTGTTTCCCCAATTCTTAAGGAAGGGTATTTATCATCACGCTAAGATATTTAGAGATGTACAAAAAAAATGTCCAGAAAGAACGCTAATCGAAAACGAAGTAATAATAGCGAGGGAGGGCAACGCAATTTAGTGGATTAGAAGCCCTAGTGTAAGTTTCTTTCGACAAACTCTATTTAACACCTCGAACGCGTTAGGCGGCGCTCCGATTGTTCCATTTCGTGCTCTCCTCCAATTGTAGTAAATCGAGTTTGACAAAAGAAACTTACACTAGGGCTTCTAGAACGACCGCCTGACGAGAACTGAGCATTACCGATAAGGACCGAACCGTGAATCCTAATGTTCACGAGCGCGGCTTCCGTGTGGTTCAAACGCGTGGTCGGCTCCCCTCGCTACAATTGTCCTATACGGAATTCGACGAAGTTGCATCCAACAACCAGCATCACATATTGCCATAATAGAGTACATATCATTATTACATTTGGAGTGTTTTAATGTTATTAAAACTTTTTATTTAAAATACCAATTTTTATAAAAACTTGTACAAAACACACTATACGGTTCTTTATTGTGAAACTTTGCGAATAACTTACGATAGGTCAAAACTCGCGTTTGGAGTTCACATTCTATTAATAACGTTCTATTGCGTCGTTGACTATTGTCCTTGAGTAATTCAATAACTCTACGGATTTATACTACCTACTTGCAAGTTTTTAAGTTTACGTACCTAGTGGGTTCACAATATGGGAGAAAAAGATTGTCGAGCCCAAGCTATGAGTGAGCGTACTTATTCATATGACTATCACTTACTTTACCTATGTTACTTAGTCTGTTTAGTATGGCTTAAGGTAGGGCTCCACATAATACGCAATTATTGCTGTAACAATTACCTACTTATGTATTTTCTCGGGAATTCTTAGTAAAAGAATGAAACGAGATGAAACGTATACGGGTCGATTTTCGCTTAACGAGTAGGACGTACTTTTGGCCCGTCTGATAAATATCATAGAAATATTATTTAACTATATTATAATACAATTAATTCATAAATATAAATATAAATTGGTGACTTTTTATAAATAGAATACTTGGAAGTTTGTCATTTTGTATAATTGTTTTACTAGGCTAGTCCGAGTAAGGTAAATTCTATAACTATTTCTAATTTCTACACCGAAAATAAGAGACATGCTATAACACTTCCTTGAGGGATTGAGGGTATCTTATATATTACTTTGCTATTCGATATTTTCGATTTCGTTATTTTTTGGATAAAGTTCTATTTGTAATATTTGTTTTCTATTATTCAAAATTATAACTCGAGCCATTCGTGAACTTTTTCGCGTATTCCTATTCCGTATAATTTATTAAGTATCTTTCAGACACCAATATTCGATTAGCTCTATCGATTCACCTATTTAGTCGATTACTCGTTAAACATGCCAGTATGAAAATTAATGAAGTTTTGAGATGAGGTGATGGATGATTAAAAATTAGAAATGTCACTGATATGTCAAAGGGTTTATTTATAATTTTTTTCTTTTTTTTGAAAATGTTTTAGCGAGTTAAATGATACAGAAGAATAATAGCTAAATTAACTAATGCACTGAAGGATAAAAGTTATGAGATTGTGATTGATTTTTAAACATTTGTCCAAATTATTAAGTTTAAAAATTCATTGTGCTTGCATAACATGCCCGTGATACCCGGCTGTTGTGGTTAATCGCTCGTGTAAATATGAATAGTACAAATATAAATATCTTTTTGAACACATGTCTGAAATTAGATCTGAATTGTAGACGTAAATTGCTGACTAATATTTATAAATATCATATAATAGTAAATCAGAAATGCGACTTTAGAATTGGTTGCTATCGTTATTTTCGCACATCGCAGGAGGCTGCACAGGCACTCAAAGATGGTATAACCAATCTGCCTTCGCCACAAGAAGTAAGTTCGTAGTTTTTGTATTAATTTGAATTTAAGATAGAATTTATAATGTAATGTGCTTTAGTACACCAATAGAAAAAATTGTAGTTATAATTACCTATATAATTTGTACTAGTGGAGAGGTAGAAAGTTTCATTCAAGCTAAGAATTTGCTCTTCTTGTCTGAGCAAACTATTTTCATGTAGCATGTCTGAATAACCACATGTACCTAACAACCTCAATAAACATAAATCTAATGTTTAAATAGAATCAAGTAAATAAATAATCTATAAAATGGTTTCTACTGCTACAAATGGAATATCCATTTTGCTGCCTTTCTACAACATTGAATTCAAGTTTTAATTTGAGATTCAATTCAGTATTGTGGTTAGTGACCCCAGGCATTGACTTCTTTGTTAAAGGCCCCTTATACTCACTATAGCCTAATAGGCTGAGTATATGGACAGACAGAAATCATTTACATACCTTAAACAAATATTGAGCTAAAATTCAATCCACAATATTGCTCTCACCTTGATGTAGTTTCCCAAAGTAAATTGGCTTGGAGGAATATATATAAAGGGTGAATTTTTCAAGTGGGCGTAGATGGCCAAATCCAAAACTATACGAAATAGCGAAAAATACTCAAAGAGTCTCAAGCTTTATTTTGATGAAAACTAAAACTTCATCATTGGTTTTTTGGAAACACTATATTCCTAGCCAGGAATCGAACACATTGATTTTGAAAATAAAACATATGGTATATTATTACACCATCCGATAGTGTCGCTAATAATGATCAAATCCCTCATGTCCCATTTGGTCGGTCATTTGTGCAAATTATTTAGTTACTATGTCACAGATGACTGGCAAATAATTATTAATGCATAAAGCATTTTTTTAAGGCCAATCAAGGTCTTTTGAATCCATGTCTCAAAATTGAAAGAGAATGTAGTTGGAGAGATAAATAAAAAGTACTTCATTCAGTTGGATACATTTTTATAACATTGAATCTACTTTTCTGTAGTCTTCTTAATATTACTATTTGTCTTATTCATTCAATTGAGCCACTGACGACATTCAGACACCCTGTATTATCAGTCCATAAACATCCAAGACCCGGGTACGTCTTAAAACTGCGGCCAGACTCCGGAGGACGGGCAGCAGTGTCCTCTCATTAATCGGTGAGCCACTGCGATCCCCAAGCCGGCTGCCAAGCGTGGGGATTATGGCAATCCCCCCCCCCCCGCCCCCCTTGGGGGAAGCCTTCGTTCAGCAGTGGACGTCTTCTGGCTGATGATGAAAAATCCATGGCTAGACAATGACCTCTCATGGACAGGAATTGCTAAGTATCTTACAGATAATTGATGTAGTCCGGAAGATGCAAATAGTTAAAACAATTATGATGTTATTTATTTGCCTTTTACAATGACAATGAGACAAGACAAGAGCAGATGTGGCCTATCTTTTGCTGGGAACCACACAGCCAGCCAAATTGTATATACTATATTGTTTAAAAGTGATTTGTAGAAATGATTGTAGAGAGTAACCATCTTATTAATAAATACTTAGATACAGTGCCGGATTAAGCAAGCACAGGGTCCATAGCAAATTCTATTGAGCGGCCTGATCTGCTATGGACTTTTAAGTATAAAGTGAATTTTTGTAGAACTTGTGCATTTACTGTATGAAATTCTGTTTTATTTTCACCAACAAAATAATCGGTTACTGAATGTCTTAGTTGTAAAACAGGTGTAACGTTTTTGTGACATCAAATCAATTCAATATACCACTTCTTAATAAGTTTCACACAAAAAACGCTCAGGTGAAGGTAGGCATTTCGGATACGCGGGGCCCTTAGCAATTCCTACTCTCTACGCAGTGCTTAGATTAAAGTGAGATTGGTGTCATCTATCCTTATGAACCAAGATAATCTCTACCTATCTTTTTTGTTCTCAACTAACTGACAATGACATAAGTTGAGTGGCACATAGAGTTAACCTTTCAGAATTTAAGATAATCTTAGTATTAAATTTTCTTATATGACTGTTCTGTTATTCCAGGTCACATCCATTCTACGCAAGAATGAATTCAATAAAGAATTTACTCAAGGTTCTGTTAAATCGTATGACTCCAATCAGCTGGCTTCAAATGATCCTATTGAAGACACTAGAAGTGAAGCCCTGTGCAAGTTGACTCCAGGTATGATGAGATTCATTGTCACGATAATATAGCTTTTTCATTATCACATCAATGAACAAGGAAACTTGCATAGCTGAGAGGGCTCCATTATGTTCTTGATTGTGTTTTTAGGCAGCCAACCTGCACCAGGCTTGTTTGGTGGGCTTAGACCTAACTATTCTCATTCTGAGAAGGGGACTGTGTCAGTATAAATTTGGGATGAATTATTATTGTTATTGCCGTTGTCACCAGGTTCAATTATAGAACATATTACCTAACATTTTTACTAGACCTCATCATAAAAACAGATGTAATTCTTATTTTGTTGTGAGTCATGAGCAATGAAATGGATACTCTTCAAGCCATAGTATACAGATTAGCCAATAATTAGCCAGTCAACTTGTTAAAAGGTTAAGGTGTTAAGGGTAAAGAGATTGTTTAGAATAATCCCATAGCAAAGAATCTGTGCTATGGGATTATTATAAAACGTTTTGCTATAGATGTTTTAAGAATATAACTATTATTTCATAAAAAATAGATTAGATAAACAATTAGGTTTGATATGTACAATACAAATCCATAATTATGTATACAACACATACAGAGATAGATTATTGATTTCTTAGCCGTATTAATTATATCTATTTATAATTAGATTTCCTTTTGCACTAAGCATTGTAAGCACGGTCTTTGATGAAATATAATATTTATAATGTTTTTTAGGCGGCTAAGGGCATTGCAAGGCAAATCAAAATCGGTCTACTAGTCCTTAAGTTAGCAAGTATAGGTCCAGAAAATTCCAAAATTAAAATTTTTAATAGTAGTCTCTGTATTTTGTAAATAGTACGATCATGACAGTTTTCCAGCCTTTAGAATAGATTTTGTATGTTGTGTGTCAGTTCTATTAACGAGTTTGAGATGGTGGATTTCAGGTCTCCTTTTAGGTATATTTGATGGGCACGGTGGGCCTGCGTGCGCGCAAGTTGTGTCAAAACGACTGTTGAGCTACATAGCCGCGGGTCTTCTCCCAGCTGATGTCCTCAATACATTTGCAAAGGATGGCTCACCAGAATCTTTGCTGGAAACATTCAACGATACGGTAATCAAACATAATTAATAATAATATTCATTTATTTCCAATCGCATTACTGCCAATACAAATATAAACTAATTTATAAAACAATAACGTGCCGATTACACACATAAATTATTTCTTAATTCCTGCTACTAGATTACAAATTCCACAATTTGCATTGCTATTTATTTATTGATTACATCAAGAAGCTATGCGATCGTGTCTTATATCCATTTACTGCAATATGTTATCTAAAGCCCTAAAATCCAATTTCTTCCCTTGCCCATTTATTATTTTGGCAACATCCAAATGCTTTTGAATATATCAAAAAATATATTTAATGAAGTTAATAAATAGTTTTTTCTTTTTTATTTTTCAGTCGCAAGTACTTGGAGAATTAAAAATGAAATATGAACATAGTTTTAAAAAATATTTAGCTGATCTTGCCATTAATTGTAAGGATGTAAACATTCAGAAATCTTTAGAAAAAGCAATCATGAGATTAGATAGTGATTTGTCCAACGAGGTTATTGAATCATACGATGCAGATGGTGTTATAAATCCTAAGACCTTATCTGTAGCTTTGTCGGGGGCAGTAGCCTGTGTGTCCCATATTGATGGCCCGAATTTATACGTTGCCAACGTGGGGGATTGCAACGCCGTTGTGGGCACTATGACCGATGAGCATCAATGGATAGCCAAGAAGATAACCAAAGAACACAATGCAGAAAACTTTGATGAATTAAAACGAATTTGGAACGAGCATCCTGACAGTGAAAGAAAAACTGTGATAAGAAGGGACAGGCTACTCGGTGAGTTAGCGCCCCTTCGCAGCTTGGGAGACTACCGGTACAAGTGGTCTGTCGAGCTTTTAAGTAAGCTCGCCGTTCCATTTATAGGACAAAGAGCGATACCGGCTAATTACCACACCCCTCCTTACCTGACAGCGATGCCTGATATTTTCTATCATAGACTTACACCTAAAGATATGTTTTTAATCATAGCTTCAGATGGACTTTGGGATATGATGACTCCGTTACAAGCGGTTAAATTGGTTGGCGAGCATATGAAGGGTAAAGTGTTCTTTAATCCCCTAAAACTGCCGAAAAAGAATATACAGCTAGGCGACATTGACGAACTTTGCATGCATAGGAAGGAGAGTTTAAAAAGTAAGCCTAAAGATAAGAATGCTGCTACTCATTTGATCAGGCACGCTATTGGGGGCACAGAGTACGGCGTGGACAATTCACGGGTCGCGCACTTGCTCAGCTTGTCTCCGGACGTCAGTCGCATGTTCAGGGACGACATGACCGTCACCGTCGCGTACTTTGATACAGAATTTTTGAGACAATGTCCATCGTAGAACACATCAACCTCGAAGTGCAGTGCCTTCCTATAACGCATATATATTTATCGAGGCGCTGCGGTATTTTGAATAATTGCACGGTGAACGGGTAACAGTGAAGAGTAAGAGATATTTCATCGTTGAAGTTCTAACACCACGTATGTCAAAAATAGCAACTTTTCAAGAGAGTGAAAATACTGCATAATTTTACATAAACTCCAGTACCATACCATTTTATATTAATTTCATTTTACGAGTTTCTATTGGACGATGCTTATTTCTGATTAGCTGAAACAACGCGTCTTCCGATTCTCTAGCAAATGCCATCAAAATGTCAAAACCTCCAAAAAATGACTTACGTGGTGTTAGAACTTCAACGATGATTTGGAAAATTTGGATGCAGAGTAGGAATGGGAAGCAGTTGCACTGTAAAACAATATGCAAGTAATATATCAACATTGCATTCAATGTTACAAACTAGCGTTATCGTGGCGTCTCGGTGACTTTTATAGTGTCTTTCAATAGGGATGCTCGATTTTTAAGTCTTATGTGCCTATTATTTTAAAGTATGTCTGTGATATTTGACAGTAACGTTTATTGACCTAAATCATAAAATAAATAAATGTGTCCGAGTCGTTTAAATAAACTATAATGTCAACTAAAGTGAACGTCTGAAATGCGCGTCACTCAATGTATCATAAGGCTGGACCTTCAATATAAAAAAGCAATATCTAATTAACATAGTTTTACTTACATTTGAAACTCTAGCGTCCCAATTGAAATGCTGTTTATGTTTTTGCCTATTTTTATTAGAAATAATGTTATTTTAGTTAATGTTTAAATTATGATTATGATTATTGTGTGTGTATTTTAACGTCAGAATATTTATTTTTGTTTTGTTTTTTTGCTGGCCAAACACCTCATTTATGTTATTCATTGAAATATATTAACTTATAGTGGTGCAATTGTTTGTCATTAAGTTAGTCATTAATGCTGCATACATATTCACAAATGCTTTATTGGAAATTTTAAGTTTACATATTTTAAGCTATTTATTCTATGGATCATATATTAAAATCTTATCGATCACATGAAATTAAATCATGTAAATTTAAAAGTGATTATAAAGATGTACTTTAGTTATTAATTAGAATGCTTTGTACAAGTCGGCTATTTTATTCTATTTATTTATTTAAATTCAATCAGCATCAGAAGTGAATAAACATTTCACAATTTTGAAGTCAATTATCATAGGAGAACTATTCTAAACTGTTCTAAAGTTTTCATATGATTGTTCATGTCTCTTCTTTCATACTATTTTCATGAATTCTATCTTTGAATAACAACACTTTTTAATTTTTATACAATGTTCACTTACTGCTGCTGTTTTCTGTACATTTTTGTTGCATTGTATTAAAAAAAAATTAAATAAGTCCCAAGCTATGTGTGTACAAGCGACTAGCGTGCACAAAAATAAATTAACCAACAACTGTGATAGTCAACCACATCGAGCAATAAATACTTTTAAAGTTAATGGTACAATTTATATAAACCATTGTCGTTTGTGTAATATTAATGCCTTATATATTATTATATTCATGTCAACATTATTGGATCCTGAAATATGTAAATGTAATTATTGAATTCTTCAGTTTACTATTATAAGACGGTAGAAATAGGTTGTAGTAACAGCTTGTAAGAAAATTTTATCGTATCAAACATAGCTCCACAATTTGTAGTTGGGTTCAATTAAATCTAATTATCCTGATTAATATACCAACTTATCTCTATATTACATATATATTATTCAATTAAATAGGTACCTACTCATCAAACTGTAGTCAATAGTTACCTAAAATCAATGTAGTGTTTATAAATGAAATATAAAATCGGGTATTTTTAAATAAAGCAAATAAATAGTATGTTTTAACCTTATAATTAAAAAGAAATATATTCAAACTATGTTTAATTCATGAATATGCCAGTGGACACCGTGTCTAACATACAATAGATTTTCATACTGCCTAATTTGCTTCACCTGACGGCTGGACATAACACATATGTATGTATAAATAAAATATAGTGTTCAAAGCCTGTTTACGTGCCTACATATTCTAAGCTTACGATACGATTAACTTGCGATCACAACTGTCGATATAGGTGCAAACTCCGATTTTATAAATATCATCAATAGTAAACATAAAATTGTAGTCATCATATCAACGATATAAAATCTCATAATTGTAATATAATTTATGATGCCAGTTGTCTTAATTTATAATAAGGCTATTATTAAGTCATTTGAATAAATCTTTCATTTTTTTGAATTTTGAAATCTGACAAAGCTTGTATTTAGCTGCTATTTTGACGCCTATATTTAAAGTTGTAAGTAACCGAAGTGCAAAATTGTATTATTGTAGGTTTTTATTTTAATTGACATGATTCCTTTTTAAAATAAATGAGATTTTCTTGAATTTTGTGTTTTATTACGTGTAGAGTTAGCTGTAGGTACTTGCAAATCGAACTCGATACCCGTCAACCACACTCCTTTTATTTAGGTATTGTAAGTATTGTTATTTGTTCAAAGCCGTTTCTACAGTTGAAAATCTATCGCTTAGTTCTCTTTACATATGGCGTGAGGATTTTTATTACAACATGTTCAACACTCACATTTTTATTAATTGTACATATAATAATCTTTATAAAAAGAAAACAGCGACTTCAAAAATAGACTTAAAAGTTTTAAATGAGAGTATAAATACAGCAGCAAAAGCAGCAAAATACAGCAGCACTCCTTGCGATAGCGGTGTTTCTATTCACTAGCGATTGTGTTTTATAATCGCTAGTTCGGTATTCCAGTACCCCTAGTGTAAGCTCCTTTTGACAAATTCGATTTACTACATCGAACGCCCTCGCCGCTCCGAACCCCTAGTGTAAGTTTCTTTTGACAAATTCGATTTACTACATCGAACGCGTTCGGCGCTCGGATTGGTCCGTTTCGTGCTCTCCACCAATCGGAGCGCCGAACGCGTTCGTTGCAGTAAATCGAATTTGTCAAAAGAAACTTACACTAGGGATACAGGAGTGATGTCTCAAATGATGTTTGCGGACCGTATTTTGTGGCGATCTCGACTACCGGTACTAGGCCGCACTGCTTGATCGTCGATGGTTGATGAAAAAAAAAAACGGCAATTTTGTGGGGCCTATGTGGTGAGTGAGCATGATAACTTCCGGCAAATGAAGTAATAATAAGTTATCTGTCCTTAATTAACCCTCTCACCTATTTACTATTAAACCTTAATTACGTAAGTAACTGTATTGCTATTAAAAGGCATACAGCGGCCGAAAACTGGCCAATCCTTCAGGTGCCTATAGTTCAAAATGCTATATTTAATTTAATTTTAATAGGTAGGTACCTAAGAGTTGTAGACTTTGAGCAGTAGAACCACACAGCTCTTACAACCATTGCAGTTTCGGAAATCCCTCAGCTCAACCGTAACAAGTGCTCTAACTATATCAAGTTATTCATAAGTATTTCTCAGTAATTAGGTTGCCAATATCTGTACAATGGTGGTGGAACTCTCGATGTCGCCAGGCCTCAAGATAGTTGGGTCCACACACCTCCAACATATTACAAGTACAGTTCTCTGTTGACTAATTTATTCTAGGTAGTATTTTAGGTTTGTTTATCGTGACTGATCTTCTCCTTTTCTATCATCTCACTCATTCAGTCTCATTATAGGCATCGTTTTAGCCTAGGTGGCAATGTGGCTAGGTCTTCCATGGTGCAGATATTGGAGTGTGTGTTCAAGAACACCACGTTCGCACTGGGTTTGGGATGGAATCTTTATAAAATTTTGTTTGAAGCGGTCTTCTTGTACAGACACTCAGTAAATTTAATGGCTTCCTTCCTGAGTTCCATATAGGCCACTGGAGTTTGTGCCCGAAAGGCAGGTGTTCTTGCTTACGACGCTTCCATACTGTGTACTTCTACAAAATAAGTCAGTGCTGTGCTTATGGTGGACAATTGCACAGCACTGACTTATTTTGTGGGTATTTTTCTATCACGTTATAAATAAAAGACACAATTTCATCAACTTCATTTATTATTAATCATCATTATTATTAAAAGTGAATATTATCGTAATATCTATGAAAGTAGGCGAATAATAAATCACTATTTACATAGAAAGAGAATAAGTAGGTATTATCAGTGATAAATAGGTATGATTACAAATCTGTGGATGGCGACGAACTGACACTGGTGGATCATAGAATACCTTGGTACGTCAAGGGTATCTCTATAGTATGTACATAGTTACATGACATTAGTGATCCGTGCGCCGCTAAATAATATTAACCTTGCTACGTTCATTAACTTAAGTTACAGTACCACAAAATGCGTGAAATGAGAGGGAAATTGAAATAAATCAGAGCTATCTAAGGTCGTATAAGTCGAATCGATATCATAATTAGATATAATTTAGTCTATGACATAAATATTGTACGGTGTTATATTTGATTACGGCATTGGTGGAATTCCCTTTTACTACTAAAAAAAGTTTTTAAGTATTTATATATTTTCAACATGTAATAATTTTGTCTATAGGTATATAGATAATGTTATAACCAAAAAATGAAATATTTGGGTACAAAAAATTGTAGCTAAGCTCCTCGGTGATAAAATAGTAATGCCTAGGTACATTTATGTGATTGCTTCTCTCTTTAACCAGGCACAATAAGTTAGAATTAGGCGCCATTTTTATAAAAATAAAATTTACATCGGTACCTATGTCCTAGTTATAAGTTCATAAATAGATAAAAAGTAAAGTATCGACTCTTTGAAGGAAACATAATATATATAAAGAGATTTGTGAAACATTTCTAGTTAAATGAAATACCGTCCTTGCTCGATTTAGATGTAATTAGGGCACTTGGGCTTTGTTTTTGTTTAGCTTTTCACATGGTGTCTATACCTTCGTTAGTATAGTTTTGTTCTTAAAGTCCCAACAACTTTGGGATTCCTAGTTCCATCTAGTTCGTGCAAGGCCCATACCTACCTGTTCCCCGAAAAGCCAGTAAAGAAGATTAGTTATTAAGCCGTCAAACAGTAATGAATTTGGAGCAGAAAATTGCTACAGAAATATAGTAGGTACTATTTCTATATAATAATTATTATTTCATAGTTATGCATGATTATTCACTATGATTAATGAAATTTCAGCGGTACCTATAAGATAAGATCAGATCGAATGACAACGTTAGGAAATTTATTTTAATATATGACTGTAGGTTGGTGTATGTATTCATACGGTGAAGGAACCGTCTGGATTTTAGTGCGAATCCTCTATAGTCAGACCATCTTTGTCCTGTTACATTATCTGATCTCTAAAAATGGGTGTACTTCATGAAAAAATATTTCTTATAGCAAAAGTTAATTAATATAAAATTTAAAATTAATACAATATGGGTCTTATATAATAAATATATAATAAAAAGCAATTTTGAATCAATGTTGATTTTATATAAGTATAAGCTTAGTGACAGAAATGAATAAAAATAACGAATAACGTAAAATAATTATAATAGAGTAAAAAGCGCTGTAAGTATATGATACATTCTCAACAGTTCAACGCGTGAGATCCGCTACTTAATTAAACCTATTCGAAATGCACAGCCCGCGACAATGTCCCTACACTAGTTTGTTTGAAAAACGCACGTTATCGTCTATAAACACTGTTGAAAGACACAAATTGACACGTGATCCAAAACTACCGATATAAACTTACCTAAATGTTTCAACACTTTAAACGGACAATGCCTTCGCAATAAATAGCTGAAAGGTTACGAATCGCGAAAAGTTCACACCTTTATGTAGATATAGAAATCCATTACATGTATCATAAGAATTTTAGTTTACTTTATAAGCAAAACATAACCATTAAGTTCGTAAAGCTGTAGGTAAATTTCTTATACGATAAGTAGACTTAACAACGGGATACATGCCTACGTGAGATCAACACACATTAGATCAATATTCAAAATAACAACACTACGCAGTTAACTTAACGGCTCACAATATTGTTTCGAATTTTTTTTTACGATTGCTTCCACTAATTAACTGGATAAGTTTTAATTTGCTGATGTAGTAATCCGTTGAGAAAATAACTTGTCTGTTTTATGAACTGTTAAAATTGCAAGTGAGCCTTTGAATTTATTCTGTAATGTTGATATTTTGAATGTTGATCACAGGAGTGTTGATCTTACGAATGTATCCCCATAACAACTACGTTATGTTGAGAATCGCTAAACGGAAATATCCAAAAGTCCTCCAAAATAGGTATATGTTTTCAGAATGCGCGAAGAAGGATGGAGATAGATGTAGGTAGGTACCACGAGTTTTTAAAGAGTAATTTGTATAGATATAGGTACAAACTATGTATTTGGCAATGACGATTACAAAGATGTAAAGAGAGTGCTCTCCAAGGAAAGTGCATCCTGCGCCGCCGTAGCGTCTGCGGGTGACTGAAAACGTGACAATCGTGCTATAACTTCGAAGTTAAATTGTATTACACAAACTACATCATCTACTACTGCTCTAACACATGGATAACTTGTCATAAACATAGACACAAATAAGTAAATATATTTGATTGTCCTCTTGATAAAACTCGCCCTAAGAATTGCGCTATAACGCGTCGCAGTCGTCTCAACCATCATCATTTCTACCGTTAGGTACTTATACTATTTTTAATCTTTTACAATTTCACGTTTCTTATCGTCATCATGGAAATTATCATGTTTTTCATTTTTCAATTTACTACATATTTTAAATTAATTACCTGGTCAGTATGTTGAATCAACGCTTAGGTCATTCTTAAAGTTTAAATTTTTAATTACTTTTTCATAAGTTTTAATGTTGCAATTTGTCCTCAACGTAGTTTTTGATTATTGTAAACATGCTAATTTTAATATTTGATAAAATACGTTACAAGTCTTGTTATAGCTTTGCCATAACTGTACTCGAATTCTATGAGAAATTTTAATATTAATTATGGGGCAATAAAAACCCAAAACGCATGTACGCCAAAAATTTTCATATTGTCTTAAAATGCAAATTTAACGTTAATGGGGCGCAACACTTAAAAAACTAACAATTTATCAACAACAACAGTAAAGTGTTAACGTCATGATCTGAGAAACGCATAAAAATATCAAAAGTCGTTAGCGTAATTCCAGCAGGGCGCACTGAGCGCCCCTGCTTAGTACGCGGCGTGTCTTGTGTTGACACCATTGTGAATTTATCATTGTATTATTGAAGACGCGATTGATTGATAAATGGTTTTAAATCTTTATTTTATCGAAAGTTATGTCAATTACCTCATATAGTCCATAACCCAGAACATGTTTTAAGTTAGCTGACTGACATGCCGCCGATCATTCTCTCGCACGGATTTGACTTGACTTTGAGTGAGCATGCGCTCCGTCCTACAACTTTGACTGTTAATCTATGTAAGTTTAAGTCTGTACAAGTATTTGTTATTGCAAGTCCGGTAAGTAACAATTTCATGGAAGATGCGACCTATTCATCATTTACTTCAAAAAGAGCATCATTAGATTTGCCAACACGAAGCGGATGGCGAGGATAATTACAAGTACAACTTACGTACACATTTAATTATTGCAATATCAGTAAGTATTATTACAATGTTACAAATAATATTTACAATAACAACCACGAATGAAATCATTCGGGCTGTGAATGATTTTAAATGAGAGTATTTTCATTTTGTAAGTAATAAGAATGTGAATACCTAGTACCTACTCAAGGACGAGTATTTGCGAATGTTGGTGATGTTCGAAGCTACATTCAAATTTCAAACTCGGAAATGCTGGCGTGGCGCCATCGCATATGCCAGTTATATAGGTATTATTTCGTCACATTGAGTAGAGTTTTATATTTTATTTTACATTCTCGCACAAACACCAGTTTCACAGATACTAGACACATTCATTATTTTGTTGTTCAGAAGTTATCATCAGATTATATTATCAATAGACGGACTTTCAAATCAATTATTTCATATAAATATTTTTACTTCCAATAGGTGTTAGAATTATCTTTAAATATTCCATTGTTGTGTACCATAATATCTTGGAAATATCAAATTTATTTGCAATTATATTCGTTATAATTATAATATACAGTACCAACACAAGATGTTCGTTGGTGATGGCGAATATTTTGTTAAATAATCGTAATTAATTATAAAGTAGGTAAGCCTCGCTTCTGGCCTGGTGTTCATATTGGCAAATATTACTTAAAATAATATTTATTAATATTAATCCGTCGCCTATGTTGACCAATTAAATACTTCAGACGCCTTAACCGTAGTAGGATAACTGATCTAGGTGTTGTTTCAAAAATAATATAAGTATTAATATATTATTATTATTAGAAATGATTTCACTAACTCATCATAATTATGATCATTGAAACAGTTGACAACGTAAAATGTAGTACTTAACGCAACTCTTGACTTTACCAAAGGACTTAATCTATGACTAAATAAAAAAAACTATCCTAGATCCAAAATAAGAATAAAATACACAAACACAAGCGGCGGAATGATATTAGCCCTTTAAGTAAATGTGAAATCCGGCGAGAGTATGACCGTAGATTAATCGCCTCCAAGTGAGAGAGCCTGCACAATGCGCGGGTCCGCCTTGGATCCCTCGCGGAACTCCTCGAGGGTGAGGCGGTCGTCGTGGTTCTTGTCCATCTGGTCGAAGATCTTGTCGACGCGCTTCTGAGGAGTGTTGTCGTCCTCAGGCTGAGGGGTCTGGCCCTGGAGACAGATGGTGTATATTATAGGTCGTACAGTTGAAGACATTTATTTTTAGCTAATGAAACAAAATAGGTAATTAAATAGTAAGTAATAACGAAACGCAGGTAAATAATAAAACTTATAATAAGATTGTTGACGATGTAGGTACATGTACCGCGAACAAAATAAAATGATCACTGCAAGTAACCAATTACCTTCATATCGCATCTCAATTGCTATCTAGTTGCCTTATGACAACAATAAAAATAATCAGTTTGAGTTGCTTTATCACTTCAGTCATCATCCGCTCATAGCTGAGATGAGAACAGGAAATCTGCACTGCATCGTCTCTTGGATTATAAATGCCCTGATTCTATATCGTCCCGTAAATGGTAATCTGATATAAGTAAGGTCCATCCCTGAATAATAAACTATTTCAACGGCCAAGTAAATTCTAAAGAGCTAATGAAGATTATTAACACGTTCACTGCGTTACGTGGCGACCTAAACCTCGTACGACTTCCGCACTCAGTGCGCGGCCGAAAAAGCTATTTATTCCTCTCGCTCGTGCGTCTTTAATTTCTCTTATCAATTTTATTTTATACTAGCTGTGCCCGCGACTTCGTTCGCGTGGATGTCGGAACTTAACAATGTATTTTTTAGTGAGATCAAATGCACTTAACCCTATTTTTTATTAAAAAAAAAGAATTTTTCTAAAATAAACGTAGCCTAAGTTACTCCTTATTACATTAGCTACCTGCCAATAAAAGTCCCGTCAAAATCGGTCCCGCCATTTCAGAGACTATACAAACAGACAGACAGCCAAAAATTGTAAAAAATGTTATTTTGGTGTATGTACCGTATATATATTCATATGCATGTAGTAAAAAACGGTTATTTCAATATTACAAACAGACACTCCAATTTTATTTATATGTATAGATTTTATCATATAAGTGAAATGACTAGAATAAGTTTTAAAGATCTTCTTCAGTAGTATTTAATTAATTAATAAAATCGTATGAGATTTTATTTGCCTTGTAACGACCTAATACTTAATGTTTACACGACATCATAATTACATCGTAACGCACCAATTTGTAGGTCAATAAAATTACTGCTCGCAGTGAACGTGTTAGTCCTTTACTACCATAATAGGCACGCAATAGGCCTACTAGTTACTTGCAAAAGAAAAACATAAAAGATGATAAATTAAGGCATCTTAAAACATTATCAAAATTTATTACCTACGTACTACCATTTTAAATTAAATCTCAAAGATTTCTAGTAGCTTCAGTAATACATATGTATATTTAGAGTTTAAGCTGAACCACATATTAAATAATCGTAAGTACTACGTTACCAAAGTCCTTTTACCGTCAATACAACTGTTTGGTAAAATTACAGGTTCGAACATTACTTAATTAAAAGGTCCATTCTACTTTCGAAGTTCACTAAATCTCTTCAACTTAAGACATTTTCCGGTATTCTCCAATAAAAACTTTTTGGTATAAAAAAAAAGAAAACAAATTTTTTTTGGATACTTTTTCTTCATCTGTCGAGGCGGCACGAGCTTGATAGTTCTATGTGATAAAATGGGACCCACTCACGCCGTAGTGGAAAGATAAGCCAGTAAAGATGATATCGAGGCTGACTGGCTTTTGATTACTAATCGACGGTGAATCAATCAAGATTATATCTTGACTGCTAGCGCGGGCTTTATTTTTACTAGGATGCTGTTGATAAATTAATAAAAATGGGAAGGAGGAGGAGGGGAAGGGGATTAATAAGGGAGCTCACGTTCCTATTACGAATAACAAAGCCGAAGTAAACAGTGCTGTTAAGTTGATGAACGGCCATTTATACGTACCACCATTTGATAGATCGCGTCGACTATGTTGTACATTTCATCCCGTGTGATGTATCCGTCGTTGTCCACGTCGTAAAGGCGGAAGGCCCCTGTAATTAAACACACCAATTAACCTGCATAAATTCAGGTTTACTGTATATACTTGAATATTATGATTTTCGTAGAAGAGGATAATTAGAACTTTGAACATAATATTAATTTCGGCTAGTAATTAAGTTACAGTTTTCTAAACCTGATATTTAACTAAATGAAGTCAATAATTTTGAGTTCAGAAGTAAATAATTAATTGCATCGCAAAATTACGTTAGTTTATTGTGTAAGTGGGAATGTTTTGTCTTATAATTAAAGTGTAAAATTATTATTAATACTGGTTGTTATTTTTCTTTATTAACAAGGTTGCTCTTACAAAAGTGTACAATATGATTATTTTTCCGTGAACAACTTACAGTGTAGTTTTTCATCCAGATTGCCTCGTGACGTCACCGATAGAGCCCGTATGAACTCCTCAAATTCGATGGAGCCATCCTGAAAGGAATGGAAGTAATTTATTAGATTCTATGTTCACAGCTTTATGATGTTAACAAAATTGAGTAACGAGGAAGATTTCCCTCCAACATATTTTTCTAACGGAGACGATTATATTGCTAGACTTAACGAGCGTGAAAATGTTTTTACACAGGCGATTACATGTGATGTGAACTATTTTGTCCGTCATTTAGGTCATAGGTCGCCTGTTGCATATTTCAGACAAACGAGTGGACTTCCCGAAGTATGTACGTAGGAATTTATGAGCAATAAAAACAAAATACAGCAATCTTATTTTATTAGCTGACTTTAATTTGATGTTCAATGGAATTGGGCCTACATTATAACATTAACGGGTAATTTAATGTTTTAATATAAAAATTAAAGTAGCATTGCCGTCATATTGTTGGGTGGCATTTATGTAATATTGTTGAACTTGTAACTAATGAGTGTTTGATTATTGGCATTTAATTAGCTTTTGGTGCGAGTTTGATTCCAACCAGTTCAGCTGGTATCTTATGAATATTGAACACTGTATTCGGTTACCTAATGCCAATTAAGGGTCGGATTCTCTGATCTTAATTTTGAGGAAAGTAGGCCATAAACAGTTTTGCATCACTCTAGGTTTCTCTCGACCGCTTTGACACAAGATATATGTATCTACATATTCCATTCGATAGTCTTCTAAATAATTCTAATTCGATGAAGTGAGAGTGAAGTCATCAAAAGGATTTTTACTAATTTTATTACCAATAAGTTATCTTGTACACTGGCGTGTATTGAAATATTTAGACTTCATTATACTTTGGTTCTGTTTTATGTTCTATAAAATTAGGAAAATGAAGGAAAGTAACAGATCAGACGCCCACTTACATTGTTTTCGTCGAACACACGGAATACCAGAGATGCAAATTTGCTGGGGTCACCTTGCGGGAAGAATTGTTTGTATATCTTTATGAACCCCTGGAAAAGCGAAATGGAAGATTAGACGGTGGACAGATGTACATCAAGTTTCAGTCAGGAAAATGAAGAATCAAGGATTTGTAAAATTATAATAAACACTTAAAATCACTTAGATTTTATTATTGTTTTCTCGATAAGGTATTTTTTTAAATTTGGCCTTTTTCGGGATTCCACGAAATGGCCGGACTTTTCATTTCCCTGTATCTATGTGATAATTCATTCGTTGACTCACAGCTACCCTATAACGTACTAGGGCTGATCCTTTGTGAATCTACGGCTCACTGAGCATTGAACACATTTCCCAACCTGGGAATCGAACTCAGGACATCACGGTCAGCAGTGGTTACGATCATATAAATACTAAGGTCGTTAATCTAAATCAATAAGCCTCCGGTACTTGGACAATGATAATCTACTGTCGTAGATGACTTTATGTTGTAGGTATAGTGTATCTATGTATATCTATATCTATGCGTACCTGTTCGGTCAGGAGCCCGTTTGGACAGTCTTTGAGGAATCCTTTATGCCTAAAAATGATCAAAACCATTAGTTAACTATCGCTATAATTAAATATAAAAGGAGTACATATTGGCCTCCGAAGCACCATACATACCAAAGCCGGATTTCTTTTTCCGTAACTGTAACAAATAGAAAACATAAATTAAATTATATTCATTAAGTAAGACCATTTTTTAAACCGAGAGGTGATCGCGAATTGTGTGACATATTTGGGAAGTAGCTTATAGTTACAACAGTAGCATCAAATCTACAGAATATTTAACTGCCAGATTATAAAACACGTGGATGTATAACTGGTACATGGATAACCATATACCAGTTATACATCCACGTGTCCAAAAGTCCTGCACTTCAATAGACTCTGCATTTATATGCAGAGTCTACAGACGTGCTTTTAACACTTTTAACAACGGAGAAAAGAAAACGATTCGGTCAATTATATTATTAGTGATTTTCTTTAGGGTGTATCATATAGAATATAAGTATCGTATGCCGCATGTCGGATGAGCTATGGGAAAACCTTGCTACTTTGTGGAGGCTCAGAAGAAGGTGGTGGGACAAGCTAGACACCTATTGAAACTGGCTGCAGAAATATTTGAACCGAGAGGAATGGAAGGTGGTGAGGCCTTTGCCCTGCAGTGGAGTAATCACGGCTAATAATAATATAGTTTATACATGATGATGATGTCCTCCTGACCACCTGTCTGATGGGACGGCAGTCCGACACGACCGGAGAGAGATCAGCCGCAGGACCGTGCAGCTTTACGTGTTTTCCGAGGCACGGTGTGTATTCATATACACGAAGTCCGGTCGTGTCGGATTGCCGTCCCATCGGACTATGAGAGTGAAGGAATAGAGAGTGCACCTGTGTTTGCGCGCACACTTGTGCACTATAATATATCCTGCGTAGTTGTCTAATCTCCGGTGATATTGGCCGCCGTGACCGAAATTCGGTCAGGAGGACATTATTATTAATCATACACAGAACTTTACGCTGAACAGGCGCGTGACCATTACATTAACGAGGGATCTTTAGTGAAAAATTATGTGTGTTTGTCTAATGCGATGACCGCTGCCATTGCATGTGGCATTAGAGTCTAATCTGATCCATAATTCATTGTTCGCACATAGGGAAGAACGTGAATTGTTATTTTACGTAATATTAAATTCGATTTGGGTGAATGGGTGCTTTCGCTATGTTAAATGGAACGTGTGCTCATTTAGAAATGACCTACAGGAATATTCTACTACGTGCACAATTTCACGCTGGTTTATCAACTATTGGTCTTACCATAACCAGGTTAATACATCCTTAACCATACCAATTTGCTTTTATTTTGTGTGCCGTTAATGCAATTTATAAATAGAACAAGTCAATGAATAGCCTAGGAATTGAGCAACGATAAAGAAGCCGATTTTTTTGCAACGAAGATTGTACTTTTCTTACAGTTACATCGAAAGAATTGTCATGAATATTATAAACACGTTTTAGCCGTGAATAATGATACTTTATCTAATAATAAAATGTAGAATTATAGGAAATGACATGAAGATTGTAGAATGCAATATTTTATAACCATTTTACTTGGATTCTCGCTATTTATTTTATTAGTATTAGTATTAGTATATAGATTCTCACTAGGAATTGCCGAAAAGTCACCAAGCAATGCAGGGTGGAAACGATCTAAAAAAATGATTATTTTCTTAAAAAAAAGTATTAAAGATATAAAAAAATTAACTTGATATAAAAATGAAAATGTTGTTAGCTAACTTTATTTTTGGAAATGTGTATAAGCATGAAAAACCATATTATTATACTTTTTTGTATATAAATTGATTTGTTAAATAGGTGACATAGCTTCCTATTGTTCTCTCTTTCTTTCATTTCCTTTGTTTTGACCTCTAGACGTATCAAATAGGCGTAGAGCCGTAACTCTACCCCTACTTTACTTCCTATTGTTAAATGAGGTAAAAGTTTTTAATGTCTCTTATGAAAAAATTGCCTATTGATACTTATAGTTTCCACTCTGTAGATACGCGAGCAAAATTGAATAACTAGTTTCAAAGTCGTGAAATTTTATATTTTTAGTTTACATAATTACGTAGTAAGCAGAGTCATCTAAATTTTCCACTGACATAGGGTTTCTATCATCGACGATCTGTGTGAAACTGTCGCATTATCGCTCGGTTTCAATATTTATGGCTATTAGTATTATGAGTGAATTTAAGCGGTTGATTATAATATTTTAAAGCCTATGTTATGCGATGGAGCGGAAAGCGAGAAATTTGATATTAATTTACCATTAATCTATCGTATTGTTCTTATAATTATATTTACAATTTTTTGTTTGAAATGAAGCTGATGTCAGGATTAAAACATACACCTGCATAGACAACTGAAAAAGATGAGAGCCTGCCCAAGGACAAGGCGCAGGGACTGTACGTATAAACAATGTAGTCATTATAAATGAATATAAACAGAGAAAATGTTGCATTTTGGTGTTACGTATATTATTATGATTAGAAAATAATAGATAATAACTGAAACGGATCGTTATTCTTATGTTCCGTGGGTATTTAAATCCGCTATCATTGACACATAATCCGCCGCCTTAGTGACTCCGGAAGTGTGATCGAAACGAAACTCATCATTTATACAAAATTAGCAAACCTTTGACACATTTTATCACAGAGAAAGTGTTTATAAATATTGTCACTAGGCCGACCATCATCATTTGGTGTGTGTATGGGAAAACGAAGATGTCACTCGTGTTGGTCAGTTCATTTCCGTAAAATTTTAAATAACTTAAAAAAATATTTAGTTACCTGTCAGTGAAGTTTTATCTTTTGTGTTGTGCATCATAATGTGGTTTAACATGTTGTGTTATTTGTTTCTAGGTTATAACAGTGGCCACCTTGGCAATAGCCGACGCCGGTTATCAGTACAATGCACCGCGTGTAACATTCAACCTGCCTAGCACACTCGCTCATGAACATTATCAAACGGGACAACGTCCACAGCATCAGGCCTCAGTAACGAATGAGCCCATATCATATTCCATCTCGTATAAGGATTACGTTTATTTAAAAAAGGATAATGGTGACCACAGTAACGGACATCATCAGAGTGTTAACCATGCAGGCAGTAATAATAGAATTGTGTCACCGTCTAGTGTACAACCTGCTGCTGATACCATTTTGAATAATGGCTACGTGCAAACTTTGGCTCCATCAAATTTACAGAGTGGTTATGCACACACTTCGGTGCCAGCTAATTCGAATGGTGGTTATGCGCAGATATTAATACCAACTGCCAGTGCCAGTTTGAATAGTGGTTACACTCGACATCTAACAAATACTGCTGGCTCTAGTTTGAACAACGGTTACGCCCAGACGTCAGCGTCATCTGCTGGTATCAATCTGAAAAATGGCTATGCGCATACACTTATACAAAACGGCAATGCTAATTTGAACAGTGGGTTTGTGCAAACTGCTAGTTCCGACTTGAATACTGGCTACCCGCAGACTTTAACTCAGTCGGGCACGGTTAGTTCAATTAATGGTTATGCACAGACATCTCTATCGTCTGGAGATTCCCATCTCAATAGTGGATACTCACAGCATTCACCATCAAGCAGTGCCAGTTTAAGTAATGTTTATGCACAGACATCAACGTCATCTCTTGGTGCTAATTTAAATACTGGCTACCTTCAGACTTTGACACCATACGTCAACGGTCAAACACAGACTTCATTAGCATCGAGCAGTACTAATTTAAACTCTGGATACTCTAATACTCTGGCACCATCTGGTATCGGTAGCAATGGATATGCCCAAGCTTCAGTATCGTCTATTGGTCCCAATCTCAAAACTGGGTATTCAGAGTTTCTAACCCCGATTACTACAGATTCAAGTCATGGTCATACCCAAACTTCAATACCTTCCAGTACACAATATACTAGTTATTCACAAAATATTGCACCATCTGGGTCTGCTAGTTTGAGTAATGCATATGCTCAGACCTCTTTACCATCTGCTAGTTCCAATCTGAATACTGGATACTCCCAATCAACAGCACCATCTGGTACTCCTAGTTTTAGCAATGGTTATGCTCAGACTTCTTTACCTACCGCTAGTTCCAATTTGAATAACGGATATTTACATACTTCAGGTCCTTCTGCCTCAGCAAGTTTGAGCAGTACAGTATCATCTGTTAGTGCCAATTTAAATCCAGGATATTCACAGAGTTTAGCACCATCTAATACTGCTAGTTTCAGCAATGGGTATGCCCAGGGTGCGATATCTAACGCTGGTTCCAACATAAATAACGGATATTCACAATCTGTAGCAACACCTGGAACTGCTAGTTTGAGCAATGGCTACGCACAGACTTCATTCGGATCAGCTAATTCTGCTTTGAATACTGGTTACCCTCAGACTTTTACTTCATCTAGCAGTGCCACTTTAAGCAGTGGTCACGCTCAGATTGCTACGACCTCTCCCGATGGTAGCCTGAATGCTGGTAACGTGCATAATTTAATATCGCAGTCCTCAACATCATCTATCGGAGGTATTATAAATAGTGGTTTTGCCCAATCATTAATAGATGGAAATTTAAATATTGGTTTCCAGCAGCAAAACTCGAACAACGATATCATTGGAAATTCCAGTCCTGTAGGAGTGTCAAGTAGTGCACCTGTTACTCCTGCGATATTTAAACACATATACTTTCATGTTCCACCGCCCGAAGTACAAGAACAAAAAGTGATTCCACCACCTCCTCCACCAAAAAAGAACTACAAAATTCTATTTATAAAGGTGCCATCACAAGATTCTAAATCAGATTTAGCCCGTTTGCAACAAATAGCTCAAATTCGTAATGCAGCTGCTGCATCCGAAGAAAAAACACTCATTTACGTTTTGGTGAAAAACCCCGAGACTCAACAGCCGGTTGTCATTCCTAAACAAACGCCGTCGGAACACGAAGTTTTCTTTGTGAAGTACAACGGTAATCCCTTAGATATAGCAGCACAGGTTAACGACGAATTGGATAAATCAGGTTCGGTGCAGAGTATTGTTCCTTTAGAACCGGGTTTAGTGAACGGACAGAACTGAAAAAAGTTCAAGATAGAAATTATTTTCGCATAGGTCTCATGTAGTTTAAATCTGATGTACATTATTCGCGAATCACAAAGAATTATAAATAATTGAGAGTAAATTTTATTGTTTGTTCAAGCCCCACAGATTTTGGGAAATACAGTATATGGAAGTTTCACCTACAATCTCGAGAATTTCGCGCCGCTATCGAATTGAAATATTCGAAAATTTTGTACATCAGGTATAGTTTAAATTTCATCTGTACACAATTATTTTTAAATGTGATGCCAAAAGAAATTGTGGAAATAGTACTTGTAGATAAATTAATGTTAATGATATTTGTATTCCATAACTTTATTTCAAGGGTATGCCGTAAATGTGGTTAATGAGAGTGACGATGTATAATATATTGTATGACCAAATGTACGTTTCAATTCTATTTGTTTGCTATATTGTATGAATGCTATATACCTACCATGTTTTGGCTTTATGCGAAAATCCGCTGTGCGAATTGTTTTTGTTTATATATGTAGATACTTAATGCAGATTGCATAACTATTATGATACATTGGGATTCCATTTTTGTCACAGCTGGGAATATATCCAGGTTTAGTCAAACTTTGTGTTAAGTTAATTAAGTAATTTATTAACCGCTTATGAGGTGTCCACAAACTATTTTATCAGATGTTGTTTCTATATTTAATTCATACTGAGTTAAATGGTTAACTGGTGGAATTACGTTTGATAAAGAATTTATTGAAACAGCATCTGAATTTCAGCAGTTTCGCTTTCCGCCGAACTATACAAATCAGCTAAATTAATCTTATTCTGACGCATAACTTTTTTTCAACCATGTTTAAACTTAAGCTATAGACTATTTAAATGCAATTTGAGGCTAATTAAAGTTGGTTTCATTGTATTATAGTGACGCACGCACCTGTTTGCGGCTTAAATAACATATTACTTGTAGATACACATATGTTCTCAAAGATACCATAAACAGTGTGAATATAATTTTATGTAATAGCCCAAAACTATGTCTTCGCATAACGTCGGTGACGTAGGTATGGTTGTGACCAAACTAGTTTTGTATGTATGTATATGTAAATTACTTACATTTCGTTACGAAACTTTGTTATACAATTTGTGAAATCCGACTATCGTAATAAATGAACGAAATTAGATCATTAAAGTTAAACAATTGTTTACATTGAGTTTTTATTATGAATGTTTATGTTGCCGTGTGAAAGTTTTATCGGCTATCGGTTACAAATTTCTTTAAGGCTTATCTCCTACTTACTATCATCGCGTTTGGACAAGTCTTTTAAAACAAGTTAGAATCATATAATAGAATTGAGCGGATCATGAAATGCGGCGTTTAGGCTTAGCTTGTGTGACTTCAAAAGCTAGATTCTACGATCCGATTACGAAATACCTATACATTAAGCGAAATTACTATTTTGATGTGGGAACGCACGTCATTGAATGGATTTTATTCATATTCTGTTGAGGCTTCACACACACTTGATGGCTATACTGCATAACATAACACATAGCATCACGCCTGTATTCCCCAAAGGGTTAGTCAGAGGAGAATTTCCATACAGAAAAGCCCAATAACACTTTGCGCCGACCCGGCAATCGAACCCAGGACCTCACGCTCAGCAGACGCTCTTGCTACCACTAGACTACACAGGATAATACGAACAATCAAGTCAAACAAGTGTATAACAAGATTTTGAAATTAAAACAAGAGTTAAGTTGTCTAATAAAAAAGCTCATGCATGTCAGAGAAATTGGCTTAGCGAAAGTGTAATTACCCTCCCCTTATCTCCAGACATTTTAATAGTTCTGTTTCATTTATAGAAAGCAGTCTTACGTAGATCAAAGATACTTTCGCATTGATCAGGGATTTTACTGTTTGTTTATGTCGAAGTTAAAGTTTACGACAGTTATCTAAGACATTACGCATTTTTACTGCTTGTTTAATTGATGTTTACATCGCGTGACACCACAAGTTCATTGTTTAAAAGTTGATTTCATAATAAAATAAACACGAGTGATTTAAAATTCGGATTGTTCAATAAAAGTTCTTTCCCACGATGTGATTTAAATACTGTGTTCAATATTGGACGTTGGAAAGCCAAGTAGGTAAATAATTAACTGTAAATCTATCTGTCTATTCTATTCTATTTTCTATTTCTATTTAAAAAAAAAAACACTGCCCCACCCTAGGATTTCTCCTGTATCGTGGGTACAGTTTACAAACATACATGTCACATGCACAAACAACCAGACCCGAAACAACTATCTGTAGATCATACAAATATTTGTTCCGTGCGGGGATCGAACGTAGCGCAGAAAGCTTAATCGCTTAGCCACTGCGCCAACCGTGTCGTCAAATAAGACAAAGTCGTTTGTAACAAAGTATTAATGTCAGAATAATATACTTTTAGATTTCGGTTTCATACACATACATATACCTAACTTATAGGTTTTCGTCTTTATGACGGGATTAAATAGGGTTACAATTAGGTACGTACCATCTTTGAGAAAAAGCTCTTTTCATCGCCACAAATGACGTAATAATGTGGGTGAAGTAAATAAAGTTAATGAAAATACAGTAGGTATTCTTCTATACAACAGTAAATTGATGTTTTGAATGGACGCCATCCGGACCGCGGAGAATGCCAAAACCAATAAAATGTGTGATGTGGCCAGTACCGTCGGGTAGTCTACTTTTCGCCCCTAACTCTAACTCGATTTATGTTTTATAATGATACTAGCTAGCTAGCTATACTAGCTAGTCCGCGGCTTCGCCCGCCGGGATTACGAACCCGTGTATTTTTATGCGCGGAACCCTAATTCTTTTTTTTTTAATAAAAGTACCTCAGCTACTGCTTATAACATCAGCTATCTGCCAGTGAAAGTCCCGTCAAAATCTGTCCAGCCGTTTTGGAGATAAGCCGGAACAAACAGACGGACAGACATTTTTTTTTTATTGTATATTTATAGGAAATGCCGACGCCATCTAGTTTAAAAAAGACGTGTAAAAGTCATTGAAAAATCCTAATTGCAAAATAAATAATTTCATTTCATTTCATTTGTACAGTATATACATTCGTATGCATTTAGTAAAAACTATTATTTTGACATTACAAACAGACTGTTCAATTTCATTTATTTGTATGTATAGATATCTAGAGGTCAACAAAACAAGCACGATTGTCACTTAAGGCTATAGCTTAGCTAAAAGTTTTCATACAAAATGCATTTACGTTTTTACCCTACTAAACATGAGTTGAGTTTGCTCATTATATATGTTATAGACACAAGTAAAAACTAGGTTGTCACGTTTTTGTTTTTTTTATATTTTTTATAGATTGAGAAATAATTTAACCGTCAAAATGCGTTTTTTTAACTAAAAATCTTCCTTATACTTATCTCGTGCGAAATATTAAATTAAACAAAATTTTGAAAATAAAATAACAGCCAATCTTGTCGACCTAATCTATAATCTGAAAAAACGATAGAGACCAAAATCAATTCGTAAAGATTTAGATGTCAGAAACATTAACGCACAAACACCTATTTTGCGCGTTTTTCAAAGCAAATTTGACAGAAGCCGGCATCTAAACGATACTAATATAATTGGTATGTGATTATCGCCGTTCCTGAACATATGAACACCTAAAGGTTTCATCCCTATGAGACAAGGTCCTCTTTCTAGTCCCGATACCTTTATGCGGTATTGTACTCATCAATACGAAAACTTTTAGTATGGGATCAGCCTGAAAACGTGAAATGAAATCATCTGTTCCGTACAAATAATTCAATATTAATTGACTTAAATTTACTGAACAGCTGATTTATTTTTGATATTTCAGGGTTGTTCTTATAGTAAAAATTGTTCATATTCATGAGTACTATTACCATCTAAAAGGATCGGACTAAATAGGTAAGACCTTATATAATATAGTATCCTATATTTAGAGCTTTGGCTACCTGATTCTGAGGAGAGGGGAGAAGAGAAGGGGAGAAGAGTCAATCTTCCATATGGTAAGGTACCTATTTGTGAATTACAAATATTCCACGTGATGCAGCTCAACGATATGTCTAGGTACTTAATGGATTCTATGAGAGCCGACCACTTGATACAGATAGACTGTATCATAGTCTAGATATGGTTTGTTAGTCTCATTTCAGATAGGGCTTAATTATTTTGTGCGCATATATTTTCACGCCCCAATCATACGTGGGAATACGCGCATTTTGTACGCTGTTGTGTTTCTGATTCTAAGTAAATCTACCTATATTTGCGCAAACTATATTTGACCTATATTTGAGTAATCTTGGGGCGCCCGTAAACAAATTAGATTTAGTAGCCGCAGGCGGACTGACCTTTGCCAAACAAAAGGAAATTACATCCTTATCTCTTTCATCGTGGCCTATTAATTCGTTTACTTGGCATGACATGAAATGTGGTTACGGCCATGCGTCCTTCTAATTTATACAAAATTGAGAAACACGGCCTTAAAAATGGCACATAACGATTGCATTTTTCCCACATTGTGTGGGTGTGGGTCCCCACTTACGATAAGAAAAGGCAAAGCCGGCGCTCAAAACTTGTAGGGGGCAAGACAAGGTAAACGAAGGCTGTAAGAATAATGATAGGTTGGTCATGATCCACCTATTAAGAGCCTAGAAAGCCTTATTATAAGGTCAATTACTATGTTGACGATAGTGTTGTGTGGCATTAATTATATATCTTTCCAATGCCCATGTGGCTTCCCCTGTGCCCCGTTGTTTCCAATTCCTATACAGGCTTGTATTATCCGCACTGTATAATTACACTGTATGTACATGTGTATTTATCGCAATACATATATGTTATTACCCTGTACACTTGTTTTTTCTTAAGTTCTTGTCTAGACAGAAAATGGATTTACTCGATGTAAGTAAGCCTTATGTTAAAAGATTATCGTATTGCGAGGCAAAGTACGAACTAGAAATTGAATTTGTTTTTGAAATTGTTCTATCAAAGAATAAAAGATAATAAGTTTGAGGTTGCTGTGGACGTGGTAAGGAATCATACCTACGGGTATGCAAAATAAGTACCGAATACACCCGTGAACGGGTGCCGTCTGTTAGGAATGGTTAGCTCACAGCTGCCATGGGATTTTTATAAAAACTTATAATTATATACATAATTTAATTTTATCAGGCTTGAGTTTCAGATTTACATAAGTTAGACTCTTTTGTACTACACTGTACGCACGATAACTTTTGTTCGAGATCGATGTATAAACTAATGATGTATGTAATATTCCGAGTTAAAAAGAGTATCTACCTATGGAGTTTCTACTTATAGAGTCTGACTATTCATAAGTGCTTGGAAATGGTTTAAGTACAGGAGTAAAAATAACTAATTGATTAAAATTCGATTTGGCAATTTAACTGGCTGTTCCTACCTTTTGCCCAGAACACGCCATTCTTATCCAAGTTCTATGATTGACAAGCATTCAGGTTTAAGGCTGAAGTAGCCACGTTTTACCATAGTCCTTCCAATTTCAGCTTTCACAATAACCATTATCCTTCGCAGTCGAACGCGTAACATAGATTCGCTAGAATTAACAAAATCAACGGAATAGTACCTATAGGTATTTTTTTGGCTTGAAGTTAGAAACGTGACCGGTAAAAGGCAATTATGCTCGCTTCCTTTCACCTGCTTCTGTGTACCTTTCGGCGCATATAAAATTTATTATACAGGGTGATTCGTTATCTGATGGACATTTGATAAACGATAGATATTGAGCACACGGTTCGCGTTCCAAATACTTATGTAAAAAAATTGACAATCATACGTGGGAATACGCGCATTTTGTACGCTGTTGTGTTTCTGATTCTAAGTAAATCTACCTATATTTGCGCAAACTATATTTGACCTATATTTGAGTAATCTTGGGGCGCCCGTAAACAAATTAGATTTAGTAGCCGCAGGCGGACTGACCTTTGCCAAACAAAAGGAAATTACATCCTTATCTCTTTCATCGTGGCCTATTAATTCGTTTACTTGGCATGACATGAAATGTGGTTACGGCCATGCGTCCTTCTAATTTATACAAAATTGAGAAACACGGCCTTAAAAATGGCACATAACGATTGCATTTTTCCCACATTGTGTGGGTGTGGGTCCCCACTTACGATAAGAAAAGGCAAAGCCGGCGCTCAAAACTTGTAGGGGGCAAGACAAGGTAAACGAAGGCTGTAAGAATAATGATAGGTTGGTCATGATCCACCTATTAAGAGCCTAGAAAGCCTTATTATAAGGTCAATTACTATGTTGACGATAGTGTTGTGTGGCATTAATTATATATCTTTCCAATGCCCATGTGGCTTCCCCTGTGCCCCGTTGTTTCCAATTCCTATACAGGCTTGTATTATCCGCACTGTATAATTACACTGTATGTACATGTGTATTTATCGCAATACATATATGTTATTACCCTGTACACTTGTTTTTTCTTAAGTTCTTGTCTAGACAGAAAATGGATTTACTCGATGTAAGTAAGCCTTATGTTAAAAGATTATCGTATTGCGAGGCAAAGTACGAACTAGAAATTGAATTTGTTTTTGAAATTGTTCTATCAAAGAATAAAAGATAATAAGTTTGAGGTTGCTGTGGACGTGGTAAGGAATCATACCTACGGGTATGCAAAATAAGTACCGAATACACCCGTGAACGGGTGCCGTCTGTTAGGAATGGTTAGCTCACAGCTGCCATGGGATTTTTATAAAAACTTATAATTATATACATAATTTAATTTTATCAGGCTTGAGTTTCAGATTTACATAAGTTAGACTCTTTTGTACTACACTGTACGCACGATAACTTTTGTTCGAGATCGATGTATAAACTAATGATGTATGTAATATTCCGAGTTAAAAAGAGTATCTACCTATGGAGTTTCTACTTATAGAGTCTGACTATTCATAAGTGCTTGGAAATGGTTTAAGTACAGGAGTAAAAATAACTAATTGATTAAAATTCGATTTGGCAATTTAACTGGCTGTTCCTACCTTTTGCCCAGAACACGCCATTCTTATCCAAGTTCTATGATTGACAAGCATTCAGGTTTAAGGCTGAAGTAGCCACGTTTTACCATAGTCCTTCCAATTTCAGCTTTCACAATAACCATTATCCTTCGCAGTCGAACGCGTAACATAGATTCGCTAGAATTAACAAAATCAACGGAATAGTACCTATAGGTATTTTTTTGGCTTGAAGTTAGAAACGTGACCGGTAAAAGGCAATTATGCTCGCTTCCTTTCACCTGCTTCTGTGTACCTTTCGGCGCATATAAAATTTATTATACAGGGTGATTCGTTATCTGATGGACATTTGATAAACGATAGATATTGAGCACACGGTTCGCGTTCCAAATACTTATGTAAAAAAATTGACAATCATACGTGGGAATACGCGCATTTTGTACGCTGTTGTGTTTCTGATTCTAAGTAAATCTACCTATATTTGCGCAAACTATATTTGACCTATATTTGAGTAATCTTGGGGCGCCCGTAAACAAATTAGATTTAGTAGCCGCAGGCGGACTGACCTTTGCCAAACAAAAGGAAATTACATCCTTATCTCTTTCATCGTGGCCTATTAATTCGTTTACTTGGCATGACATGAAATGTGGTTACGGCCATGCGTCCTTCTAATTTATACAAAATTGAGAAACACGGCCTTAAAAATGGCACATAACGATTGCATTTTTCCCACATTGTGTGGGTGTGGGTCCCCACTTACGATAAGAAAAGGCAAAGCCGGCGCTCAAAACTTGTAGGGGGCAAGACAAGGTAAACGAAGGCTGTAAGAATAATGATAGGTTGGTCATGATCCACCTATTAAGAGCCTAGAAAGCCTTATTATAAGGTCAATTACTATGTTGACGATAGTGTTGTGTGGCATTAATTATATATCTTTCCAATGCCCATGTGGCTTCCCCTGTGCCCCGTTGTTTCCAATTCCTATACAGGCTTGTATTATCCGCACTGTATAATTACACTGTATGTACATGTGTATTTATCGCAATACATATATGTTATTACCCTGTACACTTGTTTTTTCTTAAGTTCTTGTCTAGACAGAAAATGGATTTACTCGATGTAAGTAAGCCTTATGTTAAAAGATTATCGTATTGCGAGGCAAAGTACGAACTAGAAATTGAATTTGTTTTTGAAATTGTTCTATCAAAGAATAAAAGATAATAAGTTTGAGGTTGCTGTGGACGTGGTAAGGAATCATACCTACGGGTATGCAAAATAAGTACCGAATACACCCGTGAACGGGTGCCGTCTGTTAGGAATGGTTAGCTCACAGCTGCCATGGGATTTTTATAAAAACTTATAATTATATACATAATTTAATTTTATCAGGCTTGAGTTTCAGATTTACATAAGTTAGACTCTTTTGTACTACACTGTACGCACGATAACTTTTGTTCGAGATCGATGTATAAACTAATGATGTATGTAATATTCCGAGTTAAAAAGAGTATCTACCTATGGAGTTTCTACTTATAGAGTCTGACTATTCATAAGTGCTTGGAAATGGTTTAAGTACAGGAGTAAAAATAACTAATTGATTAAAATTCGATTTGGCAATTTAACTGGCTGTTCCTACCTTTTGCCCAGAACACGCCATTCTTATCCAAGTTCTATGATTGACAAGCATTCAGGTTTAAGGCTGAAGTAGCCACGTTTTACCATAGTCCTTCCAATTTCAGCTTTCACAATAACCATTATCCTTCGCAGTCGAACGCGTAACATAGATTCGCTAGAATTAACAAAATCAACGGAATAGTACCTATAGGTATTTTTTTGGCTTGAAGTTAGAAACGCGACCGGTAAAAGGCAATTATGCTCGCTTCCTTTCACCTGCTTCTGTGTACCTTTCGGCGCATATAAAATTTATTATACAGGGTGATTCGTTATCTGATGGACATTTGATAAACGATAGATATTGAGCACACGGTTCGCGTTCCAAATACTTATGTAAAAAAATTGACTAGATTTTAATATCTCACACAATTGTTGAATAAAAGGCATCATTTTGGTAGTCCTAGGGAGGATATGAAGATGGGAAAATGGATCATACCTATTGACCAGATAATGACAATTCGCCTGATGTAGTGGCGTCAAGTTTTTTTTACATACTAAGAGTCCTATTCTTCTCAATCCTCCTAAAACATGGTTTATATACTATTATTCCTTAAAAGGATCGGAATTAGAAAGGTAAGATCGTACATAAATAATACTAAATTCCAAGGATATATCTAATAATACGTATAAAATAAAAATTAAATATAAACGTATTATAGAATAATAAAGCATATAGATGTACCTATTCGTTTCGGCTCCCAATGAACATCATAACTCAAAATAAATCTCATTCTGATAATCCGGTCCATAGGATTTCCATAAATAAAATTGGAATAAACAAGCATTGTCATTTGTGTGATATTTCATTTGCATGTAAATGACTGAGTGGCCATCCGTTATAGCGGGACGGAAGGTGGAAAATATACAAAAATATTCTCCAAACTGGAAAAAGATAGGAAACTTTATATTCTTACATTTTTGAGGGTTTCAAATATGAAATAGGTAAGACTACAAGCATGAAGAATCTATAACTTTGATAGCTTCAATTTGAAGTCGACTGCAAAAAAATTATAGAACATTACATTCCTTTTTGGGGAGTCGTGTAAAAAGGCCGGCGAAGTACACACATTATTGTTCCTCCGCGTCCCACCTCCTATTTATAGAGTGTATAAAAAAGGGTTGTAAGATAACAAAGATAATTAAAACTTTTTAAATATATATGATTTAACGAGTTTCAGTTGTCTGTAGTCCTGTCACCAGGGTCCTGGACATGTGTATGACAAATGGACAGCGGACTGCTCGATTGTTAAATGAACAAAGTATTCGGCAAGTAAAATATGTTACGGGACTAAAAGCCCGGACACACTGAACGTAGTACGTGTGCGGTAACGTACCTATTACGTTTCGTTCAGGCGCGTCCGCTATAGAAGCACTGGATTTAGAGTGACATCTGGTATACAATTTGATACGAGTACATTACAACGTTCCGGTTTCGCTCTCCGTGTTACCTCTCTTTGTTCAAGCTAAAATATATTGTTTTATGCTACAACATTTATTTGTCAGAAAAATAATTATTCTTTTAATTGTGTCACTAAAAATGGAATGCAGCTAGACAGCTTCACGATTATGATTATGTTGACTATTCGGTTTTTTTAAATATCCTATTTTATATGCAAAATATGAACAAAAATAAGTATATCTTTTTACCGCATTAACGTATTGATTTCTCTTTTGAATTCTGAATTAGCCGTAACGCCACGGTTAAGCGGAGACAAGCAAATTGATGGACAGTCGAGGCTGACCTCCAGTGGCCACTTTGTGCTATTCCGAATTTGATTGCAACACATTAATCGCCTGGTTATTAGATGGAAAACGAGTCATTTTAAAAAGAGAGGCTTTAATACTTACTTTACCGCCCTCCATTCGCTGATCCTCTACAAGGGGTTTACCGAAAAGCCGTAAAAAACCGTTAAGCTATTGGGCACTCCGTTGACTAAATGAACTAAATTGTCGTTTAACGGTTGCCACTTTGTCGTTTGTTTATGTTTGTTAATTGTTTGATCTCAACAAAATAATCGTCTTAGGCGCCATTACCCAAAGGATTGTACGAAGATAGGGAACTAGATGTAGATATCTACATGCGCCTATTCACAAATATTTAAATGTTGTTACGTGTTTACTTCTATTGAACTAAGAAATCCAAAAATTTCCCGTAAGCACCAAATGCACGAGGACGTTAACATATAATGATTAGAGCCAGAAGCAGTTGCTTCAGTATTTGTACAAAGAATGGCACCCAGTGTGTTCTGTACTGAACAACACACTGACAAATGAGAGAACGGCCTTAGTATTCAGAGAACACGTGTTCCACATATAAATCTTCAGGGGCCACACAATTGCTGAGATAGAAAAACTGCAATGCTATTGCAATAAATCCGGACCTCGGCTTGATTCGGACCGAGCCATTTTTTACGCTTTACGCAATTTCCGCCATCTCATTCCACCACGTTCCAACTTCCGATTGTTAGTTTTCTGACTTGCTTTATTTCAACCGATTTTAAGCCTTAATTCTTGTAAGGTATACTATTTATCAACCACAAAGTTTTGAATTAGAAAACTTTTGATTGGAATCGAAAGTCCGGATGTGCAAACTTCTATGTTGGTTTTTGTCATAATTAAGTCGTATTAGTCGTAGGTACTTCTATTATTAAACGTTGGTCGTACGTTGATAACTTAGAGTATACGTCATATTTAAATCCTAGTTTAGTGATCTGTACCGCTATCACGAGTTTTCTTACTATTTACTATCATAGTAAAGTAAATTTTCATGATAGCGATTTTAGTTCTTAACTTGGTTGGTACATTAGGGATTAGAGTCGCTTATGTGACATATGTGTCATAGGAAAGTTTTAATTTACTATTTACTATATTATAGAGATGTCATGTTAGCGACTCTAATACCTAATGTAACCAAGTTAAGAACTAAAATCGCTTGCATGAAAATTTACATTTACTATGAATGTAAATAGTAAAAAACTCATAATAGAGGTACTGACCAAATGATAACATAACACACACTTTATTTCATATTTCAAATGATAATTAGAACAGAATATCGGTGTTTGAAACTACACATTTTCGTCGAAACAAATATTTTTCTTTTAGTCCTCGGTGTTTAACTGTCTGAATCCTACTGACAGCATAACTACACTTCGTCGAAAAATTATAGACATTGTTAAATTTGAAAAGTGACATTTACAATTGGAGTACACTCAAAGTAATTGGAATACAGTATCGAACAGCGTTATCCGCGTTATTATACAAGTAACCTGGGAAGAAGTCCTTTGGTAAAATTTATTTCAGTTACTTCCATTTCAATAATACATTTATTATCTTAAATTTCGCTTTATCAAATGTTTGGTCGCATGAATTTCCTAATTTACAAATAACCATATTTAAATAAACAAATAGGTCAGATGTGTCGAAAGATAAACTTGAACATTATGATGAACAGTTTTCTTTTACTTCTGCGAGACGTTATAAAGTGGCCAGTAGTTTGAGCTGAGCAACTTAGTATAAAATATTCTTAGATAAGTAAAGTTTATGTGTAGTGTTTAAGTTTATGTATTATCTTGTCTATTAATTAAAGATTTCTGAGCCTTCTCTAATCCGTTAAGTCACACTTACGGATCGTAAAGTAAGATTAACATTTATTATTATTACCTAACACTTAAGTAATTTACCGCACGCTTTCCAATTAAACAAAGTTGTTAAGATTAGTTATGCAAAAAATGTATGTAAGTATCTACGCAACTCTGCCTTCCGGGATGTAACCGGCTCCAACGCATACCCACAAGAGAACCGACATTAGCAAGTATGTCTAGATTTCATTATAATATAAAGTTTTTTCCTTCAAAGAAGTCAAAGTCAATTTTTTTATAAACTAGTCATTTGCAGGCACTTTTAAAAAGTCGAGACCATAAGTGCACGGTTTCAGAACGGTCCTATGGAGAAGAAACTGGCAAGAAACTTTATGGATTTAAAATAAAAAAACAATTTTCAATTAATAATCTTAACCTTCTATTCGATGTAGCTACTGCTACGTAATTTTGAGTGTAGTGTAGTTTATTTAAAGTATAGTTTACGAAATCATTATAATGTACATATTTATAGAAATCCCGACCACGGCTTAGGAAGATAGGGATTATGGACTTAAACATCCACTTATTTAAATGAGAGAAATGCAATGTACGAACACGGCACCACTTTATATAATTCCATAAAAATCTAATTACCTCAGCAACATTTAAATTTAAGAGGCAAGTAAGTAGGTACTTAATATTCTACAAGTTGAACACTTAAACATACACTATATTTTTTCTTAAGCCCGTCGGTTTAATAGCGATAGGTACTAGAAAACTCTAGAGTACCGTATTTCTGAACACGGGATATATTACAAAATTTAAATAAAAAGAATACAAAAGCGAAATAACAATGTTTGGAAACTTTGTTTGTTTTTGAACACTTAGAGGAACCAAAGGATCAAGATTTTAATTGTAGTCAATCTATATTTCATTACGCAATTGCTCTAGGAGTTGATCAGTGCAATATATTTTTGTGTATTATGATTGATATTTTTTAAATATGTGATTTAATCAAATTAGGGTACATCATGCTATAGCTATGTATACATTCTCAAATTTAAGAACGCATAATTTAATAATTGTTGTAAAAACCACATAATCGTATTCTTAAATGGTAGGCCTGTGATTGATGGGTATAGACTTCGACTCTGCCCCCTACACATAAACTTTATTTTTGGGATAATGTACTACCAATTTTTTTTAAACCAACTTTTCTTATTTTCTTACTCAACGCGCAAGGAGTCGGGCACCTAGTAATAATACTTATTAGTTAAAATAGTGCCTACGTGTGGTAATAGAAAACCGAACAACCACATCGTTCAACCGCGTTCTAATAGCGCATAGCAATAGGCGCATGCTATTTATGCATGCGCCTTTTTCTGTATCGTCAGGACGAACATTGGAATCACTCTAAGTTTATACCAGCAAAGATAATAGGGAAAGTTACATCCACAAGCGCAAGACTCCCAGTGTCTATGAGAATGAATGGTGTAACCGAAGCTAACTTTGCGCGTAGGTATTCGGAGTAGTTAAGTGTAACTATGTTTAACTCTATATTAAATTTTAAATGCAGAACTCGCCATTTCTTAATCACTTTTAAAACATAGATAACTTCATGTTTGCAATGGAACAAGGAACAATACATAGCACCCAATTTAGTCATCTGATTAATTAACTTTTAAAATTATTTACGAAAGATTTGATAAACCTCCTTGTATGTTTTCATACAAGACTTTTGTGCCCAGTTTAGTGTTTGTTCATTAAGCATTTGAGAAAAAAAATCCAAAAGAAACAATAGTGCCTATGTATATTTTTTACATTTAGATGAAATATAAGTCGTCCAAAATATGGCCATATTCACGTTTTAAAAATGCCAAATTTGATCCGCATATATGTCGGAAGCAATTGAATTTCTCGCCGGCGTGGGTCGTATCCAATTCTTAAATATCACGGGAATGTCGATTCTTGATGTTGACCGTAGTACAGATTTGTTTATAAAATATTTTCCGACTCCAAAATATTCATGAGAATTTTCGGAATCTTGAATGTCGACATTGTAATGTAACTGGAGAGGTAACTGTATATCAATGAGAGTGAATTGTTTCTCAGTAAATTACTAAGCAAATTATCGCCTCGTTGATCTATTGCCCGCAAGCGCGACTGCTGAGTGTCAGGTCCTGGATTCGATTCCTGAGTCGGACAAATTTGTTATTGGGGTTTTCTCTATAGCAGGTAGAAATTCTCAGTAGCAGCACGGAGTTGAGAACTGTGCCCCGTTGATGGTAATAGGCTCGCCCCAACGTGGGACTTAATAACAGCATCGGCGAAATGTGGGTAGGTACACAATGGTATACCTCTGCCTAACCCTTCGGGGGGAAGGCGTGATGCTATGTTGTGTTATGTTAAATTACTAAGTTGTTTTGTTTTTGAATGAATAAGTTTTTATATTTAAGATGTAAAACACGATTTATTTCGGGGGGAGGCCTTCATTCAGCAGTGGACGTCTTCTGGCTGATGATATGTATTGGGAACCTTATTTTATTGCATACGCCACTTTTATTGGTAGGTACGCTAGATCGGTATACCTACGTTGTTTGTTCGCTATGAATTGAATTGAATATGAATTTCACAATTACACTCGAAGCTCAAGATAGGTAAACGCCGATTTTATTTATCGAAACAAACATTTTCCTGTCCAGGAACCTAAGGGCTTTAGTTGACGGTCATATAGAGTTACTTGGGTCGTAAATAGTTATTTTCGCCGATTTGCCAAGTCTCGGCATATAGTTAAGCAATTTGCAAGAATATAGCACTTATTTAAACACCACAACTTAGTAGAAAAAACAGGGCAACATTCTTAAGAGCCTCGGTTGAACGTCGGGTCAAGCGTCTGCACGGCCGTTAAACTTATTGAGAAAAAAATTATAGACATCAGCGGGAAAAGGTATTTTGAAATTAAATTAGCGTTTCCGTTTAAAGCGGGAAATAGGATTTATAAAATAGGGTATTAGAAATTGATTTACACAGGGTGGACTATGGGAAACGCTTTTTGAACGTGGTCCACCTAGCGAACTGAACAAGGTGACCACGATATACAGGGTGTCCCGAAACTCAACGTCAAGCGGGTACGGGGCGATAGGCTAGGTTATACCAGTTCTGGCTATATGTTGATAAAGGTACCCCCTTTTGATGTAGTTTTATTCGTCATGATTGATCTAAAAAGCATCTTGCTCGTTTTAAAGCCAGAAACCCACAAGGCGTGGTAACTCTATAAAATCACCTTTAGTTTAGGGTTTAAGAACATTTAAGTCTCTGACTAATTGGGTAACTGTTTTGAACTATTCAATAAGTTGAATATTGTAATTATAGTATCGTGTTATATCGATGCTCTAGGATAAAACTTTATTTGGGTAATTATAAATATTCTTTACGCGTGTAGGTAACATTTATTTTACCTAAGTCCTAAATAATGGTCCTCTATTTTCGTTTTTTAAATAATAAATAAAATGATTCGCAAAATGTAAAAATGCTTTGAATACAAAATGAGATACACAATGGGAACACTTCTTATCCAGTTGTTGCGCAGTAAATAATAAAGATGCTCAAACGATAAAACATTACAGAGCAAAAATTCTAAAATACGAAGGTTTTGACTAGACATTTTACTGGTTTTACGGCAAAAATATTCAAATTACCTGCTCGGGATATTTAATTAAAGTTTATTTTTATTTGGTTGTGTCAGTGTAGTACAATAGTTGGTGCTTAATGGTGATGGTAGATGGTTGCCAGTTGGCTCCTCGGGGGAAATTAGTCTGAGGTGGCGTAGGGAACGAGGACACGGACGGTTACCCCCTCTGCTCTCATGATATAAGCGATTTGATCTATAGTTATTGAATTAGAAGCTTTTCTATAATAAAGAATTGGGCTCATATTATAGTTTTTATTAAATGAGTTTGTATTCGTTTTCTCAACTAGCTATCCCTGCCTATAAAGAAAATTAAGAACTAATAATTTTTACTGTTTCTGTTTTTTTTAAACGTTTACAAACTCACACGCGCAAAGACAAACCTGGAGTAACATTCGATAAAAATTAATTTCATAATTAAATTTAAATTCGATAAAAATATTTTTTCCGTGCGGGAATCGAACCATAGCACGGCAGCCGATGGATCAACCACTGTGCCAACCGTGCCATCAAACCCAAACTACTGGTTATTATTCTAAACATAAATAAAGTTCAGTAACATTATAAAGTTTACGACGACACGGTTGGCGCAGTGGCTAAGCGATTAGCTTTTTGCGCTATGTGTCGCGGGTTCGATCCCCGCACGGAACAAATATTTGGATGATCTACAGATAGTTTTTTCAGGTCTGGTTGTGTGTGCATGTGACATGTATGTTTGTAAACTGTACCCACGACACAGGAGAAATCTTAGTGTGGGGCAAAGTTTAAAAAAAAAATTGAAAAAATAACGTTCATGCTTCTTGATAAAGAATTCAAACGTCCAATTTATCCCAACAGCAAATTGCGATTTGTTTTACATAGTATTTGTGCAGTCGTCCTGTTCCGGGCATAAATATCGGCAACAAAGATATAGCGCCGACATTTTATCCTTAAATTACATAATAAACATCCTTGCAAAGCTAGCCGTGGACGCAAGCTATTTCTAACAGTTTAGAAGGAGAATTTCATTCATGCTTTATGTTTTCATTGAGCTTAGATTTTGGCCTAAATCTTAAAGTGTTTGGAATGGATTGGATTTAAGTTTTAAGTTCAGGGGCTCTAATATAATTAAATAATTTAATTAAAGTAGACCTAAACAACATATATATATAGCAAAATAAGAAACTTTCTACTACGACTAATTTTCGTTCGGACACATTTGATTTATCTTAGTTCCTAACTTGAGTACAACTTCCTGTAGCTTGGTATCTTAATGTCAAACATGTAAGTATTACACGAAACATGTTACCGTATTAGATTCCTAACCTTAAAATGTCATGATTTATGCAAAGCCGATATCTCTAATTTAGTTTAGAATTCTGTAAGATGTATGGGATGGCAGGTAATATCGGTATTCAAACCACAGATTTCTACGTGAGGCCCAAATATTGTTCCGTGTGTTATTATAACATAATGTTTTGATACCTGTAAACGAGGATCATTATATAAAATATCACATAACATAGCGTCAAGCCTGTGGTCCCCGAAGGGTTTATTTACACTTTGCCAATGCGTTATTGAGTCCCATGCAATAGGGGGCGAGCGTACTGCTATTTACTGGCTGCAGTTACAAACTTAGCCTATATACATGTATAAAAGTATATAACCTCTCTTGATTGTCTCAGTGGTCTAGTAGTCGCAAGCGCGACTGAGCGTGAGATCCTGGGTACGATTCCCAGGTCGGGCACACTGTTATTGGGTTTTTCTGTATGGAAATCCCCAGTGGCAGCACGGAACTGTGCCCGGTAGTTGGCAATAGGCTTCTATTACATGGGACTCAATAACAGCATCGGTAAAAAGTGGGTGTACAATAGTAACAACACCTCTGCCTAACCCTTCAGGGAATACAGGCGTGATGTTATGTATATAGAATTATTCAATCGATTCGCTTACAGAGGTGTAGGTTTCGTTACGAGTATTATTGCCTACGAGTATTATCTATGTTCCAATATTCCATTTATGGTAACACGGTTGGCGCAATGGCTAAGCGATGGCTTTCTGTACCACGCAGCTACTGGTTCGATTTCCGCATGGAACAAATATTTGTAGGGCGTAGGCCAACAAATATTAGTTAGCCGTTTCTTTGAGCAGATGAGATATACCTATGACTAACCTAGGTATCACGATACAAAAGAAATGTCAGAGTGGGATATAGTCTAAAAATAAAATAAAATAAAAATAACATTAAATCTATAGACAAATTTTATTATAAATTGGGAAACAAATATCTGTCGAAATATTACGGCAAGTAGAGTTTCAGCTCATATTGTTTAAAACATTATACTTATCTAGTGTATTGAGATGCTGCTGAAAGCAAACACGCTGTTAAGGGTACGTACCTATAATGTCCATTCATACTAAATCAATTGAAATTTCGGACCTTCGGAGGCTAGCAAAATATTTGTGAGCAGAGTGTGCAACTTGTCTTTAAATGCCTCGTTTATATATCTACCAACTACATAACCAGTACTTAAGATCTCGCCAAGATATATGTCACTATAACAATTGTCATGATGCAGGCAGGTTGTTAATTGCAAACATAAATCATGGGCGAACATTAAACATGTTCCAGGACATCTTAGATTACACGAGTCAGTTGTTACAACTCTTGGGGTGATGCCACACTATGCGTTGCGTCGACGCATGCAGTGAGCAGCTGTCAATCTTGCTACAGATCGGGACCCGATAATAATAAACTAGTGTAACAATTCCTTACGGTGAGGTACGGCCTCATACACAGCGATATCGCAATTATTCTGTGGGGAAATCAAAGTATCCGAATGATATACTATGTATCTGTGAAGGTTTTTTTCAATTACTTCTCGTGCAATCAGTCCAATGACTATGAGCAGATATGTTGCCAGATTGGGTATCATGCAGGACTCTTTGTGATCGGTAGTTCATTGCAGGCTGTCCAGGTAGAGTATTTTGCGTCTCTTTAAACGATTCAGTGAGTCGGAAAGAGTGAGCTGGACCGCTAGTGGATTCGTGTGATGTTGGAGACGCTTTTTGTATGCTTTGTATATGGTCATATTTCGTCCTTTACTATGTTAAATTTCAGGTGGTGATGAACCTCGCAGTTCTTTATGCAGCATTATGGACATTATGGAGCATTAGTTATTTGATTTAGGATGGAGTCTCCTATTCTTTAGGCTGTATTTATGTTGGAGTCGCGAGTGGAACCCCACAGCTGAATACCTTATGTCCGAATAGGCTTTAGAAGTTTGCTGTCCAGTGATAGTTTGCTGTTTCTACCGAGAAGCCAGTACAGGCCCCGATATTTTATGTTGAGCGAGTCTCTCTTAGCTCTAAGGCGGGCTCTCCAAGTCAGCCTACGGTGAAGGTGTATTTCTAAGTACTTGACGCTGTTGTGATGCGGAAGCTGTTATTTGCCGAGTTATACTGGTGGACAGTTTTCTCGTCTTATGGTAAATGTCTGACTTAGATGCACTAGCTGTAATCATCCCTTTTTTTATCCAATTTTGGACGTTTGTTAGGAATTTTTGCAAAGATTTGGAGGCGTCTGCATGATCTCACGTCTCACAATCACTCTTTTCCGAGCAGTTATAAATTTACCTTTTCATAAACTATAGGTTTAGGTCAGGAAAGTTCAAGATATATTTTTGACAAGTGCAATCATTATTGACTTTGTTCTATGAAGCTGCTGCGTCGGCACAGCATTTCCAGCTCACGGTGTGGCATCACCCTGATGACCCTTTATGACAATCCGCAATGCGATATTCAATGAAAATTAGATCGATTGTTTACCGTTCCGCGGTTTGTAGTAATTCAAACGTCCGGAGACAGCGCCTTGTTTTTTAAAAACAAACCAAACAATCGTGACACTTACCCGGCCAGGTTCAGTTTGTGTTTGACTACGGAAAGTGATGGTTTCACTATCAACAAGTTCACATGGAGCGTGTAAGTCGCACTTTATATCTTTCCCCCGAGGATATTTGTAACGACGTTCAGATATAGGTTAAAGCACTTTTAATCTTTCTTTTTTACAGGTCACCGTATTTTTAGTTATATTTTCAATGAATTTAGCCATTCAAAGTTTACCCATAGAGAATGGATTTTCGGTAAAATTCAACCCAATTTCTTCGAAAGAAGAGCTTACACCGAAGAAATTCGGGGCATTGTTTGGAAAAATTCCGCAAGATTATAAGAGAGAAGCTGTGGTGAGGCGGGATATCCTCACAAAGAATTATTTTCGTCAGGCTAATGACGTGCCATCGGGATATACGAACCAAGTGGCCAAGTTATTATTTCCTTCTGAATATATTTATGATTCCAATAAAACACGATCGTGGGCAAATGTAAATTTCTTAAATCTACCAATGATTAGGCAGCCTTATGATGATTATAAGATTATAGTGGCTACTGCCCCGCCTTACGTAAAACTCGGTGGTGACAATAAGCAGACTATAATATACGTGGTATTTCCGGATGATGGGTCAACAGATACAGCTTCTTACAATATACCTGCAATATATTTCGTAAATGAAGTAAATGGTAAACCACATCGCGTGAAGAATACGCCCACTGAGCCTATATTGATAGTCGACAGCAATCGCACCGTTACAGGTTTGAAAAGTAAAGAAGTTTCAAAGTTCGTCAGCTTCAAGAACAAATGGACGAACCGCTTTAACTACAAGGTTACGCGTTAAATACTGCTAAACAAGAATTAATAAGGTTTACAATTTAAAATTCTTATCCTTTAAATTTTGTTATAAGTTCTCGGTAAAGTTTCGACTAAGTGTACAGCTGTTAGTGTTATTTGTACGGTCTTTATATACATTTCATCAAATATATATGACGTTTTATTAATTACTGCTAGTTTTATTTCAGATATTTATGCCACTTAACCAGTTGGGAATCAAATCAAGTAGAGGCCTTACAAGTATTCCATCAGTACTAGTAGGTAACGAGTATGGGTGTATTGTTTTGCGTCTAATGAAACCTCATCAATACTCGTGAAGTTTCCACTTGGTTGTTTATTGTGTGATTGTGTCTTGCGTAATTATTTCTCGCATATTAAAATGGCGGATATCATTAGCCTCGCTATCGCTGGCAAATTTTCCATTAGAGATATCTTTACTTTAAGTTACACTCGACATACAACTAGTGGTCGTACGTAGTCAACATTTTAATGTATTTCTTTATCTCTCTCTGGAGCTCAGTGCGCGAGAATCACCCTCCTTGAATTTATCTTTAATATCTAATAGAAATGTCAACGTCAAACGGACTAAGTTCGTCACTGCACGACAAGCATACTTTGATAGAAAATAGGTACATAATTTATACCACCGGTTGTAAAAATGTTAGCATATTGAAGAGCTATTTGTGAGTCATGGCTGTGGATTGAAAATTTTCTGCGTTGTTGATTGTATCGATTCGAAGTTCAGTTGCTAAACGATAATAACCACACAGAAAATATTGTTTATACAATATTTTTGCAGTTGTTTATTAAACAATAACGTGATTTGAGTTTTTTTGAAATTGTGACCAATGTACTTAATAACTATAAAAAAGATGCAAATTCTCGGCGTATATTTAATGTTTTGTTTGAATATTATAATGGTGGATGAAGCTCCTACATAAAATAGTTTGTAGTTTTTTTTTTCTACTAGCGGTGATAGATGGTTACGTTTCTACATTTATCTATCTATTTAAATAAAAAAATAATACTGTTCGCTGGTAAGTGCATCATTTCAAGGAAGGAGCTATGTATAGTGATATATTTTTTTAAATATTCCGAATTAGGTTTTTAGTGACAAATTGGAAAAGTTGTCCGGAAAGTTGGACACGCAAACACAATCGCGGGCAACAGCTAGTTAATTGATCAAAGAGACCTAGCTGGTTATTTAAAAATGAAATAAGTTTTGTGTGAGCATTATGTAACCGAGATTTAGGTAGCTATTGAAAAATCAGCCCCACTACCGAGTATTGTGTAATTTCCACTAATTTTAAATAATACCGCTAACATTCAGTGTGTTTTCTAATAGATCGCTGCAGCTACTATAACAAGCTAGGCTGAATTGGTGATCAAAGATAAACGTAATTATGGTAATCTTGGTGTAATATGCCTCCCGCAGTACTAAAAGCGTAAAATCTAAGGCCATACCATAGGTTGCATAAAGAGATCATTAGAAGTAATTGTTGCGAATAGAAGTTGGTATTTGGCTTGAAGTTATTCAACCTCTTTTGGTTGGCCAGGCGAGAAATACTATATTTTCTGTAGAAACAAACAACTGCCATCACAGAGGTTATTTATAAATTTATAGGTAATAGATTATATTGTTATTGTGATTATCGTGTGTAGCCAGGCTTTTCAAAGGGAATATAACGTCAACACGGCATCTGAAGCCATTGTCTCCTTGACGCTAATTGCTTTACTCCGAGACCATGCTGCGACTGTTTTGTTCATGTTGTCAGTAAGCTATAGTACTAAGGCATTCAAGCGAACGCGATGTCGATAACTCGCTGAAGACATCTGTTAGTGGCGGCCGTAATCTAAGTTTAAACAAGAAAGTTAAATTGTCATTCAAGGTATTAGTATAAGAGATACAATTTCAAGTTACAGTTGACCCAGCTGTGACTTATTGGCCCGTTTAAGTTCGTTACGGTTGGGTAAGGTCACATGGTCGATATTAGCCAGATGATCTCATAAACGTGTAATAATTACAGCAATTGTTCGGCCGCCGTTCGTAGGTACATTACGAAAATAAGCCCGAACCATCGTGCCTTGGCACGAGGGTTGGCTAATTGGTTATGTATTGGAGAGCGTTGTATCTTTCTTTTGGTTTGGCACATAGGTATTATGCGACATAATGAAAAATCAAACTAGTAACTGTCGTAAAATAGAGTAGAGCGCGAAACGCATGTGAAAATGATGAAAAAATAAATAGGAAGTATGTTTAATTGCTTAAGTATTTTTTATAAAACATAATTAGATTAAACATACGTGAGACATTACTATCACATTAACTCTCTCACATACCTTCACACATATGTAATGAACTAGTGAGATTATTAAACCAGTCTCTTTATTTACAATTCTTGCTATTCTTTTGTTACCCATGGTCATCGTTTTCCATAAAATACTGATTATTTTATAATTAAGTAGAATGTGAATAACTTTACCACTGTATTTTGTAAGACTGCCATAGCGGTTACAAATTGACCAGTCCTATTAGAGGGTATTCATGAGCAATATACTGAACCATTTTAAAGGCATGTCAACGTAGGTGGAGTTTGTATTGGGGCCGCGAAACCTCGCGGTCGGGTGAAGCGTAATCGATTGCTCCTTAACCTCCGGGCTGCCATCTAACCGCGCAGTTTGCACAACAGACTAGGCATCTTCAACTTGGCATTTAAGAGCATTGAGTAGGTATTGTAGTATTGTACTGGCATACGGAAGTATGATGGGCATGCGCGTGTTTTGGTAGACCATGAAATGTCTACCAAATTGTAAAAGGGGATATTACTATTTGACATGTTAAGATTCGTTATTTATTTTGTCATAGCCATATTTTAATAGTTGGAAAAGTTTTAAACACATTTAGATTTTGCGAGATTAATAATGTCTTCTCTCTCTCACTCTAATATTTGTGTTTGTATTTTAGAATATTATGTAACTTCTCTTTCCAAATTTAGAATTCTTAGAAAAGCTCTATTCCTCTGTTAATACTGTCTCTTACTCATATAATTTATTTTGCCTATTACTACTCATTTTTTTTACGAGTTAGGCAATATATATCTAGCAATGTTTGCAATAAGGACTTAAAATACCTGTATCTGCAACGGTGAAACTGTAATAGGTTTTAATAAACTTTATTCATTATTTCATTTATACATACAGCGTCGGCTTTTGAAATTAAAAATTTGTGATAAAATAGCCTTTTATTTTCCACCCATACAAAGAATTCTTAGAAAATATGAAAATGACCGGATAAGGGCACTTTCACGTCGTGTTTATGTAATTTGCATTTGTTCTGGAAGCTTATTGTCCGACTCCGAATAGTGGCCACGATCAAAAGAATCCTCGTCCAAGGAACCTTTACAATATCGGAGAATATATTGCCTTTGCATTGGATAATCTTTCAATTTTTCTCACCCGCCTTTTCTCTGAGTTGTTACAACCTTAACAAATATTGAAGTTTTTCATTTAACCGCCTTTTATGCTTACAAAGTATTGGGTTTCATGTCAATTCGTTTTTTTCTGGTCAATGTTTATGGTCAAGTACAGAGCCACCTATGCGATGGACACGAATGTTGTTTTATATACCTGTACGTTCGGAACACAAAACTGGTTGTTTCGAACCGTGCTATAATTTACAATCGCTTCGGATTATTTTGTGTAGATGGCGCGCGATCACCGCGATTTATCGTCAGCAGTGAAAGCAAACGGAAAAAATACTTTTGGAGATAAAATTATCTCATAAAACTTTTCTTTGTGAAAATATTTTTTTTTTATATATTCTTGACTTTTTATAATATTCAAATGAATTGTGTTATCCCATTGCACATGCAATAAATTTTGTAATTTAATAAAATATTATGTCAAGTTCGTTCAGGTTTGTGCAAGTCTGAATAAAAAAAAAAAACCTAATTGCAGGTTATTTGACCAAAAAAGAAAGCTCTTGATAATGGTTGTTGTTTTTCTTCGCGATCTCATTAACTCACACTCATAAAAAATGGAAAATGCAGGAAATCTGTACCGAAGAAAGTAATTGACTATGCAATATATTTTTATGTTCAATAATCTTTGTTTACAAACATTGTTTTTCGATAAACAGCTTACGACAAAAAGCGACGTAGAAAATATACCGTAACAATGTTTAGAATGATGATAATGTGGAGTAGTTATGGAAGTCGGTGTGTCTATACAATAGCGTGACTCGCATATATTACATACTACACGTCTAAATTATAATGCTATCTGCTCATGAATATTTGGTGCGTAAGTGGACTGATTATGTATACATATAATAAAATTATAACAGGCCGATGTCTGACATTATAGATATAGGTGAAAAACAAATCTAAAAAAAAAAAGTTTTTATTAGTATAACAAAAGCCAAAATAACAGTTTTTAGAATTTTTGTCTGTCTGTATGTTTGTACACGCATTACTCAAAAACATGGAATTGCATGCAGTTTTCACCGATGTATTGCTAGAGGTCTAACTAAAAATATAGGCTCCATTTTACCGCAGGAAAATAATTATCAGATTCTAAATTCCACGCGTACGAAGTCGCGGGCAAAAGCTAGTATCCTAAAAAAATAGCAGAGAAGTTTTGGACTTGGAGGACAACAAGATTGGAATCGTCAATAACAGCGATCAACAATGTGTACAGAAGCCTGTACTCATTGTCAATTTCTTTACTGGCTTTGAAATGGATAATGACTGAAAAGTAAATACCTATCAAGCGTTCAACAGTGGCTTCTTGGACCTTGGTGTAGAACTTGTTAGTACTCACTATAGGTAATACTCTGAGTTTTTGGTCGCAATATGTTGGTATTAGCGCAGAAGGACAGCCACCCATGCTTTTTACATAATCCCTCTAGTATTTCTACGACAATTGACGACACGGTTGTCGCAGTCGCTACTTAAGTGATTAGCTTTCTGCGCTATGTGTCGCGGTTCGATCCCCGTTGTTTCGGGTTTGGTTGTATGTGCATGTGACATGTATGTTTGTAATCTGTACCTACGGTACAGGAGAAATCATAGTGAGGATTTTTTTTTTAAATAAACAATCATGTACTTTATACACTTCTATCGATGCTATGCTTGTCGCCATGGTTCGTGTACACTTCAGCCGCCGATGGATCCCACACTAAGTCGGTAAACTGATAAGCAAGCTCTCTGGGGTCAGGTGTTTGATATATCATCCATTGATTAATCCAGTGGTCACGTAAACATTTTATGATAAGGATTCGCGTATTATCGCGTGAACTGATTTGTTGGGTTGATCGCGTGTGTATAATACTTAAGCAAATCGACGGTGAATTCCATTTTGAAAAGCTCACTTACATGGCTACCGCATAGATCCGTAAATCTGCGAGGTTAAGTGGCATTGATGGGTGATCATTTTTCACACATCGAAATATCTCCGTGCTTCATGCCAGTTGTCATACGAATATCGATAACAATTGGTACGCTCTAAACCTCCCAGTAATGAATAAGTTGGCAGATGCCAGTCGGTCCGAATAAAATATTCAGCTGCATTCAGAGTGGAAACCGTCTCTAACTATTCATACTTTGCACCCCTACATACATGTAGAGTTGCAAAATGTAATATACCCATACTCTACTTCTATTCTATTAAATGCAAAACTCAGGTCAAAGTACATTTCTTCACTGAGTTCATTCAGACGATCTTTTTAGTTCCTGGTCCTGGTACCTAAGTTACGACTCCCGCTTTCTCTTTCAGTCATTTTAATATTCAAACAAGTTACGACCTGCTGAAGATCGACCAATAAAGTTCGAAGTGTAGAAGCACAGTATGACACCCTCACAAAGTCCTAATCACTGCAGATGTCGATACGAAAAAGTGTCAAATTACTTAAATATATAATATATAAATTTTAGTAGGGGAAGAATTCTCCCTTATTTGTCAAATTTTTATCATCCACGAAGAATAATGTCAGCTATAAAAGACTTTGGCAGTAAAAGTGAGTTCCTGTAGGCTTTTGTAACGACTGACATTGAAATTAAACTAAGTATTTGTAACTTTTACTATTTAAATTTTTATTTACGGCGCTGATTCTGTGAATGTGATTCTGTGACTCAACTATTGAATTTTTTAAATGTATTGTTATCTTTTAGTTATATCTATATGAGCTAAGAGCTTACATAATCGGTGCCAATAGCAAGGAATCTTGATTTTACGAACGAATACTTCGATGAACTGAATTCAACAATACTTTAGAATAAACTTCGATACCATTCAACTTCGATATAACTGGACTTCGAAACGACTGGTCTTCGAAGTCAGAGAAAATAGAAGAAAAACCGTTTTTAGTCTCTTCCACGAAGTAGTTTCCTTTGACGATCGAATATGGCAATCAAGACTTGTGTTGAAGTTAAGTCTTTTCTATAATCGGGGATCTTTTCCAGGCGCATTCTGTTCATGTTAGAAGAGAAACTTCGTAAATTCAATCATGACACTTTAATTTGAAACTTAGTATAAATGCTAAAACTTAAATCAAGATTTAATTCTAATATAAATCTAGATTTCTAGATTAAAAAGAAGACAGCTGTAAACTTATTGTGATAGTGATACCTCATAGTGGGTCCCCATTAGTGCAACACTAAAGGCAGCGTTATGCATAAAGGGTTCAGAAAGTGTTGAATACTCTAAGCGTAAAATTTTATTTGTAGATCTCATACGATAAATTGACGACACGGTTGGCGCAGTGGCTAACCGATTAGCTTTCTGCGCTACGTGTCGCGAGTTCGATCCTCGCACGGAACAAATATTTATATGATATACAGATAATTGTTTCGGGTCTGGGTGTTTGTGTATGTGAATGTGTTTGTAAACGCAGCCACGATAAAGGGACTAATACTAGTGGAGGGCATTTTTAAAAAAATTGTCATCGGTTTCTTGTTAACGTTGTAAAATTTCAAAAATCGAATTTGATAACAAGTATATATACTTGGGTCAGTACACTTGGTTAGTTTCTCGAAAGCCCACTGTAAATTAAACGATCGCCAAACATTTGAAATTGAAGTTGTTGCATTACACTGCTGATTACATTGCATGTTGCGCTATTCTGTCACGGACTGCGCGATATATATAACCTAAGTTCTTGACTGTAGTTTCGAAACTCCGTACGGAATATCGACGCCGAGCAAATCTTTTGTTACTGTGTAATCTGGAGTAAGAACTTTATAAAGTATCGGCTACACTTTAGATAGAGATGTTACACATGATGGATTATGTTTGTAAGTCGTAACTATATATTATTCATTAGTGGCGTGGATTTGTTGCGGAGTTTACCGCTCATTATTCGGTTGCTTGCAGATTTTGAATAAATAAAAATATTTCTTTTTGCTTTGCCCTTGTATTATTTATTCCTTTTTTATGATAATTTGATCGGAATACATGGTTTATATCTATGTAAACCATGTATGACCTATTACTATGATTGACATAGTTTTGCTTATTGGGAGTAGGTACTGGCCTTATAAATAACTCTTATTAATATATAAAGAAAACTTTTACTATTTTTAACGATTAGCAGGGAATGGTCGAAGCTGCAAGTAGTGGATTATTACTTCATATCATCTTTTTAAATGTTCAGTGTAAGGCAATCGTTACATTCGATGATCACATAGTCTGCAACATCAAGCGCTCCTCTAAAGATATTGTCATCCCATGTTATTACCTACCTATGACGGTGGGTACTACCCATCACTTAGCTACAAAAGCCTTAATAGCCACACTTATTAAGGCATCAATTCAAACTGATCGTCTCTGAACCAAGTTTCGATATTATTATCAGTGATCTCTCGAAACCATTAAATTATAAACGAATCCCTACGATGATATTATAATTAATTGAGCTTTAGAGCTGGCGACGTTTCCGAGAAAAGTTTTATTTTTCGATAATTAATCACAATAAGGTAAAAGGTTCTTAGTCGCATCAATATTAATTAATGTGTTTATGATAAACCTATAAATGGTTATTAATTTTAAATACACCACTTAAAGTGTTCGTAAATAAATTGTATGAAACCCGAATAAAGTCTCGGTGGGGTTATCAGGTGGCCAACAAACAACAAAAAGGAAAGTATTTGATCGTGAAAATACACATTGATTAAAATAAACCAGACTCATTAAAACTGCGTTTTTAATAACTGGTAACTGTAATGTATTCTTCACAGGCTCTATCCTATCCTGTGAACAGGTTTCTCTTAAAGATGCAGATCCAGATACCTTAGTTAGATTTGAAAGCAAAAGGGGATGAGGCGACATTTCGGAATACATTTCCATGAAAATACGTGAGGTTAATGGACTAGAAGTGCTTAAAGCTCTTTCTCCTTCTTTGTGTTTAATCCGAATAAATGGAAACAGAAGTTTTCAATGCTGTGTAAACAGGATTAAGTCTAATGTACTTATTCGTCGTTTACAGTTCCCACAAACGTAAATAAAACGTTAATTTCTGGATGCTCTACTGCGAAACTAAATGTTTTACAGCACGATTGACGTGTCTGCACGGAACAAATATTTGGGTTCGTAAACGTACCTACGAAATAGGACTATATTGTTATATGGGGCAACGTTTTTTAAAACTAAATTAGATATCACGTTACTTAGTTCTGCTCTAGAGTTAAAACTTGATGTTCATTGTATTGATTGTGACAGATGAGGTATCTTAATAGTTCCATTAGATCCTCGTGCACCAAGGGAGAAGCATTTTGACCTTTGATTGATAGATATATTAGTAACTAGCTGTGCCCGCGACTTCGTTCGCGTGGATGTCGGAAATTAACAATGTATTTTTTAGTGAGACCAAATGCACTTAACCCTATTTTTTTCTAAAATAAAAGAATTTTTCGAAAATAAAATTAGCCTAAGTTACTCCTTATTACATCAGCTACCTGCCAATAAAAGTCCCGTCAAAATCGGTCCAGCCATTTCAGAGATTAGCCTATACAAACAGACAGACAGACAAAAATTATAAAAAATGATATTTTGGTGTATGTACCGTATATAGGTATATTCATATGCATGTAGTAAAAAACGGTTATTTCAGTATTACAAACAGACACTCCAATTTTATTTATATGTATAGATGTATAGATTAATTGAATGATGTATTTTCGAAAAAATAATTTGAAGCCGTAGTATCTACTTAGGTCATTAGGAACAATTCTTTAGCTTCCTTTGGACAGCTGGGCTAAAGACAAAAGTTATAAGCATTAAATTGATAGATGACTTACTGTTGGCGTATCTTATACAGCTTATTTGTGCACTTCTTGGGAGTCCAAATGATCTAAGTTAGATGAAATAAGAGCACAATGAAGTTTGAAGTTAATGCTTTCTGACAGAAATTTCTAACTGATTGATAAATGTATTTTAGGAAGGAAGTAGCGGAGAGCGAAGTGGATAAGTCAGGTCATTCGTGGAACAATTTTTTTGTTTTGTTTTGGCAGCGTGGATGATATATGATAGGAGGGCAATGGACAATAGACAAAGGACTAGGTGACAGGACCAAGATTTAATATCGAAATATAATAGATATGTAGTATCTAGCTAACACAATTATTATCCAGAAGCATCGAATATGTGTTTATCCATAACTATATATATCTAGACAAATAAAAATTAATTGTTGTTCATGATGAAATCGAATCTCTTAAAAATATATCAAATGGTAATCGCATCACTTGAAAATGGCCGGGCAGATTTAGCAATGTGAAAGAAAATGTTCGTAATAAGGTTTTTAGGGAAAGAAAAATTGGAAAATTTTGCCCGGAAAGTTGGACACGCATACGAAGTCGCGGGTAACAGATAGTTCACATTAATAATCAGAATTATTATGAAACGTCAACATTACCGTAATTGGTGTTGTAGGTGTCTTTTTACCTAACACGGTCATAAAGCTCTGAAACTTTTGAAAATTCTATTATACCTTTTAGTATTAGGATTTTTTAGGTGTAAAATGAATAGACCATGTTCGCAACAAGAATTATTAATGGAGCTCAGTATGTCGCAAAACACGAGTGGGATTGGGCTGTTATCGTATGCCTTATGTCCGATTAGCTGTGGGCCAAAATTATCTCTATGGGGAGACCTGACACACAGCTAGACGGCACCGCAGGCGTCGTAGCAGATCACAAAGAAGATGGAGGGACGAGCTGGATAAAACCAATAACGAATGATTCACACACGCTCTGGATTTATAGACCGGAAGTCATGGAGCTCTTTCCATAGTTAAAGCCACAGTACCTATTAGTACTTACTAACTGTCTTTACGTATACCTACTGACATTGCTTGTCTCAATAAATTGCATTTGGAATATTTTATTGAAACACTGAAGCGGTATCCTTTGTGAGAAACATCTCAGAATATCAGTCCAGTGAAAAAAAGATTTACTCGTTGAAGTTGCCGTCTGCTCATGGTACAACGATTGTTTGTTATCACGATTATTATTTCTCATATAGGCGTATCGTGAGGCCAAAGTTGTAAAACTTTATAAAAACTTTTGACTCTCAAATACTTCCAAACTTGGTTACAACTTTGAAATTGTAAACAAGTTCAATGCGAGCTTGCGGAGTTTGAATTTTTGAAATTCATTGCCGAACAACGTCCTAAACATTACAAAAATAATTTTAAATGAGTCCTTGTATTCACCGAACATATTTGCCGTTATTTCAATGGTTGGTGCAGTGGTTGTGCTATCGCCTGTTGCGATAGGTGACGCAGTTTCGATTTCCGCATGAAATAAATATTTGTATTAGGGACAATACAGATGTTTCGGGTCTGTGTGTTTGTGTATGTTATTTTTTTTGTTTGTAAACGCACCCAACCTACGACACAGGAAGAAATCGTAGTGTAAAAAAAAATATTTAAGGCACATTTACAGGATAATAACCTGGAATATAAATCAAGACCTTAGCAATCACGCTCGTAACTAGTAAACCAATGAGCGGATCCAGTTTAATTAATTTTAATTTTATTAATATTATTCTTTCTCTTCTGTATTATGTAGAGTAAATTTATCGCCTCATGTAACTGCCTCATGATGAGATGAGATTGAGGTTCGATCCCCGGTTCAGGTAAAGAATTGGGTTTTTCTCTATGGAAATTCACAGTAGCAGCCCGGAGGTTAGAATTGTGCCCAGTAGATGACAATAGGTTGGCCACCAATTACATGGGCCCTAATTATAGCATCGATCAAGTGTTGGTTTACAATAGTTCACCCCTGCCTAACTGTTACGGGAAAACAGACGCGATGCTCTGTTAAAACCAGTTCTATAAAAACACTGTGATTTACGCTGTTGTTGTTATTCTACAACTTAGCAAAGTAGAATAACAGCTAGAGCGTAAAAAGTCACGAGATAACCAATCATTTCCACTTCCAAGTTACACAGCACTCTGCACTGTAACTTAGGAAATTATTTCTTAACTAATAGAGCCATAAAATTCTGCAAACACGTTACTATCTCCTGATAAATGTAGTTCAATGAAAAACCTATAAACTAGTTAGTTTTCTGTTGCAGTTTTATTCCGTACGTTACTTCGTTTTCTGTTGCTTTTATAAAAAAACCCGATGTTGTTGGAACGCCCGCAGATGTTTTTGTTTTACTTAAAATAAACTGTTAGTTGAAAATCTATCAGTCTGAATCAACCAACTGCGTAATTTAAACTCTCAGTGGTGTTGTTTTTGTAAGGACAAGTTTCAAAGTACTTAATTAAATGTACCTAAAAAGTGGGTACTTGATTTAAAATAAGCTATTAATACTTATATAGAGGTAAACTGTAAGCATAGTTGTCTGGCTATGGTCTGCAGAAACCGTTATTTATTTGTTTTTCAGAAACCGTTATTTATTTGTTTTTGAACTCGGTTATTGAATATTCTATAGCATATACATAAATATCGTTCGGTATACTAATAATACTACTGCCGTACGGAACCAGATATTCCCAGTTACATTCATCACAATAACCTAACCACGATATAGGTTCCTTTGATCTTCAGTACAATAACCAATTCAAAATTCGCGTATACTGTTAGTGATTCAAGAGTTGAATTGTTTGAAGGTCCAGATCTCTCCACCTTTATTGGAACCATATTGGAAACAAAATCATTAAGAACGGACCACAATCCGGGCGATATCCATGATCCAGATCATCCTTTTTTTGAAGTTGGTTAAAAACTTTTAGGCTTGTATCGTTCTGAAATTGAGTAACATAAAAATAAAGACTTGTTTGGATGGCTGTAAATTCCATATTTATCACGTATCCAATTGCATTTTAATGTGTAAGATAACGTAACACGGTATTAGAAATCAGGTCACCTCATATCTGTTCGCCATTTTACGATCCTTGTGTGAAGTTGGCTCAGTAATAAAATCCTCCTGGAGAGTTCCGACCATAAACGGTGGATCGTTAATAAGATATTATCTTCTTAAAACTGTCGCTTCAATAATTACAGTTTTGTTCAGGTTACAATGGCTGTAAACGCTTATGTGCTTTCAATTAAGGGTGCAGTCAAATGGTCGCTGTCATGGCTGCTGAGCATGATGTCCTGGGTTAGATTATTAGGTCGGGAAAAATGTTGTTACTGAGATTTTTTGAAATTCTCAGTGGCAGCCCGGTGTTTCGTATTGTGTCCGGTAGATGGCAATAGGCTCGACGCCTATCACATGGGACTTAGAACGAAGATTTATGAAAAGTTATACAAGTCAGACGTTTCTGTATAGATGGCAAGTGGTGGGTGGGGTATGATTGCTTCGATAGCCGAGTATTAAAACGTAGATACCTGATACCTGGTAGTGATACATAACTGTCTCTGGGGGTTAAAATAATATTAGTGAGGCTGGGCTGGTATGGTATGGTCCGGAGTATAATATAATTGAGAGACGTCACTCCAGCATTCGCAGTTTACGTATAACGAGTTGCGCATTGCTGCGATCTTTATACATAATGACACAGATTACGTAATAATGTACATAATATACCTGTCTTTAAGGTGATCTGTCATAGCTGTGGCCAAATATGTATTTTATTTTTGATATTACGCTTATGATAATATATCATTGGATACAGTTAATATAGTTTTTCGTCTAGACGTCTACCTACATTTGAAACATAGTAAGTAGTTTTATATTGCGCCATTTAATCACGGAAATATCACGAAAGTAAATGTCCCACAGTTGAGCTCGAGCGCTTTCATAACGAGGATCTGACTCGTAATCCACTAGGGCCCAATGTAAAGATTGGTGGATATCACAAATCTTAGATTTTTGATAATTTCGGTTCCCCCACTATATTTTTAGAAAGAGTCCATTCATTTCGATTGCCTAGTTAGCAATTAAATTGACGTATTATGTTGCTGTCACCAAATTAATTTGTACCGTCATTTCCTGTGTTTTTATTTTTCGCAGAGCTAAAGTAAACAATAGGTTCATGAACGAATGAAATTTTAAAACCGGTTATTAAAAATATTTATAAAAACTAGGAATATTGGTAATATATTGAAAAAAAAAAAAAAAATAACATAGCTCAGGTGATGGTAGGTAAAATCAGAGTAATTGGGCGACTAGATAGAGCGCACTGAAGCGCGCGTCCCTTCGGCCCATTAACGCCGCGCCGCTTTTCCCGGAACAAACAATGTGTTCATTCGTTAAAACTAACTAACTACCCTATATGATAAGAGATATTTGATATAGATACAATTGTATAACTTTATACAAGCATAGTTGCAATTTTTTATTTTGTAATGCAAGGTTATCCTGTAGAACGTTCGATATTTTTGCCGACTAATCGGCCGAATACGAATGTTCGGTAAATCTGCCGAATACAGAACATAAAACGATCCCTAAGCCAGCTTACCGATGGGCCATTAAAAAACAAATTGATATAAAGATATTTGTATGTAGATGCAACTGACTTTCGCAGTATTCAGGGGGTGAAGTACGAGTTTACCATCGATCGTCGATCGTCGATCATAGTTCACGTAAGTCAAAAATGTAGGAAAATAATGTGCACACGTCTACGATATCAGATCACACAAATGTACGCGCATGCGCATGAAACATTTCGATTCGTCTGTATTACGATCTGATAGTGGCAATAAATACAGAAAAAACTTACACCAACCTCTAAATCAGAATTTGTGTTTATCTAAAAGTAGTAGAAATTATATTTTAAATGCGCGACTCTTGGCGGAAAAAGTTATTTGCACCCGTACCGGTTGTCGTTGGAAACGATACGCGCTCATTGAACCATTAAGGACTAATTATAAAGTAATTTGTACATTGTTAATTCTTATGAAGCTCAACGAGTGTTTAAACGCACTGAAGATAATATCACTGGTCTTTGAGAGGGTTTTAAAATTCTGACGCCGCAGCGTTAATATGGGCAGTGTTTATTTTAAATATGTTTGGTTTCTATTAACGATAGGTTTTAATGTTATTATCCATTGTCCTTTGTTTATGAGTTAATGTCTTTCCCTTCGAATTATCCTCGGTATTTTTATTATACCGGTTGTTCTCATCTATATCTAAAATGCCTCCTACTGTTACTTGAATATGCTTGCAAAGTGAATCACAATACTTGTGCAGAATAATTATTTGATATGCTGTGTGACGTAGTTTAATAACATACATCTATTCCTATATCTCCGACTCGTCGTTTCTACGTGTCGCTACTACTCAACTAACATGAACTTGCTAAGCAGCGACTAACTTGATTACGTCGAACCTAACATGAATTACAGCGATATTTCCCTCGTTCTACCACAAATTCATGATTACCTGGTCCTTTACTCGTTAACATAATTGCACTAGGCGTTTACTTGAGTTTATATAAAAACGTATTCCGCAAACACTGAGGTTGAGGTCGAATGACAAAATATATTGAAATATAATATGAAAATGCGGCCAGTACGTACCTAAACGGTACCAACTCAATAGAAATACACTCATTAATATTCATAATAACGCAATAATGACTCTTTATTAGGTCGTATATGTTTCTACAGTACAAACGTACATCGAAACTGGAGATGATGGTGTATTAAATAGTGTTACGTTAGCTCGTGTCAGGGTCAACTATTTTGTTATTATAATTAGAGAAATATAAACAGGTTTTTTTAACATATTTATTGAATCTTCATTATTTCTGTTGTCGAAATTCTTTGTTGTAAAATTCTCACGTAACGGTTATGCAAACATCCTTTCATTGTTTTATTAGGTGATTTAATTCAAATATAAACTTGAAATATCTTCAGAAAACGCGACTGAATCGAAATACGAAAACTTTATCGATGTGTCAACAAAGTTCGGAAGAGTAGAGAAATGAACAAAAACAATACATGTCAGAGTACGTATGAACAAAGCTTTCGATCGGGTACACAAATAAATGATCGCAATTCTAAGATTGCTCGCGTTACTTTCACCGGTGAAGACGGTTATACATTTTTTGTTTGTTTTCAGGAATGCATGTTAGTACTACTTTACAAATATGCTAACATTTGAAGTCGACATGGTTACGTATAGATCATTTGTAGCGGCTTATCAATTCAGTTTATCTTCACGAATGACATTACCATATTATTTAAGGTTTTCGCCGCGACATTGATAAATTGCTAATATAAATTCGGGGACGATACATCTTTATTAGGTAATATGATTTAAAAAATATATATAAACAAAATCGTTATTTTAAATAGGAGGATTTTATAATTATTTTCCCTTCAAGATACAGGTACTTTGTACTAAATGACAGTTCATCGTAAAAATTGTAGGTAGGTCGTAATCGTGAAATTAACCCTTTAATGCGCAAGAAAGAAAATGTTGTGCTAGGTTCTAATTTTCATAATATTTGGAGTAAACTAAGAGTATATGAACGTAAAAAAATACCAAAAAAAATCTCAGTTATATACTTATGTAAATAATATATGTTAAAAATACTCAACACTGCAAAACAGTGACTGACCTGTAATTAGCTATGTTATGTATATTCAACAGCGTCCAAGAGATAAAGATAAAGTTCATAGAAAAAAAGACAGAATGAAGAATAATAAATGTTCATTTTAGTACATGATAATCATGAAAACAGTTACTCTTAGCAACTAGACACAATCTTAGATGAAATTTTGTACATTCCATGTTCGGAAACCCATTTTTGCAATATTTGCACCTACAATAAGAAATGAAAATGGGGAAAAATATAAAATATTATCATACCGGACTGATTTAGGGGGTCTAGGGGCAATTGGATTCTTTATTTTTAAACCGGAAATCATCACAGGTTCGGTCTGAGTTAGTCTTCCTTTCTGTAATAGCTCTTTATAAATCTGGATCCTAAAGATTTTAAGCGGTAGCATCTTTCTGTTTGCTCCTGAATCTCTCCGATACAGTAATTACGCGTTATTGACACATATGTCCAGTGATGGAGAAAATATGGCCATGTACAACCGTTTGGTTTTAAAATTAGACCGATATAAGGAGACCAACATATAGGCGAGGTCAACACCTCCCATATGTATGTTATACTTTCTAACTATTGCTGGACAATCGACATCTTTTCTGGCTTTAGTATCCTTGCAATAACGTTATATTGTCTCCATCGAGTAAGAATCAACGAATGAGCTAGCTAGTGTCACCGCTTTGTTGTCGTACCACTTGACAACGGCCAATCGGTTTTCGTTACAGACCATCTGCTTACTAGCTCCTTTTTTGGATAACGCTTTATCAGATGGGAAATAGCTTTGACACCCTCTTAATCTATTACTTTTTATTGTGCCTAAACTAAAAATACCGTGAGTATTGCGTAGTAAATGTATTAATTCCAGAGAAGTAAAATAATTATCAAAGTACACTATGGATGGCTTTATTTTAATTGTTCTGCAAAGAGCAGGCATTAAATCTGCAATTAGTGGAAATCTCAACTCATTTGACCAGTTATCTCTGTAGGATGGCATTGGAACGATACCCATTAAACTTGTTATTGCAAAGAAGTCCCGAAAATTGTTATTAGTAACACTGACACACTTGGCTATCTGGTTGCTCTATACTGAGTAAAGGTTTGTGTTGTCAGTAATCATAGTAAAAATATCTTCTGAGAAGAAAAAAATAAAGTAATGATAATATTGTTGACAAGGAGTGAAGTGTAGGCAGTTGTTGTGGTGACTCATTTGCAAGAAATATTTTTGATATAAAACAGGATTATCCGTGTCACGCGTAGGTGTATCATTATCTGAACTGTCAAATAAGTTTAAATTTTCTAATGATGACGGTACAGATTTTGGTTCTGAACTAAGGTCAGACCTGCCAGAGTCGACACGATGACGAGCCTTGCTGAAAGATTATATAATAACTTCATCTTCAGAACTGCTACTACTACCAGAAGAAGCTACCCTTTCGGGTGGTATTAGCGTCATTATTTTTCTTAGCCGTTCCCATTTTAGTTTAGCGTGAAGCAAGCAAAACAAAACGTGCATCAAACGTTCCAACACCAAGAAAAAAGCCGAATAACTTAGGAAATTGAATTAAAATGCCTTTGATGAAAAGTATCTAATAATGCGCAGTGTAGAATATATCCAACATACCCAACAACAACAGTTTCTTCAAATCTCTCGCACTGTAGAAAATACTTAACATAGCAAACTTTAAGTACTTATTTTAATATCTCGCAATGTTAAGAATACTCAACATTCGGATTCAAATTGTTTTTATTTGTTATTTACAGAGCTATCAAACAAAATTTTATAACATATATACGGTATAGATATTCCTAAATTCATTGACAAACAGTGTGCTATAAAAATCATGCTAAAATCCCGAATAAATAAATATTCTTATCCTGCTTCCAGCTGCTGCTTGTTGAGTTGGCGCCATTTTTGCTACAACTGTCAAATGACGCGTGTTATTTCAAACTTTTATTTTATTTAGGATGCGTTGCGATATACTGAAGTATGTTATAAGGAAAAGAATGTTGCTTCTAAAAAAATATGGGCCCTATATTTTTTTCTTTCGAATGTTGAGTATATTCAACACTGTGAATTAAAGGGTTAAAAACAAAAAGAAAAACATATTTTTAAGTATACCTATTACTCAGCTACGTTTTGTGTCGAAATGAATAAAATTACGATTTTTATCAAGTATTTAAGATTTCATGAATTTGGACGGTGCAAGAGCGCTGGTCGGTCCGGTCTGGTCGTACCAAAACCATGTCAGCAATTTCTGATTGGAGATTATTTATATCTAGCGTATTTACAATATATTTCTTTTTTAAAAACTCTGACCCACTTTAGGATATTCTATCCTGGGTAGAGTTAACAGAAATCAAAGTTTTAACGTAACATGTTTGTTTATTTAGGCTATTGTTGAGATTCCCGTGTGATAACTAGTGTCGATACAACAAAAGAACAAGGAATTATGAAAAATAGACCCCTATGATTCTGCTATAATACGCTCCATGTACAGCCAGCATAAAAAAGATATATACACGTAGCGAAATTCTAAAGCGATTTTTAGAAGAAATTATGATAGAAATCTTGACCAATCTCATACATAGTATATACGGATACACAAAAATACATGGTCATTTAAATTTTATGATTTTAATCAATACCTTTCCAAAAATAAGCGTTTGAATTTCGCTATGTGTATACATCTTTTTGATGCTGACTGTGCCTATCTTAAATAATTTACATAGTACCCAAAAGTAATATAATCGCCTCGTAATCGTATTCATTTAGTCACATGTCATGTCACAAGTCACATGATTGTCGTTCGATAAAAGTTATGTCATTAATGACACAATATTATAAATCATTCTTATGAAATCTTGTGGAATTCCATTAATACATTTTTGTTGAAGTAAAATGAAAATTTAATTTACGCCGAACGTTAAATAATGCAAAATATACTTGTAATTTTTAATGTTAAGGATATTTGACAGTGGAGGTTAAAAATCTGTTGTCCTTAATATACTTATCTAGCAAACTACTGTGAAATGAGAGCAATGTCATTAGTTAACCTCTCATGCACAAATATATTGCGTAAAAGACTAAAGTTATAGGTACTAAAGTTATAGGATAGTATTTTCGGGTTTTCAAGGTCAAAACTTTGAGTGCATATTTGGTCATTAATTAAACTTAATCGTTCTTTATAACCAAGCATAAAGTCATTAAATCTTGCAAATTTTTAAAATCGATTTAAAATCAAATCACTTAATTTTTTTCCTACACCCTGTGTACGACACGATTTCATTTGTGTATTATCATCGAAATAGTATGTCGTTCAGGGACTGAACATATTATTTCGATGTATCCATTAATTTTTGAGTCCATTCTGTCATCTGTCAATCAAATCGAGATTCATTCGTTCATGATAAGTCAGTACCAGCCAAAACAAGGAGAGTGTTCGGGCATGTTATAAAGTAGGTACATATTATTTATTTTGTAAAGAGTAGGATACATTAGCATATCAAGTTAATTTGCATGATATGAAATCTTCTTATCCAGAATATTTTAATATGAATGCGCCTAATGAGAAACCGCAAGTGTTACAAGCCTTGTCCATAGAAAGTTATGTTTTAAAGTGATTAATGAAGTATTGTTTCGTTTGTGAAATAAATGCTTCACATGTGACTTGCTTGTTCGCCGCCAGTTTTAAACGTTTTTAAAGATTTACTGTAAAATGAGGCTGTTAAATAGGTTGTCAGTAGTTAATAATGCTGTGTTTGTGTAATGTAGGAAAGTATGTTTGTTTTTAAGATAAAATACATTTATATGATTAATCCTATTGCGAATACACCAGTTGATTGAACTCGATGGACATGATAAAGTTGGACCCGTCATGTCACAAAAATATGGGTAAAAATAGGAACAGTATGATAACCAACAAGTGGAAGACGACACCGAGGTGAACCGTGCACAAAATGGCGGGACGAACAAAAATCAGTGGCTAACAATGGAACACTCAGTTCTAAATATATATAAGTACGACTAGTAGCTTTATATTCACGGTTTCAATTGAAAATTTCAAATTTCTTTCGAAACGTTTTCCATAATGAGCAAATCTCTCGGAATAGATTAAATATCAATAACTTCGCGAGTCAAGGTAAGGTGTACGTACCCATAAAGACGCGCTGTGTGTTGATGAAATTACCTTTCAGGGACCACAAATGACCATATTTCTAGATACGATTTCTTAATTTTATACCAAACGAAGATTTGAAATGGTTTATTACTCTAATTTGCAAAAATACTGAGTTGTATTAAAATGGCATCGGACTGTTATATTGATATATATAGTAATCTAAATTAAAATAACGGAGATGAAGAGAATGGGAGGTCATGTTTACATCACAACAGGAACGTTTCAATGATTATGTTACGAAATCAGGATGCATGTGCCCACTTACTTTTACTTTGCTTCGTAAATATTATATGTATACCTACGTATTCTTAATAATAGCAGAGACAATATTTTATATAAACAAAAGACAAACAAATCACACTGGAATCGCATACATTATTACAAAATGAAGTAATTATGTAAATTGTTATGCAAAAAGGTTTTTTTTATATCGTGTTTGCATAATATTACGATTTTTTGTGGTACTTTTCGGCAAACTACATATTTATGAATTGAACTGTGTGTTTTGAATATAATTTCACCTACCGGAAAACGTAGAGAAATCGTTTCCAATCCCCTTTTCTAAAACTTTTGTACAGTCGAACAAAGAAATAAATATATAGAGTCACTGGATATAGATGAGTTACTACGGATGCCTTTGTGTATTATAAATATGTTATTTAATTAATAAATACATACACACTCTAACTTTTATTTCTATTGCGGGACACCTGCCACCTGGACAAGAACTGAAGTGGCCAATATGGTAATCTCTCAACTGAATCTGGGTCAATGTTGGCGGCTAAAGAAGAAAATTGGCTAAATGGGTCTATAGGCTCGTCCCTAGCACATTGAAAGTGTGGAGCCCCTCGACAATACATGTCGCACTATATCGTGCCAGGATTTAAATATGGTAATCGACACGGCCATCGGGGTTGTTACATATTAGTCAGGAACCTGAGTGTTATGAGACGAAAAGAAGATGAAAAAGAAGTAGGTACCCCATTTATAAAAACACAAAAGTTTTCAAATAATATCCTCTTAAGCTGGTAATCCCGTTTAACTATTTTTTTGAGTGTACGTGCGTAGTATTTCTGGCAACAACCTTTTAAAAAAGGTGTGGAAGATTATTTGCAATAAGGGATGATAAGTTGTTATAAATAGAAATTTGGGTTACGCCGAAAGGTCATTATACGGTAGCGTAGGCGTATCGGACTCCGGGATGAAACTGAAGTCCTGTTACCACGAAACGGAAACTTTTCATAAGAGATATTATAATATTTTATTACGTCAAAATAACTGAAAATGTAACACAAATGTTCAAGGTAATATATTGACATCTTGTTCAAAGTTTCGTTCAGAATTATTTGTAATGATTATATTATTCTTTTTGAGCGTCTTCTTCTAATTTTTCGTAAAGGCGAATCTTATAATGGGCCTGTGCCTGTTTTTTTAAAATGAATTGTGTGCTCTTTATAATGGCCTGTTGCTTGTACATATATAGCTTGGGTTGTCCTTTTTTACGTAGGTATGTATTTGTCATCGAATTCAACTTAAAGCGATTGTACCGAAATGCTATTAAATCTTGTTGTGACTATATGTTGTGAGTGGTGTCCCACTTAGGATGAAGAGGGTTGGCAGTAGGATCAAAATCAATATACGTTGTGATTATGGTGTAAATTATTGGGGTCAATATTCAGTAGTGCACTGGCAGATATAATAGATGAATTGGTACCAATAGCTTTCATCGTGAAGAAAATAAAATGCCACTAAGTCTTATGGAACTATATCGAATATGTTAGGACATGTTGAAGCGGTGCCCACGCGGGATAATGTCATTATTTGTTCAGTCGTTAACTGCACTGGTATGTCCCGTGTGGTTTCTAGATAGGAAAGGACCAGCCATTCGTTTTTCAACACAAAATTTAGTAGTAACTTGTGTATATCCGTATATTTAAAATCATTGAAGTACTTAAGTATATACTATAACATTTCCTCAGAAATAAAGTAGAATGTAAATAGTTTTTTTTTATAGATCATGTCATCATGCATCGAAACGGCTCTAAATGAGGAATGTGTATGGATAATCGGACAATCAGCATTGTTGCATTTGCTGTCGTCTCTATCTAACTCTTAAAATTGAAAGCCAAAATTTGAAAGTAAACTTCATCATTGCATAAATTATATCAAATCGCATTTTTTTTTCAAAAAGCCACGTGCTTTCATACTTTTCTTGACTGAACCGATAAGGGCTAATGTAACCCAAGTTGTCTTTTATTTCCATTGACATAAAAACATACGTCAAAAGCAATTTCTCATTTATATTAAAAATGAGGAATACTTTGTTACCGCAAAATACGAATTATTCGATTGCGAAGCATCTTCAAAGTCGTCTAGGCAATTTGTAAAGGCACACAGAATAATGGAGATGGCAAAGCATAATACGATGGTGTATTTTGTGACTTGTTATATATTTTCATGAGAATTTATTAAGTCTACAATTGTTAGTCCCGAAAATAAATCCTCTTAAATGTTCTCGAAAATCTTTTTTGACTGAGATGAATACCATTAGGGAGACATATTTTTTTCTGAACTTGCTTATTATTATTGTTGCTTTTCAGAAGTATTTACGATTAGTCGTTCACGATTTACTATTTTACCAAAGTCTAGTGTAATATTGTATTATAGACTTTAGTGTTTTTTTAAAGAAACATATATACTACTATGTTTAGTGCTGTTAAAAATAGTTTTACGCTTAGTTTAAAATACGTTAGTATGAAAAGTATTTCAATAAAACAAAAACTTGGAGAAAACTAAAGTAAAAAAAGACCAACCTCATATACGAATTGGATAAAATAACATCTATAAAAAGTTATTCGTACCGCTATACTCGTCCTACTTTACTTTGTATTTGAACATATAAAACATATGCTAACGTTCACGTAATTAGACGCACAGGTTTACAAATTATACTAAATAAGGTAAGGGGGTTATTCTAAGCATTAGGAAAGTTGCAACAATCAGTGGCTTGTTAGGCGTTATACACATGTGGCATATGTTTTTAACTGAAAAATTACTACTACTAGCATACGGATTCTAGTACACATTATCGCAAACTGCGGACAAAGACACAAGGATATCGATGATTGACGACATGGTTGGCGCAGTGACTTAGCTTCGTGTCTCAGGTACAATTCCCGCCCACAACTAAATTTGTATGATCCACAAAATAGTTGTTTCGGGTCTGGTTGTGTGTGCATCTGATTGGTATGTATGTTTGAAAACTGTACCCATGATACAGGAGAAATCCTAGCGTAGGGAAATGTTAAAAAAAAGAGAAAAAAAAAGTATCAGGCTTTTATGTAGAATGCTTAAAAGGCTGAAACTTGATTTGCACCTATTTCCTTTGCACTAAAATTATTTATGGGACCGAGCGACCGTAGAAAGCTTTTTAGTAACCATTTGCTGCCAGCCGCTGTCGTTGGCAGGCGATAAAAAAGTTGTAGTGTCTGTATAGAGCCTTAAGTTAAACCTAATTGCTTTACCATTAGTAAGTTAGACTATCTATATTGATACCATTGTGAAATGAAACGGGCAGTTGCTATTGTATTTGGCGTAACGTAACGACGCGAATTGGGAAACAGTATTGAACTAATTTAGAGAATTCTTAATGATAAAAGTAATGCTATAAACAAAAGGATTGTTGCACAACTTCCTCGCTTGGATGTAAGTATAGTATGTGGCCGTATCAAGAATCTTACGTAACCGTTTTACGAGTGTTCGAGTTGTTCTCATACTCAAATCGATATGTAGCCGTGCGTGTGTATGGCAGAGGCGCTTGCCTACGTACCGCGACGGCCGGGCTTATTTACCGGCCTAGCCTAATCAACGGTTGTCATTAGGGCGCCGTTCAATTTTACTATTATAGTTAAATGGTCTATAAAAAAAGATTTAACAGGCGGTTGAGCCGTCTTTGTCAGATCAAGAGTTGTTAACTTCGAACGTCTTACATAACATCTTATGGAGTAAAAATTAATTATAACAGCTAATTAAGTGATAATTTGTTAAAATACACAAAGCCGCGATGTGCAGGGAAGTGAACGGCCAGATGCAAATGGCATTATGCCACTGTAATACAATCTTGCCGCTCTGTTAATAACAATGACCAAGACGCGACTGATGAAACACCTGTTTTTAAATAACTCATATAATTTCGTATTCCACTAAAATGAATCGAATCAAATGGCATGTTACATATTCTTCATTTTTAAGTAACTTTACACTAGAGTAGGTATTTCTCGTATATCGACAGTAACAAACATACATTTGCATACCCAAACCAGACCCGGAACAACTAGTTGTAAACTTAGTTTCAAAAGTGTTGCGTGCGGGATTCGAATCCGCGACACGTGGTGCACCAATGTTGCGGTCGAATGTATAACTGTAGGTACTTACCAATAATATAGCTATAGGTACAGCTATTTATTTTGTTCAATGAGATTAAGTGAAAGGAAATAGCGTATCTTCGCATCCTCGTTAGTGTCGTGAACGCTTCGAAAGCTATAAAATGTTCCGTTGTTCAAAGTTATTACTGATATTTTATTGGGTACTTAAATTGCGGTAATAATTGAGGATTAAGAAATATTGTCTCGGCAAAACGTTCACTGAAATAAACATTAGGTATCAAAGGAGCTTAAACAAGGTACGAGTAAATGATTTTCGTTTACAAAACACGTCGGCGATTACAAAACGAACTGATCACGATATCTGTCTGAAGCTTTCAGTTTCTATTGTATTATTAAAAACGAAAGCTCCATTTATTGATTTCGAAATCTAATATTTCAAAATTACTTATAAGACATTCGAAATTGGTGTATGTGTGTGTGTGCCAATCTCCTTTAACACAATAACTTGGCGGAGACGTTGTTCGCGCCTATAAAAACAATATCTGCAGAACATTCTGAAATCTCAAGTGAATCATCAATTGAGCGAGAGTGCTCTCAGCACTACCTTGAATTATAAATAAGATAGCATCAGACACGTAATAAGGCCTTCACACTTTCCGCTCATCATTTATACCTGCATTTGCAACTATAGTTTAGTGTATAGGTACTTATTTAGACGGTGACTGTTGTACATTCACCGAGGACAACCCCAGATAATCTTCTAGACACCGTAAATACGCTTGAAGTAATTCGGGAGTTTAATTTACGTGACTCGCAATCAAGGGTTTGGTGACTTATGGGATTGTTGTTAAATCACTTAAATAACAATATATCCTTCTTAAATTAATGTTGCTTGAATACATGTTTTTTTTTTATGTATAATTAAATCGTTTTTAAATTAGTACTTAGTGAAAAGACCTACTCCCGGTTTGTCAAATGGAGCTGTTGGTCAACCAGCCTTACCAATAAAGGGTCTATCGCAGCATGAGGCGCAATCATTCGAATACATTTGAATTGTTAAATATATGAGCAAGCTACGAAAGTATTGCGTAAATAAATGTGGTATTGTATTGTAAATAAGGCATGGTTATTGTTGTTGAAGTCTTATATTATCTACGGGATACAGAAGGCTATCTTTAGTTGCTTTTTACGTTACTTGCGCCCTGTTCTTGACATCGGTCCACGGTATAAGAATGTCTCACTTTCGTAAATACCTTTATATCCTATGGTGAATAAAGTTATGTTATGTCAAATAATGTATGGTTAAAATGTCGTTATGATGATAATGTTCAATCAATACGAGACTAAGAGAAACTCCAAAAATTTTTAATGAATAAAATCCCACGTCTTATCAGAAAAAGACCCGGTCATAAATTTTAATCAGAACCTGCAGGAAGATCCGAAGCTCAACTCATTACGTTGCAATCTTAACTTTGAAATCCTCACATTTATTGACAGCGTGTTTATTTAGTAATCAGTCTTTTCATACTAGAGCATCAGAAAATATTTTACTCTTACACCATATTACATGCTATCATTGCTAAAATACCAATAAAGAAACATAATCAGCAAATGAGGCGACGTTTCCGAAGAAACAAAGCTTAAACATATTTTGCCGAACAAGACAGAGAATAAATTCCGAAGATAATTTATCACGGTGCGATCGAATTGCTCAGAATTCACGATAATACTGTGTACCTACTTGTCTCAAATAATGTAGCTTAAAGGAAACTTTCAGTGCTCAAGTTTTGTTTCACTTCCAAATAGCCTTGTTTGATTTACTTCTTTAACGTTTTATATCTGTGTATTGATCTGTTCCATCACACGCTGAACAGACTTACGGGCGGTAGCAACGAGCTTTGTCGGTATCGTTTCTCAGTTGTTAATATCTTTGTGTCCAGTTTAGCGTAATGTTAACCACCTACGTGGGGTAAACTACACGTTAAACAATACTTATTCAACACCGACAGACCCTTTGCAGATTTTTTTCGTCTCTACTCCTCCCAATTCTTTTTTACAGGGTCCAAGGGAGACGGGTTTCCGTTACGTAAACGTATGAAAGTCCTGATGACGAGTACACAAAGGATTCCATTTGTCATTCGCTCGGAACACTGTCATTTGGCGAGTGTTTAGCCTGCGTCGATAGCTAGCATGTTAATGGCCTTAGCTTCAACAAATGTTAATATTACGGTTTTTACCTATAGCCTTCGTCGAGGTTGTAGTGGAGCGCTAAAAATAGCTCTGCTATTTGCGAGTTAGTCGAGTTTACAGTAACCCTCTTGATCCAGAGTCATTAATCAACCTACGTCAAAAACGTCACCACTTGCTAAGACACAGCTCAAGCATAAAGGAATATCGTACGGTACAACGAAAATTGTATTTTATTTGTTGGGTTCGAAAATTGTATTTTAGCTGTTTTAATTTGTCCTTTAATTATAAAAATACGAACTGTAAAAAGAGTCGCGAAACTGTCATGTTAATAGTACCCGTCACTGTGGTAATTAATACTAAACTAACAAGAATATAACAAAAATTTAAGACTGTTTGAAGTAGATATTGATTAAATCTACAACATCTAAAATATTTGTTTAAAATTTTAACAACTGGAGTGTTCTGTGTCAATTTATTGACCTACCGATCGTTCTTATTCCCGAAGACGTAAACATTATATTCGTCCAACGTATACAGATATTTCTTTTATACATTCGGCAATCTTCGTTTCTTCAGATCGATTGTCTCAATAGTTTACTTGTATTTCATCAAACACAATAGCCCAAAACTAAAAGATTGCGATACTGTTCTAATATTATGACGTGTATAAGTTTTGTCATGTTGGATGCGTACATACCTACCGGTGCAACCATATGTTATCCATAAACTTTTATGAGCTGCTTTCTTTCAATTTATTTGTCATTCATGTCGCACAATTATGTGGTCTGTTGCGTTGACTCTTGGCCATTACCTAACTTTTGTCTTTTCAATTGTAATCATTGTGGCCATCGTAAAACGCCTTCTTATTTCACGGCAACAAATAAATTCAAAGACTCTTCGTTCCAATGATACATTCTAATGGTGATGTCATAGTCATTCGATGGCTGTTGTAATGTTTAATTTGGATTATCTTCAAATTATCACAGTATGTGGTCGGATGCAACCAGTAGTGTGGTATGTCGACCACTCACCGTTGACGTCATTGAGTGAACGTCGCGGGCAACGATTCTTTAGAGGTATTTATGGTGTAACAACAGGTTGGGGATAGTGATGGACCAATTAATGGGTTTATGACTCCGAGTTATTCGTGGATGATTACGGTGAGAGTCGAACCACGCAACGCAAGAAGAAAAGCGGCCCGTACGTGTTCGTGGAGACCTTCCAAGGTCATCTTCCTATTTAAAGCAATGTATCGCAACGTAGGCTTTAAAATACTCAGAACTAGCGATTAAGGTGTAATGGCTTGTCATATAGGAATGGGGTCATACGATTGAGCATCCGTGGCGTTATACGCATAATAATATAAAAAATTAGCCGTTTTAAAAGAGTATGCTTTGTGTTAATTGTTTTTCTTTATTTTGCGAACGACAGTCGTTATGGAGACTAAATGGTATGGTGTGACTGTAAGTTTATGCTAGCGCAGTTTGCGAGGGTACTACTTCACGTGTCGAGATAAGTGAAACGTAGTCAAAACTGAGCATATGGCCGGCTCGCGGCCAGTTCGGGAGAGAGGGAAAGTGGATTTGCTACCTAATGGCATTTTTGGATCCGCGTCTGCCACGGTCAAACCAAGTCCTAGCTTAAGGCTATGTTGAGTGAATAAATTATAACATTAGGTATAATCATTATTTAACTAATACACAGTATTTCCTAAATAACGTAGAGCGATCATTACAAAAAAAATCCCACAATAGAATTGGAACTATTCGAAACATATTTGCTATGGATTGTTGGGAATATACACAAAAAAAAAGATCAAAAATCCCCATTATTGGAAATAAATCTAAGACTTTACCTAACCCATTTCTTAACTCAGCTGTTATTGCGTTAGGTAATGAACATTTTGTACATTCTGTGTCATCAGTAAAAGTTTTAAGCTATATGATTTAATAGAAAGGATTATTACAATCGCATTAGCAATTAATGCAATTGAATTAAAACTATTTCAAGTGACAGCACCTTAATGACGACTTCTGAACGCACCCGCGCAGATTACTGCAAAGATAAATTGATCACGGCGCGCCACTTTGTTGTTCTAATGAAAGTAACGAAACTTGTTTGCAACAGACGCTACATACTGATTGCTCTTCGATACGTACGTTTAAGCAGCATCGATTGCATAATGTCTGGCAAAAACAGGATAATATAGCCTCACTTATCTAGTAGTTGACCAGAAACATATAGGTATATGCTACTGTTAGCTAATGTGAGACAAGCCGGAAGAAAGAGTGGAGTTTCTCGATAATGTGCAGATATCTTTAGTATTTAGTTGGATAAAGTTCGAACCGTAACCACAAAAATGTTGTTTTTACTTTACTTTAATTTTTGTTTTATAATTGATTTACTTCTCCAGTTCTTTCGTTTGGCTAACATTCTATCGGAAAATTGCGAACTCTTATGACACTATTATTTGGTGTGCACGTTATTATGAATAAACTTCTAACGCATGCTAGGAGATATTTAAATGAGATTTTCAAACATGTTTCCGAAGAAATTTTTTCTTCAAAAGTAAAATACAGACAAAGCACACCAACGTTTCAAAGATCTATTTAGTATTTCTTAGCGTATGTTGGTGAAATCATATATAATATTATGTAAATGTAAGTTTCAGTAACGAAACTCTTCACAGATTTAATAAATTATATCCGATTCTTGTTAAAAGTATGCTTTTTTACGCACAAGGTCACGCCTATCAAAATATTTGCACAACTAAGGTCCAGCCTGATCAAAGAAAGAACACAATTTTATTTCTAAACCAAGCGGATTACTTAATCAACAAAATTTTATAATCACAATGCAACTCACGGGCGCGCGGCTGCCAGAGGTTTTGAAAGGGGATTTAGTTGCGATCCACAGTGTGAAATATGTAAATTCGTATGCAGAATTGCAGATGTTAAGTCAACACTTAGTGGTCGAAGTGCGCGGCCGTATGTGCGTTGATTCGAAAACGTTGCGACCTTAAACTCCCTCCGTTTGTGAGATTTATTTTGTTTTTAGAGCCAGACTTTGTACGTTGAGTATTCAAGTCTTTTCTACACATTTAAATAGAAAATGCTTAGTTTAGATCAGTGGTAGTCAACCTTTTTCTTGGTGAACGAAAAATCTTGCTGTCTGCACATGACCCTCTTTTTGTTCAATAATCCTGAGTCTGGTAAACGTGAAACCTAAAATAAGCCTGTTCACTGCTTAACGTGACCGTCTTAATACTATGAACCATACTTGGACGTATTCTTAAAATTATCCGGCTATTGTATGCAAGTCGAAACCTTGTTTTCTTTGATATTTTAATAATAAATAGCGTAATTGCAAGCTGGTAAATTAAATTTACGATAAATCACAGGGTTTCAAAGGTTTGCAAATATTTGCATCAGTTGATTGAATTTCATATTCATGTCGAGGTACCAAGTTGTCGTAAACGACATGTTACGTGACATTTATCATAGGAAGGTATTAGTCAAATATCACATAAAAAATTGGGCAACTGAACTTCTTGCTATTCTTCATAATGATGATATTTATATTTACAAACAATGATAAAAAATGACACTATAGGCAGGACAGGTCAGAGGCCGACAGAGGCAGAGCTTTGCTCAGCAGTGGGACAGTATAGGTTAGAACGGTACTTCGTTTTAACTTCAAATACTTACCGACTTCAGTTTTAATAAATCTTTAAAACTGACACAACAAAAACTGGTCTTATTGTTTCAATCATATTTTTTTTAGATTTTCCAATACCAACAAAAAAGTATGTACGGCAGCGAGCTCGGCTGCGGACTTTGAGGTGTAGTGAAGCAAAAAGTATAATTGGCTTGCAAAACTCCCGTTTATAAGCCCGATATTGGAATTGTCCACGATAAATAGCTATGGGCACGTTTTCTCGACTGCCATTGGACTAGAAATGTCAAAAAGAACTTTAAGGGTCTGCCATGTTCACACGAGCGTTAACGCCAACATTATCGCTCACAAACGTTTTATTTTTGTACTCAAATTCAACGCAACGTTAGTGTTATCATGTGAATAATGGGTGTAATAATGTAGGTAAATCAACTACAATGTCAACATTAACAGCTAGTGTGAACAGGCTCTGATCAATGTGATGAGCTTAAAAATGATAAAAGTGAATGCCTAGATCGAGCGAAATACTAATTTTACGAAATAGTAAAATTTAATAAAATGGGACGTAAAATAAAAGTATGTTTGTTGACTCGACTTGTATCTGCAATTTTTCGCTTTATTTGATAATATTTGACAAAAGATGGTTCAATTTTATTTATAGCTACACATTTTATTGCGCAAGTCAACTGTTGTCGTATAAAGTACCCCATCCGAGGCTGCTGGCATTCGATCAAGTATTGGGCTAAGCAAAAACACGACGAATGCTGGTGCAATAAAGTTATATTGGGCCATCCCTACTTTTACCAATACCAACTACAAAATAAGCTCGTTTTTTTTTTAAAGCCAATTTGCCGTATTCCTTTTTCTCTGTATAATGGCAAGAATATCCGTGGAAACTCCGAGAATATTAATTAATGAGGGTAAAATTAAAATTGGATTACGTACTGACTATCAGACTGACCTCTGTTAATGGGATTTCCATTTTTCCCTATAAAAGCTGTCTTCATAAAATTTTAAAGATTTTATAAATTAACTTTTTTTATAGGCAGTGGTAGCAGCGGTGATAATAAATCTTTCTAATTACTCGACAAGGTTCGATGGACGCAAGGCAAAATTATAATAGTAAGAGGAAGTATGACAGTGTCACGGGTGACAGAAAAGGTAAGAAGTAATCGTTTCTCGTTGTATGGACATGTGATGAGGAGGGATGAGAAACATGTCACTAGAAGGGTTATCAGTATGAATGTAGATGATTACAAGGGAACAGGTAGACCCAAGAAAAGATGGATGGATTGTGTGCAAAGTGACATGGTGTACAAGAAGGGGAACTCTGAGATGACGTCTGATAGAGATGAATGGAAGAAAAAGATATATTGCGTCGACCTCAAATAGTATGGGATAAGGGCAGGAGAATGATGATGATGATAAAATGACTTATCTATTATATTTGTACGGATGGAAATGAAATCTATCACGTTTAAATTTTGTAGCAAGTACACATAAAAGTTCAACAAATATTTACATAATAATGAATGAAAGAAATAAGTTCACACGATACAATTTTATTTAGGCTTTAGCTACAACTTCGCTGATATTGTTTTGTACGTGACTTGGTCCGTGGACCGCGTGGTATACAAAAGGTTTTATACCTCTTTTCAACCCAAATTTCCAAAAATATGTTGTTAGTTCGTTATACATAGATATAATGTAAAAGTAGGATGTGTGCACAATTACGAGTTTCTAAATCTACAGTTTGGGCTTACATATACATATATATATATCTGTCTGTCAATGACTACCTCATTGGTCTAGTTCTAGGCTAGTTCTAGGCCCTGGGTTCGATTCCCAGGTCAGGCTAGGTGTTATTGGGGTTTTCTGTATGGAAATTCTCAGTAGCAGCACAGAGTCTGGAACTGTGCCCGGTAGATGGCAATAGACTCGCCCCTATTACATGGGACTTAATAACGGCATTGGCAAAATGTGGGTGTACAATAGTACACCTCTGCCTAATCCTTCGGGGAATACACGCGTGATGCTATGTTATGTTATATTATCTCAGTCAGTTTCTTCTTTTGTATGTTTAGAAAATAAGAGTCTCTACATAGAAGTATAACAATTTCCCTTTCAGGGCTGTCGCATTCAGAAAGTTAAAGCAGTGTCGTGTAATTTTAAGACGGCAATAAATTAATTTCAGTAAATGTACTTAACTGGCGGGGCCGGGACTGCGGCCGGAGCGAGCTCAAGTGTCGTTATACAAGACGTGCTTGCACACTTTGATAACACTGTGCAAGTTCTGCTGTTTATTTTCAGTGTAATGCGGGACACAAACGAACTTTATATGCTAATTTTTTTTTCTTTATTCCTTTGGGAAATTCAGTGTTGTAAAACTAAAACGATGGATGCCGCTGCGTGGATAAGTCGATTTATCGAACTCTATCGGGTTTAACCGTCGTTTATTAAGTTAGTTATTTGCATACAAAATACTGCAACTGCCCCTCGGCTAAGTCGCAAGGACAAGTCGCTATTATCAAACCAATGAGTCAGCTGTAATAGAAGAAATCAGGTTACATGAATATAATTTTCATACTCAGCCATTTTTGATAAAAATACTAGGTACAAATACATTTATCTATGTTTCAGATCAGCTCGAATGGAAAGTTTATTATAGAACACTGTTTCAGTCATTAAAATAAGTAGAGTTATCACACAAAAAGTTTAAATGAGGACATTTTTACATTAGTCCGGTTCTCCATTTTACTTTTTATTGAACGAGATCAGTGTAAGTGTCGGGTAATATTATTTCTCAATTTTACTACTTACAATTTTACTAGCGTTAGTAATTAATGAAGAAATGTTGTCATAAAAGATTCAGATATACATAGTCTTCCGTATTGTCTCGGATTCAAATAATAACATATAATAACATCACGTATTAGGAAGGATTAGGCAGAGGTGTACTAGTGTTTCACTTACATTTCGCCGATGCTGTTATCGCGTCCCATGTATAGGGGGCGAGTCTATTACTATGTAGCGGGCACAGTTCCAGACTCCGTGCTGCTACTGAGAATTTACATACAGAAAACCCTAAAAACACTTTGCCCGACCCGGGAATCGAAACCATGACCTAACTTGCGAACATTAGACCAATGTGGTAGTCATCAGTCTCGAATCCATGACATATAATTTAATTATTGAGACTAGTAATTTAAGACGACTTTGTTTCAACGTTGGCAACATTGTGTGGTGAGAAATTAAGTAATACTTGAGAAGCAGCATTTTTGTCCATACTTTGGAGCTTAGTCGTTATCGTTAATCATCGTTAATAGTTGGCTAATTATTGAGGAATACTCGTTGGTGAAGATGGGTATTTCTATATGTAATCTAGGTAGTTTGGTGGCCGTGGGTTCGTGACACTGGATAGTTATAAGATAGATATTAATCATTAAATACAAACTATATATATGTATATATATATGGTACCGTAACCGTCACCGTAAACGCAAGAGATAATCAAATTCTGATCCGCACATGATTCCGAAAAGCCAGAGGTGCGGGCCTGGTTTGAAATCAGACCCTTCAGCATGGAAGGCAAGCGTATACCGCTATCACTGCCATTTAAGTTAAAATACGAATATATTTACTTTAGTCAGTATGTTAATCGGGCTCTTGATCTGCTATAGGCTCTTAAGTATAGAGTGACTTTTTGGTAGAACTTGCGTTTACCTAATAAAGGCTCTAATTGTCACTGACAAGCTACTTACTAATGACTGTATATATTAATAACTTTACGTATTACTTTATTTTTAAAAGAACTCTAACTTACTTTGAATTAATTGGTAATATAGAAAATATTGTCTCCAGTCATCGGTCGGACGAACGGGGTTCAAGGAAAAGGTGACGAACTGTGAGATCATCGGGGGCAACATGGACACTCATCCACCACCACTGGACCACTGCTGACTGGCTAATCTTTCCACTACGGAACCAGAGATTACCATCTGATTGCTGACATGACATGAAAAATAAAATGGACAATAACTACATAAAGGCGTTATAGAAATGTTTGGGTATTTTTTTTTTAGGCTGCATATTGCGTACAATATTGCTACTGACCTGAACTTTATGATAGAGATAGTAAAGTGATCGACAGTTTAATTAGTTTCACATTATTGTTTACCGTACATAAAATTATAGAACCATTTAACAGTTGCTATGATTTTATATTTTCAGTTGTAAAGAGTCTTTGTTTGTCTAATTTCAAAATCGTTTTATAATCCGATTAGGCTGGATTTAATTTGCCGCTCAATGTAGTAATTTAAACCCTTGGCATTCAGCCTGATAAGCGAAAAAGGTCATTAATATCTAAAATTTTCATTCGTGTGCAACGTACAAATGAAAGCAGATGATTAATGTGAATAGGAAGCAAATATTAACGAACGGACTGACGAAATATTCGTGCACAAAGAAATATGAAAAATGGGTGATGGCAGATTAAGTGGGCGCTGCATAAGAAAAATGATATTGGATATTAATAGTCTTTACCATTTCATTCGCTTGGGTAATTCATGTCTGCATATTTCGTTATTCCTGCAGTTCGGTGAAGAAATAGCTCATCACTATAATACCTTTATTATATATACAGGAGTTTTATCTGCACCACGATCGCTGACGTCGCCGCCGCCCGCGCTCCGTATTCTATGTAGAAATTACTTTTGATGCATTCACTTTAATCTTTAAGAACAGGTATTAGGTACGCTGAATTCGTTCTCATTTTTATAGCAGCAAAGTCGCCTTGGACACTCATATTGTAAAAACAAATCTACTTATTTTAAAGAAACCAGCAGGTACAATAAAAACGGATGTATTCGTGGCTTAAATTACAGACTATACAAAAGATCATCAGATTGAGATTAAGAGTCGGTAAAATTTCATAGTAAATTGATTTGTGGGTGAATGTATTGAAAAGGTCGAGCCAAGGTTTTTGGTTGGCCGTCGGCTCAACTTGAATGTACGTACGTAACGTAGGTATACGTGGTTGAGCAACGCGACCTCCAACCGATAATGAGAAGCATGCGAGGAGAAAAATAATATCTAAATCATTACCGACTATGTCTACCGCTGACCCCCGTGAATAGCCATAGTTCAAGGCGTCTGCCGTTTCACTAATTGGTCATATAACTTTAAACGTCTTCAATTATGACAGGCCGTTCAGCGCCAAAATGAAGCGTAGTGTTCTTTTTAGTGATATTATAATACTTGCGCCAAGAACTCTTAATCCATCTCCAATTGATTGATCTCGTTAGAGGATTTAATTTAATTAAGTCTCTTGTAGTTGCAGAGCTGAGGTCATTTAGTAATCTTTCAAGCACCTTAACATTTCTCGAGGCTTGTTTTAAGATAAATAGAGAGATGACTTTGTCTTGTTATACTATGCTCAGAAACTATACAATCTCTTTTTTAAGTTGGTTCTTGTGATTTCTCTTTTGTTATTAGAATGAATATTAAAAGTTGCTTATATATTAAACTACATGAGATTCAACGAGAACGGCTGGCTGTGCCGGACACAGGAATTTCATGTTATCGTATTTTTAATATCCATATTAGAATATAAAATTAAAATAATAGCAATTGCTGTCTTGATATAAATACATAAATATTACAGAAGTTTTAATACAAAACAAAAAAAAATAGAATTTCTATATTAAAAGTAAACATGTGAAGAAAAAGACGTCAAACTGAAAAATTAGGGTTGCGTCAAAAAAGTTTTTTTTTTTCTAATCATTTTGTTTAGGAATACGTAATATAATAAGTATAAATTATGCGTATAGCGTTATAATAGGTATATCGTGAAAAGTTAATGAAGTTTGATGCAACCGGCCGAGGCATAAGAGTGGTCATTCAAGAAAAAAAATGTTTAAGCAACACTAAATAATATACTCATCGTTTTCGAGGTTTGAGTCGAGCTGAGGCAGAATTCGTGCTATTTTATAATGAAAGAGAAATAATATAACTTCTAGATAATTAAATATAATATAATAATAATATAATTAATTAAATAACTTCCGCCCATTACAGTCTCACTAGAATAATTATCATCTCATAGATAATGAAATTTTGATCCATCAGATTGGAAGACAAACGTTCAATGGCTGGGCTACCACCGCTTAAATTTCCTTTTTTTATAGTATATAAAATTATTAAGTTTTCTCGCTCCTGTAATCCTAGGTTTTAATATCAGTATCGGTGAAATGTGAGTGCACAATAGTACGCCTCTGCCTAACCCTTCTGGGATACACGCATGATGCTATGTAATATTATGTATTGGTTTGTAATCGCGTTCTCGAAAACAGCTCTAACGATTTCGATAAAATTTACAATATAGGTAGGGGTTTACGGAGGTGCAAAATCGATCTGGCTAGGTATGATCTCTGCTCTCATTGCGGTAGTAGGTGGCGACCTCTCGCTTCTGGCTGTTGTTCTAAACATGCTCGGAAGTGAGAGAGCGTGGGAAGCCGTCGCCTCCTTTTGCGAAGAAGTGATGTTCGCTAAGGAGGCGGCTGAAAGGGAGAGGGAGGCTACCTTCTCCCTTCCCTCCCGCATCAGACGCACCGGACGTCGGAGGGCGTTAAATGACCTCCGGCCCCCATGAGTTGCCGGCCTGCGGGTGGCGGACTTGGGGCTGTCCGTCACTCGAGCAGCAGCAGGCCTGAGACGGCGGCGCGAGTGTGTTCCACGCGCGCCTCTCTAGGAAGATGTGCAGCTATAGATTAACTGCACAATGGGACGGGGCCTGCCAGGTCATCCACTGGCGGGCTGATACCTGCCGGGGGTGCGGTGAATGTGCGAGCGAATCCCATATCTTCGGCGCTATAGGTATGCCGCAGGAACACCGTGTGGTTTTAGTCGGTAAAAGTTCGACATCAACCGTCGCCATCCCCAGGGCGGCGGGTATGCAAGAGAATATAAACAAGTAAAAAATGGTCTCATCTCTGCAATTTCATTACTTACGTATGGGTGTAATTAGTATCTACTGAAGTTGTTATCATAAGCATCATTTTCTGCTCTTATCTCATATTTTCATTCATCTCTATCAGACGTCATTTCTGAGTTCACTTTTTTATCAGTCATGTCAAATTTCATATAGTCTGGCCATCTTTTCTTAGGTCTATATCTTGCATATCACTAGATGATCTTGATAAAAGTGAAGTTTTTGAGAGACAGATGCGGCTGTACATTTTCCCGTTCGGGGTTCGTGTTTCAATTACGTGATTGGTATTTTTATAATTAGTTTTAAGGTAAAGTTTCAAATGAAATGCAAAATATTCCTAATCAATAGTTTATAAAGTATTCATCACTCATAGAGTACGATCGACTGCTCCATATTAATTATCAATTTATCAGTCATTCTAAATTCTGTTTTGCAACGTCGTGGCCCTTGAACAAGAACAACCCATCATTCCATTATTTATTTAAACGTAATTGTTCCAATTAAAAATAACATTCGATCACTGATCAAGTATTCTAAATTGCAGTTTGTTGCTGACATTATACGTAAATCGATTGAACGATTCTCAAAAGGAATACGTAAGGAGTCGACGGTGAAATGGGCCCATTTGCTTGTACGCCAACAGTCAAATTTGCGATGTTTGCAAAAGTAGCAGACTGTGTTATATGACTACCACATTGGTATAGTACTTCGAAAGCGCGGCTACTCAGCGTCTTATCCCTAAGTTCGATCCCGGGTGGGGCAAAATTTGATTCGTTTTCCACTGTTAGACAATGTTAAGTAGCAGACCAGAGTATGGAATTTTGCCAGGTATAGGGTAATAGGCAAGCCCTAAGCTATATGGGAATGTGGATGCACAATAGCATAGACTAGAATACACTATACTGTGAGCAGATAAATTTGGTACCTATACAACATAAGTATGAAAAGATGTATGTACAAAGAGCGGGGCAAAGTATTCCTGTGGTTAACTCTAAAACCCAGGCGTAATGCTGTGTGTTATGTTATGTGTTGTTGTAATTGAGGCCGACTTCATCAAAAGCATTCCTTGGTTGCATAACATAGTGTTGTATCCATTTATCCTAAAACCGTGTCCACATGACTTTAAATAGATTAAAATGGTTGTTACCCCCATGCAGGTTAGTTGGTAACGGCTGACTATGTAGAAGTCGACTGGATGGAAGTCTTTGTACAAGTTATTTGAACCAATTTAGGTGTTTTTCGAATGCGCGGTGTCAAGTTACGGTGGCCATGTGTTACCGCATTGTTTTTGCACTGCTTGCGTTCGGAGTTTGGCTGTGGCGGCGAGTGAAATGGATACAATAAGTAATTCTACGCATTGTTGACCTGATGTGGAACGTTACCCGTACGTATTTGGATATGAGAAACATTGGGAATTATCTAGATGTTCTTTGTTCCTTTTAGATACGGATGCTTCGAATTTGGCAAAGTGCTTTTATAAATATTTGTGAATGAGATTAATAAATTCACATTAATATGAATGTAAGATATGAGGACCTTTCACAACGTATAATATTTAAGTTCACGACTATACAAATGTGTCGGGGGCGGCACGGGCACAGCTTTCAATAACTAAATAATAAATAAAATATAAAAGATATTTTCGCCTACGTGGGTTTGACACCATAATGCTTTGCAGGCTAATGGGACGAAGATAAGACGGATTTCTCTTCCGCTGAATTTAGTGTCCATTTAATGCAAATGAGCGTTCATAATTTATGTTAGATTGTCAAATCGTAGATATATGAAGGCCAAAATAATTGCAGGTTTATCGAAATAATCCGCTTAGAAACAGAGACGTAACCGATGTAACGTAATGTCTAAATTCGCACGTGTCAATTACGTAAACCCGAAGACCAGAGTTCTATAACAAAATCTTATTCTAATTCTGACTACGAAAATCATATAGGTAGGAAGGTTATAACGTTTAAACGTTTAAAATTAAAAATAAAGTCCTTTTTTAACCACTCCATAATTTGTTGGATGGCTTGTTTTAGCGAATATTTCACAGAGTATTTTCATTATAATTTTATAAATTTGACGTGCAGTCGTGTGGAGGGTACGGGTTTTATTTCCAGCGTGACACAACATATAATACAAAATTACTGTTGGCTGCGGTGTGCCCAATGACAGGTTCTTAAAAATACACATTTTGGCTAAATAATAAGTTACCTAATATGTTTTATTTTAAGATTTGAGCATTTTAATTTTAATACGGTCGGTAGTTTTATTTATTTATTACTTACCATTTGCATTAGAATTTGTGTATTACTTGTAAGCGATACATATATACGTACGTAGGATTAAAGCAAAACGAATTAAATGATACGTTCGTTAGACTCGTCAGTTATTAGTGTTATTACATACAAAACTCGCATCCATTCATAACCGGAATACTTTTAAAAACTGGTTTTATTTTAACGAGATGTTTATTTCATATGTGGCAGTGACAATCACTTTACCGCTCTCCTTTCTCTGAGTGGTAAATAGTTTTAATACTGAAAAATGTTTCATCATTTCAAATAACACATCATGATTGCTACTGTAACTTTCCTTCCAATAAGCTGCAATATTTTAAAGTGTAAACAAAATGTTTCGTTGTTTATACGGTTGCTGTCTTCTCCGACAGTTCTCAAACAAATCATATTTTATTGCTCAAAAATGTTGATCTATTCACACGATGGTTACCTATATGTGCAATTTGTAGTGATTCGAGGCGTTAATATGATTTACGAAGAATGATTTTGGAGGTCGGGCGTTTATTACCAATTGTGAGGCAATATGCACGAATAAATTGATGCGTTAGTTAAGTATGTTGATATTGTTCTCATTAGTTCATCGGAGTAATTACTGCTGAACGCAACTTGATTAGTCCTGCATACAACAGGGTTTTGTAAAATATCCCTTATAATTAGATTATTTAGTAATTACACTTTTTAGATTTGCACTTATGTGCAATTATGTTCACTAAATATCGTAATTTATTTAGTGGGAACAGTTATGTTATTTAAAACAACATTTGCATGCCTCTATTATATTAGGTATGAGTATTTAATTTGCCTCTCATCTGTTTTACAGGATCCCCAAGCCGCCTGCCAAGCGTGGGGATTATGGCAAACCCCCCCTTGAGGGAGGCCTTTGTTCAGCAGTGGACGTCTTCTGGCTGATGATGATGATGATGATGTATACATTAATTTAATAAAATAGGGTGTACTTACAAATGAATTTGAAAAACTTGATGAAATTTGAAAAGTATTACATAGTACATCGTTAGATAATTTTCTTTAATTAATCATCTTAAGTGGTTGTATGAATTTATAAATCCTTAAGTGGGATCTTGTGTGCGTTGTAATTATATGTCAAGCTAACTTAATTTATTAATATGAGACCGTCACATGCAAAGAGTGATTACATCGAGTCAGGTTGTAGAGGAATTCGTTTAGTCCGGTCCGGCTGTTAAGTTCCACACGGCAGCATCAACATTACAAAATGGGTGCTGTGAAATGTAGAAAATTATAACATTGACATTTCTCATGAAATGAAAATATCCAAATGTTTGAAATGTTTATACAAAATTAAGTTTTGTTTAAGATAATAACAATGGTAATTAGACTTAGTTTAATAGGTGGTTATTGAAATTAATACTTTACATAAATAATTTTATTGATTCTAAATCACTTAACAATTTCGGCGTACATTTTGTTCTCTTGAATTATTACTCTGGTACAAGATAAAGCAGTCATTATTGCATTGAGATAAGACTAGTTATGAGGTTCGCTATACGAAAACCTTTGTTTATTTAAATGGTTCCTTGCTTGTTATAATTTAAATTATAATAGATTTTCGGTCTGTTTTGGTCTCGCGCGTTCTATAGCTGTGCAGCAGATCCCATTGTGCATTTAAAAAATATCATGAAGTATGTATTAACAATATTATCAAAACAAGGTTCGTGGCCATTTCGCTTGTATATAAAGGAGATCAGACGAAAATGTTTCAGTATTTACTGAAATCCGGTTGAAACGACGAAAATAGCTGTTGAATAATTTGTAAATAGCCAACTGTAAATGCTACCTGAAAATACTTCAGCTACTGTGTAGTTTGTTGTACGAGTATTGTGTACCATAATGATGCACTTTGGTCACTTTGGTTTACGACCGTTGAAAAAACAAAATACATGTCGGGATATTCGTATTCCAGACTTTAGGTTCCTAACGTTAGTGACAGTAAAAGCCTTCTCTGGAAATGTCCGACTTTTGTGTATTTTTCAATTAATGTAAATGCACTTTTGTTAGACCCGTTGAAAAGACCAAAAGCTGGACTTTCGTTCCGCGTCAAGCCGTAATTATTCATACGCTAATGTCACTCATAAAAACTATGGTATTAAATGTAGACAACTAACATTATTACCTTCGAAAAAACTTGCTCGAAAATTAAACAATTCTGGAAACCGGAACATAAGTTTAGAGTAAACAGCTGTTAGGATAGGATCCATGCAACTGGATAAATGGAAATGCAACCAATCAACTGTATCAACTTTTCCTCACTAAACTCGAGCTTTGACGTATTTTCTTTTACGTTATGATCCTGGCGGCACCATTATGGGTATGATGTAAAATGCAGGAAATTGCCATTGGCAGGCTCCCGACCCTTTTCAATCTAATGCAGTTTTATTCGTGCCTGTTGACATTTTGATCGGTTCACTAAGTCGTCAGTCAGGTGCAGCCCGTATTCGCTGCGTAGACTGTTTATTAAAAATGAGTGAAATAATAATAATAATGTAAAATGAAGGTATTTCAAGTATTATACTTAAAACTTAAGTAGTTCATATTAACTAACAATAAAAAAATACTCTCGTCACACGGAAATAATGGGCTTAGAACTTTATTTAAGGTTCTTTTTAATATTATGCTTGGATTGTTTTGAAATAAATACGACAAATTGCCTCCCTAAAATATACATTATGTAGTGGTTATTATCATATTTATATTTTTATATATTTATTAACTCAATAAACTCGAACTAGATGACTGAATGTACATTTGATTTTAAATAAAAGAAATATTTGATTATAACACATAACCATGAATAAAAAATCTTGATACTATAAAAATCTTATAAAACCAGTCAAGGTTAGATGATTTATTTTAAAGTTACGCTTATATTACTCATACGCAGCTCATCCGCGGAAGTATGTCATGTGATAACACTGACAGGCTAAAATTTGCGTGTATAAAGCTGATACTTTACCGAAGCGGAGATGAGAAAAATCGACCAATAAAATATCCATATTATTTCGCACTTCTATGAGCGGATGAAATATTAGTTGGTATCCAGAGTGAGTCACTTTCCTCCATCCCAAAAACCTCCTTCCTCCATCTTATCTCCATTCCAAAAACTTCGCTTCGGCGTGGGTTCAAATATAATACACCATGTATAAACTAGAGTATTTGTTTGACGACTTTTCTGTGGACCGTAAGTTAAGATTATATTTCTTCGAAATGTTTTTTACCGTTCTTCATAATACATAGATACCTACATAATTTTTATAGGTACTTGTAATGAAAATAAACTTGCTATTGTTAGATTTTGGAAAGCGTTTCTTTTGGGGTCTAGAGCTAGAGCGACTAAATCTAAGCCGGCTATCTCTAACAATTTTCTCACTGAATAAGTTTGAATAAAACCTTAATTTATTAAAGTCACATCGTGTATTTCGCCAGTAATTGGATAGATAGCAATAACCTACTCATAGTGGTAGTGAAGTAGGTACCAGTTGAAGGGAATATCACGTTATTGGGACACCATTTTTGTGTCTTGAAGGATCCTATAGGTATCCTTTGGCTGCTATAATTCAGGGGTAACTTAATTATCACCCGCTTCATATCTAGGGTTCCTAATAGTAGCTACTTTGATAACATTGTTTTACGTAATAGGTACACGTGACTTGAATACATGTGATTACTGAAAATAATGTAGCGACGTGACATTATTAACAATACTATTTAGTATACCTGCGTATCATTAATTGAAAAGTGTTACTATAAGCTAGTTATATTTTATAATCTGATTTTAAAGTACATATTTATGTAGGTTTTTAATTATATGTCTGTCTATTTTACATTCCTGTATTTATTAGGTATATATTAAAATTAACTTTGTTAGTTATAGATGCATATATCTATGTAGACATGAGGCTTTTCATTGCGATTTACAAGTACCTAGGTATCTTATAAATGGAAATGGCAATAGGTTCGCCCCCTATTACATTGGACTTAACAGCATCGGCAAAATGAGGGTGTACAATTGTACACCGCTGCTTAACACTTCGGGTATACAGCTGTGATGCTATGTAATGTTTTGTTATACAACTTATAAAAAGGTTTTCGACGTGTTAAAAGTTACGATGAGTGTATAGATCAGTCACAAGCTCAGCTGATAAACGTCAGCCGTGATGTTCTGGGTAGGATTCTCTGGTCAAGCAAAGTGATATTAGGGTATTCCATTAGGAGATTTGAAATATCAGCCTTGAGTTTCCCTGAATGGTAAAGTACTGGTATAGGTACTACTATTAAGAGCAAGTCACATGTAACAGGGGGCCAATTCCAACTAATACAAATTTTAAATAAAGTCGTATTTGATAGGTATGTACGGAGTACATTTTTGTTTACATCATAACACTAATTAGTTTTATCTACTCCAGACAAACTTGGCAATTATTTTATTATGTTTCAAACTCTCTCGCAGTTCGTTATTTAAGTTCATTCATTTGGCGTTGGGACTCGTATGAATGTGTACGAGTTCTAAGTCAAAAACATCTCGCTAGTCTAATTTGGGACATTAAAAAGCTTTTCTATCGCTAGTTATTACTCTTCTAATGATTGTTTTGTAAAAAGCAATAATTATTTTGAACACAAAACGGCCTGATGTGCTGAGAAGAAGCTGGTTGCGTTAGCCACTCGTCATTTTTTAGTGTATTAAACTGGAACCTGTCACTACATAACTATATCTTTATGCAACTCCTTTTATAGACTCTTTTGATAACGATATTGTAATGACTTTAAATAAGTATGTGTAAAGATGTTATTATCTTTTGTAAGTTTGTGATATGTCTAATTATATAATTTACTTTTCACAGATTAGCGTTCACATTAAACGTAAAATTGAAAGTTCGATTCCAAAGTCAAAGTCAACCATTTTTATTTCAACTAGGCCTTTGTAGGCACTTTAAAAAAGTCGAGACTAAGTCTAGACTTAGTCTTGACTTTTATAAAACTTTTATAAAAAATAGGATCTATCCTATCCCTAGGCGCAACGTTCCAAAAGGGGATGGTCCTATGAAGAAGAGATCGGCAAACATTTTTATGAATACTCTTTTAAAAAAATAAAAAGTTATTTTATAATTAATGATTTTAAATTTAACATTCATTATATAAGAAAGACAAACCTTATCAAAATGTTACATTGCATAATGAGGTAATTCCGGTTCAAACTTAGCTTTCAAAGTTCAGTACTTATCTTGAATAGTTAGATCTCAGGGCTGATATGATTAAAAATTATATCCCGCTGGACATAAGGACTATTTTTTATAAAACTCTTTCGTTTGCCTTAACAGTTATAAGTCAGCTATTATAAAATATATCAAAAAATTATCAAAAAGATAGAATAAAGTTTATGGTTCACAGTAGGTGTAAAATGAATCGATGATTTATCGTATAAATATATAAATAATAATAATTAAAGAAAAATATTATTATAATATTTAATTATGGATGAGAAGGGTTTTGCTGTGTGTCTTTATCGAAGTATTATCTCTATTCCGAGTTTTTTTCAACCTCAACCATAGTACCAAGGTAATCAAAGTCAAATGCGCGTGCGCGATCATTTGAACTCTTTGCTTGACGTTGACTACGGTCTAGGTCGAGGAACCCTCTATGGGGGTGAGTAGTAAATACTATTTTAGGTGTTATAGTAAAAATAATATGGTTAGAATTTATTGAGGGTTTTTTATAAAGGCTGATTTATTTACGAGTTTTTTGTCTACTGTGTAAATTCCCGGCGTGTTATACAACCGATCTGGTGAGATGTAATTTCAGCCGTCTGTTGCACGGATGCATACGAAGCGTAACAAAGATATTGATATCAAAAAAAAAAATGATATACTTGTAACACGACTGATGAGTACGAGCCAAAGTAGGCTGTAGTGAACATGGATGTCGAGCAAGCCGGTGCGTGCAGGCGAGTGGTGGCCGCTAAGGCTGCGTATCGAATGCGCCTGCGTCGGCCGCGGACCTCGTCGAAAAGAAAGGACCGTATAGTTGTTAAATAATGACGATAGTTGCATGTTACCGAGTGAAATGTCCGTAGGGATGGAGTGTTCTGACGAGATGAGCACCTTACTATTTAAGAGCGGGTCGGCATGGCGAATGTCATCAGTTAACACAAGCTCACAGCCACAGGAACATCTCCGAAAAGTGGATTTGTTCTAATCGGTCGCACCACACGTCTTCGGAGTAAGGTCTTAAACTATCGGATCCGTCTCACCCAAGCACAATATGCGCGCATTCATGGTAAGCAGCTCGCGGGATTTTTAATTATTAATTAAATTAAATTTACTGTTTGGCACTTGCGATTGATATTGAATTTAATATTATTGTTGTATTAAATCAGTGTTTTTAATGTGATATTTTATATAGAGTAACAACAGCGTTTCAGGCAACTATGGAACTGAAGTGAAGTGTTCAGTGATTGGACTATCGCAGTGCCAAATAGTGGATATAAACAAATACTTCAGTGGCGTTGAAGTGGTGAATACTAAATTAATTAGTGTTTGTGAATTTCATATAAAATATTAATAATTTAATAGCCGTTTGTTTCTATAACAGCAATTATTGAGTTTATCGTGAAACTAAAATAATGAAATTTAAATTTAAATCGACAGATATTCCCAGAGCATTCATATTAAATTGAATTTCCGAAAGAATGTCTTCGTCAATTTATCAGAATAGATTAATTTTTACTTGAGAAATATAATTGTGAATAATTCTTGTCCCTTGAGAATTCAAAATCGGAAAAAAGGGAAACAACGAGGGATTCCATTTAGTAGCAGAATTAGGGCAACGGTTTTCCTTTGCAAACGTAGGCGCGAATTAAATGGGAGGCGGCGGCGGCGGGCGGTGGGCAAACGCGTCTCGATTATGTGGATCGCATTTGTTACTCAAACTCAGGAAAGGGGCACTCGATCATTATTCACTTCAGGTGCGATCTCCATTTTACCGAGTTTTTTTTCCACACAGCGCGACTCTTTACATGTGGCCGATAAAAATAACTCGACCATCTGTATTCCGAAAACCTAGCACTCAGTACATACCAACTCCGTCCGAAAATCCGCGTACCCGCCTCTATTGCATAATATAGATTATTTCAACTTGTTTACGACTACTGCATATGAGCCGATCTTACGTCATACCACATCAGATTTTGTAGTTTCTTTATACTATGGACTCACTTTCGTGCATATCATTTGTTACTTACATAGACCATCAAACATTTAGGATAATGCTTAGCGAATTGATAATGCTGCGAGTTTCATACTTTGGTGCTACACGGTCATTACCTATTTATCGGGTCTCTTTCACTTGTTCTTGGCTAATGTATTGTGTAAATGTTGTGGTCATTAATAGGTATGTACCCATGTGTCCTTTTATAGATACATAAAATACATAAATAAGAAAGCAATAAAGAGGGTCCTCTCTACCGGCTCGTTCACATTTCCGTCGATGCTCGTACTGGGTGGAAATGAAATAGTGTTTCGAGCAAAGTTAGAAAGGGCGCCGCGTAATCGGGACGTGTATCGGACGCGTCCGCTCCGTCCTCGACACCAATCACCTTCGCCCCCCGTACAATACACGAACCCCGATTAGCTGACCCGTCCACATTCAATCATGGTTTCATGTCAGCAGCTTATATTCAATCTTATAACTATGTGATGCATTTTGTGATTAAACTGTTTGTTGTTTGTTACAGGTACTCGCCTGCGTGGCGCTGGCCTATGGCCGCCCCGAGCCTCCGGTAGGCTACAGCTACTCCGCTCCTAGCTCAGGATACTCGTCTTCTTCCCTGGGTGGACATAGAACCGTGTCTGCCGGAGGACACTCTGGAGGCATCTCCCTCGGTGGCGGCCACGGTGGTGGTCTCTCATTTGGAGGTGGCCACTCTGGTGGCGGACTCTCATTTGGTGGCGGACACTCTTCTGGCGGATTCTCAGTCGGAGGTGGCAGCATCGGTGGTGGAAGCATCGGAGGTGGTAGCATCGGAGGTGGTAGCATCGGCGGTGGATTTGGAGGCGATGACGGTGGTTACGCCGGCGGGTACTCTGGTGCTCCTCTCGTCCAGAAACACATCTACGTTCACGTACCTCCCCCAGAACCCGTCGAACAGAGACTGCCCCGCATTCCCGAAGTCGCTCCTCCCCAGAAGCACTACAAGATCATCTTCATCAAGGCCCCGACTCCTCCCACCCCCACCGCGCCCATCATCCCCGTTCAGCCTCAGAATGAGGAGAAGACCCTCGTATACGTGCTGGTCAAGAAGCCCGAAGAGCAGCCCGACATCATCATCCCCACCCCCGCGCCCACTCAGCCCTCAAAACCAGAAGTTTACTTCATCAAGTACCAGACCCAGAAGGAGGGCGGTATTGGTGGTGGTGCTATCGGCGGCGGTGCCGGCATTGGCGGTGGTTCTATCGGTGGTGGGGCCGGCGGCATTGGAGGTGGTTCTATTGGCGGCGGTATCAGCGGCGGTGACTTGGGTGCCATTTCTCTTGGCAGCGGATCTGGCATCAGCGGCGGTGCTAGCGGTCACGGTGGAGTTGAAATCAGCGCTGACTTTGGTGCCAGCGGTAGTGACGAGAGTGGAGCTGAGGGCCACAGCGGCGCCACCAGCACTCAGTACGGACCCCCCGGACATGTGGCGGGACCTCTCCACTAAACGAAGATAAGCTTGGGTGGTAGGATAAAAAGTGGAGTTATTTATTGCTAAGCGAAAATTATACCAGTCTTCCAAGATACGAGTATATCGCGGCCTACCTGCGATCTGGAATGTTCGAAAGGATCCTGCCACCACGCACCACAGCGCGCGGCCGAACGCCCTGTACATAGTCACCTGCACCGCGTTCGCCCGCGAGCTACCCTACGACATAACACGACTCATCGTATTATCTCATCATCGCCACTCATCTATACTTGTTATTAGTGCACAGTGTTAATGTTGTTCGAAAAGAGGCATTTTACTGCGACTGTTATGTTATGTATTATAAAATAGCTTTTTTTTACTTTTATAATAAAACCAAATGTGATGCTTAATCTGTTTATTGGTACCTAATGGGGAACGGGGCGTTCAGAATGGACAATTACGTCACTTCCGAAAGTAATCGTGAAAGGTTGCCCCGTGAGCGAGGGAGTCGGCGGTGCAAGTTCGGGCTCCAACGGGTCCTTTCTCGAGCTCGCTACGATTAGTTTCAACATAAAATCGAAATTTGAACATTACGAGAGGTGTTACGCAATCCGTAACGAGTGCAGGCTGGTTGCGGGCGAGCGGGCGGCGAGCGGCTGGCCAGTGGCGCAGTCTGCTCACGTGTGCTCGCACCGCCTCGCTCTCATTAATGACCGCTTTAATGGATCATACATGTAATTACACTTTCATATAATTTAGTGGTTGTCGGAGCGATTACGTAACTTATCCATTTCTTCACATCGTTGGGTCATTCATATTTTTATGGATAAGGGTATTCCTACTCATAAGATTTCACAACCCATAAAATGTACGTGAAATGGTCTTTATCTTTTTCAAGATTTTGTAATTTTATATAAACGAGGCACAATGAGTTTTAGAATTACAATTATGAGTTCATTTGGGAGACGTGTCATGGGCTCCAGTTTGGCCACAGGTAGAGCGATGAGCTTTCGATCAGTTGATGAACTTCAGTGATCTCATCATTTAGCTAATATTTGGTCTAAAGTTCACGTTATGGCAGAAAGTGTGCCACCATGTCTTCTATTGTACTTTATAGTTCACGGGATGTGCATTAATAGCTTCAATGACCTAAAAAGCTGACCTATCGGAATGTAGAATCGGTAGGTAATATAACCGATTTAAATCGTAGCTCGCCTCTTCAGGTCACCGTGGGAACAGAGGTTTTGAACTCTAACATCATCATTACTTATTGTTAGCCGTCTAATAATAATAAGTTTCAAGAGTAATCCTTCTATATGGTCAGAAAGATATTTATACTTAACCAGTATCTAAACAAGACAAATCATATGAACTTTAAAGAGCTCTCAAAGATTAACCGAAGCGTGTTGTTTGTCTTTATTATACTACCCAGCGCTATCAAAAGCCACGAATCAGAAACTTACGAATCCACACAGCAAAAGTTAGTGCAAACTAACTGGGCAAACAAATAAATAGGGTAAAACAATACAGCCTACGCACGACATGTATTGTGAACACCCATATTTTATTTCCTTTGCACGGATAGTATTTACCGGCATTTGAACAGCGAGGAAGGAGGCTACTCCAAACAATAGTCGATATTTGCGCGGGGAACGCAATAAACTTCTGGCTACCTTTCCCTGGCCGACAAGAAATGACATTTTGTATTGGCACCGTGCCCAAAAAAGTTACGCCAGGGCATATCATTGGATGTGGCTTGCTAACCCGCTCGATACAAGCCGGGGAGATATGGTGACGGCAGGCGCGGGCAGTAACTTGGGTAACATTCGCCTCAGAATAAAAGTATTTCAAATCTCGTAAGCTTCAAAATGTTTCACCCGCAGGGTATGGTAACTGCATTATACTTACAAAGCGCGAGATTACAAATATAATCTTCCATATTTAATCGTTCTCTTGAAGCGGTAACATAATGGGATTTATTAAAAATACATTAAAAGGTTTTGCTAAGTAATGGGGACGTTATGCCTATCATCAAGACAACAGTTCGATGAAATATTTCGGTAAGTACCATAATTTGGCACTCCATCGAAATTTTTCAAATAATATTCCAATATTGGCTGTACCGAAGATTTTTCTAACTAAAAAGCTCACTTTTCTCGGAGTATGCTGCAGAGGCGTTTGAAACGTTGTTATTAAACCAAGAGGTGACGTTGATAGATGAAGTGTTTCTAAACTTAATCCTTTTCCTTAAAGTAGTTCACGGAAGTGCATTAACGTGTGTTGTGCCCGACTAAGGAGAAGTTATAAGACTGGATTATAAGCGAGCATTCTTGAATTTTGTAAAAGTCTTTACCTGGATACCAGACAAGGCTCCGTAAAGTTCTCGATCGTGTGTGTCATCTGCCAACCCGCACTAGCCCAACGCGATGGCTTGTGCCTAGCAGTGGGAAAGTGTTGGGTGTATCTTAAAGACCTTTATCTCCTACCGTGGGTCTCGTAAGAGGCGACGCGGAGGTGCATGGAGAATCATGATGATGGTTTTGACTGGCGAATAGGGTTATTTTTATTATTCTCATTATTTGAAGCGGTTATTAGAAAGTTACTTATTGAAAGTCCAAGTTTATATGATGATAGTCTATGCAGGCCAGTGTATATATCTAAGAGGCTGTTCCGTGACTTTTAACGGTTATAAAATATACGGTAGAAATGGGCAATCAACGGTCATGGCTACTTGTATACAGGTAAATAGTTTTTCGTCAAGTAGGTACCTAATAGCATTATTACCTACATTGCGCGACATCAACATGAAAAAAGACTACACCACCTTCATACAGTAATGTAATATTTTCGAGTAACAAAAAAGTCGTAAAAAGTTTTTTATGAAGAGTAAAATGTTAAGAAATTTTTAAAACCCCTCCTTTTTATGTGTGCCCTGCACTCCCAGCCAAAATCAACATAGATAAGTAATGGTTTCCCTTTGAATATCGCAACATAAGTATTAAATATCAGTCGCTTTGTGTAAATGAAAAATAAAGTTTCTTCAAAGGCTCACCTAGGAAGACACAACATCGAATTAGGCAATTTATTTCGTTCCCCAACCACGGGATGTGAGACCGGCTCGTGTGCAATTCTCTTATAGTGCATTTTTTATTTTTTTGCTGTGTTATTGAATTTTTGTTGAGTTATTCTGACGCCCTTTATTTAGAGATCAGCCTGCTTCAGTGCTCAATGATCGTCCTCAGCAGAAACGGCGCGTCCGCTTCATTTTGCGCCGAAATGAATAGCTAAGATCCGGGCTATTTTAGTTTTTATTATAGTTACTTTTATATTATTATTACAGTTACGACAGTACTTAGCTGAGTAGGTTTATGACAAACAGCAATTGTGCGCGACGTTTTGAAGCGCGTTTCGTGAAACGCGCATTGGCTATTTGAGTTGTTTAATTTTTTAGAATTTGAATTAACCAAAAATCAACGGGTTTTATATGCATGAATGAGAGAAATGAGTGAGACATAGGCGTGAAAGTTTCATCTTAGTATATACAGCGTATGTTTCTACATAACACGAATAACATTCGAGCTCTAAGGCAAAATATACGAAGCAGCAAAACCCTGTAAACAATGTAGAATTTAACCACAATAACATTAGTCAAAACTTTGCGCTGTGTTCTTGAGTTTTCCTGAAATACTGTATCGAGTAACGAGATAAAAAAACCCGATCGATATTCAAAGAGTATAAAAGAGTGAACGGTTGTGCTCAAAGGTGGTAAAAAGAGGAGAACAAACTGTCTGTTAAAAGGTATTCTTTGTAGAGAACTAGGCATCAGAAGCGTTGAACAGATTTAAAATGTGGAACTTTAATGGTATCAAAGGATGTGTTAACCATCCGATTTTTAAAGGCAAGCCTGCACAACGTTCGACTGCATCTTCACATACCATCAGAGGCTCGGCATCAGTACCATCGGAAACTCGGTTTAACGCATCGAACGCGTTCGGCGGCAAATTGGTGGAGAGCACAAAACGGATCAATCGGAGCGCCGAAAACATTCGATGCGTTAAATCGAGTTTGTCGATAAAAACTTAAACTAGAGCCTCACGTGAGATAGTGATCGAAGGTGAGTCTATCATTAATAATAAAAAAATTGAGCCGTCGCGGGACACCTGGCAGATGTCAAACATTGAAATTATTTTGTACAGATAATATGCGTAAAATGATAGTTTATGAAAGGAAATAAATATGGCATAATAAAAATTTATTTAATATAATAAATGGCAAATTTCTTTCCTTTAATAAACCTTTCAGGTATATTTTATATTTTTGTTTCATACTATCATATAGCGTGGCGACGCCTGACGTGGAGACGCGTCGCCACGCCAACAGTCGGTCTGACCCGTCGCATTAGATGTTTCACATCAAAAAGGTAAATAAATCTCGGCCGTATCAATTAACGACTAGCGAAATTACATTTTATCTAGTCACATGAAAATTGTAATTCGGGCGTGTAAGACATTTTCACAGAACGGTAGCGAATGCAGCAGGTATTGCGCAGCCCTATTCAAACAGAAACCAAGGAAGCCAAGGTGATTTCTTCTATGTAGCGCAGAAAGCTATACGCTTAGCCACTGTGCCAACCGTATCGTCAATTGTGATAACACCGCCCATTGTACTTAACATCTTTTAATTATAATGTATCAATATGCAAACTTTATATCGCTGTTTATTCATTCCCTTCAGGATGGAATTTCCAAAAATCCTTTCACCATATAAAGAACTAAATAACTTAACTTTGTAGGTTTATAGTTCCTGAAACTTCGTGAATACTCAGTCATCTGAGAATGGCATTTCGTTTTTATATATATATATATATACATAAAATACATCTTTACGTTTATTACTCCCATTGTACATACATAGTATTCTTATAATTACGACAATTACCTTGGAAAAAGTATGACGTCGCTTAGGATCAATTCGTTCCTCATTTACATATCCAATAAGCTACGTAATAGTTCGTGTCAAACACGAACTAATAAGTACCTTACGTGAAATTGAGGTGCAAACATTTTATTAATTACCAGCGTTCACCTGACGTGAGCTTCGTCTAGACATTAAATAAATAGTATATCTACATATGTAATTCGCAAAAGTGAAGTTTGTTCATCAGCGTAAATATTCTCGATGCTTCTATAATGTCCTCCTGGCCGATTTCGGTCACGGCGGCCAATCTCACCGGAGATTAGCCAACTACGCAGGAGATATAGAGCACAAGTGTGTGCGCAAACACACTTGCTCTCTCTATTCCTTCACACTTATAGTTCGATGGGACGGCAATCCGACACGACCGGAGAGAGATCAGGCGCAGGACCAACGGCTTTACGTGCTTTCTGAGGCACGGTGTGTATTCACATACACAAAGACCCAGACCCGAAACAACTATCTGTAGATCATACAAATATTTGTTCCGTGCGGGAATCGAACCCGCGACACGTAGCTCAGCAGTCGATCTCTCAACCACTCATATCCAACTCATACTCAATGAAATAAATCTTAACTTTACGATTATTTCCCTTTTATCGTTTAAAGAGGAATGGCGAGATTGCATGTAATTTGGGACCCAGCTTTTGAGATATCGTAAATTAAAGAAACTAAGCTATACTTGTAGAACAAAGACTATAAAACGAGTCTACCCACTTTTCACTTAGCTATATAGTAAAGCTATATGGGAGTCTTTATAGCATTTTTTTCGGAATTTCCATGTAATTTAAATACAGAACTTTTTTAATGCGTTGACCATAAAAAGGCACTTTAGGCATAAGTCGTCGAGCTATTTTTATAATTTAGAAGGCGTAAGAACAATTTAATGAATGCTGAAGTTGTAAATTATGTTGAATCTTTCTTCTGTATGAAATATTGTACTGAACCAGTATGTCGCAGATTCGACCCCTGCTCATGGTCATTTAATATAACTTTAGGATTCGCTTCGCAGGCTTGAATGCGTCATTGATTCAATGTAATTTCTAAATGTTGTTTGTCTATTTATTGGAGCACAATGTGAGAATGCCTGTATGTTTTTTAATACATTACCACACACTTCAAATTCTCTTGTAAAGTCAGTGCTTTCTGACACAAATCTTACAATTAAACACACTCAGAACCGAAACTATTATCTATAGGTAATACAATTATATGCCCTGTGCGGGAATCGAACCTAGCTTAGCAAGCCAATTACGACTCTGCGTAAAAAGGGTCGTCCAATGACATATGTAGGTACATATAGCCTGATATTTTTGTACGGCAAAGTTCTTATTAAAGTGGTTTTCTGGACGGAGTGACGGGGACCGTCTAACTCGGGGTCTGTAAGTTTTATTTCAATAAAGTTTTCTCAATCTAGATGTTACGTTTTCCTTATCGCTGTCGCTCGACGGAAATAATAGATCTACCCCAATATTTTGCTCCCTTGCTAACTTGGGTTTTCTCAGCATTTGTAAACAAGTGCTGCATTGTATATGCTTATATGTCACAGTCAAAACTCTTTTTCAGTCAAAATTACTTTTACCTACTCCCAGCAGTCAAAGTTGTTTTATATTGACTAAAATTGATTAGGCTTTTGACTGTTACATTTTAGTTAGTTTACATAACATAAACATGCGCGTCACGCCCGTATTCTCCGAAGGGTTAAGCAGAAGTGTACTATTGTACACCCACATTTCGCCGATCTTTATTGAGTCTGTAATAGGGGGCGAACCTATTCCCATCTACCGGACACAGTTCCAGACTTTGTGCTGCTACTGAGAATTTCCATACAGAAAACCCAATAACACTTTGCCCGTCCTGGGAATCGAACCCAGGACCTCACGCTCAGCAGTCGCGCTTGCGACCACAAGACCAATGAGGCAGTCGAGTTAGTTTAGTAATATTTTATAGTGGTTATTTTTGATTAACTAATTTAACTGGATAAGTAATAAAATCTAACTTATTCTAAAACAAATCTGACAATACTACACTTGTCTTAAGGGAACTATCATTCCGACCATTCACTTTAGTGAAAGTAGTTTCACCTGATTTCTTTAGTCAAAAGCAGTTTTGACGAAGAAGGCGTTATGACCGTAACATACCTATACCTACGTATGCGGTGCACATCATCAGTATTTGCCCGCGTTCTACATATTTTTCCCGTTTCTGGTGATATTGCGAAATGACATCTAAATATTCTTTTAGTTCCAGTAGTTAAAATTCCGATTCAAACACCAACAAAGCGATGATAGTGTTCGTAATAGCAGGTACCAGGTGATAGGGAGAGAGGAAATTTCTATCCACTGTGCACACTGAGAATCTCCTAACCGAAAAATTTGAAAACTCTAACCGACTCGATAATCGAACCCCGGACCTCAAGCAGCCGCTCTTGCGACCACTAGATTGAAGGAAAAGTCAAAAATTTTGGTTCAAAATGTCATCCGACTTTCCAAAAACAGTTCATTATTTTCCTGGAGACGTTATTCATTATTTTCCTGGACACGTCTTTGCCAAAACCAAAGGATAATGAACGATGTCCAAGAGAAACTACATATATACTGAACGACAGTTTAAATAATAAAATCTTACAAGTTATCAGAAACATTTGTCATATAGTTAGTCTTGGAGACATTCAGGGATGCTTTGTACACATCTTTTAGCATATTGGCGATCATCCAGGGTTTCAGCAAACAATACAAGGTCATCTACAAAGCTGCGATGTGACACGTAGACACTGTTGTTATTTTTTGCCTTTTTGTTTCCAAAACATGCGTGTACTTAAAACAGACGGTAAGATGAATAAATTAATAAGATCTGACCGAATCACGCATTGAATTGATAAAAGAGAGTTGAGATGAGAAAAGGTCTTAACATTTTATCTTTTCTGCAAAGAGAGCCGCGCCATCCAAAGCGATTCAAAGAGACTGTGTTAAAAAGGTTTTATACTGAATGCTACTTCACCTGTCCCGCCTTTGTTGGTCTAGTTCCGCCCGTGGAAAATGAATGCTTTGAGCATTGTATATCTTATACTTATATAGCTAATAGGCATTCAAAACCCAGCTGAAATCTATTCAAATAGGACCATCGACCGCCTCATTAAAACCTACTCGTCTTACTTTCATTTCCGTGTTTTGTTTCCCGTACTGAGGAACAATGTGTCTTTACAAAATTAAATGCCAATTAGTTTGTTGCGATAAAAAAGCTTTTAAAGCACCTCGGACTCGGCATGATTCACTTAACGTAATTAGGTTTTTGAAATCGCGTTAATTCGTTCGCTATCTTCACCCCTCGCTACACTGAGCGTTGTTCTGAAATTAATTGTTGGTTTTTATTTTGCTTTGACCATGGCGAAATGTTTAAAAACGCGAATTAACCAGGTAAACGGAGATTTGAGTTGTTATTTTTCGTTGTTACATTTAAGGGTAGTTTATTTAGCAAACTCTTAGTATAACTGGAGTGGACAGGAATGTGATAAAGTAAATAAGAATAGGTAAGTCAGGTAGATAGGTCACGCAGTACCAAAGTGCGGAAAGAGCAACGCGTAAGTGCGTGTTGGTAAATTTGTTTTCTCTACAATTGAACACATTTTGAGTGGAGCGTTATTTACATACACGAGAAGTCGTACAACTTCACGTGACAACAATATAGATGATTGGCGTGAAGTGAACACAAATCGTGGGTGGAAATCGAAAGTGCCTACGTCATGTTCACCCAAATTAGTTACATATTGGCAACATTTAAATTTGCACACGTAGTTACAAAAAATGTTAAAGTCTTAGAAAACAGCGATAATGTAGGGTGTGTTACGCAAACTGCCGCACGGTTTTGGATAAGGGGCCTTCCATCACAAGGGGGGAGGGGGGGTGTAGTAAGATATCACGTGCACTTGAACTTTGCAAAATAAGCATCAAAAAATTAGGTAATCCTATAATTACTCGGCTGTACGGTGACAAGACTTAAGACAAGACAAATAGGTACTTAAAAAAATACACGTGATTTTGGGTGGGGGGGAGAGGTAGTTTCAAACTTAACCACGTATCACGAAGGGGGAGGGAGGGGTTAAAAGTGCTAAAAAAAACATCACGTGATTAATGGACGGCCCCTAATTACATAATAGTTAGATATTTCTCTTTGAAGGTTATGTTTTTGTCTGCTCTGCTTTTTACAAGCATCTTACTTGTGATTATGATTTGAGCTTTAGATTGAGAGTATGAAGACCGGCAGCCTGATTACCGATGTAGCGACAGGCGCGGATCGCGCAATAGCTTCTGTCAAACGTAATTTTTATGTCATATAATGTATTGGCTGACAGTGAGATTGCTGACGCGTGGCTGTCGCGTTGCTGTCGCTTTTTTACGTAATTAGGCTGCCGCAGCCTAATTACAGATGTAGCGACCGCCGTAAATCGCGCGATAGCTTCTGTCAAACGTCATTTTTATGTCATAGGTATAATGTATTGGCTGACAGTGAGATTGCTGTCGCTTTTTTACGTAATTAGGTTGCGGGTGCATTTATTCGCACTGATGGTCAGTAGTTTGTATTTCCGCTGGTTCGTTTAATACCTTTTCTCATTCATACTCTGTGCAAAAACATGTTCTGTTGATTTTACCTTCAATCTTGGATACTTAGTTCAAGAGCGTCGTTCATGGTCTTAATATAGAAATTAAAAATGTAAAGATAAGGTAACTGATACAGGGTCACGGATAAATATTTATAATTATTTTGTCATAAAATATTAATGAAAGAAATAAGGCTTTTAATTTTAATTTCAGTATCTACTTTCATTACTTTTAGGGAATACTTTATAGGTTTTGAATATTAATTAATAACATATAGTAGGTACATAATGTTTTGATGTAAGTAACTAAATATGTTATGAGGAAAAAATGTGGTAAAGTTTGAAAACATTGAGTATATTACCTAAGTAGGAAAAAATACGAATAATATTAGCGTAATAACACTATGTTAATATAGGATAGCATCACGCCTGTATTTCCCAAATCGTTAAGTAGAGGTAAGTACAACCAAATTACCGTCGAGGTGGTCATGACTCCTCCTAAAATCATACACGGAAAATTGACAGACCTCCTAAATAGACAATTTACGAAAATTTTAAACAAGTTATTAAAAACAAAAACAATGAAATCAAAACTAGGTAATATAATGTTTAATTTTTTTGTGAAATAAATTCTATTTTTCTCAACTTCAACCCCCTGGTCGTATTACTGTTAATATGCACCCTCCTCCCCCCAAAGTGTTTGGCTCCGACCGCGCTTGATTGGGTCCCATATAATATGAGGCGAGCCTATCCATCTACCGGGCATATTCCGTGCTGCTATTCAGAATTACCATACGAAAAAATAACACTACCCGGGAATTGAACCCAGGATCTCACGGACAGCAGTTATGCTTGTGATCACTACACCAATGCGGCACATATAGCAACTATGTTACGTTTGAGGAGTCGCTTTTCACGTCTCTAAAATAACAACAGGGAATTTTTAAAGGTCGAAAGATCGTCCAGTGGCTTTCTCAAAACCGCAAAGGGAACAAACATCATACCTACCTGTATGGAATTCCCATAGTATAACACTCTCGGATATGGATGGGGTAACGCAGAAAGGTTTCAACCATCGAAAAATATTATGGTATAAATATATTTTTATTAAGCATTTCTTAGCAGTGTTCAACTCTTGCCTTCTATGCTGGGGGTGCTTACAACGATCCCTGACACTTCACTTTTTGAATTCTTATGGGTAAAACAAATTTGTTATTTGCGTTAATGGTGAAGGGAATCCTCGTGAGGAAACCGGTAGGTACACGTAGGAAGGCTTCAAAATAGTCTCGATGTCCAGCATGGTGGACAAAGGCCTATTTTACTAGCACTCGGATACCAATATGTTAACAAGAAGTTTTCCGAAATACGCAATATTATATTGTTTTCAGATATAATATTATTAAAGATTGAATATTTTCTGCATAATACCATCCTATGGAATCCATTGCGCGCGACGGAAATAATGTATGCATACAACGTAACGTAGCTTGTCAGGACGTGGACAGAACATTTCGAAGAAATGGTTAGACACTTGGGACTGGAATTGAAAGGTAAGTTCAATACATCCGGTCCGGATCTCAATGGGGCGAGTGAAATCCGTACCGCAGATCACGCTAGACCATTTCGGGAAAAGGCACGTAGAACACCTACAAGGGTAACGCTTACAATGAAATTGTGTGTGCGAATGTCAGTCCTTTTTAACTGTAACATAAAAATTTTAAATAGCATCACGCCTTTATCCCCGAAGGTTTAAGCAGAGGTGTGTATACCCACAATTCGCTCATGTTGTTTTTAAGTAACATATCCAATTGCCATCAACCGGGCACAGTTCCAAATTTCGTGATGCTGAGAATGTCCATACAGAAAAACACGATAACACTATGCCCGACCCGAGAATCAAACCCAGGACCTCACGCTCAACAGTCGCGCTTACGGCCACTAGACCTATGATGATGAACTTTTGAGTTAATATCCAGTAAAGATACAGAACTATTAAGGCTGCATGAATTTTGAAGCAGTAATTACAAGTAAGCCGAGATTATTATATAATGGGATATATGAATCCTTCCAGTACCGCAGTGAATTAGTTTGGCTCCGGGCAAAACCATTCAGTTACCTTCGAGTGTGGCGTACGAAACAATATTCCTCCATCAATGGACGGGACTACGAAGGAGTTCGGTAATCAGACCCCATAAATTTTCCTGCATTACTTAAAGTACGACCGGTCCAAGAAATATCTACTTCATGTAGTTACTACATATGTACACACTGACTGCCTCGTTGGTCTAGTGGTGGCAAGCGCGGCTGCTGAGCGTGAAGTCCTGGGTTCGATTCCCGGGTAGGGCAAAGAGTTATTGGATTTATCTGTTAGATTAATTCCCAGTAACAGATCGGAGCTTGGAATTGTGACCGGTAGATGAAAATGGCAGTTAATAATGGTACCGGCGAACAATACTACACCTAAGTACTACACCTCTGCCTTAACCCTTAGGAGAAAACACGCGTGATACTATTTTGCCATGTAAAATTATAACAATAGTAATAAAACTATATTCAATGCAAATTTACATCCCGCAATATTATTTGATAGTCTCTATTTAGAATTTTAGGAGCAGCGTTCATAAACCCTTAACTCCGCGAGCGCGAAGAGAAACATGACAAACCAGATAGAATATACAAGCTAGAATGAAACGTAATACAAACAAGTAAAGTTTGAATTTATTTGTCGCTGTAACATTTACGATCAGTAGATGCTTTGGGATTCAAGATTAAGACCGCTATTATCAGAACGCGTTCGTCTATTAAAGTAATGGCACTTGTGAATTAAATATTCTGATTAGAATGTGGACGCATTATTATTATTGAAATCTGAAAATTTCTCACTTTCATAAAATCTAAATAATTTAAGCTCCTAAAATAGGGATTTATGACTTTCTTTAAACTTTATCCCGTAATACAAAACAAGGTTTATCTTTAAACCAGTGTGTTTAAGCTAGTTTTTTGTATTATGAACCTTACTGTGGTCGAAATATAGTTTTAATACAATACTTAGGACTTAGTATATCGACAGTCTAAAGACCACAAAATAAAGCTGATTATTTTCGGAAAAAGTCCATAAATTACCTTTTTTAAACAGATAAGGTAAAATTCGAGAGAAACAAAGATGAGTAAATAATCAAATACGGACATGTGAAGGGATGTGCCGTCGCGTGTCCTAACGCCTGCCGGTAGGTACAACCTACAAACCGACATTTAGTGACAACCCAAGAATAAGCGATAAATATATTTGATATAATAAAAAAGCATCAGTGATATTCGTTTAAAAATATAAACTAGAACTGAATATCTCAAAGAGTAACAAACTTTTTTTTATATTTTTCGGATTATAATAAATAGGTAACTGGGAAAGCTAGTGCTCGCCCGCTCGGGACAGAATCATATTTACTGATAACGAATTTTTCTAGAGATGAGACCTAGTAAGATCGATTTTTCGCACCCGAAAACCTCTATATTGTAAAGTTCCAGAATACACAATGATTTCAACGAAATTGTCAAGATTTTAGGTTAAATTTTAGGAACTGTCTATTGCCTGAATCTAGGAAATAAATTATTTAGGCTGCATGCTTTTCAACTATTTCACAGTGGTTTCGTATAACTCTAACCCCCCTACAAATAAACGCTACTTATGTAATTATGTAAGTATGTCATGAGCTCATGAATAACCCATTATTTAAAGTTATTCGGTGTTTATTAGGGGTAAGAAAATTCATATATTCTAGATTAGTAACTACTAATTAGTATTGCCCGGGTGAACGCAGCTGCACCAGGGTGGAAAGTTTTGAATTTCAGAGCATAAACTAATTCTGCGTTTTTAATCAAAATCAACAACTAAAACGTGAAGTGATAGACATAATGTCACTTTTTTTATAACTAAATTTATATTACTAAAGATATAATTAAACCTAAAAAAACCATTAAATCATACTTCCTATACTATCCTATCCTACTAATATTACAAATGTGAAAGTTTGTGAGGATGGATGGATGGATCTTTGTTACTCTTTCACGCCAGAACGGCTGAACGGATCTGGATGAAATTTGGCACAAAGATAGATTATAGTCTGGAATAGCACATAGGCTTACATACTTTATATCCACGGATTTGTAATTCACACGGGCGAAGCCGCGGGCGGAAGCTAGTATTCTATAAATTTCATATTTCCATAATTGGGTAGATATCAAAACCTCTCACTTAGATCTCGGCCCTCATTATAATGGGACCTTACCGATATCGGTAAAATGTGGGTGTTACACTGAAAACTGATCTACTTACTCTTAAGGGGCTTGAAAGGCATCATAATATTCATACCTCATTACACATTATATCAATCATCGTTAAGGGTAGGCATCCATTTTAATTGTGATGTGAAATGTGAAGGCAAAATCCCTTTATACTTAAAAAAGAAAAACTTGAATAGGGATAGATAGGGGGCGAGCATAAAAAAATTCATCGGGCACAGTTCCAATTTCCGTGCTGCTACAGAGATTTTCCATACAGAAATTCCATGCCTCACCCGGAAATTGAACTGAGGACCTCAAGCTCAGTAATCGCTTACGACCACTAGACCAAAGAGACAATATAGTTATGTAACATATTTATGATTAATTAAAATAGCCGATGGGTACTAATTTTTCTAATGGATTCATTGCAACTCGTATGTCGGTTACTACGAGTATAAAATTCAGTTTTAATAACATAACACAATAATGATATGAGTCTGTTGATGAGAAATACTTATGTAATATATGTTGGTTTTCTGTACACGAGAAATGAGATAGATATTGCGTGGGGTAGCTATTGACATCAGCATGTAGATTACGGTTTCAAAATGAAAAGCGTTTAGGTAAAAACGAAAAAGTCGCCTAAAAAGGTTCAATAGATTTTATACACAGTGCCTACTAATGATTGTTGTTTTATATTTAGAACCCTCGATATGTGGGAAGCATAATAATTTACATAAAATTAATTAGAGGATTAACAACAGTGGAGAAATGTTACGTACGCTTTAAAAAACAAGAAATATTTAGCGAACGGGACGAGACTTAAATACATATATAGGAGGGATAACATGAAATGCATCCAATTCGCTATTACATAAGTAAATATTCTTTCGGTCTGTCTAGACAAAGTTGATGTGACGTGCTCCCTGAATAATAATCAAATCGCAAGATATGGATCGCTGATTATAATTATAATAATGTAAGGAATTAATAGAGAATCAGTCGACCGAAATAAAAAAAATCGATGACTGAGTCGCCGACGAATAGTAGTAAAGGTAGTCCGAAATTAAGATTTATTATTAAAACGTTAGGAAATAAAGTTGAAATTTAACTGTCCTAAATCATACAACTCATACAAAAGTGTAGAAAAATGTGAGCAGCTTATTAATAGTAACATTGGAAAATAGGTCAGTGTGTTAGGCTTGCCCTAATAATTACTAGGCCAACCCGACTAGCTTTTGATTTAGCTCATTGTTTCTACCTAGATACTGACTGTAGATAACCTATTGACTATCCACATAATGGTTTCTACTTATGTACCGTCGGGTGTGGGGACACGAGCCATGTGAACGACATCACATCATCGAATAACGCTCCATTTGTTAAAGAACACCCAGAGCTTGTAACAATAACATGTGATTCGAAGGTGAACGATTCATTATATTAGCCGTAAGTACCTACAGTTACTTGATCAACCATTTCCCGATCGTGTTATTCATTCTACATTAAAACTGTTCGATTCACGTGAACGCTCGTGAAATTTTCAGTTCTCCTGTTTTTGCAAGTAAAAGATCTGATTCAAACGCCCCGTTTCTTTATTAATCTCGCTCACAAAGCTTTTGAAACAGGTGGAATGGGTTCGAAGCGTTCCGCCATATATCAAGATTGTCTACCGACCAATTTTTCCCGCGACTTCAACTGGATTCTTATGAAAACAAGGCGCATCGACATAAAAAAACTTTTATGTTGAATAGTAAGGAGGTAGCCATGTTTTAGGGCGAGGCGACATCGTAAACTTTGTTTTATCCATGAAACTGAAATTGAGTCACGACCTTCATGAAACTAGATCAGGAAAATATCTTTATGAGATTTATAGCTTATTTTCATTGATAATATTGAATTGATTTTTGAAACGTGAAAGTAAAGTGTTAAAATACTTTATGGATTTATGACCTATTTATTCGGCTACAATCCGCAACCCTTGTGCGCTTTGTTTCAATGATGAAAAGAACAATGAAATATTTTTTCTTTTCGAACTTTACTTGCCAATTTAATTTAAAAAGAACCCTTGTAATATCAAAATCTATGTAGCTAGATTTATCCAACTTGTGGAATAAATTTTCTGTATTCTTTAGAAATTATACCTGCTCGTTCCGAGCGTCGCGTCGTTCAGAATGATATCTCTTGTATAAAGCGGTAATAAGGGGTTAATCGACGTTATCATCCTAAGATATGGGGCTATGCATAGAGAAGGCGTTTATCGGTTAAAGTAGGATCTTAATTACATAGAACTTAATTTTAGAGCCCGACCGTAAAGAAGGTCCGGGTTTCGGATAAATGCTGTCTCTTAATGGAACTTTTTATTTACTACCGCTTTGCACTTCAAATAGTTCTTTAGTGATGGCAGAATAAAGATTGAAGACGGTAGAGTCGTTTCAGACTTCAGCTTTTATTCGTATATTAAAAAGCCACGAATATATATCAGAAACCACCTAATTGTGGTACGTGGACCAAATTTTGCATATCAACCGCTGTAACAACGCGTGGTCAAAGGAGGTAGAATAAATACGACCACAATCGAATTGCCCCTTCGAAACTCGTGTCTTTGTGGTCACTGCAACTTCAAGGTTATGGTAAAAGCTTTTGAAGTAAATAAAACCTAACCACAAGAAGCTGCAATGGGACTATTCCATGTACCAAACTTGTTGTGGTGTAGTTCGAAAGTATTAAGTCTGAATACAGTCTTGATAAAACTGATTATTTCACCGAGTAAAACAAAATGAGTTTCTATTTGAGATAGGTTAGATAAATGTTATGTCACAGAAAAGCATCGCGTGTATGGCAATAATATAACAAGATTTATCGTGTCTTTATGATGGCAATACATTTCGTTAATCAAAACTGGGGTTTTTACAGCGACTTACTATCTTTATTTTAAAACGTAGCTGCGAAAATAAAGAGTTACAATTGCAACACATATTCTTTTCTATTATCCGGTTCTCGAATGGTAAATGGCCACCAAAATTGGGTTAGTCGTGGCTGGCGTAATCTGGTACAGAGGACACACCTGCAATTATTCAAAAACTGCACCACCGTATAACGAAAGATAACATCTACAAAGTAGCAATGAAGCACATTTTTGTGTAATTTTTATTAACAGCGTATAACGTGTAAAGTCTTCGAGTTAGACTTTTCAGTATTTTCCAAATATTTTCAAGTTTATTGTGACCGTTGAATATTCGACTGACAGGCCTGAATTCAATAACACATAGTACAAGATTTCTCAACAATGTCTGCTAAATAAGCGATTTACCGAAATGTGCCGAAAACTATTTGCTGCATATGCCCTGTCATGCGGAGGCGACACGGATGCCGCGTGTTATGAGTAGGGCGGTTTTATATGAAGAAAACTAAGTACAACAGCTGCCTGCCATTGAAAGAGCGACAGTATGTGTCAATCGAATTAGTGATTATAAACTATGGATTAGGTACTATATACTATGAAAATATTTAAGAACGAACGCGCTCACGTCGCTGTTTGGAGTCAACACGCATCAGGCCAGCGTGAGGGAATATTCCTAAACCCTGCTGAGTAGAACAGTAATTTTGCCCCATTACTGTTCTACTCCTAAGCATGGCCCTATTCTATTGGTGTTATATATGGTTTGTAATTAAATGATCATTGATTTGAATGCTTGCCCAGATCACAGATATCCACAGCTAGCCGTGATCGGGTTTTATTTAACTACTTCACCTATGAGATACTCCATCGTATCGCGAATGACATATTTACACTTTACACTCAATTAAAATATTGGTCGAATTTGAACAGGATTTTCAATTGACGTATTGGTAAGTGTCCCTGAGTCCACTACGTTAAATTGTGTTGCCGCATCGAAATGAGAAATAAACGAGTTGTTTTCGCGTTAGAGCTGTGCTATAAATTTCTGTTGTGGCAACACTGAACAATTGGAAAGTTTCGTTATTAATGTGACGACCCAAACCTTCTGTGTTCAAGGTCACGAGTTCGATTCTCTCGTCGAGATAAATATTTGTATGGCATTTGAAATAACCAGGCGAAAGATAAGGAATCGAGTTATGGGTTATATATTTCAACTGTTTGAATGTAGTATGCCTATAAGTTTATTCCATTAAAAACCCTGCATTCATGTTGTGAGTTGCAGTAATTTTTTTCACAGGAACTATATACAAAATCTTAAAAACATTGTAAGGTATTATAATTAGTTAAGTTTTATTTTGAGTTCGTGTAAACAAGAAATGAAATAGTAAATTGTCGTTATGCCAAGGTGAATAGCTATTCCAATTTGTAAGTCAAAAGTAGAAACAAGAAATCGGCCTCAACTGACAAATAAATCCTGATAAGAGTCAGCCATTCATAAAAAATATTTTCTGAATTTTAATAGTTCCTGGCATGGAGAAACATTAGTGAAATTGCGTAACGCGGTCCCTTTTTCGGTACAATATCGTAGAGTGACAAGATATAATGGGCGATTCATTCTGTAGGTATAGCTTATCAGTCTTTGTTAGGAGCTTTGTAGATTATTGCCAATGGGAAAAACGCTTGGAAAAAAAGTAACTATGGGAAAAAAAGGTGAAAACCATACGGGCGAAAATATAAGAAACATATTATGTCTTTTTTTAAAATAACGATTCAGTATTATTCGCACTTTATGTGTAACTAAGCACACATATAAAGCATGAAAAATACTAACTAGACTTTAGTGCATAACTAATTGTATAGGTACTCATAACAAAATGCATAACTTGCAAAAAGTACAGGCTGAAGTGGCAATTAGTTCGCTATATCTGTCTGGGGATAGTCGCCGTCCAATCTAACAGTATAACCGTTAAGTGGAGACTGCAGATCGGCAAACGTAGCGTGGGACGTAGCCAGTAGACAGTGCATTTGAAAATGTGATCAAAACATTTCGTTTCACTAACTAATAAATCCTTTTGTTATCATTGTCCTAGCTTTGTCCCAAAGAAGTAAGAAAAATTTACTAGTTGTTATGGCTAACAAACATGCTATTCTGTAGATATCTCTAATGAAAAATATATATACGAGAATGGGACTGCACTGTTTGTGACTCATTGCGACTTTCAGATGTTTCTTACGTAATCTAACCATATCATACGTCTAACCATATCAGGATAAATACTTATCAGTATTTATCAGGATATCTCTAATAAAAATTCTATCTGGGACGTTTAAAATTCTGGCGATATCAAACGGAGACAAATTGTTTGGTGTATTAATTTCCTTGTTTCAGTGTATGATACTGCGATCTCTTTGACGGGGTCGTCAAAAGGATCACCATCTAGCTGGTATACATTCAATGCCTCCATCAAGAACCTTGTAAATCAATTCGCCTCGTACACAAAATATTTGTTAAACATAAAAAGACACTGCTTTGTGGGAATAATAGCGTAATTGACGGTAGGGACAACGTCCGACGGTCTAAAATAATCACATAAATATGTACAATGTACCTACATATATTACTTAAACATTTTTTAAATTGTTTCTTCACTATGATATTATGGTTGAAGGATGTCGAGAAAAGCTGTGTTGGCCATTGTTCTTTGAAGTCAACCTTAGTCGCCGCATCTGCGCCGGCTCTAGACCCTACAATGCAGAACGCTATGCTTGTGTGACCTGATCGGTAGTACTGAATTGTTGGGGTTAGTGTGTTTAGTAATATACAATGCGTGCTGCAGCAGCTTTTTGCCTAACCAGTCGAACATATCTATACACGCCACTGTTGACCTATGCCCTTCCTTACTAATGTATCCACGACTCCACTAATGCAGCTATACATTTTCCTCCCATATGGCATGGCTGTTTTGCTACCCTTGAATGTTGTTTATCATGAGGCGCAATAAATTGCAAACGTTTGCACGTTTTCTCATGGTAAACATATTTAAAATGACACATTACTTATCATTATAGACGGTTATATCGGTTAAAATACCGATAGGAACAGTCAGAAATACTTCACACACTCACACACAGTATATTTTACTTTGAATAATAAAATATTACTTATGGATATTAATTTTGCTACCGATATGTTATTATTGAGTGCTTATGTTTGCCGTAGCACCCTCCTTACATATTTTTGCGTGATATGTGCCGAACGCAATTCGATAAACCGTACCACCAGTCAAAATGTAACAATCGAATTTTCCAATTTCATGTTTATGTCAGATTCGAAATGATTTCATTGAATTCAAGAATGTACCATTTCTAGTATTTTGTTTTATCTTTCGGTTACCTAATAATAAACCAACAGAAACAAACCACTCATGTTTTCTCACTCTCTCTCTCATTTAAAATAAAAACAGCGATGCTAAATACTCCTTACATATATGTATGTACATTATAACATCGTTAGGCAATAACGCTAAAGGAAAATGTGCGAAACGTTTTCTACAATTAAGTTGTGGAAGAGCGAGCATTTGTCGCAAAACAAACTCGGGTGTCAGGGAAGGGAAATACCAACACCTAAGGGTAGTGAAAGTAGCCGCAAGCACGCGAGGCCCGACCCCGCCGGCCTCCGCGACCCTCGCATTAGGAGGGAGGCGACACCGCTGTCTCATACCGACCTACGTAGCGGATCAACTAACCACCTGCCACCAATTATATCATGTAAGACTTAATGATTAGCGGTAAGTCTTCGACTGCTACAAATTAAAGGTTAAACAAATAGGTACAAACGAACTTACTTGTCTGCCTGTTTGTTGCAAGAACTGTATTTGTTAAAGTTGGAAATGGAAAACCTACATTCGCAACGAAATAAGAAAGACTCAAACTAGAAACTATAGTCATTTAGCTAACGTTCATGTTAGTAAGATGTGAACATTGCTCGACACGGATAGCTCGGAGTGTTACTGAATACCCTCGTTTATTTCGCCGGCTCGGAACTATTTGACATTATAATTGTAGCCGAGTAAGAAAACTTTTGTTAGGGACATAAAGAAAAAGTTGAACAGTTTATATATAATTTTCCTTATTTGCAGCGTTGACAAAACACGCGAATAAAATTCGTAGGTCGTAATTAGGCATAGTGCCGGTATATTTAAGTTGGCGAGTTGTAATGTTTCGTATATATTTAGTACTGTGATGGCGTGTTATCGGGCTGGCCGGCAGTGGGCAGCAGTGGCAAGTCTCTCGACGCAGCCGGGGCGGCGCCGGCCGACAAACTTCGTCACTTAACTTCGCCATAAAGCTAAGTTCGCCACTTATTTGGGAAAACTCCGCAATTACTACACAGCTAAGATCCGACTACTTCTGACTTAACTAAGTTATTTATGGACAAATAAACTTCAATTACAATCTTCACCATAACTAAGTAATTGAAATTGTAATGTGATTAAGGGTTTGTCTAGTTATTTGAGCGAATGACCTGATTAATGCCTGATTTGTTAATTAGCTTAACACTGGCTCCGTTCCGATAGCTCGGAGCTATTATTAGAATATTCCGTAATGTTTTGGTTACTGTAGCGTCGCGCGAACGGATTTCCATATGTTTGTCAATGAACGTGGTTAAACGGATTACACCTTCAATAAATTAATTAAGTATGCATGAAATTTAAACTTCAGTGAGGTCCTATCAAATAATGTCCAACAAGGACACCATTTCCGGTAGCCGGATTAAGCTTAAAGTTTGTTCGAATTTATTATGCGGATAATCTCTTTTTATTGAACAAGATCGTCTACAACGTTCCGGGGCTCAAAAAAGGGGATTTATTTCTTTTTAATCTACCCGCAGATTAGGACAGCGGCCATGACCCACAGTGTCTTAACGATAATTCGTACAGTGATTAAGAAGTTACGGCAGATAGGCGCAAGGCACAGGGGCGCTAGGCGCGAGGTGCGAGGCGTGAGAGGCGTGGTTTGTTTTCATGGGAGCGCGGCACGCACAGACTTTTCATGAATCATGGTCATGACAGTGTCGCATTCACTTCACTTCACCATTAATACGCATTTAGGCACCCAGTCGATGTGACTACACGAAATCGAATCGCCCCGTCGCGTTTTCGGTGCCGTCGTATGAGACTATTCTTATAGCCGATAAAAATAGAACTTGCTGTTATGTAAGTTATTCATATTATTTGCGTTACCGAGATTCAAGTTGGAACTTAAATGAGATGTTATAACTTGAATGAGACGCATAGCAACTTAGCTGTGTCTTCAGTATAAACGTGTGAAACTTATGAAATGGTCTCAGTTCGTAAATAAACTAGTGTTTTGATAATTAACCGTATTTTTATAACTCAAATGTTAATTAGCGTCAGATCGCTACCAAGAGTAATGTGACTTATGAATTGATGAAGCTATTTTTTTTTTTTCATTTAAAGTCAAACCTTTTGTGAAAGAAGTTAATAACACACCAAAAATAGATAATATTTATTTGTTCTTTGATAAGACAGCTCCATTTATAAAGAAAACAAATCTCAACTAATGTTTTTGGGAGCTAACAAAATGTTAATTCCGTCCTGCGGTTTAACGTGCGCGTGCTGCATAAAATCATCCCACAGCGATTGTTCTGCGGTGGCTATAATTACAATTCGCACAATTGCGACCCCTGTTCAATCGATTTTCACTTATGGTGCCACTCGGCAAAGACGAGACCTTATTGAATCGAGTGAATGCGCAATTTAGCAAGCTTAGCAATGTTCGAATGCTGCAATCCTACCTCTTTCAGGTGGTGAGTAGTAAGATTTCTTTAGTTTTGTACCTACAGTGACCCTCAATAGATGTTTATATTAAGCAAAATTCAAATGTGACATTAGAAGATATCATGGTTGATACCTTGATTTTTATACAGTGTATAAATAAGGATACAATATGGCATTTTTTTTTTCAATCTCTAAATTCCCAAAAATAAGTGTTAGAACGGGTAATAAAACCTGCGGTATGTTGTGATTTAATGTCCAATTGTATGACACTGAGAATGCCCAGTGTAAATTTATGCTTAAGATTTGACAATATGCCACAATTTTCTACAATGATAGGACGGATAATCGTAATATATTTCGACTACCACTTCTTTGCCAAATGTTGCCATTCTGGCAATATTCCTTACTCATAGTAGTATTTGAGCCAATATTCAGAACAACGCTTAAGAGTCATTTCATGGTAACTTTGTAAACTGAAGAATTTCATAGCGAATCACATCATCGCTTTCGTTGTCAACTTTCTGTTAATTAACGGGCTCGCGTAACATTGAAAGGGTGTGGTTGCCGTAAATGAAAATGTTAGCGCTGCGTCGCATGAGCAAGTGAAACACGTTCCAAAAAAAGGTTCGTTCAAAGTGACTCCCGCTTTACATAACTTTTTGTGGTGTTGCGCTCTGTTTGCATAAGTTATACCACATTTGAACTTGATTACTGTCATTGAAGTTACGTTTCCAAGAGATGAAATTATACATATATTCCGGTTGGAGAAAATGTAGATTTAATTTAATATGTATTATTTATTTATTTATACACTTTATTGTACACCACATAACATAAACAGGATAGTATTATTCCCTTTCTCAAGTAAAATTAAGAGGTGATTTACCTACTGACTGCCCTGACAATGCTAAGGTCGAACGGTTTGAATTTTACGAAGGGTATCCCGGTGTATCAGAAATGTTATTTAGATTTTTGTGAGTATCTACAACTAAGAAAGGGGTATTGAAAATTTGTCTTCGAGAGGTGTGACAGAGTAAGCAGGCACATATTATCCGAATTAACTAGTAGGTGTATATAAAATTATATAGCGTGTTGATAAATTCATTGTTCAGTTTCAGTGACTCTAATGCATGCGTGGGACGAATCGAGTATCAGTATAATAATTGCGTAATGAAAACTCAATGAGCATTGTTCGATTAAATTTATCGGGCCATAGCGTTATGCTTTGATAAAAAACTGGAGCAAATAAATCCATTTATTACCCACAAATACGTATATTTTTCCTTGTATTTATTTTAGTTGGAAAGTGTAGGTTGAATAGTGTTATCTCAAATTAATGCTTTTTATTAGTCATCTAGTGTCTAGACATTCGAGTTGAGGGTTCAACATCTGGAAATCACTCAGCCTGTCCCTACCACAGCGCTTGCGATAAAGCTCACACTAAAGTAATAAATAACCAGGACGTCAAGAGGCCATTCGTCTTCACATCGAAGTCTTTGTGGTTCAATATCGGTGCCCTGTACTACATTTGTAAGAAAGTATCGACTAGTTTCCTCAATAAGATTGACATTCCCCGCTGCCGAGGACCGTCAACTTCAAGAGGACGCTTATTTAAATACGATTTGTCAAGCATTTTCTGAATATAAAGGTTGGTACTCACAGTAAGTGGCGCTTGTCAGTCGGTCGATCGTGTCTTGTTTGAGTTTCGAGTTCTTCTTGCCCATTTTCGCTCGTCGACGACGCTACTACACCAGTTAGCACTCACACTAAGTGTAACGTCTGGGTTGGTCACTACGCTGTGACGTATTACATATTATTCAACCTGCGCCCGATTCACTCCACCTGTAAACAGGATTTTATATTAGAACACAAATTAACACAAGCGATCTTAATATCGATCTACGGACAATAGTATGGCGAAATTATAGTTTTTATTACACACCGCGACATAATATGGTCACGTAGTGTCACAATTTGTACGAAGCTGCGTCAACAAGGTCCCTTGCGCTTCTAGCTATCTCTGTCTAACACCAATACTACGATATATCCGTCTCGCTCTGTATAAATTATAGCTGTTTTCCTTCTCGTGAATATTGTAGGGTGAGTTGCGAACGGGGCGGCGAGACGTAAACGAAATACTTATTTTGGCGTATCTTCGGCGAAAACAAGCCATTTATAAGATGGTGATAAATCAAGTGTTCTCGTGTTCTGATATAACTGTATGTAGATAGTATTTAGTCTGTAAGGAGAGTCTAAATCATAAGCACTGCCAGTGCTACTTAAAGCTGTAATATCGGTTAATTTGTACGAACGTTTACAACATCAAAATTCAAACATTCCGCTGTTGACACATCAAAAAGATTTATATATACGGTAAATTACGGCGTATGTTTGATATCAAAGCGTGTGACAGCGTCAATTCCTTCGTATACATATACGAACGTACACATACAATGAAATACAAAGAATGTATTGACTAAGTCATATAACATACAACCGCGGACGATTCATAGAGCATAATAAGGGTAAACAATAAATATTCAGATGGCTATCTACATATAGTGGCGTGGCACCGACTGATTATTTATTGAGCAGCAAACCAACGGGATCCGCGCGATAGGCAATTCTATACATTATTTTATAAATATAAAAATTTAAAAAATAAAGAATAACTAAGAATCGAGAAATTAATTCTAGCCGAGAAAGGAAATAAATGGGTCCCTCGTGTTCATTCCACTGAAAACATTAGGATAAAAATATAGCGCCGCTCACTAAGACTTCTTATTACCTTTTATTGTAACTGTTTTGTGTTTATCCTCCAGGAAAACAGAGCACACTCACGCTCCATCACACTACAGGATTACGACACTATAAATTTCGTTTTCACAGTTACACTGTTTTCAAATTCGGTACGATATCTGAAACGAGGGAGAAAATCTCTCGTTACTATTGTAAGTGGTTTACATTTACAAAGCGTAAATCTTCGCTTAGCATTTTCGCTTTTTCATTAACGCTCGAAGCAAAGTTTCCCGGCTAACCCTATTACTTAAAAGTTTTCTTGGTAGGTAACAATCCTTCTATTTTAATACTGTTTTCGACAAACATGATATATTATGAGCAAAGAATTTGTATTAGTAAGAGTTACAATCTGACTTCATACGTATTTACGGTGGTTTTATTATTTCCAAATGGCGACGTACGCGAAGCGAGAAAGCACTCTTCTTGATGATTTTACCGCATGAGGTGTGTTATTAAAACGCATTTGGCAAACATTTCACATCTTTAGGTTTACAAAAAAGATGGTAAATTACGACGACGAAAAAAAAAACGTATGTATCCTCATTTCTAAAAGGATTTTGAGTTCGGTCATAGCGTGCGTGTTAAGTGCACCGTGTTTTTTCAAGCTCAGAAAAGTATTAGAAATTTTTCTAGGTTTTACATAGAGGGTTGCATGCAAGCTGCAAATTGTGGGTCGTTATCACGACTGGAAAGGAAACCTTATAATGTTGAAAGTAATTTGTCTGTATATTACTTTAGTCGGTGCAACTTGTATAAACTAGCCCGTGATTCTAATTTGATATACATTATACAATTTACCGAGTTCCGCGTTACGTTCCTAATCAATCCTATATATTCCTCTATATTTATTTACCTCGGATCTTTCAAAGTTTAGGGTAATTTATAAATCAATAAAGCTATGTTAAGCTGTGGTTTCCCAACTTATGCACTTATTTTTGTGCAGCAAACTTAATTTTGTCTATTGGGGTCGTGCAGACCATTTTAGCATACGATTTCGGCAAGATTGAGAAGGTTAAATTAACTTGTATCATTATGGTATTCGTAGTCTTATTATTATGATAAACGAGTCAGACCAATCAGAGGCTTTTTATACGTGGAATTTTAATATAAATTTGAAGTGTGTTTGAAGTCACTATCAATTTAAATACTTTTTTTTTTGGTAAATTACCTACTTATATAATAAGCATTATGATTACTTGTAAGCTACTTTTATCACGCATCATGAAGTAATCTTTCCACGTTTTCACAGTTCACTTATTCGAAATAAAATCGTCGACTGGTCAAACATAAAAAAATGAAAGTTGTATTAAGAAATAGTCCCAGTTGGCTCGTTGCGTATGCTGCAACCGCGCCTAAGTAGTTGAGAACCAAATATAGAATAATAAAATAGAGCTAATATAGCATATCAAGTTTTTTGTACCACGGCGTATTTAATTTTCCTTTGACACTGGCAACCATTCACAAACATTAAAGACAATTTCAAACAGATATTAAATTACTTCTAGGACTCATGAATTTGTGTTTGACAGTTTTGACGTTTTGATTGGTCTTTTTATGATATTCAGAAAGTAATCCGACATCTAATTCAGTTCGTTTACCTTATTTTGACCGCCACTAAAAAGTGGTGCGCTGTTCCTATTAAAATATACATATATCAATAAAATGTTTAACGCCTGTTATCACTAACAAACTCCTCACGCTTTAACGTTTATAAATCCCATTAGATATCCCTTGATATTTAATGGGATTTATAAACGTTCTTCGGAGGAAAATCTGTGAAGTATTTCTTAACATTAGAATTTTAGGAACGTATTGGTGAAGTATAGCGTTATCATAATTGTATTATAAGAACACAGGGTTCTATAATATGATTCAAAACTGACCTTACATAACCAAATATATATTTGTAATACATCTCAGTCCTTCTACTGGGTTTTAAATCCTTTTCTAGGAGAAAATCTTTAAAACTCGTCATCAAGCTCAAGGGTTTACAAATCTAAACCCCTTATGTTTTACACGAATTATGATCAAATGATTAAAATCTGATAAAATAATGATTCTCACGATTCTACTTATTATGATTTGAATTTAAATTACGGCGATTAATTAATTAATACGTTTGAATGTATTGGCGGTTACTTTTCCGTTTCTGTGCATCTCCGCACTGGTGTAATAGAATTTATGTTGTAAGAAAAATATTTACGGTATAATTTAATCTGGCATCCTTAAACAGATGTAAGATATTTTTTATGAGGATATACAGAGAGCTAGATTCGTGTCATGATGTAAAAAATATAAAATTTCATACTAACACATATACTATTGTTAACGTGTATGTCACTGTCATATTATTCTTCGCCAAACTCTAATGAAAATAAGTCTAAGAAACACGGTTTCGCTTTATATAAAACTTGAGCCCTGTGTCCATTTATCATTGTCCTAAATTTTAATTAATGAGTCATAGTATTAAGTTAAAAGGATTTAATTAAAATTTAAAATCCAGCTTTACTTTTAATTTTCTCTGTAAAGTCGATGCATACCTACTCTTTCTAAAAATATTTCACACAGAAGATTGAATTTGTAAGTGACGTGAACTCAATATTTTTATACTTAAATTTTATTTATCTACCTAAAACTTGGTTTTAATTAAGAAATCAATAAATAGGCAGATACTATTGTTAACAGTTTCATAATACACCTTATATTTTTTAATGAAAGTTTTTTCAAACTTAAGCGTAGCGGCTCAAGAGCGTAGCAAGTAGATTCGCTACGACATCTTAACTGTTCTAGACTTCAGCTACGCACCTCGAACCGCTACAGCAACAATGTGTAACACAATAAGGTAGCGCTACCTATATTGTGGACTAACACTAAATATTTAAAATAAGTCTCGCAATGCTTATTCGCTGTAGCTATTGAATGTTACTGTTTTATAATGATTTATAGTTTTATGACAATGGCGCATAGCAACCACAAAATGTTTAATATTCTGGAACATTGTTTGTAAATAGAGTTTTGAATATAGACAAATAAAATACTAGGAGTATATTGTAGAACGAAACATTATGTTCATTGCTTTAATTTATACATCCTCCATATTCATAATCGTGATGTTAACCACATATAAGTGGCTTTCAGATCTGTTGTCATCCCTTTTTGTTTATATTAAAGTGACAATGAGAGGTATAATCACGAAATGTTTGTAAACATCAGATTTTATGAATATGGGGGTTGTTTATTCCAATAGATGAAAAGCTTTATATTATTTCATGGATATAAGGCAATACCGAACAAAATTAAACAATGTTGAAGCGTACAGATTTAGCAACACACAACATATGAAATTAAAGTACAAACTACGTAAATTATCCACGATTCAAAATTATAAAGAAGTATATAATTTATAAATAAATGTTAAAACTGTTTGTAATGTTATATACTGAGCTTCAATTAGTATTTGTATTAAATTGGTGCATTATTTCTAGTGGGTAGGTAAACGTTTATAGATAGTGTAAAGACTTGTGCTTGTTTTTATATAAACTTATTAAGTACCAAATGTAAATAAAACAATGTTAATTAACTCGGTGTAAAATGTTTTTAAAAGTAAATTAGCCCAAGGACTACTTATATTATGGTTATACACAATTAGAATAAGATCTTAGTGTATGAATTTCGTTTTATTATGTTAATAAAGTCTTTTAAAAACCAAAAACCTATATGAAATAAAGCAGAAATTAATTGTTTAGTTTAAACGTTTCATGAAGACGTGACCACGACGTTCTACGATTTGACATTTCGTCGCTCGCTTGAGTAAAATTTCTATCTCATTTTTTATTTGATTTGAGTTAGGACAACTAAATTTTTCAATTCGTGACACTTTACATTTGTCATTTAGTAATATTTTTTTGAGTTAATATGAGATACGTTGACTTTCAAAATGGTTATATTTTAAGATCCAAATAAAATAGAGAAACGACGGTTAATGACAAATTGAAAGAGTCACAAATTGAAAAATCTAGTTGTCCTAACTCAAATCGGCTAAAAATGAGATAGGACTGTTAGTCATGAAAGCGACGACTTTTCCGTGCGTCCACGCACTGCGAGCCTTTCACTGTAACGTCGGTAGGTATATAGCATTTCATATTGTGTTATTAATATCATTTAGTTTTGACGAAAGCAATTATATTGATGTTTTTGGTCACAAATATCCTAGCAGATACATTTACATATAAGTATAAAGAAGTGTCAATTTACATAAAAACATAACAAAAGAGTAAACACTTTAAAAGCCTATTTGTAAACGACCGCTTTTCTAAACGCGTTCCGAATATCGAATAACAACTTTATGTTCTTTTGTTTTGACATAAATAAAACATTTTGGGGATGTTATGCAGAGGATATTAGTTCGTGTATGAATTTATCGTGGTTTATATGTGGAGGTGATACAAGACGCAAGGATTTTCGAACGTGTGTGGGTGTGTGTGTGTGTTTTGGATCACGTACGGCCTGCCTAACTCCACTAAATTACGTATGTCCGCTTAGGGGATGCCGCGAGCTTCTACACGCTATGGATTATAGTCACTGACTTATGGATATACTGTACTTCACTATATTTTCTTTCCTCTTTGGTCTCGAAAGATAACGGATCTTTTCAGCCAAAATGTTCAAATATTTACAGTGCTTACAAAATAGGCACGCCTTGCGCTTGCTTGTCTATATAATGGTAGAATAAGAAGAACTTTCGGAAATGAATAACTACCCTTCCATGTTTGCAAAGAAATAAATGATTTTGAAATCGATCAGTTAAACACATAAATGTGTACTTATATATTTTGTGTGTGTGTGTTGAGCCAGATTGGCCAAAAAGTATAATTTAATTTTTCCATTAGACAAAAATTGCCTCGGAATGGTAATAAGCGCCCTTCATATCATAAGGGTAGGTCCCTTGAGATGTGCCGATCTGAGGGTGTACGATAGAGTACATCTGGCTCACTCTTCAATCAAAAACGTGACCATTACCCCGAAGATTTCTTAAGTTATTTTCAAATGCAGAATGCTCCCGTAATTGAAACAAACATTATTTTGTGTGGTTGGGTCTTATTTTCTGTCTCTCAGTATTTTTATTTTTATTTTCATATTAGTATTATATTAATAAAACTACTCTATGATGCAGTGCAAATATGTCACTGTAAGTGTTTTACTAAATTCTAAGTCTATGGTTTTATTAACGTGTCTGTTTGCCTAGGTGTGCCTAGTATAGCATATAAAAATAATGTTATATCATTTTATGATATTTTAAGTTTTTTTCAGCAGAACCATAATATAAACAAAAAAAATTAAAAGCTTTGAGCCATCTATCTATCATATTATACAGACGTTAGAAAATGGCCATTAAAATTCATCCCTAGTGGTCCTCTCCTATTAAAAGGTTTATTTGGAACTAGCAAATACGCGCAGCGTCACCTGCTTGGTTTTGTTCACCGATAATTTTTGTTTTTGGTTTTTTTTTAAAATTTCCCTACGCTATGATTCCTCCAGTATCGTGGTTACAGTTTACAAACATACATATACACAACACACAATTAGGCCCGAAACAAATATTAGTAGATCATAAAATATTTGTTCCATGCGGGAATTGAACCCACCTACACACCTAATTAGCGCAGAAAGCTTACATTTAGCCACTGCGGCAGCCGTGCCGTCAAATTAATCTTGTTATCAGAAATATCGCGTTGCTTTATTTTAACAGACAGATAAAAGCCCTAACGAGCCTCTGCGTCCAACAAGCATTGCATTTTCAACCTGTCATCTCTTACTATTTCAACTGTCAAAATTTAACGAACTCGGATTTGAATATCCGATGGCTTTTTTATTTATGGATTGTGTGTTGTGACCACTCTCGCCGTCGTTTGTTGTACTTAATTTATTTTTAAACACCCCTAAGTGCATTTCCATGCTACAGTCCAGCCATGTCTGCTATTAATACGAACGCATTTTCGTGACTATTAGCTGTGTCATGCCGAAACGGAAGCTATGTGTTAGTTCCAGGCTAGTGAGGTTTTTGGGCTAGAGTATATAAATAAATCATTTTATTTAGAGCCAGACAGAACGAGAATATGAAAGGTAGATGCATTTTATTTAGTTATCGGATAGACAGACGGATGAACAGATGAATATAGAATAATCGATTTAGGACCTGGGCGCTTCCATTTTTGCTGCCTTTAAAATACAATGAAAGTAATAATTCGGAGTTTGAAAAACTATCGTTATTTTCTCAACTACTTTCTACATTCATAAGTGTGTTTTAACTTTGTTGTTTAAAGGATTATTATTAAAACTGGAAGCAGATTTTAGGATGTAGGCAGTTTTAAACATATTGAAAAATATGTGCATGGCCGCTCACGAGAGAAACAGAGCGCACACTTCGATGTCGGATACAAAAAATATTGACTGATACGATTTTTTAGTTTTAACTTCCCATTTTATGTTTGAACAGGAGGAAAACGTAGAGTGTAAATATAACAGTTAGTACACTGAATTTGAGAATTTGTGTTTTCGGAATATTTTCTACCTAGGTAATCACAGACGATTACGTATACTCCACTCAAGCATAAATCCAAAAAGGATTTACTGTTTAGTGTTCATATTGCCGTATAAATATTTAGCAACATTATATATAAGTATGGTATCTACGGTAAAATGATATAAAATATTCAAAAACTTTTCTTCAAAGGTTTTCTTGCGGATATGATTATTTTATCGAATATTTTTATATTGGTAATATTTTTATCATACATATAGGCACATAAATATGAGAAGGATAAATTATTTTTAGGTGATTGAAAGTCTAAAATCAGAGGTTCTCAAACTTATTTCATCTAATGCCCACTTTGAGAATCAATTATTTTCTTGCGCTCCCTAATATTTGAACTTACAACTTGTTTACCTCGTGCGACGGAATTCGTACTGAGCAAGTTATCGATGATTCTGCCGTTTGGAACTAAATAGCACTATTCGATTAAAACTTGATTAATCACGAAAGCCATGATAAATTATTTATTTCATACAATCAAACTGGGAAAAAATGAGAACGTAATAATTAATATAGTAGGTTTCGATTTTAGTTTTATTTTATATACTTTAATTAAAATATTAGAAAAAAAGCCATCGCTCCCTCTACCGCTTCAACACACGCCAATTTTCTTTGAGCTCTTTACCGCCCCCTATAGGCTTCTAGCGCTCACAAGGGAGCCGTTAACGCCCACTTTGAGGAAGACTGGGCTAAATGGTTCTCAATACGTGTTTCTGCATGTAAATATTTTTCTTTGTAAGCGCACTCACGATGCTGGAATGATCATTAGAGTGAATCAAAGTAAAAAAAAAACGTTATGGAACTATTAATACATTTATATCGGAAGTCTACAATGTCGTAGCAAGCTACGCTCTACAAGCTACTAGTTTATGTCTACGACTTTAAAGTCACGGACAGTAGGTCGTTCACATAACGTGTGACTTTGCTTCGAGTATTGTGGACACTGGAATCAACAAAAACTACTTTCCAAGTCGGAACTAAATAAATTATTTAGCCTGATCATATTTTGTTTAACTTTACTAACTGAATATCCGTCAGGGAAGTGTTTGCTGAGTTATAAGCGCAGTTTAGAGGAGGAATGAAAACTTGTGTGAGGAAATCCGTGTTGGTGCACAACTTTGGTGTCACTGGTTTTCTGTTTATCCACTCCCAAGTTTCCAAGTACCGTGGAAAGTAAATCTGCGTTCTCACCGGGTAACTTTTTTTCGGTGGCATGTTGTCAGACTAGGCAAAGACAAAGCGTCCGACTGAGAAAAAAGACTTCGTGTTCGGACTTCGCTAATTTGCTATGTTTAAGTATCTTATGTCTTTTTTATTTTATAAATTAGACTTACCTATATAAGCAACTTATTTCAATAATTTTAATATCGAGTTACTTTTTAATAAAATAAAATATTTGCTGCAAATGGAAGTTTTCCGACATCAAAAGTTTTACATACTAAATAGTGTCCCATCCTTATTAATATTATAATAATTGAAATGAGCCCCAGCGTCGAAAGAAAGGGGCACAAAAATAAAAGGTACCAAAGACGACTAAATACAATAAAAAATAGTAATGAACTGTTGCTCATAAACCAAAGGTAACCCTATGACAATGATATTTATAAAAAAAAATAGTTGCTAGTTCTTTCTACATTTATTTTAATACCGTATGATATGTAGGTAATGTTGCCCGACCGCGTAAATCCTTAGTTTCGCAAAAACACACGGGATTTCGCAAGGCGTCGGATTATGGCGTCAAGAAGAATCGTGTGCAATCCTACAGAATTATTGTTAATTCTAGTTTAATAATATCGCGTATCTACAGCCCGAGTTTTCGAGATTTCGTGATATTATTAGACAAACTTGTTTTGTAATCACACAGTCACACTAATACACTAGGCTCGCCAAATTAGGTACTTCGCGAAACCTAGTCCGTTTTCGCGAAACTACGGATTATGCACTCTTACGTTGACATAAATATAGCGTTTAGTCGCAGGTGTGAATTAAACGTGTTGTCTGTACTCAACTGCAGAAACAGAATTAATAATCATTCATGAATAGTCATTCTTCAGACTTTAGGTATAAACCTAAAGTCTGAAGAATGACACTTTATTTATGAGAATTTGCAAGCTATAACTCGCTGGCTCACTCAAATTGCTTAACACTAATTCAAATAAGCTCAGGGAGCTTACGAATCTTATCTATACGAAAGAAAGTTATCCTTATTTTGTCTTTTTTCTCGGTAACCGTATCTTATGTTTGTTTTATACTAGGATTTCGTTTTAGCGTTGATATTATAATAACGTGTTATTTCATAATGGCTACTGTCTAAATCAAACCCTTTATATTTATTTCTATATTTAAATTAAAACAATTTAAATATAAATATATTTGCTTTTAATTTGATAATTTCGATTTCAAAAATTACCTTTTATTTTGATAATTTCATATTGATTCTATCGTGTAAACCAAAAGGATCTTTGTTTACATGTGTGTAAACTAATATATTACGTTAACGGTGTAAACGTGCAACAGATAAGTTTGACAGTTTCCTCATCCATTTATTTGAATTATTATTTCTGTCTTGTAAAGCAGACGTTTAAGAATTTTTCGTCCACATGAATTTCAAGTGCTCGTGAAACTGATTAAAATCTTATAAGAAATAGCCGGTTATTTATTATTAGTGTGAAATCCGTCGAGCTATCGTAAAAGTCTCTTCAAAATCGAGCCTGCGGTTTTTAAGTTATACGTGTCCAGACAGAAAAACAGACAGCTTTATAGTTTTATTATGCTATATAACATATAGCGTCTTGTATGAATTTCCCCTTAGGATTAGGCAGAGGTGTACTGTACTTATTAAGTCGAAGGAGCAAGCTTATTGCCATCTAAAACTATTTCGGGCTGGTACTGAGAATTTCAGAAAATTCCAATATCACCTGGAATTCAAACCCAGGACACACGTTCAGAAGCCACGCGTGAGAAATAAGGGCGTACCTATTCAAACTAAAAATTATTTATTTATGAAAAATATGTTGTTCTGTATTAAATTATTGCTATTGTCTCACTATGTTTCTTTTCGCAAGGCGTACAAATAAAACAGTAATAAGTAACTTCGAATTAAAATGTTTTTTTTTTATGAAGTCATAAATATCGAAATATGTACCTACTCCAATTAACACATTTTACAAAATGACACAGTTTATTGAAAACAATATTAAAATACAGTGTTTTATACAGTACCTATCTATTAGTCCTTGGAATTTGACTATTGAATATTAAAAACTATGTAAAGTGTCTAAACATTTTATAGATTTTGGTAGTTTATTAAACACTTTTGCAGAAAAAGCATGTAAATTGAAGAAGAAGATATATGAACCATTCTTTATGGTAACGAGTGAACGGACAACACAACACATAGATAGGTACAGACAATTCCGAAGATTTCTTCTATCCATTAATTCTCAGTTCATTTCAGATTCTCGGATGACCAATTCAATAAAAAGAAATAAAAAACTGTGCTAGCAAAGGCGACAAACTGTTACGAAGGCGGTATAACGAAATTCATTAAATGTTTCGAAACGTTTGTTTTAAACCTTTTAAACACATTTCGTTTTTAACTTTCATCCGATTGAGATTGAGATTCAACTGGTAACTTCTTAATGTTTGTATAAATAATATATTAAGTAGATAATTGTCTCCACAATTACCCCAGTGGTCCTTATTTAATTTGGCATAATTAAAGTTGAAGGAAATATCGTGATGAAACCTGTAACTAATAGGGCTCTATTAGGTTCTGCTTTCTGCTTCTGTAAGCCAACCCGCACCAGATCAGCGTGATGGAATAGGGCCTAAACCTTCCCAGAGAGAAAAATCTCAACTTCTTGAGAATATGCCCGTGCCTAGTGATGGGATAGTAATGGGATTAACATTATATTGTCAGTTTACAGTGTAACATTGAGACCAAATACTAAGAAATAAGAAGGGACAAAATAAAATTGATCGTCTTGTAAAACAATAAATTAGGGATGTAACGTTTCTGCTGATTGAGGGTGAACTCTCGTTGAACTTGAAGGCACCTTAGCCTTCACTTTCTTTACGTTCAAGCCACTAAAATTTCGCTGTTTTCAATGAAATATTTTAGTGAAATGGTTATACGGAATTTCACGTAGTCTGAACGATATTTTTTAAATCATTTAACTACCGTATCCGTAAGAATGTGTCGGGAAAGTTCGCCACACAGGAATGCCGTAGTTATGTGCGGGTGAGAAAACGGTGCAGTAATACACGCCTTCGGTCTACCTGCGCATTGCTGAGTGCACGAACACGTACACTGCATAGCTGAATTCTTCAAGATAAAGTCCCAGGAATTAAATCACTATTTATTATATACCAAGCTCAAAGTAGATAATTCAGAAAGGAGATCTGGCGGCAACAGAGGTCTTTCATTTGAAACGTTGGATTGTTAACTCAAATAGATATTTCAAACAAGCTTTGAAGAATAAAACCACTCTTAATACCAAAATTGGAGGATTACGAATTTTGTAAATGAAAACAGTATTGGTGACTAAACAATACTGATCGATAAATGGTTTTCGCTAAGTTTATTTGAACCCTATATTAGCCATATATAATATTAGATAGATAATAAAAATGCTTTTCCTGTCACAAATTCCTTACTCAGAGCACCATAGAATATAAAAAACAAAACGTAGTTGAAGAATATTAAAGTCGGTGCCAAGTAAAACATAAAAGTGATATACCTTGCTACTATAATAGCGACATTGAAACAACGAGTTCACGTAAAAATTGTCGAGTGCGAGGCGAATTATGCGTCGGACACGACAAATGCACTTCGCCAATCGTGTCAGTTTATCATTGCATGTTTTACTTGGCACCGACATCAATATTCTTCAACTACTATATTGTAGAATAAAATATTTATTTTTTGCTTTTTAGTTATTAGTTTTGTTTTTGAGTTTTTTGGAGACGGTTTTTATTATTTGTTAAAAAATTTAATTCTTTTACAATTTTGAGTGATGGGTAGACCTAGTAAGGACGCTTCTCTTGAAAAACTTTACAAAGGTCAAATGTATGCTGCCCCAAGCCGAGTGAAAACCTTAGACGGTATTGCATATAATGGGACCAAATGGGAAGCATACTCATTCAAACAAAACAATTTTTAAAATCGGTCCATAATTGACGGAATAATCGAGTAACAAACGTAAAAAAATAATCGAGTAACAAACATAAAAAGAAAAAAAACATACAGTCGAATTGAGAACCTCCTCTTTTTTTGAAGTCGGTTAAAAATACAGTCGAATTGAGAACCTCCTCTTTTTTGAAGTCGGTTAAAAAAATAACTCGAATTTAAAGATATTTTTATATCAGAACTGTTAACAGTTGAATTCATTTTTATTATCCGTCTTATATATTTGTCTTCAGTATTTCAATAATTTTATGACAGAAAATATTACCTCAAACGAAAGTTACTGGGGAAAAACACAGTTTATGCATGACATAATCTTGGTAATATAGTTTTACAAATTCAATTCCCTGAGCCAGTATGAATTCCTATATATTCGTATTACAGTGGTTGTCGCATCGGTATTACAAGCTATTTCCTCCCGTCTATTGAGAATTTTTGTATAATAGCTTGGAATCTCGTGGGACAGAGAGCGCGCGTATTTTACTCTGGCTAGGCATTTTTCGTTCACCTGTGTGGATTTTTATCTGAGTAGTATTGTGCCGTAAGCCTGCGTTGAAAAACTCGCCATAGACAGCCTGAAGTTTTATGTATTTATTGTGCTTTAAGTAAACGACGTCATGAAATAATTCGAAAACCCTGAATGTGAATAATAATATATTTTACAAAACAAATGCACGGTCAGAGGTAAATGATTCGTTTTCATTTCTTGATCAAACATCGGTTTCATGCTAAATGTAATGTAGATACTTAGAAGGGACAGGTTTAATACAAACCAATTGTTTAATTTGGTGCTGTGTAATTTCCCTCGAAGGGTTATTGGGCCTCACTTTAGTCGTGAAGTGTATAATTTTCCTCCTGTAGCTGTGTGCGGACTGCCGCCGCTAAATTACATTTGCGAATTGCCATGCATTTATTATTTAAACCAAATGCTATTGCAGCATTTTTATCTGTGTATAGTTATTTTCCCTACCAGAATGTTAAATGCTTTAAGCATCAAAGATAGAATAATATATGATAAATATTTCCGTTAAGGTCGTTATATATTTCTCGTAAAAATGAATTGGCCTAGTAGCTACAACGATAACTAACATTTTATCTTAGTTTTATGTCGATTAATTTTGGACGACAGAGGTTAAGTTCAAAGAACCAGTTTAAAAAAATGTTTTGAATAAAATTATTTAGTTATTAAATTGTCTGAAGACAGATTTTTAAGGATAAATCATATGATGAGTGGATATAAAAATATTTTACCGTGCCCAGGGGTTGTGGACCGTGCCAAGATATAGGCGACAATGTAGGTTCGGTCTCAATAAATGAGGAATCAAAAGTGTATCACAGACTACCCGATGCCGATAAAATACCGGACCCAGAGGATATGTTACATAAAATACGGACGTCCAATATAAAACAACTGTCCCTATTCTAGTATCTAGGGATTTCTTTTATTTTTTAGGTTTACAAAAGTTCCTCATTGATCTAGTGATCGCATTTACGGGTGCTGAGCATGAGGTACTAGGTTCGACTTCTAGGTCGGGCAAAAGGGAATAGTGATTTTCTGAAATTCTCAGTTATTATTATTCGCCAGATAGGTGGTAATAGGCTCGTGCCCTTTTAGGCTTATTGAAACGGATTTTTTAAAATCCATGTATTAGTGTGAGTTATAAATTATCTGTTCAAAAAATAACATATACTTTACATTGTGCAAGAAAAGAGCTTTCATCTGTGGCTCCACCGTGGACAGTCAGCATCGATAACATTATTGCTGACTGGCTAATATTTACAGCACGAGCGAGTCGCATGTGATATATCTTGCTGACTCAAGAGAAGATTAAACCAAAAATAATCCATTCTCTACTTAACGAAATCACACAGAAAATAAATGTAGAAAAATATAGAATATACAGACCGAATATATTATTCCAAGTCACTGCGAACGATTCCTTTGAAGGAAATATTAGTAGTAGCTCCAGCATTTGAAGCACTTATTCAAGTTCAAGGTGGCGGATAACGAAAGCATTTTACTGTTCAAGTACGTTAATTTTACAGACTTTACGTAACTTCTATTGGAGCTATGAGTTATCAGTCTACAATTAACGAAAACTTTATTATTATTAACCCAACTGTTCGGTTCATGTAAGGCTATGCAAATTATTGTTAGTTAAGTACGTGTATAATAGCAATATCTACAAGATTATGTTTTTTATTGAGGCCCCCAGTTCGATATTATATTTAATATTATAAAAAAAAAACTGTTGAGATTTTAGATTTCAGTGCTAATAATCTGCGAGGAGGGTGTGATATACAGAATAACATGGCAATATGGCAAAACAGCAACAGTTTTTAGTTTGATCTCAGAAATCGAAAATTATGTAGTGTTCGAGATCAGCGAATGCTCTGGATCGCAGGATCCGATGAGTTGGTACTCACGTATTCGTAATCCTGCTTTTCTTGTTGTAAAAGTGAAATATAAAAAAAAAGTTTATTAGATTGCTTATAATGTTTGAACGAGAAAAGAATATAGGATAGGATCTCAATTCCCAATTACCAAAAAAACAAGAAACTTGAATGTCTGTCATCTAAAGATTCATCCTGTATATATTTTAGAACGAAGACAAACACTTATGTTAAAATCGAAAACTCCGTTATTACACTGACACTTGTTTAAGTGAAAATATTTAACTTGGAGATTTCAGACTTAAATCCAATTCAAATTGGAGAACATTTATCCGGTGTTGTCTTATTTTAAGATCTTTGTGATTGTCAAAGACAGTACCGCCTTCTCGGAATGTGTTGTAGCTGTCAAGGAAGCAAGAAACCCCAATTAAACAACTCGAGCAATATAAGCAAGAGTAACGAATTTATATCTATTATAAAATCGAGACGGAAAACTGAAGATTGTATAAAACAACAGTTTATTTCATATTCATAATTAAGCACAGATATTTTAAGGTTTACACTAGGTTGAACTTTTTTATGTAACTGTTTACCTTTTGTTTCGGACAAACGACCAAACTATTGTAATCTGCTCGACGGCATTCATAAATCGTAGCCAACAAAATGTGGCATGACAGTTGTAAGACAGTCCTATCCGAGCTGAATGGCAGTCGCGATAAAAGATGGCTCAGCTCAGATGAAAAGTCTTTCTTCTACTTCGCACCAAGTAGCAGCGAGAAGACATCCTTTTAAGGTCACTCAATGATGTTCGTGTGATAAATTAGTCGCCGCGTCTGACTTGCAACGTTGAAGCCTAAGCAATCTTTGTAAAGTGCTTGCTGTGCGTTTCCTAACAAAAGATAAGTACTCTTATAGAACGTAAAATATACAACAATTAAAAATATACAAAAATAAGACAAACAATAGTAACGTATTTATCGTTATTATAGAAAATACGTCCACATTTTATTAGTGTCTAAACGAGGTTCTCAAATGAAAATTCTCTGTATTAATCACGTTTTCTAAGTCCTATGTTAATTCGGTTGAGATGACATCTTGTTGCCAAAATGTAATTTTAGCGGAGACATCCTTCCAATTCCACAGTTCCCAAGGAGAGCTAAAGTTTAGATAAGTATATAAGCTGAACTGTGTAGCCGTAAGGTGCTAGTTTACGAACAGTTAGTATGAAAAGTTTTGTTTGTATTACGCTCTGCCCTACCATTATTTAAATGCGATAATTTTATATATACCTAACTCAAAGTTGGCAACGCGGCGTTCTCGCTCGACTACCCGAATATTCTTTTTGCATTCTAGACTTGCAGAAAAAATTGCTTGTGTATTACAATATCAGATCATAAATAAACTCATACCTATCCGCCCATTTGATGTCAGAAAACCATAAAAAATCCATTCAGTAGCTTTTGAGATCAGCACGGACAGACAGACGCGACGGACGATTTTGTTTTATTCTTTACAGTACTAGTGATTTGTTCGTACCCAGTTTTTAATAGTCTGCTCTCAGATTTTTTTAGTTAAAGTTCGAAGCTTTTATATTTTCCACAAGTGGCTGAACAACGTTTTAGCAAGATGTACGCAAGTGAATAAAACATAAGACTGCGTCTAAATAGTGTTGGATAGGGACGGAAAACGTATAGCTACTGGTAGGTGAGGCTCGGTCTGTTAATAAGTTACTTCGATATTGCATTATGGTGTAAACGTTGCCATTAATAATGTATAAAGCGAGCTGGAAAATACTAGTTAAGTGATAAAGTGAGCAGTAATTATGACACTAGGGAACGGCTCAAATGTATGCTGACGATCGGAGTGATCGATAGTGTTTGCTAAATTGTGTAAAACGTAAACGTTCTCGTGTTCATTGTTACTAGATGATGTTAATGGATAATTTAATTGACCATACCACACTAAAAGTAAATTAAAATACCTTAATATTCGCTAATTATAAATTAGCGAATATTAAGGTAATGGTCTTCAGGATAAACCAACACTGGTTTGCGGTTAAAATTAGGCAGCCAGTAGTTAATTTAGTCGATTTAATCCAGTAAAGAGATTATAAGCTTCCTTGAATATATATATTGGTCCGTCTCTTTGTGACTATAAATGTAAATGAACCGGATAACTTAAGATATATTAAATTGAATATTCAGGCCGATCTACGGCTACCCTACGCTATGGAGAGCGTACGCATATCTACAGATATACCCATTTAGAGCAAATTCAATAACAGGCATTCGACTGATAAATTCACGTATGCAACAAGCATTTCAATAAAGTAATAACTTAAAGTTTTAGCGTTATGAAACATTGTTGTTTTAAATTTTTTTAGTTCTTTTTATACATATATTGCATCGCGTGAAAATAGATGGCCCAATTTCCCCGAGGCTCTAATTGACAGCTAACGATCCAATCTACTGCCTGCAGTAAACGTTATCAAAATTGCGACTGTAGTATTGCGGACCGATTGACATTCACTAAGGGTCAATTTATATGTACATATATACACGAACGAGAAACGGCAGTGTTTACTGTTAAACATCCATTCTGTCAGTTTACACAAGAATGTATGCAGTCCAATTATATCTATTCGCAACGAACGGGGCGGCCGGCTATACGGTGCATAGGTAATTCGCAGTCTCGTGTAATATGACAGTGACCTAGCCCGGGTGCGGCCATGTTAATAAGTAATTAGGACCATATGAAAGTACGAGACGTGATCAAAACGCAGAGCAGGTACGACTTATTCCTGATGAGCAGTCAGATACAAAATAAACTTTTGCTATTCTCATCCACCTGTTCGGCAACTAATTAACACAAATGACTCTGGGGTCCTCAAGGAGGCGTGCAATTAATTACTGATTAAAAACTTGGTCCTCGCTCCACTGTAACTGATCTTTGTTTATGTGACAAGTATAATAAATAACGCCGTCGCCCGGGGCCTTTTGAATATTATCCAAATAATTCATGTCGCCTGATATTTATATTTTGTAATCTTCACCAGGATTATATGTCAAGTTTCGGATATTGAATCTTTTTGATCTCGACTTTTTTTGTAGAAATTTAAATCCAGCTAAAGTATAAAATCTTTGATGGTGCCTGATGGGGTTGTCAATTAAATACCTACATTTGAGAAGTAGAACGCTTTTTCCCAAAACATTATAAGGTCTTACAACGTTTTATACAGTTTCTATGATGATGATGAATAAGCTATTTGAAGGCTGTTTGACCGCTGCTTTAGAAGGATCGTAAGAAACTTCACCAAGCTGATTACAGATTATACTCGATTTGTTTAGGTATTTAACTAAAGGTAAACAATCTTAATGTGTCCTTTTAATATTTTTTGTTTAAAAACTCAGTTTAAAAATAAAACGCTACTTAAAACCAATGTAAAACAACAATAACGATTACCAAATCAATTGAATCTAGGATTTAAGCAGTAGTTTTTTTGTTTAATATGTGTTTGTGTAAAAAGTCACATCAAGATTGTTTACCTTTATTTAAATACCTAAACAAAACGAGTATAGGTGATTGCGATGTGTGATCTATCGTATTGTGCCATCGTTGGTGATTCTAACCCTGTTGAAAGAACCCATTTGTATGTAGTGTGGGTTATTTTTAAGTTAAGATTAAATTTAACTAATGAAAGCTTTATCACTATTTCTATTTCAAAACATTTGACAGCACCGTTGGCATCGAGGGCTGTAAAATGTTCTATAGACTTGCTATTTATCAATGAAATGGAGGTATTAAATTGAATGAGCAGTCTGATCGCCAGTTGGCATGATATTATAACGACATAGACGGCAAAATAAATGGCCGTTCTTGTTTACGATATGGCGCACGCAAACCTTTCTGTGTCACATCTCTTTTTAACAATTATATATTGACAAGGGACTACTAGTTTTATATGCGTAGAAAAATGAGCATATTATTTGAAAAATAGGAAGAATGCAGGAATAGAGATTTAAATTGTCGATGACCTTTGTAATTTGTGCAAACCATGCGTCGCCACACTATATGATAGTATGAAACAAAAATATAAAATATGAATGAAAGGAGGTTTATTAAAGGAAATAAATTCGTCATGATCAAAAACAAAATATTCAGGTTTTATTTAAAGAAAACAAAAATGTTCTTAATTTAAAAAATACACAGGCATAACATCTATGTAATATTTTATTTTTGAATATGCCATATTTATTTTATTTTTATTTATTTATTTAAGGTTCACCAACAATTGTTTACACTAATTTTATGACAAAAGTAACATGTATATAATAAGATAATAGTGTAATAATCACTTAAAGGTAAACTCTGCATGCATAAATATAAGAGTTGTATAAGATAGATCAGATGAAACAAAGACTAACTTACTTACTTAGATTAACTAAATAAAAAAAAACAAATTAGGTAACTATAACAGTTAAATATATATTTACTAATAATTTGCTTTAGAAATGAGAAAAGGATGATAGAAGGTTAATTAAATAAGATATTGATGGATTTTGGTTTTCAACTTGCTCAAAGAGTCAAATTGCAGATCGATTTGGTCGCTGCAATTATTCAAAGTGATGCATAGTCTCGCAACTGACGAATGGATGCCTAACACAGTTATTTTCTGTGGTGGACAGAGTAGTGTTATTGGCCTACGAGGAATTCTTGAGGGGACACGGAAATTAAAATGGGTCAACAATTGCAGGCAGTCAGTTTTGTGAGCCATTACTTTGCACACAAACATTGAATCCAACAGGCGACGCGCCTGTCCAGCGAAATCATTTTAAAGTGACTCAGCCTGTTATTATAAGAACGCGTTTTTTTAGCAATTCCGCTGGAAAACGCCAGATGCCATAGAAAGCGTTTTTGAACACGTTCTATACGCAATGAATGTATAGCATAGTGTAGTCGCCAGACCACGCTACAATGTTCTAATAAGCTTCGAATCAAGCTGTTGTAAAGCATAATTTTAGTCTTGCACTTAAATTGTCTGGAGTTCCTTATAACAAATCCTAGCATTTTAGACTTTTTAATTATTTACTTTCATAAACTATCCTTTTATGCATATTATCTGTTCAAAATAATTTCGATGTTTCACATCTGCCAGGCGTTCCGCAACGGCTCACTTTTTTATTATTCTGACTGTTGCAGCGGATTATTGAAGTTTGTTTAAGGAAAAAATCCGGGATTCATGTGGTTTAAATCACAGGAATAAATTTAGTTTTGAGTTGAGATTTATTTTCACTTATGTTTCCAGCGGAATTACGTTGCTTCACATGCATGTCAAGTTCAAGCGCAACCTCATTCGTGAGGGTGAGGCAAATCCAGTTTTACTGTAGATACTTTAGTATACATGTTTATATGCATCAAATAAGCATAGCAAGGCTACGCGCTACTTGAAAGCTATTTGAAACATTGCAAGTTTATTTAGCTAACTTCTGTTCTATTCTCTCTAATTCTCTATTAATTCTTCTGTACGTGTGTATGTCACTGAACTAAATGGCTGGACCGATTTTGATTATTTATTGTGTATTTGAGTTCGTCCCTGGACCCCGTAGGTGGCGCTGCGATCGAGTTCTATGTTTTCGGAAAGGACAACGTCTGAGGGGTTCGCATATATTAATTTAAAGCCGGTCACATTCAGACATTCGGAAATGTTGAAACAACATGTAATATTTACATGGAAATCAAATTGTATTAAGATTGATTGCACATTATAGAGCATTACTGATGTAACATCGAAAAAATCGGCCATGTTCTCTAGAAACAGTAATTTGAAGATCTTTGACAAGTATAAATCTGTACTGGGCCTGCGTGATGGATAACGGCACAATCCCTCTCCGAGAGGGTCTGAGAGCTTGACTCAAAAAAAAACTCAAAAACAAAACTAATAACTAAAAAGCAAAAAATAAATCTTTTATTATACAATATAGTAGTTGAAGAATATTGAAATCGGTGCCAAGTAAAACATAAAAGTAATATACCTTGCTGCTATAATAGCGACATTGAAACAACGAGTTCACGTAAAAATTGTCGAGTGCGAGGCGAATTATGCGTCGGACACGACAAATGCACTTCGCCAATCGTGTCGGTTTATCATTGCATGTTTTACTTGGCACCGACTTCAATATTCTTCAACTACTATATTGTATAATAAAAGATTTATTTTTTGCTTTTTAGTTATTAGTTTTGTTTTTGAGTTTTTTGGAGTCGGTTTTTATTTTTTGTTAAAAAATTTAATTATTTTACAATTTTGAGTGATGGGTAGACCTAGTAAAGACGATTCTCTTGAAAAACTTTACAAAGGTCAAATGTATGTTGCCCCAAGTCGAGTGAAAACCTTAGACGGTATTGCACTATGTGATTTTAAAATCAAATAAATTACTTAGCCGACCACATGATGAAAACGCATTACGAGAAATGAAAAGATTAAGACGACTATTGTAACTAATATTGTGATAGTTTTGACTTTTAGAGGTTTAAAATGAGCCCAAACTCGAGGGGTTTACTAGTAGCTAATGAAGAGTTCCACCATCTATCTCCTGGCTCCATCATCAGACCCTCTATACCAAATGTTTTATACGGGACTCATCAAAATATATCGAGTGATCCCAAACTCGGAAGTTTTATTCCCTAACTCTTTACCGTTGAGGAGTAATATGACATCCATCATCAGCTCAGCATCATTAAATGATGACTTTCAGACGCCAATACCTAACTTATTAAGAAAAAAGCTCAAACGGGCTATTTGTCTTACAATATTTGAGGGTATCCCTCGATTTCCCTAGGATCCCATCATCAGATCCTGACTTGGTGATAATGGGACCAAATGGGAAGCATACTCTTTCAAACAAAACAAGAATTTTTAAAATCGGTCCGTAATTGACGGAATAATAGCCCAAACACTATGTAGCTGCTATCAACCATTAAGGAGTTCCCTAAACTGTACTGCACCTGCATCACGGACCTTGCAGTGGCAGTCATTACCCATCTCAGTGTAAAGATCTTGTCAACACGAATAAAATAAGCCCAAACACGAAGTAGTTAAGATGTACCGTTGAGGAGTTCCCTCGATCCTCTGTCGTCTCCATCATCAGATCTGCCCTAAACCTCCATAGTATTATAGTCTCATCAGATATACACATAAATATCAAGTTTTTACCCCATGCTCGCCTACAATTTTCAAGAGATGCCTTCGATATCTCAGGGTTTCCACCATCAGGTCCTGACCTGATGACAATGGGACCAAATGACAAGCATACCCTTTCAAATAAAAAAAGAATTTTTGAAATCGGTCCAGGCGTCTTTGAGAAATCGAGTAACAAACATAAAAAAAAAAAAAAAAAAAAAAAAAAAAAATACAGCCGAATTGAGAACCTCCTCCTTTTTTTTGAAGTCGGTTGAAAAGCAGGATTATTTTTCCTTTATCGAGTCGGCACGAGCTATCACATGGGAATCGCTCATACGGTAGTGGAAAGAAAGAAAGAAGATAGTGGTTAGCAATGGTGATCCTGGGTGGCTATCCAATTTGCGTCCGAGACTCTTGTGTTTCGTGATTCGTGGAGGCTCTTTCTTTTCACTAGATTACTAAATGATAATGATGAATTCACACTGAACACAGTGCAATGGATTTTCATTAAATTTTATTGTTTGTTTTAACGAAATTTAGGGAAATCAGGACCAAGTAAATTGAAAGTGGATAACGTTTTAAATTTTAGTTATTTTACTTTGTAACGCGTTATTTGTTCTGCGATGAATGCTATATTCCTATTCATTCCAACGTGACACACATGAATATTTCTGTTTCAGTCATCCAGCTAGTCGGCTGCATTCGGCTGCAGTCGGCGACCCGCCTTTGCGACGTAAGGACCTCGCTACTTTGATAAATGATAGCACTTTAAATTATCGTAAATAATAATAACTTCACAAATTGCTTAAAAAAATCGTATGTTACAGTTACTTAGCTGGGAAACGAATAAGGCCGTGCTGGTAAAATATAGACTATAAATTTATTTATTTTATAACTTGTGTGTTACATGTAGAGCTCATAGTGATATAAAGGTATTTCTGTTTCAGTAACCCTAACGGTCGGTTTATTTCGACTGCAGTCGGCGATCCGCCGTTGACGTGAGGACTACGCTCCTTTGATGGCCGGTTTCAGTTCAAATTATCGTAAATATTGATAACTTTCAAAATTGCTTTAACCAACTCAATAAAAATTCAATGTTTGCTTATTTCTAAAGTATCTCTTATTCTTATTCTATTTCAGAAAAATAAGCTTGCCTCGGCCTAAGCTTAAATATCGCTTTAAGGCGGCTAACTTATAAACCTTGGCTTAAGTTATGGTCGCCTCGATGATGAGCTACGATCAATTAAATCTTAGTTTCTTAGTGCAATTTATAATTGTAAATCCTGGACGAGGTCTCAAGTACGAAGCTCTCTGACTAATTGCAACTCTAGACCCATTAGGGACAGATGGGTGTTTCTAGGATATTTACACGATGGTTTTGCTTACATCCTGCCCATATCTTACCATTTATGTTCCAGCTATAACAATACAGCCGTAAAAGAAGATACTGATAAGCTCAGTGACTAGGTAAATGACATATCAACGGTGACGCCTGAAGAAAAGATAAGAAGAAATTTAAAGTTACAGAGAATATAATATAATAAGTACTTCTAGAAAGGGATTTTCTACCTGGAAAGGTAAGTCTGCCCGGAAAAGGAGACAAATTTCACCACTTCCCAATATTTACATCATTATCCTTAACCTTTCTTAATGAAATAGTTAATGAGTTGTTACCTATTAACATGTTCTTGAGGTAGGGTATATGTCTGAGTAAATCAATAAACATACCGCATTAAGTAAAACTGACTTGATGGATTTTAAAAAGCCAAGAATAATTATATCTAGGTCACACTCCGCAAGTAGAGTTCCGGGCAAAAGATGGTCTCAAAAGTTAATGAAAAGACTCTTCGAGAAATATTTGTGTCAAAAAAGTTAGGGGGAGTCATATGAAGACGCTGGTAACATATAAAAGACCTCATTATCCACCAGGTTTTAAATACATTTTGAATTTCCAAGACAAAGCCTTCGTATTTTATGTAAAATAATTACGAAAAGGCAGAACTGAAATAGTGATAAGATTATTTCCAGCTTTAAGTTTCCAAACACAAATATCAAATGAAATGAAATTATTTATTTGCAATAAGGATTATTCAATCACTTTTACACGTCTTTTTTAAACTAGATGGCGTCGGCATTTCCTATGACTATCCCTGAGAAGAAACGCCGAAACAAACTCAGGGGTCAAGGTCTATTTTAAAGTCCAGACAGATTGTAATGATGTTAAGGGTTTATGTGAGACAAATATAGGGTCGAATAGCCTTTTGAAGAAAGTGCCATAATATTTGATCTAACCTGTCGCAACAGAGTGCAAGCATGTATCAGTTATCGCGAGAATTAATGAAATTAAGAGCGTTCAGCCTAGATCTCACTCACATTTATAATGTATAGCGGTTATATATAAGAAATCATTTCAATTTAAATGACATTACAGTATCAAAATAATTAAGTAAATAATATAATAATTAATGGCAAAAATTGTATATAAAAAAAAGAAAGACTATATAGATCGGCTCAATCCCAAGCGTTTTTGTCATCTAAATAGTCCGAAATTTTATAGTATCCTTTTTTACAAAGTTTACATTAAATTACAATTTTGAACTTCTTTAATGTTAAACTACGAACATCGTTGGGAAGTTTATTGTAAAAGCGTATACATTGTCCCATGAATAAGTTGCTTATTCTGTGGAGGCGCGTAGCATGTACAGCCAAAACCATTTGCTTTGTTTTATAAAGATGTCCGGTCGTTTCTTTGTATGTAATATAACGGAAATTAACATGCCCAGTGCAGCGCGACATGAAGTTTGAAAGCAAAGGGATTTCAATAAAGAAATTGAAAAAAATGTGTAACGACCAGCTTGTGTAAGGGACGTGGACGTTCAGTCCAATGTTGACTGAAAGTTCTAGATATTGGCTACGATTTAACTTCAATACGAAAAATTTGGAATCAATTTTGTTGTTGGCGTTATACAAAAGTTTTTGATAACCAATATATTTTTGATAAACGACGTGATTGTGTTTCAGAACTTTTTGTCGGTATAGGTATTTTTATAGCCGAAAAATATGTTAGTTGACAGGTTTAATATATATTTTTTTTATTGTTACGTGTGTAGCAACGTGTGAAACATTTTTATATATGACGTTAGATATAGGTAGAGCGAGATCACATTTGTGTGTTAGGTTAAGCTCAAATAATCGTATTCACCCACATAATGCACGTCTAGCGCTCTGTATGCCAGCGTGTCCTGGCTGTCTGCCAGGGTCCTTGCTTGTTGGAACCGATGGCGCGCTTATAAGCATGCGCGCCACTAGTTTTACATTTTCATATTATGACTTTCGTGGGTAATATCGATTCATGAACATGTTTTTAGAGATGCTGGACTGGTATACTCGACCGGAGCCCTTGATCAATTCTTGTGGGAGCCCCACATACATTGTATGGGAGAATGTACCCTTCTCATAAAAAAGTACAGTGAAAACAGTAGAATTAATAAATTATATAGTAATATGGAGGAACGAGGTATAGTGTTCCTCCATTGACAAGGGAGGATCCTCCGACCAGGCATGGTGGTTAGCCTTGCGTGCCGAAGCCCGACGATTGATGTCGAACATTCGTGTATGTGTTAAAATCGTTGTAAACTCTCATAGTGCGATTCAGGGTTTGATGTTGTAGCTTCACTCCGATAGATGGCACTTTACTTTTTCCATGTTTCGAGTAGTAGTCGCTACAATAGCAAAGTCTTTATATATAATCACTACGGCTGCAGAAAACACTTAGTGTTTCGTAGTAAGTCCTCATAAAATTACTTTCATTATTTTAAAATATGGGATTATTCGTGATTTGCTGAATTTCAGTTTTAATGGGCGTGGCTTTTATGGACTCAATAAGTTTAGTTAAGTTTAAAAAAGTAAACGAAATAAAGGCAGCCAAATCGGATTATGTGAGGAGGAGAGTGGTGGTAGAAAGCTAGAGGATTTAAATCCTGTTCTATTTAATTATTCATCAACATATCAGCTGCCGCACATTCACAGACGAACATTGAATGGTCGCGTGGTAATAATATAATAACCGCGATGCGCGGCTAAAAGATTTTGACCATAATAACACGGAGAGAACCATTTGGAAATGCGCTGTATATATTTTGTAATGCGATGTATAATATGTATTTAATACTATTTCAGTGTCACTTTCTGTACATTTGAATTAATGATCATAAGTTTTTGCTTATGAAAAGAATAATTCTAGGTTTTTTTTTTCTCAACGTTGCCCCTCACTTGGTGTCAGTGTCACATAATTTGTCAGTTTTTATGGCAAATTTATTTTTTAATGAAAGAGTTGAACGAGATGTTTGACTAGACGCCCGACGCACTGCAACGGGACGTAGGTATAAATAACACGTAACTGCTAGGTAGTTGGTGTACTGCAAACGCTAGCAATCTGCTTATCACCAAGAAGAGACGCCATATCCGCTATTCCAAAAAGGCGCATTGGCTGCAGTCGTTAACGCCACAAAAGCCGCCCCCGATAAAGGTACTCTATTTAATTTCCACCTTTATGTAGAGAGCATTAAGATTCACGAGGGAGGGATTATACAGTAGATGGTAGGTAACGCGTAGGTGGATCGTGGGCGACCGCGGTCTGAACTTTCTAACTGATTGTGTTCGTTAGAACTGGCCAGGCGGATCCTTAATTCGTCCACTACGACGATCTCGATGAATTTAGCACTTTTCCTGAATAAATGACTGTTTCTCATCGTTACTTAAGCTAGATAAATTGGAAACGCAACGACCGTAACTTAGTTTTAATTAGGTACTATTTTTTTCATGAATACAACGAGTTTCATAAAAAGTCAAGGAATACGCATATAATTCTTGATATTTTGTCGCGTAACTGCAATAGGGCGCAAATCATCTTTCTTGCGAAAAGTTAAATTTATGATATGTCGCTGAAAATACTCGAGATATTTTATACAGGCAGACCCATCTGGCGATAAGGTTAGATAGCAAAATTGGCGCATAGATAAATAATCTGCTCCGTTTCACCGTGACGTGGACCGAGGCGACATTGCGAAACCAACTCTGAAACTTACCTAACAGGCGTTCAGGCAGTTTTGCAGAGTGCATTTGAAACCTAGCGATAGCCTTTTTATGGCGCAGTCATTCGTTTTGGAGCCACGCAAAATTTGAAGTACACGGTTGTTTAATTTTACCAACGCACTCCATCGCTCTCCTGTTATAATTGATACGACAATTCCTTAATAACAATTTAATTGGAAATCAGTTTTACAGAATTTGTGTGTTTTTAAGGAAAGTTTTACCGTTGTTATTTGTTTGTATGAATTCAACATTGTCGCTCATATTTTTACGAAACATTCCAGGACCTTTCCAACACAAACAAATTAATTAATGACAAATTCGCACACGACATTATAACGAACCAGCGACGTCATTGAAAATCTCGCAATACATATGTACATTTATCCCTTACTGGAGAACATTTTGGCCGTAGGTACCTATCCTATTGGGAGATAAAATTGTCGACACCCTCCGAAACTTGCCGTTAATATGTTAATTCCGAACGTTTTATTGTTTTCCCGGTATCACAGTGGAAAATAAAATGAGAACCGTGTGGGATTCTGGTTTTAGCGGAGAGGGAATTGAAGTATTCTTTTCGATCATAGGGTAGACTTATGCAGGCTAATATGATAGTAAAAGCAAATGCGTGTCGTTTGCAACACACGGCGCGCCGTGTGTTGCAAACGACACGCATTTGCGTCCGAACTGCGTGTACGCCGCGGCGTACACGCAGTTCGGACGCTAATCAAATAAAGTAAACAGAATATGGTTCATAATATATTTGCTTTTCAATAAATCCAAGGAAATAAATAAGTTGCCACTAACAAATCGATTTTGCCACAGATCACCGCTTATATAAACAGACCAATTCCACGAGATTCGCTTTGATTGTTCAATTGAATTCCCCCATTATTTTATCAATCCGATAAACCGTTTTAAATAGAGGTTAGATATTCAGAATTCCGTGATTCCGATATATAGATCAATTTTATTTGATTTGCGTCCCAACATTGAAATTAGCAGTTGGAACTGGAATTCCGGAATTTAACTATTGTTGGAACTATAAATGTCTACCTATCTATATCTTGATATGGATATACGGACATACACAGGTCCGTAAAACAAACACTTTATTCAAAATTAGTATATATATAGTAAAGTATAATCTTGAAATAATAATGAAAATTATAAATATAAAGTAGTTTAAAGTAAAAGGTTAAATATTTATATTTTTTTAATTGCATAACTCGTTACCATTAATAGTCAGTTATAAAAATTACATTTATGTGATTTGTAACAAAGAATAATAGCTTACACATTTTCATTCAAACACTGTTTCGTTCCTCACAACGTTTCAGAACCAAACCAGAGTCGGTTGAAATAATAATATTAAATTACGAACTCTCCTCAGTCGCAAAGGTGTCTTAAAATTTTATACAGGAGATGTTCACGCACGACTGCTATTGAATTTTCCGCCTTGGGCTACGGGAAAAGCCGCTCTACTACTTCCACCATGGGTAATAGGACTTTTTACGGTTGCGCCGTAATCAGAAGGAGAAATGATGGTACCTATTATGGAAAAGTGTGCGTACACAATTCGTATGTTTTCGAATTTTCCTGTAACCTTTTCCTGCTCTAAGCCATTGATTCTTTACTCCGGCTTTTTGTTGTTGCATGTCCACATTCACCTCATAGGGGAGGCAAGGTTTAATGTAGGTACATATTTTTCTTACTCGGTAAACTTTCAGGGTGAAACAAGCCATCCTAGCGTCAACAGCTCTAAAATTCTACACATTTGTCTTTACTTTGTTGCTTTTATATTTGTTTAGCTAGCGCGCGTTGAACAGTTGGAAACCATTTTGTATAAGTTTTCTGAGTTTGAAAATAGAGAGAAACTTAAATAAAAACCACAAACGTTAGCGAGCACGCTTTTTGGAACAGTATTGTTAATTTTTATATACCTATCTTTGTAAAACAAAAAATACATCAGTATGGAACGTAAAAGAGAAATTACACAAAAAGCTTGGTACGTGAGTGTACATTATTTACTTTTGAGAGGAAGACTATGTTGACGATAGAGACGTGTGGCGTTGAATATCTTCTGCACATGTGGCTTCCCTGGTTATCCATTGTGTCTACTAATTCTATTTTATATTAGATTCACTTTACATATCTGGACATTCTTGATGTTTCAATATTTTGTATTCTTTTTTGTATTTTTTTATTTCTGTTTTATCCGCTTTGATCTGTTTATCCCGTTTTTAGTTTATATTCGAAACAATAATTGTTTAACTCATGTTGTATTGCCTCATTGTGTAAGTAGCATTCTATTAAGTTTGTATTTTTTTCTTATATAATGCATGTTAATTTAAGATTTTAATTGTAAATTAACTTTTTGTTTTTGAAAAGAGTATCCATGGAGTTTCTTGCCGGTCTCTTCTCCATAGGACCTACCCCCTTTGGAACCGTGCGTCTAGAGTCTTGACTTTTTAAAAGTGCCTGAAAAGGCCTACTTGAAATAAAAAACTTTGACTTTGACTTTGACTTTGATTTTAAGCAATTCGGATAGTATTATTTTTTGTATCGTGGCATTTTAGGAAATACTACTTCATGTTTATATTTTATAATATAAATTAATATTTTTACAATACCTAGCTGAGTAAATACTTTCATAACTAGAAAATATGAAAGTTGACATGTGTATAAAAGAAGTGAAGGCGCGTCTTAAGAATTCTCCAAGCATCTAGATTCTAAGAGGGAAAATTTAAAATTTATTTTAATACAGGCCACAAAGATATTTTGAGCTTGGTATTTTTTTTATAAACTTCTTTATTAAGCTTTAGGTTAGGAGGTGGTTCGCGATTAGATTTTCTTGCAACAGTACTTGAAGTATAGGGTCGATTATTTTTTTGTAAATTATTCCTTTTATTGCATTGACAACTTTGCTCATTAAAATAAATAACTTCAGCATCACCGCAACTACATAATATAAACATTGTGCATTACAAAATAGGCTATCGTATTTTGTAAATTTACCATACCGCCTACGTTTCTACTATAGCGATTTAACTTTTCTCATTCCTTTCAGCATGTTGATAACAAAGTAATCTTTTCGCTCTATCCAACTGGCCGAAACCATATAAGATGTGTGGTCACACCGTAAAAAATAATTAATGCTCGTAACAAACTTGGCAATTTACGGAGTGCTCGTAAAGCGTGAAGTTCTGCCCGTCAACGGACTGAGTGCCACACAACTTTGGACAATTCCGACATTACGTCGACGCGTCAAATGACGTCAGGGGAGCGACGGCCTAATGGAATATCATATACTTACTAATTAATTTTTCTGGCTACAATACTTTTACGCGTCCTTACTACATTATAATGTTAAACCCCGCCATAATGCGAGCCTTCCATCCATTGTGTCGTCTGATTCAAGATAACGATATTTACGTAATACTTTGTTTTTCTTTCATACCGATTATAATAACGCAATATTTGAACAAAAGAAAACTTTCCGTCGCAGCAAATGAAAACATGTTTAATGTGACTTTAAATGGTTATTACCTAAGTAATAAATCTTGTAAGTTCAGTATGAAACCGGAACGTTAAAACGGCTTCGCCGATTTTGTATTACGCGTGGGTAAATACGTAGGTACGTCATATGTTATATGCCACAGGAATATTTTATATAAAAACAAAAGTTTCATTTAACACGGCTTTTAGTAGACCCGTCGTAGATTTGCTCCGCTCAAAATACAATTTAGAAGAGCAACAATCCCAAAAACAATTTTACGCGTCAGATATTAACGATTTACGAAGTTAGGGAACTCTATAAAAAGGCTAAATGAAAAATGAACTCCCCTGATTATGACCAAAATATTACGGGGATCCGCAACGAAATTGAGGCTCCTTCACGTAATCTTCTTATCGAGGAAAAGTCACACAGAGTGAGATTGCGAAGCTCTCACGTCGCTATATCATTCGTCAGCAAATTCACACGTTACGCCGGCCACATTATGACGTAGTCACTGTCACGTCGTGTGATTTTAGATCACAAGCTCGAATCTCAACGTTCAAACAACGCTATGTACAACAAAAGACAAAATAGAATATTTTTCGACCGATTGTTACGTAATTGCGTAACAAGCGAAGTTTTCTTACGTAAAATGTTATAACATTTGGCAGAGAAATCCGCTTCCTCCCTCTTGGAATTCGGTTCGCGATCCAGGGTTATTTTAAGTTTAATATAATTGTATTTTACCCGGGATTCGGTGGGGAAAGGCGCATACTAATGTTGTAATAAATCACTTTTATTTTACTAGATCTGTTGATCACATAAATTTTAATGTATGTGATCAACAGATTAATGCTTTAGATCAAGTATAATTATTAAGTTCTATGGAGATATACCTATTATAAAGGACCTTCTGCTGCGTCCTCAATTCTGTGTACAAGTTCTAGTATTTGTCATTTTGATTGATTCAAGACAAAACATCCATTCTTTTTCCACCCATTCATTCATTCTTTTGTTTATTATTAGTAGACAAGAAGGTGGAACTTGGAGTTTTTGTCTACAAATATATACTAGATATATTTGTAGACAAAAACTCCAAGTTCCACCCACTAATCGTGAGTGCATGCACGCACACCGTACACAGTATTCTGAACTTACAAACCAAACTACAGTAGATATTTAATTGCTTGAGTATATTAGGTATATCCGACTTCGGTATATGAAGGAAAAAAAGTTATTATGTATTCGCCTTTTCAGTCCCCTGGTCGGGGATTGGAGGACACATCAAGAATCTTATTTTTTGTGTTCGACTTAAAGTTGGAAAGGTTTTCTAATGTCTACCTTCATATTCCCGCTTTTTGTATAACTCTTTGGTTGTTCGTTTTGAATTAAGTATTGTATTCAGCGAGTTAAACTTGGTTGACATTTAAATTAGTCTACGTAACATTTTCCCGGCGATCGCTTTAGGGTAATTGTTTACCTATTAATATTGTGACATACAATTTAAACTTCTAGGCTTGTATTTAATAATTCATTTTCATGTTTGAGCGTGTAATAGGTAAACCTTAAAATCAGATTTGTTTAAAAAACATACGTAACAAAACTGTGTAGATATGTATAAAGTTAAGGTTAAGTTTACAATATCTGTAAGCAAAATAAAATAAAGTTTACAATTTGATTTAAGAACAATGTTGATAGACCGATTTATTACGGACACAAGAATAACATCAAAGACGGGTCCTACATAAGTATAGAATAAAGACAAAGCAAAGAAAATAATAATAGCTAACTGGTCGAATCGCAGAGACCCGTTTGAGATATTAATGTCTTAAAGTCACGTTCTAGAGACGGCGCGGTGCATCGGTCCGGACCCGGACCGGGACAAAAACGATCTGCCACCGATTCGTACTATAAACTTATTGAGTAATTGGAAGAACGGAGGATAGTATGACAATAACTTCACGATTTCACGTCGAATCTGTCCCAACTAAACGTTCTTTTTACACCAGTACTTATAAAAAAAGGTTCTGAAATATCATTGTAAATTAAACAAAAAAAAAGTCTATGATTTGCTATTGATGAGCTTTTAAATGGTGTCTCACAGATACAGTATATTTTACTAGTTACCAAATTAATAGGTATTATGTATAAAGTTATCTTTTAGAGCATTCGTTCCCAAAGTGGTCCAGGTGGACCCCCAGGGGTCCACGGGAGACTCAACGGGGGTCTACGTTGGTGTGACAAAAAATGGGGGTTTACTATTCAATTTACAATATGGTAGAAATGTAGCTGCAGGGGGTCCACCGGAACTAGCAAAATTTTGAAAGTGGTCTATGAGAAAAAGGTCTGGGAACTTCTGTTTAGAGTCTAGTAATAATCGATTTGGGGTTGGCCCTGAGAAGAACCGATGGAGTTTGGTTTGATTAGCCTTCGTGTTGAAAGGATTAGCCAGGTGTGCCTGCGGCGCTATAGAGCACCTGCTGTTGTGCCCTGCCTTGTGTCCTGTAATGCGAAAGATCTCATGGTCAGGTCAATCCAAGCGCAGTCGAGCTGGTCATGTATTGGCTCGGACAAATTTGAGTTTAGCTATCGAGACGAAAGGAAGAAGACGATCTTTTAGAGCATCTTATATATTATAATATATATTCGCGCTCCTTTGAGTGTACAGTCTAAACATGCGTATACATATGTACATATATTTTGACGAGTAAATTTTCTTAGTTGTCATATATTATGCATGACGTTTCAAAGACGTTTACATTTTGACAGCGACTTGATTGTTCCTCCGCAAAAGCGTTAAGTACGTGGTGAGCATTTTAAAAATACCGACTTACCCATTACCTAACCACAGACCTAAAAATTATAAAGTCACTATGCAATGACTTACGGCATCCTCCTCTGGGGAAACTCTGCAGACATCAATACTATATTCGTCTTGCAGAAAAGCGCTGTGCGAGCTATTTTTAATCTTGGTCCAAGGGTCTCGCTGAGACACAGATTTAAGGAAATCAATATTCTAAATGTAGCGTCACAATATATATTTGAAAATTTAATATATGTTTATAAAAATATTTCGAACTTTGTCAAACTGACTGATACCCATTCTTTGAACACTAGGAATAAACACAACCTTGCTGTACATGCTACGCGCCTCCACAGAATAAGCAACTCGTTCATGGGACAATGTATACGCATTTACAATAAACTTCCCAATGATATAAATAATTTAACATTAAAGAAGTTCAAAATTGTAATTAAATCTAAACTTTATAAAAAAGGATACTATAAAATTTCGGACTATTTAGATGACAAAACTCTTGGGATTGAGCCGCTCTTTAGCCTTTCCTTTTTTTATATACAATTTTTGCCATTAATTATTATATTATTTACTACATTATTTTGATATTGTAATGTCGTTTAAATTGAAATTATTTCTTATGTATAACCGCTATACATTGTAAATGTGAGTGAGATCTAGGCTGAACGCTCTTAATTTCATTAATTCTCACGATAACTGATGCAAGCTTGCACTCTGTTGCGACAGGTTAGATCAAATATTATGGCACTTTCTTCAAAAGGCTCCACCCTATATTTTTCTCACATAAACCCTTACATCATTACAATCTGTCTGGACTTTAAAATAGACTTTGACCCCTGAGTTTGTTTCGGCGTTTCTTCTCAGGGATAGTCATAGGAAATGTCGACGCCATCTAGTTTAAAAAAGACGTGTAAAAGTGATTGAAAAATTCTAATTGCAAAATAAATAATTTCATTTAATTGAATTTCATTTAAAAAAAAGTTCATAATGCACCCACGATACAGGAATTATTCAAAGAGTATTAATAAAAAAAAATAGGTCAGACATTCGAAATTCCACTTCTTCTATCTGTATACTTAATAATTGATATTAACACATTTTAGATAATATAGTAATTTTATAACTGTAATCTAAACAAACATTAAAATTTTTGTTTCTTGAATAATACCTAAACTTTTACACGTTTAAGCGTATTTTAAATTTATTCTGCATTCATTAGTATCGGGATAAGTAATTTGTGGTACCTCGGTAAGCTCCGTCGATCACCGCATGCCGCGGATTTTAATTAAACGTTTACTATAATAGGGCATCCGCTGCTAATTACGCCACATAAGTTCAGCTGATGAGATTTTAAACTAATTATTAATAATCTCAACCGCCAGAAGCAGCGAATGCCTATGTAAGATGTACCACCTATCTACCAGATTTAACTCAAAATCGTTCGAAAAGACTTCGCTCTCATTTCAATATTTCGCGCCTACCTGATGAATGAAAGACGATAATTTTAGAATGTCTGCGGTTCTGTGAGAAGACAGTGTGATAGGTTTACTTATCAAGGGTTATTTAGTTTGAATGGCTAATCGCTGTAATAAATAAATAAATAATAAAAAGGCAATCAACATGCGTATGTATCGCAGAGATATTGTCAAATGCGTGATATTGTAATTTATCTAGTTAAATTGTAAAAAAAAATACATATAACCTAACCTAACCTACGGTTTATTATAATTTCATTAGGAAAATTATAATATCACGGATCAGACAGAAGTAAGAAATTCCGACAATTCTTAGTTTTTCGTTGAGTTTTCATATGAAACGATACATTTTTGATGAGATTCTCATACCAAGTACCGTTACCGCAGTGTAAGTTCAAAGTTTACGCCGCGACGTTTGAGTTGAAGGTGAAAAATTAAATCGTTCTAAGTGATATTAAAAATGCATGCCATGATTTGAGTAAGCAAAGCTAAGACGAGGAGCGACGAATTTAAACTTATGGTTCGCGCCTAGCCGTAATTTCATTTCCGTGCCCCTAGGTTTCATTGTTTAACTTGATAAGAAAATACTTCTTGCTTGCATCTACCCGTAAAATAATTTCTGTTTTGTATTTTATGTCACGCCGAAATAAGTGGGGTGCGTAATTATTGTACTAAAGTTTACGGTGTTAGCTACGGCTTAAGAAAGGGTTGTTACGCACTTCGGTAGGCGCCTTAAGATGATTTTAATGGAAAGATTTTTCAGGTAGCAATCATATTGTATAATTTCTGATTTCTTATAGCGATCACCAGTTAGGCAGGTCTATGTATTAATAATGAGTATTGTTCGGCACTGTGAGGCTTTAAATTTTATCGACTTTATAGTAATTTGTATGAATCAAACAAGAATTTTAGTTCAAAATTCATTCTAATTAAGCTCCATATTGTTAACGTAGAACTTCAAAATTTAAAATTAATATTGTTAGGTATATGAATTAATTAATTTTGCGTCATATTTGTTTAAGCTTTCTTTTTGTTGACAATATATATTGATATAACTACAGCATTAATTATAGATTTTGGCTAGAACAGATGCGACAGTAACATTATTTAAAACTAATACAGACAGAGTTCCACAAGAGATTGGCTCAGACTAAATCCGATATGATGTCATCTACAAATACTTACCGCACTCATCGATCACTCTCAAAGCCCATAATTCACGGAACAACGGAAACATAACTAATGTTCTCAATAAAAAGACTAAAATTACTTCTTTTCGTGTTACGGTTAATGGGCCATTCTCTTACCAAACATAAGTAAACAAGGGTGTAATTTAGGCGTCAGACGAATTTAGCTCAAGCCAATAAGAAGGGGCGCTTCGCCCACTATATTTCCCGTACAGGTCGTGGTGTAAACGATTTGGTTGTACGAGTGGCTTATTATCTTGTGACAGATGCCAGCGACACCGGTACAATTGAAAGCACTACTATATTAATTTTCAAGTGTTGCATTAACTGTGCATGCCTAAGAAAACATTACGCTTGAATGTAGGTACATTAGTGAAACAATTACAAACGATACACAGGTCGGTTTAGATTTTGACGATGCCACCGTTATTGAGTCCTATTTAAACATATTGTTATCTACTAGGGGTGCAAAGAAAGAGCCTCCACAAGTGACGATATCTGAAATCGTCTGTCGAACCCTCGCTACCACTTTTCCTGACTGGCCAATCTTTCCACAACGGTGTAGGGAATTCCAATGTTAAAGTTCGTGTCTACACGACAGAAGGAGAAGATCTAAAGGGAAAAAATCAAAACCCTGTGCTGCTACTGAGAATTTCCTTCGAGAAAAACCTAATAACACTTGCACACCCATGGGAATGCAACCTCACACTCAGTCACGCCTGCAACCAGTAGACTATTTTCCATTTGAATATTTAAAACAAAGAAAGCTTAGATTCATAAAGCTTTTTTTTTTTTCAAGTTAACTTAGATACCTACCGGACGTTGGACCTGCGATAATAGAAAAATCTCATACCTTCTTCTTTTATACTTTTAACCTTGACCGGCCGTTTTGTGTAAAAGTCGGTCAAAGTTAAAAAGCCTTTTTGGTGGTTGCGTAAGAAAAAGGGAGGCGCGGCCACGGACGCTTCTAAAAATAAGCTACCAAGTTAATAATAACACGGGCATAACCTTCTTGTTATGCTCCTGTACCTCTATCACGAGTTTTCTTACTATTTACTATCGTAGTAAAGTAAATTTTCATGATAGCGATTTTAGTTCTTAACATGGTTACATTAGGGACTAGAGCCGCTTATGTGACATCTAGTCGTAGTAAAGTTTTGATTTACTATTTACTATATTATAGAGATGTCATGTTAGCGACCATCTAATCCCTAATATAACCAAGTTAAGAACTAAAATCGCTTGAATGAAAATTTACATTTACTATGAGAGTAAATAGTAAAAAACTCATAATAGAGGTACTGAAGACGTATATTCGTCAATTAATCATCTACTATTTCAGTGCTCTACTGATTAAAGCTCATCCTTTATGGTGTTCCATCTTTGGTGAACCGTTATTTGTTTCATTACAAAACACTGACGCGATAACAATTACGAGTCAGCCTTGCATCATTGGTATTGTGGTCGCTGCACAGCTACTGAGTGTGACTTCGTTCGTTTGATTCCCAGATCAGGCAAAGTGATATTGAGATTTTTTCACATTAAGTATCAGTTTCTGCCGCATGTGCCCGATAAATTACTATTACACTGGATTTAATAACGTAACTTAATAAATAATTGGCGAAATATGGGGGTCTAATATAGTATGCCTCGTTATTCATTATTCATACTTTCTTTTTACATACTTTAACGTCGACTCGTACAATAAAAATGAAATACAATTAAAAAAGAATGGTACTCTTTTCTGTGAAACTTTTCTGTGTAAATTTTTGCTAGCGAAACGTATCATGTTTTACCTTATATAGAACACTAATTACTCAATAATATTTTACCATACAGGTACAATCTGTAGCGAAATACAAACAAAATTGATTCAACTTCATCATTTGCTCACTATTATTTTCACCCTAACAAGCCTTTGTATAATTTTCCAATAGGTATGTCCATTGTCGACAGTCCAAAGTTCAATAAATTAGAATGGCTATTCATTATTAAATTAGCAGAGCAGAACATTAAACACTAATAAATAGAATTATCTGCATTCTCCAATACTCCCAATTTACATTAAATTGATACTTACTGGTACACAAAAGATTTTTCATTACAATCTTCATATGTCTCTTTGTAGAAAATAATAGGAAAATAAAGCAGGCCTTTTATCATCGGCTGCTTATTGTATGGCTTCGATGATAATAATAGGATACGCATTATTAAACTGCATTATTATCATTTCCTTTATAGATGTACTCGTAAGTAAGCTGACAACAAAAATTACGAATCTAAAAACAATGACATTGTTGTTTGGTTTGTATTGTAGGTTCATTAAACATTTCATTTTAGACTGTACAGTTTACAGCCACGACGAGAGTTGTTCTGTGAAGTGGAAGATGCGTTGTTGGTCCATCAACGTTTGTTTCTAAACTCAAACCTTTGCCACGAGAGCTATAGAAACTGGTGCAGGCAACGCGCTGTGTCGATGTCATCTCCACTGCAAAGTTATTTAGTAATTTACTAACTTTGGCATTCGAAATCCGCGTCTGATGGCTGTCGTCTTCTATATATACAAAGTACACAAACCCTACTACAGAAATGGAGTTTGCACATTTGCATCACAACATTGTATTTTTTTATTAAGTTTCATTTGCGTAAAGTATTTTTAATATTCCTCAGTGTCTTTTGGTTTACAATTTAAAATTAATGTCCGCAGTTTTACTTTTACTGGTAGTTCGGTGAGTTGTTGTGAGATTTTCTTTTTAAAAGTTGTCTAAGCCACGTTAAAAATAGGATGTCGATAAGGTGTGGCAGGTCACAGACCGGCGCTTGTCCTTACATCGGCAATTTGGGCCTAAACCCTCGAAGACTATCGCACGACTAGATACTAGCCGACATTATCTCATACATTTTTTATGATAGCTTTTTAAGGGTCATGGTTCTTTATTTATATTGATTTACGGCAATTTTAAAAGTGATCATCGTTCCGCAGCCGCGCTTTCGAGCCTCACTGAATTTCGTGAAGTACGACTTTGATCCAGTTAATATTTAACCCGTTTACGATTTAACGATTCCTTATAAGTAGAACGTGCATCCCGTATTAGTAATTTACAAACATACAATAAGCTCGTTTAATGAAATTATACGGAAAAGGGCGTAAGTTTAATTGGAGACATAAGTATGTTGTGAGAGCGCCCGGCCCAATAATAATGGTATAAGTATCCAAATATATACAGGGCGTCATATCTATACATATAGATTGGCTATAGGTATATTGCATCTTCATAAAATATGAGTGACATGGTGCGTGCAGGTGGTAGGTAGTTAGGGTTGCGGGTTATCATAATTTTCATCATAGTTCCCGGGCGACCGACGCCTGCGCGCAGGTATTATCGACCTCTAATTTACTGGATACCTACGCACGTCTTTAGGCACGTAGAAAATTCGGGAACAGGAGGGTTACGCAATAAAACCTGATCATTCAGCCGACGACAAAGTTGTATTAAATCGGCTCATCTGAGGGGGTGAGGTTTCATTGTGAGAGGAGGGGACTTCCATTCGCACATTTCGTTTCTTTTCTGCAATTGAATGATTGTATAGTGTAACTATTATTGAAATAAGAACATGTTGTCATATGAATTTGACTGTATTTATGAGATATAGTAGTTACTTCAATTCTGGATTTGCATTGAGATTTATGTCTGCAGGAACCCACAATTCTCTATAGAAAAATCTGAGAGCGGGGCAGTGTTTAAAGAATTAAACTAAATGGACCTATCAAATATCTAGTTCTGCATAAATCAAAATATCTAGTTTTGCAGACTCTTCTGTGACAGCTGAGGCAGTAAGGTAACTACATATTCTTACAATAGAAGTCATTCTTAATCAGTAAATTCGCGGAGGAATGGAAAATATTAAGGGTAATCATCATGTACCTGGGTCTAATACAATTACTCACATTCATTTATTACTGTGTTAACCTACATAAAAGTATATAGGAAAATAGGTCTCCACAGTATAAAAAAGTACATCGTAACACCGATTAATTTCTTTAAGAATACTGCCCATTCATGTGATATTCTTTGAAACAAAAAAATTATTACTCTGTTACAAAAGTTAAAACGAAAAATCGATTCACGGGACATTTCGAACTCACTTCATCTAAATAACTTTAGCGGATAATCCTAAAATAATACCTGTTAATTTAATATATTAATTTTGCATGACCGTCGCATAGTGGACGTATTTTCTTAAACGTGGCGCGTGACAGGAAAACAATTGAGCTATTTCTGATATAAAATAGAAAGCTTACAACGTAGTCGAACGTGAAACCAACCCAATTGAACAGGACAGGGAACAATATTAGATTTTGATTGGAATAGCGGTCGGTGTAAGGTTGCGGCAGAATCTAAATGGCATCATGTTCAGCGACACGCTTGTTGCCGCCGTCTGTGACGCATTGTGACCGAATCTTTATCCCGAGTAATACAGTTGGAGTCCCACCGCCGCGCCGTCGTTTATCTTGTATGGTTCTACTAGCTTCCGCCCGCAGCTTCGCCCGCGTGGTTTACGAACCTTTATATTTTTCCGGGATAGCCTTTATATTTTAGCCTATGTGCTATTCCAGACTATAATCTATCTCTGTACTAAATTTCATCCAGATCCGTTGAGCCGTTCTGGCGTGAAAGAGTAACAAAGATTCATCCATCCATCCATCCGACGTATAGTGTAGACTAGTTTCCGCCTGCGGCTTCGCCCGCGTGGGTTACGAATCTGTACGTTTTCCCGGCATAAAAAGTAGTCTATGTGCTATCCCAGACTACAATCTATTATTTGTGTCAAATTTCATCCAGATCCGTTCAGCCGTTCTGGCGTGAAAGAGTAACAAAGATCCATCCATCCATCCATATCCATCCATAATAATAGTAGTAGGATGTCCAGGAGACTGACAAGGCGCGATAACGAAAGGTGGACCAAAGCACTATCCGTATGGTGGTCTAAGGAAGGAAGAAGAATACCAGGAAGACCCCCAGTACGATGGTGGAGGTCGCGGGGCGACAGTGCATGAGATTAGCTCAAAACTGTAGAAAGAGGAGGCCTCTATTCAGCAGTGAGTGGACGTGGGCTGAATATATACATAGATAGATAGCTTCTATGTCGAGTTAAACTCGTTCAGTTTATTTATTCAAGAGAGTGGTGAAAAGAGACTATTACACTATTCATGCCACGGGAATGTTCCTCGGAGAGACACATGAGTTTAGTGCCATAAAGTTACGGAGCGACGCGACGTACCACCGGTGATATCACTTCCACGTTTCCTTTAAAACATAATCCATATCTGCACACCCAGAATTTGAGCTACAAAACTAAATTGAATCCTGCAAGTGCATGCTTTTATTTAAGGTAGTGTTATCTATATCTATATAAATAAAAATGAATCGCCAAATGTGTTGCTATGTGCATAACTTCCGAACTGTGTGGTGGTTCAACACTAAATACTAAACTAAAACTAGTTTAGTTGGTATATTTATTTAAAACTAGCGACCCGCGCCGGCTTCGCACGGGTGCAATTTACTAATCAACAAAATCAAAAATTTAATAGAAAAATACCATTCAAATTTCCGACGTTCGCGGTGGATTTTCCAACAAAATTCTTACGTAGAACCTTCTCCTGACAATTACAAACACAACAAAAAAGAATTAGCCAAATAAGTGCATTTGAAAATTTTTTTCTATGAAATTTATGATTTTGTTCATTAGTAAATTGCACCCTTGCGAAGCCGGGGCGGGTCGCTAATATTAAATAAATATACCAACTAAACTAGTTTTAGTTTAGTTTATAGTGTTGAACCACCACACAGTTTCCAAGATGGTACAGGTGGTGGTAATTTGTAGTGTGTGAGAAATGTTTCACTACGTTTTGCTTTGAACTTTGAATAAAACATACAAGGTTCCTCAAGTTTTAATAAGCAAACGTACAACGTACCTAAAGCACACAGAATTTTGCTCAGAAATCACAATTTTATCCAACTCCTACTATATCCGGTTACAGTATTTGTTTCGTATACAATTATGAGCAGAAAATAAATCTATCTTACGTTTTAGTAAAACGCGGAACGTTATTCAAACAAAGGGAAATGAAACAAAGACAATAATTCAGATAAAAAACCGTTTTCACGTAAAGCCCGCCTCAGATACCGTAGCGTTTTATACTTCCTTGGACCATGAAAACCCGACATTTTAACGTTACCGTGAATATTATGCCAATGCATTAAAGTATTATATATTTATAGGAGGTCGTGATACTAAAAGCGATAAAGTGTTAATTATTTTAATGGTTTCCGATTGAACGATGAGAGATTTATATGTGTTGTAGCATAAAGTAAATTCTGTATTAAAAACGAAATGTAGAATAACATGTGCTAAGCGAGTTTTAAGTTCGTTTATCGATCCAGAGTGGGTGTATAAACACTCGTCGTTTATAAAGGCGTACAAAGAAACTATAGGTATAGGTAAATTTATTGTCCAATGAAACCTCGGAGGATACTTTTTTCAATTTTATATTACGCCAGCTACAAATATCTCCAACAACAGAGACTATCTAAAATATCATTCTATCGTATTAAGCCTCATTGGTCTAGTGGACGCAAGCGCGATTGCTGAGAGCAAGGTCATGGATTCGTATCCTGGGTCGGGCAAAGTGTTATTGGATATTTCTGTATGGAAATTCTCAGTAGCAGCACGGAGTGCGGAACTGTGCCCGGTAGACAGCAACAGGCTCGCCTCCTATTACATATATGAGACTCAATAACGGTATCGGCTAAATGTGGGTGTACAATAGTACTCCTCTGCCTAACCCTTCGGGGAATACAAGCGTGATGATGCTATTTATGGATAATTAGTAAATTTTATAATCCATGTCAACCACGTCTACGCGCCAAATAATTTGGTTCTAATACAAATACACATTAACGCAACTCTAACACAATAATATAATAAAAGTATCAAGTGGAGACAATAACTCTATCCAATTTGGGCCCAAAGGAGGATAAAATATGGAAAAATATTTTCACGGACGCATTTCCGCAATAACTCCCGGCTTTTTACGGCGCCTATACCTCTGTTCGGATATGAACGCCAATTTGAATTCATGGAATAGTCTATAAAATATTATTGGGAACAACATAAACAATTTGACTCTGTATTTGGAGTACAATTGGCCTACAGACTCTCAAAACTTACTACTCTATCGACTTGATCTTAGATCAACAATTTTCTTTAGTAAAATAGGTTCGTTTTGATATCGAACATTCAAAAGCCTCCTCTATGGCGAAGATTTTAAAGATATGTGGATGCGCGCTAAAACTAAATAGGTTTACATCACTGTCCCATCTTTGAGTTCAGCTCCAGCGCCGAAAGGCCGATATCTAGCTGTAAGCCCATATCGAATGGATAATCCCATATGGCGCACACTCGCATGGCGCCCACCGTACAACGCAAACAGCACGCGACATACTATAGGTACCTACATACAGTTTATATCTGACATCGCTCACCTAGCTCCCTCTTCACAAGTTATTTTATATAGTTTTATTTTATATCACCTATCTTCACGTTATAGACTGTACAAGTACGTTTTATGTAACCCCTTATAGTACTCAAAAATACTGTAACATAAAATTATTTAATATCATGAAATATTTAAATCGCGAAGACTTTCTAGAAATTATTACCCACTACGCTTCGTGTCGCATTCCGGTTGAACTCGGGCTTTGCTCAGTAGACTGTGCATCTTTTCCGCTCACCTACAATATTTTAATGCTGCTTTGTCGTACTAAGACTGCATTCAAATGGCATGTGGTTTGGCGAGTGTCAGTGCGGCATAGAAAATGAAAGGGCCCGGGATGACAACCGTAACGAGTAGCTACCTCCTACACTAGTCTGTTATATTAGCGGCACTGTAGAGAGCTTACACACGCTCATGAATTCCGTAAATACTGATAGCTGTGTGAGGGCACAATTGTCATACTGCACCGTTGTGTGTGTCGCAATAGTTAGGCGTTAAGCATAACTTAACAAGAAAACAACACAACTTGGAAGCTGTCACGAGCTACTGGGGACAGTGGACTGAGTGAGCTGTCATAAAATGTACTGTCACCTGAAATCTAAACTCTTAAGAATATCCTACTTTAATTTAATATTATAAACGTGAAAGTTTGTGAGGATGGATGGATGGATGTTTGTTACTCTTTCACGCAAAAACTACTGAAAGGATCTGGATGAAATTTGGTACAGAGATAGATTATAGTCTGGGATAGCACATAAGCTACATTTTACCCCGGGAAAACGCGGGCGGAGCCACGGGCAGAAGCCAGTAATCCTACTATCCTACTAATATTATATATTAGTGTGAGTTTGTGAGGATGGATGGATGGATGGATGAATCTTTGTTACTCTTTCACACCAGAACGGCTGAACGGATCTGGATGAAATTTGGCACAGAGATAGATTATTGTCTGGAATAGCACATAGCCACTGCATTGCGTCGCGTCCCAAACGGGACGATACGCGCCACGCAAAGTGTCGCCTGGTAACAAATGTAACCCAGCGAGCGCAGTCTAAAAGTCAACGGCGCGCCGTGCGGTCGACTTTTCGGGATTGTGAACATATTAACGTAATTATTGTCTTTAATTCTTAAAGCTTTTTTTTACGTGTAAAGTGTTAGTGCGGAAACCCATTGTGTGAATAAAAACAAGTGAGTGTGACGTGATAGATATATATAAAATAATTATTTCCCTTGGGTTGTGTACGTGGCTGTGAAGTGAAGCGACGTTGAGTGTTTTGGAAAATGCTGTAAGTTATTCATTTCATAATGTTTCTTTAAGTTTTATACATCAAAATAATCGTTGTTTATACCTCTAAATTATTTTATATAAATTATTAATCAAGCGTGCTGAAAAAGTATGAAAAATTGTACTCGGAGCGGCATGGTCCGGCGGCCAGCTGTTTTACGGCGTACATGCGCGCGACTTCTCACATTTTGTAATACTGTTTTTGAAAATGTTATGTAAGATATTCCTATGGATAAAAAGTAGAGGATTTCTTCTTTAAGTGTCTTATTTTGTATTTCTAAAAAAAGTAAAGAATTTTCGATAATCACGCTACAAAGTTGATGACTGTTTTTCGTTAGTAAATATTTGTTTTAAAAATTGTTTTAATAACATTTCCGTCGTAAGTTATATATTTCTAACTTATTATTGAAGCTAAAGACTTCTTCATTTGTAAACTGGCTTTATTTTTGTCCTAAGTAGTCTAGATTTTCTATAAAATGGATTTGAAGATCGCGCATGTATACGCGGCAGATTGCGATGAATTTGCGCCGAGATTAAACTGTCTTTATTATATTTTTAGTATCAATATTGTATTTATTGAACGCTAGATGGAAAGGTTAACTGATATACATTATAAATAAAACAAAAAAAACGTATGTTATCGCTTTAAATTCAGAACTAAAATTGTTTTTCTAGCACAACTCCTTTGTTTTTTGCTTGTCTGTCAACTTCTAGTATTTTTTTATAAATATTTATGTCATCACACTACTCAAATAACACTTGAAATATGTGCGCTATTTCTTTAACTAAACAAAACAGTCGTTTGTTTCTAAAGAAACCTCTCGAAGCGGTTAAAAATCCCGTTTGTTTACACCCACTTGAGGCCCGAGTACGTTGCGGCGCGATAACGTGCTTCTGCGCAATTTTTGGCGGCAAAAGTTACATATTACACAATGGAGTGGATAGGCTACTTTTTATCCCGGGAAAATGTACGGGTTCGTAAACCACGCGAGCGAAGCCGTGGGCGGAAGCTAGTATACTATAATCCGTTCAATAACGGTTTTTACTTTAGGTAGTTTTACCTATAGGAAAAAATTAAAGGTGCTTTATCAATTCTCATGTTTGACATCGTGCCTGTTATTGACGTACACATGAGTTAAATCTATACCTTTTACATAATTAATAAATAATATAATTGATTCAAAACGTTATCTAGCACAGTGTTCCGCAAAGTATGTGCCGCGGCACACTGGTGTACCGTGGTCATTAGTTGGTGTGCCTCGGAAAAATAAGGTTAATTACTAATAAATATTGGTTTATTGATTAATATTATGTGTTGATTAATGTTATGTAAAAATTGATCTTTTATTTATGGTGTACCTTCAAAATTTTCCGATTTCCTAGATGTACCTTGACCACAAAAACTTTGCGGAACACTGAGCTAGTACTTAGAACACGTACAACATACATACATCATATATATACATTTTCGTTAAAAATATAAATAACTAACTAATCAGCCCGTAACTTTATCTGCGTGATCTATGTACATATATAATTCATAGCCTGCTCGTTCAGGGATAATGTAGCTATGTATCGGGGTCTTTTTTTTTTTTTTTCATTTTCGATGCAAGTTCCGTTGACTACATCCTACATACAACAAACAAATTTTAAATCTATGTATAATATTAGTATAGAAAATCCGCATAGTACTGGCATTTCTCTAAATTTACATTTCATAATGATGACTATTAACGCTGAAGTTACCGCTTGGAGCTGATTATATCTAAAACTTAACAAATAACTCCGATAAAAGGGTTTCTAACGTTGTCGGGATGGACGGACATTGACAAGCTGATAAGAGCCTGTTATTCCAAAAGTTCTCCACTTTTCCAATTTTGATAAATATTACAGAAGTGTTAATCTTAATAGGCTCTTGGATAACGGTCTCCCACGCATTTCTGGAAAACTACTCAACCAATTATTCTAACACGCATCACGCCTCTGTTCCCCGAAGGGTAAGGCAGAGGTGTTCTAATGTATACCTACCCATATTTCGTTGATGCCTTTATTGAGTCATATATAATAGAGGGTAATGGACACAGTTTCAAATTCCGTGTTGCTAATGAAACTTTCCATATAAAAAAAACTAATAACATTTTGTCCAGGAATCGAAACCCAGGACTTCACGCTCAGTAGTCCGGTTTGCGACCACTAGACTAATGAGACAGTCCTAGTCCAATTATAGTAATGAAATATACAAGTCATTTTCTACGTTCACACTTTTTATTCAACACATATTTTCTCTATAAGCGAAAATAAAAGTTACCCAGAGAGAATCGTTAATTACGCGTATATCGTTTAATACTAATATAATACTATCACAGTGTATTCAAGTCAGCTTGTAAGTTGAATGCACGTAGGTACAAGCACTTTGTATGCACATCGGCAAAGATAAACATAGAAACAATGGAGTATAGCAACAATACAAATCTGTGTGTTATCTTGCAAGCTTGGGGTCACCGAATACAGATTCTGCACATATGTATATCCATCAGATATCGCTAACCAACTCTTGAATGCGGCAGCTGTCGAGCAGCTCCGGTGGTCGCAATAATAATAACTACAGTATCAAGTCAACCACATAAATGCGGATCCAAATTCAGCTCAGTTACTGCTCCCAAAGTAGCTACAATTACACAAGTATTTTGGCAGTCGTATTAAGTACGTAACTGCAGCTTCCACCACCAAAAACTTTCACTTTAAACTCACTTTTATTTCTCATTATTTTAATATTAAATTTTTTAATATTGCCGACTTTTATTATGAGCAAAATTTAGGGGTGATTTCACGCAACATAAAACCAGATTTAATTTGAGATTTGCATGTTACGACTTATATTTGATTAAAAATATAAGAGACGTCGTTTAGGTAGGGACTGTTTCGGCCTTACATATCTGATGTGCTGGATTTAAATTCGTCCTCGGTATAAACATAAAGGTAAGATTGGTATTTTTCTACCTACATGCACAGATCTTCATTAGGTTTTAATTTAAAAGCAATTCGACAATATACCTGTGCGTAGGTAAATAGATAGTATATTGTCGAATGATTTTTCCTCAGAAAATCATGGATGAAGTATATTTAAATCACATTTCATTTTTAAAATCCAGCAAAGTTCTTAAAAATACTTCATCTGAATATGGTGACCGTATACCTCTTTTAACTGTACATTGTGATTGACCAGAAATATAAAAATATTATCACTAACAACGACCACGTAGTAGACAAAAGAATAGTTTGGTTATTGTTAAAATAGTTTATCGATTGAAACAACAAACCCCGTAACAAAAGCGTTAACAGCATTCTAATTGCGTGTTCATACAAAAGATTAGTTCAATGACAAAGGAGGAGGCGAGTTCACGTAACTGTCAGTTTACCACACTTCTTATAGCAACAAAATTCAAATCGTTTGAATAATTATGTAGGCGCACTCACCCTACACGAAAGTGCCGAAGTCATTAAGGTCTCTAGCATTCATCGCCTTAGTTTTTTCCGGCCGTTTAGAAAAGGTACCCAAAAAAAAAAAACCTCATGTCGAAAAATAACTACTGCGGTACTTTTTCCTTGCGAGATAAGAACTTCAAGATTAGTAAACATAAAAGTAATATACCTTGCTGTTATACTAGCGACATTGAAACAACGAGTTCACGTAAAAATTGTCGAGCGCGAGGCGAATTGTGCGTCGGACACGACAAATGCACTTCGCCAATCGTCTCGGTTTACCATTGTATGTTTTACTTGGCACCGACTTCAATATTCTTCAAATACTATATTGTATAATATAATATACCATTTATTTTTTGCTTTTTAGTTAGTTTCGTTTTTGAGTTTTTTGATGGCGGTTTTTATTTTTTGAAGTCACATAAAGCCTAAACAACTATCTATAAGCGACACGTAGTATTAAAAGCTGAATTCACAGCCAGTGCGCTAATTGTGTCGTAATCTGTATAGACCAAAATTCATTGATAGCGGTCTAATAGGTGACCCGTGCTTGGTTGTTTAACGGTGCGTGGTACCCGGTCAATCTAGTTCATCAAGATATCTGCGTTTACGATACTAAACCAGTATTTATCGACATTAAATTTTCAATAATCGGATACTGCGGTTAAAGTACAGACAGTAACCATATTGAGACACTGGTTTCATAGTTTACTCCTTCAAGGAATTCAATTAATACAGCCATTTCAATTAAGCCGCTTTGAGTAATGCTACAATTTGGTTGATACATTGTCTGCTAATATTCGCTGAAATAGCTCAGTAACTGTCCTAGAACCACTAAACCTGACGATTGTCCACCAAAACTGAAACCAATTCACTTTTACATTCACATCAACGTACCTATCAAAATAAAAGAGGTCGAACGGCAAGATATAGGTAATTCGTTAAATTACTTCCTACGATATTTACTAAGAATAAAACCAATTCTTGGGAAGAGATTTAATAAACCCGTCAACCTAATTTGTTTTTACTTTTACTTTTAACCTAATATACCTGTTATTATGTACCTGTTTTAAGATGTCTAACTAATAAAAGTTACAAAAAGAAAATGTTTCGTAATATTTTGCGCCTACGGCGTAGGCCCTACGCTATCTACGGATTGTTTACTTCAGCTACGAAGAGCACAGTATTGAAGGTTACAACAACAATTAACCAAGTCTATATTCTCGTCTCCACTCAAGTCGAACGATCAAATATTAGTAGTTTCAGCAAACAGGTGAAGAGCGCTTTATTTGCCGTTACTTAGTACACTATCTGTAAATAGCAACAGTTACATATATCCTTTCTGCAAGTTGGCACTCAAGACATTTAAAAAATATAAAACTAGAGAAACGGCTTTGTCCAACCTAAAAATATCTAATAATAAAAAAAAAACGACCTCGCTCGTAATGGCCATACTCAATAACTAAAGAATTCCCATTACAAAAGTTTAATTATTCGCTTATAATGTATATATAACCTTAGGTTTTAATTAATTTTCGAGAACAAAATGTTTACATTCTGCCATCATTTAAAGTTCAATTTTGAAAACTAATATAATGAACAATATCCGTTGATAATACTTGTGTACATGATCAAAACCAGTAGAAAAGAGTTGGCAAGCTATACGTATCATATATGGATTCAGCAAAATGGTAGACAGAAAAAGTTAATGTGAACTCTTATCGTTACGGCTGCCCGTTTGTTTCGCATACGTACCCCGCACTAAGTACCATTGACAGTAAGAACTTAAGGAGTAAGCTTACTATTTGACCCGAAGGAAAAGCTAAACATTTTTCTTTTTAAAAGACTATATTTTTTTACGAAGCCAGAAAAAGACGACGGTATGATACAAATCGCATGAATTATTAAATAGGCCACGTGTAAAGTTCATAAAATAAATTGAAAACATAAGAAGACATGCGTTGGGCACGTTCAGCAAAAAATTCGCACGCCCTCGGGTAACGTATTCCTAAAGAGGTCTTCTAAAAACGTATGGTTGTTCATTATGAGTCAGCCCGTGAAAGGGACGTTCGGGTTGCTATTCTTTTCGATACCTGGCGAATACATCTAGAATTCGGGTTTCATTCCTCATGAGTATTGCAAAAGTATACTCAAGTAGGAACGATTTTTACTGACGCAAAAAGAAAATAAATGGTGCAAAAAATAACGTCAGGCGTTATTAAATTAGTACTAGCACTAAAAGCAGCTTAATGCAATCATTGCACAAGAGATAATACTATCGGCGCTTTTTTTTCTAACTGCGATAAGATATGGACGAACAATAACCGAACCATAGCTACCAGTTACGCAATTCATATTTTTGAAATATGAATAGACTGAGTGATGAGATTCAGCATGATGCCACAGATAAAATCTATCCGTCGCTAGATAGAGACCCGTTCGTCAATAACTTTTGTTCTTCAACTACCCTTTTACGAAGAAAACATGTCAGGCACCGCTCAGATTGAGGGCGTCGGCCGCTAGGAAATATAAAAGACACGACATACCTATAGTATATGGTGCTGCTTCGTGAACTCTTTAGTACATATATTATTTTCAATATTCTAGCTAATGCACAGAGCGTTCGATGCAATACAGCCAACAAAATTATACTGCTAACATTGGAGTTTTTTATTTGTTTATATTTTCTCACTTTTTAATCTCGGTATCGCAATGAGAAACTGTAATATACATACCTAAATATGTTTATACTTAAGTTTTCACAGAAATGGATATTTTATTTTCCACTAGCTTTTATTTCAATTTAGACCTACAATCAACGACAATACATCGATGAAAATTGCATTCAATTCCATGCAGTAGTTTTTGCGTGATGCGTGTAATATAATAATGTCCTCCGGACCGTAATGTATAGACATCGGCCTGTTATAATTTTATTATATGTATAGATTACTTATGTAAATGTAATATGTCTTTAGTTCATAGTGCAGGTATAAGATCGATTCAGACGTATTTTTATGTTTTTCTGCTTTATTCATATTTGAGTCTCCCGCGAATAGGTGCTTGGAACAGCGTCAATTAATCAATAAAACATGAGAGATTCCTATATAATACGTGAGTGTCAAAGAATGACGGTTTGACGTCGGGATTTGCTATTGCAGATTATCTATGACTAAGTACTAAGTACCTAATTCGTACTATTGAACGGGTCAACATAGTCATTGTTATATTTTTAAACATAAGAAGGTACCCATTTTATGAATGAAGCTACCAAATTCTACCAAATGTAGTTTATTATAGGCTTATCTGCGAAAAAAAGTTCTCTGTTCAACTCGTCATCCTGACCATCGAAATAAATGCTGACAATTACATTCACTCTGACAAGTATCTAAGAAACTGAAAGCACACACGTCTTTTATATTTTAAGATCGATAAGTAACTGTACTGTAAAGATTACTATCGACTATATCATTCGAAAGTATTGCTTAAGAGTACCATATAGGTATTTCAATTCTGAAAAGAAACTAGACCTTTTAAAGAAAAATACCCCGTAAAAGGACCCTGAAAGCACGAAGTACACGTGTAAAAGAGGGGGAGCACACATGGAAACATACTGACTAACACAAGAATACTTTAGTTACAGTTCAATGTGAAGTCACGTAGCCCCATTGTAGAAAGAGGCTCATTGTGTCACTCCAGTGTGTGATTGACGACAGGACTATTGACCCTATGCTACATAATGGATGTAGAAAAACTATTCGTCTGACTTGACGTCATTTTGGTTCCACGCAGATATTAAGGGACGAATAACATTTTACTAGCTACTTTAGTCTCGGAGAAGAGGCTCCAAGGCAGACATGGTTTATAGGTATATTTACTATAGACTTAGGACTTGGCTAACATTTACTCTAAAAGTGAAGTTTATTATTAACTAACTTCAACCTGCGGTTTCGCCCACGTGGATTACGAAACCGTGCATTTATCAACATAAAAAGTAGCCTACATAGCCTATTTATTGAAGAAGGACTTCAATAGATAGACAATAAAATGATTAACATGCAAAAAGAATTTCCAATCTCTTCAGTTTAAAATATTAGTACAGATAGCTGCACCAGGTGGTATTACCCGCGGTGAGAATGTCTTTTCGAGATAAAAGGTAGTGTACATGTTAATCCAGGGTATAAGCTATCTCCATTCCAAATTTCAGTTTTTCTGTGAAAGAGTGACAAACATACATCTTCACAAACGTTCGCGTTTATAATATTATTATCGAATGTTGAATATTAGTTTCATTTAGTACAAACGAATGTTTCAAAAATAAATTCTTGAAAGGGCAAAAGGTAGTGTCGGTAATTTATTATCTCATTATTGCAGCTATAAGACCTATACTCTTACAATTCTAGTAGGAGTGTCCCTTCATCCTATATCAACGTGCATTTAGAATGGATATTGCAAAATTAAACCGATGGGGTTAAATACATTTTGAAAACTAAACACTTTTCCCGTAATATAGGATTGTTGTGAGTATAAGGAATATTTGTTCCAAAATTCAAATCTGTAGATCTGATGAAAAACAGTAGTATTTTCATCTATGACACCTCTGCAGTCCTCCTCCACAAATTATCTGTGAAATAATCTTCTTTATGGCGAACACTTATGAATAATCGGATATATGATGAAACTTTCTCTCTACTAAAATCTGTCAGCAGTTAGTATAGACAGACTATAGGTATACAAAGGAAGGAAAATAATTTTAAAAAATGTAAACCCCTATTTTACCTTGATTGGTCAAAAAAGCAGAAAAATTCTTTATTCTGACCAATAATACAGATAAAACGAATTTTTATATCTATTACTCGAGAAATGATTGGTTCCCGATACAAACTTTCATCCCCTATTTTACCTCCTTCAAGTTGCTTTTCACGTCAAAAAGTAGAGTATGTCCTTCTGCAAGGTCCCACCTATCCCTATACCAAAACTGATCAAAATTGATTCAGCGGTTTAGGCGTAACAGCGTAACAGACAAGCAGACAGAGTTACTTTCGCATTTATAATATTAGTTTGGATTAAGTAATAATAAAGTTCGTAACGAAGGTCACAGAAAAAACTGGCAGCTATGAAATGCATTTAGTACTGACAACGTTTGTGAAATTGTATAATTGAATAGGCGGAGCAGTGGTCGGTCTGAAAAAATTGGAATTTCTTAATGATTTCTGAATTCACACGCTTTTGAAAGCGCAATAGTTTCAGATAGAAACGTCAGCAACGATAAACCACGAACTTCACCAGGATCTGTTATTGTAATTCTTTATATTCCTTTTAGTCATTTTGCGAGAAAGTCAGACATACTACATCATTAAAAATTCACACACTGGCGGAAATATTATGACGCTCTCACGTTACTATGAAATGTATGAAAAATTTTCCGCGACCTACATATTTATTGTGACGATGAATAACATAAGATATCGTGTAGATGCACGATGTTTTCTGTATTTTATAGTAAGTGTACAGCGCGACACTTGTCGATCCAGCCAATAATATATTTTATGAAGTAATCGAAATCCATTTCTCGAAGCACCTACAAACGAGAGATGTGGAGACCACATTGCCATTCCAAGTAATGACCGCACTTAACCCAGACGACGTTTATATTGTTATTTATTTATTTAATGAAATTATTAACCTAAAGAAATATTATGTCACAATTTTCGTAACTAACATCTTCCACTAAACACCTAATATGGTTATCTTCTCCTTTTTCTTCTACTGATCCTTTTTTTTTCCCGCACCTTACATTTAGCAGCATCGCGAATAATACAGAACATAAAAAAAAATGTTCAAGTCAGACAGATTTTCCTGTAGGATAAACTGATAAATAAATAATAACACTGTTAATAATAACTTAATATATATTTAATAAATAAGCCAAACCGACATATAGCTTTGCTGACCGACATATAATACAATTGCAGATATAAATTCTCATGAAAATATCGTAAACTCGTATGGCAAAACCGTTCATACCATCCAAATGTTTATGAGCCATACTTCTGATATAATAAAACGCAACCTATAATAAGTTGAAATAGATGTACGTGTTATTGGAGCATGTAAACAGAAGCCCCTCCGGTTGAATGTGTCAAGATATATGACGTAGTAAGGGCACTGTCGCCCGAACTGGGACGCGCGCCTGTAGGGGTTCAAATACTGCAAATGTGAGTACGTCGCTTTAGTGCATTTGTCTAGTTGGCTCGCTCTCAGGTCATTACGTGTACAGCATCGATTTTTCAGACGTTAAAAGATATGGATGTTTCAAAGTGTGAGTCACCCAGTGCTTGCCGCTCTCGGTGCCAAGTTGTAATTCTTACAACTTTTAAGTAACTGGAGAAAAAGCCTCCTGGTAGCGAAATCCATGGTTTAAAATGTCATTGAACCACCCGCCGTGACTTTTTGCCGGATTATTGTCTCTTGTACCTTCTTCAAAATCCAGCAATTACGATAAATGACCCGTCTATGAGATGCTGTTGACGGCACGATTAGCGCAGTGGCTATAAGTTAAACTTTTTCCATTACGTTTCGCGGGGTGGGTGGGAATTATTTGTATGATCTACAGATAGTTGCGATGTATATCCACAATGTAGGAAAAAACCAAAAAATCAGAAACGATCTTATAAAAAAAATTCTTTGTTAATCCGAGTGCCTACATACTTTGAATGATGAATGCGAAAGTATATACGGTAAATATATTTTAATTTTGTCTGTCTGTCTGTTTGTTCCGGCTAATCACAGAAACGACTACACCGATTTTGACGGGACTCTCACTGGCATAAAGCTGATGTTGTAAGGAGGCTACTTTTATTTCAGAAAAAGTTAGGGGTTCCACGCAAAGTAATTAAAACCCATGAATTGTGAACTGAGATTGAGTGAGATTGCTTTTTGACCGGAAAAAATGCACGAATTCGTAATCCACGTGGGCGAAGCCGCAGATGGAAGCTAATGCTCAATTTATATGGAGCACTAGCTACCGTCCGCGGCGTCAGTCGCGCGTCGGTCACGATCTGTTTGTTCAACAACAAACAGATCATGACTAAGTTTATTTTTGATATAGGTATTTTTTGTTGAAATTCAAATTCCAGTGTCCAATTAGTTGCGTTGGGGTTCATTGTGTGTCAATTGCCTTTTTTTAACGAATTTAGCAGAACCGGAAACCGGGTAATCTGTATTATTTTGACTTCTATCTAAAGTAAATCCTTTGTTGTAAAAATATGATGCAAGCACGATTATGTATCTGTATGTTTCCAATAAGCGAGTGTTCATATATGTTTGCACGACTATGACATGTTATAGTTCTATGAAAACAATGGAAGTCTACACAAACGCATCCATTGATCGACTCAACGTCTATGTGGCCGGAATTGGTCGGTAATACATATTCATTTCCGTACGGAACTTCGGTATTAAATATACTAATACTCAATATTACCGGAGTTTATAATGGAAATTGGTCTTTGATAACGTCACTGCAAACTTAGTTCTCATTGATCCTGTTTTGAGCTAAAACATGATTGATGTTTCGGAAAAGCTCAGTAGGCACACAGCAATTCTTTTTATTTTGTTTCTTGAGGTTCGCTTAAAACAACGCGTTCAATCTACGTGCACGGTGGCAGCCGCGGCGATCAACTTGCGTGTAAAAGTCATTCGCGTTCAGTCAGTCGGGGTGCGGCGAAGCGTACCACTACTATTACATTTTATGTCTGCACTGATAGCTGCGTCCAGCCACAGGACGCGTTGGTTCGGCCGTATCTTTAAACAGACTTCACCAGGCTTAAGTTTACAAACACAGCACTAATTTTGTAGTGTGAGCCCCGCTTTTGACTGTGGTAATTCAACATAAAGCTGCGAATTACAGAGACAAACATTAACCAAGTACTACTGAGTTTACAACTGAGTTTAATTTAAACATTTGTTTTTGTTCACGGCTGTTGGTTTCTAGATTTTAGCTAGACACTCAATTCCGATTGAAACACAACTGAGTTATTTGTTTGTTGGAATACAAATTGAGTTAACAAGGTGGAACTATGTCTGTGTTTCAGACGAACGACCAATATTGCCACGGATTAAATAGTTGCGAAGTACTTTGTATGTAATAAATAGACAGGGTTAGTCATAGGAAATGCAGAAGCAATATAGTTTAAAAAAAAAACTTTTAAAAATTGATTGAAATATCCTGCAATTCGGATGAGAGAAATAAACAATTTCATTTCATTTCATAATGCTTTCAGAAGATATTATAGATTTATTTATGATCAACAACATATTCAATATAGTGAACTAAATCATATTCCCGTTCCATAAAGGCCAAAGGTATGGTATTCCAGTATAAAGTCCTGTAAAATGTATCAAACGGTTTACGCACTACGTCTTGCGTCTGTCCCATCCCATGAAACTAGATGGTGTTATAATTCGGGTGGTACCTATTATCACATAAGTCGTTAATAATAAACGCATAATATTATTTCCGCGAACGGAATTATAGGGCAAAGATTAGTTGATATAATCACTTCTAGCCATATTATATACCTACTACGTAAGTTCTTACGTATTGATTCAGTGGAATACGTTTATCGAAGTTACGTCGAAAGGCCGAAGATCCAGTCCAGATAGGCAGAGAGCTTTGTCAAATACTCGAAAGTAGATTGACCGTTCGTTTCGATTAGGGAAGAAAATTGTACAAGAGGCCGCGCCGTGCTTGTACACAGCGTCACGAGGCTATGGTAGCGACATTGCGGCTAAATCTTGGTTCAGACTTTTACATTAAGTTCGTTATATTCTAGGTCACACGATTTCTGATTGATGATATCTGTTATCATTACGTAGTAGCTACACGTCAATGAACTACAACTGTCAATCCGTTTATTTGAAACATACGTAACGGCGATTATAATTGAATCACTAGTGTTGCCAACACTATCGTCTGTAGTTTTATACGTACAGAAGAAATTAGAGGTTTTTTTTTTACCTAGATTACGTTTTGTAGTAGTTGCAGCACCAAACGTTGTTATGATCGTATCCTAGCTTGTTTTCTTTGTTAAAGCTAGACATCTGCGTTGCATTATCGCTGCATCGGTTGGTTTATTGTGGCCCCGTATTTTATTTATTCTATGTGCAAAGTAGTTTAATTCAATATGATATTATATTATACCAGCTTCCGCCGTCAGTTTCGCCCGCGTGGTATACGAACCCGTACATTTTTCCGGGATAACAAGTAGCCTATATGCTAATCCAGACTATAATCTATCTCTAATTTCATCCAGATTCGTTCAGCAATCTTGCGTGATTGAGTAACAAATATCCATCCATCCATCCATCCTTATAAACTTTCACATTTATAATATTAGTAGGATAGGATTTCATTTTATGTCGCAAGCTACCAAGTTGATAGTGAAATAACCTAAGTTATTTCTAACAATTTGCTGACAACACCGTTAACATTGTTGGTAAATTGATAAAACGAATTCGACATTACACTTTTTAATCTTTTTTGGTTTAAAAAGAAAAGTATATTTTTGTACCTCAAAAATATAGTAAAGAGGATTGTAAATTAACGTAATGAAATAGTGCTACTTCGGAATAATATTTCGGAACCGAGCGGCACGACTCTGGGCAATTGTTCGCGTAGAAAAGTTGTCTTCTTGCGACTTTTGGCTAATTAAAGATGGATATCATGATATTGTTACAGGTTTCATATATCGAAGTATTTGATTTCTGTTTTAAAATATGAGAGCTCAGTCATCTTGGGAGTTAAATATAATGGTATAAGATAAAACAATGATCAATAGGAGCTATACGGACCCATTGAATTTTTAGACGAAGGAGTACGACGTACCTACCTTATAACGCATCCCGGCAGCATGGACTACTGCTTATGTCCCGATAAGATGAGAAAAGACCCGCGATGTGGCAAAAATTGCTGCACAATGGGATCGCAATTAGACATAATTACTACCTTCTACACTCAACCTGAGATGTGAACCTATTTAAAACAATAACGTAAGATCTTTATGCCTTTTGATGTATTATGACAACACAAGGCGAAATTAAAAACAATGTCCAAATTCGTTAGCTTCCACGAATTGTAAGACAAACGCACATTTTTAATAACGAACTCAAATGTAATTAGTACTTCTACAATGAGTCTCCGTTTTGTTGTGTGCGATAAATAAGGATAAGTAGAAAGTTTGCACAAGATGTTCACTGAACTACAAGTATACATACATAGGTATATTCCTTTGAAAGCGTGATATTTGGTCTGGCTTTTTGGGATCATCTTGGTTCGGTCAAGCATCGGATTTATCGGGATTTGCCATTCAGGGGTCTCGACTATAGCACCCGGTAGCTCGATACGTCTGTTTAAAATATCCAACTACGTATTTGAAACAGGACTTTTAATAATAAGATTATTTATTTATATAATTTATCTTGTTGTAAAACAAGATAAATTAAATTACGTAAACTAGCTTCCACTGGCAGCTTCGCCCGCGTGGATTCCGAATTTGTGTATTTTTTCTGGGTAAACAAATAACGTAATAATTTTTATTAATATTTTGAAGATAAAAGTGATTATTGTGAGTCAACCGTAGGAGATAGAAATATGCCATCGCAGACTTTTCCGTAGAATTTTTGAAGAACTACAATTCTCTAGTACATTATTTTAATGTATATCTATTGGTCTCGAGTAGATGTAGGTTTTCGAGTGGCGACCACGAACCGGAAGACGCAGCGTAGGAAGGCCTCCTACTAGGTGGACCGACCGACATTGTGAAAGTCGCGGGCAACCGATGGATGCAAGTGGTGGAATGTCGTTCGATGTGGTGGTCTAAGGGACAGGCCGTCGTTCAGCAGTGGACGTCTTCTGGCTGATGATGATGATGATGATCGTCGTCATTTATTTTCATACTACATCCAATTTACGTAAAACCATAATTTCTCGTGAATCACTCTGTCTACGGGTGAGAACCGCAAGAAAATTCGTTCAGTAGTTTTTGAGTTTATCGCGAACAGACAGACGCAGCAGGGGATTTTGTTTTATAATATGTAGCGATGTAGTGATATAGGTAAACAATGAACACTATTACTTAATTACAGTTCGTGAATTATTAACAAACAAAGTTGTATTGTATCGTCCTACGCCAGACATGTAGCAATAACATTATTAAAACCCCGTATGAACCCCGTATAATGGTAAGTCATTAGGATAGGCCATCTGTGTGCTTCCCCTGGATTATTTAGATAAATGTGCAACCGTTTCTAGCCTTATGAATGATAAATTAACACCATGTCCCTGATGGTCGCTTTTATGCGTGTTATTAACGCGACGAGGTTTAGCTATATGTGAAGAGCCATATTTCATATATTTAGCCTGTTTTCATGTTATATGTTAAGTCTAGATGACTTATCGTATATGCTAATTGGTGAATTAGTTTAAGTACAGACGCGCCCTCTCACTGCTCGGATGGATCTCTTGTCTTTATTCATTGGAACGCGTGCGTTCAATATTAGTTAGGTACTTAGTTATAAATATGTACATATCATTCCAACAATACACACTTCTACATAAACTCAAATAAATCCTGATGTAATATACAATATACATATTTGTCTATGTAAATAAGTATTTTGTTTTGGTTTGCTATAAGTATAACTTATATTCCATATTTTAAGATGATCATCTTTTTAATATTGACGACACGGTTGGCGCAGTGGCTAAGCGATTAGCTCTCTGCGCTAGGTGTCGCGGGTTCGATCCCCGCACGGAATAAATATTTGTATGATCTACAGATAATTGTTTCGGGTCTGGGTGTTTGTGTATGTGAATATATGTGTTTGTAAACGCACCCACGATACATGAATTATTCCTAGAGTGGGATAATGTTTTATTAAAAAAAAATATCTTAATATATATATTTCTTCTGTACGTGTGTTTTCACCTAACTCCTCCAAAACGGCTGGACCGATTTGGATGAAATTTTGTTTGTATATTTAAATGGGTTCCTGGTTAGTTCGAAAACACAATTGGACCCGGTAGGTGGCGCTGTGGTCGAGTTATAGGATTATATATTTTGATTCGGGCAGGACATCGGAACACCGGAACCGGAAAAAGGTACTGTTCCCGAGGGAATGAGCAATAACTTTTAACGGTCATAATTGCTTTAGGACGCTAGATGGCGCTACGTGTGACCTGCGTGTGAAAAAATGCACGGGTTCGTAATACACGCTGGCGAAGCCGCGGGCGAAAGCTAGTAGTTAATAGATTTGAAACGTCTAAACCTGGCAAGTAACATCTTTCATCTTTATCGTTTGATAAAATATGTATTTTTAAGTAATAAAGAAACCTTGTAATATACTAAAAAGGATGAACGAATATGTAATAAAAACTTATATATTATGTTAATAATTAGTTAATTATTCAGATAATATATTTTATTTGTGTTTATTGTTAGCCTTGGAGTTATTATTCGCTGAGACAAAGTTCCAAATTGGGCTCTGTAAACTCGCTTTGTATTCCGACAAACAAATAACTTTGTTCCGTGTCCCAATCACGGACACGACTGGACCAGATCAAAGCATTGGAAACATTTCCAGTAAACATTGCTAGTGACGTGAAAAATATCGTGACAATAAAGATAGAAACGATGTTAGGAAACTGTCACATCAACAAAACATAAATATTAAGGCACACGATCACACACCGCGCGGACTACATTGTGCTTTAAGCAAATTTTCAATAAACATCACGACTACAATAGCCATTTCTAATTCTACTCGCTTTTATAAGAATTGCAATAACTGTTCTGCGCTCACAAAAACTTTCAAAGGTAACGGGCAGGTAAAGGAACACTTCTATGCTATTTGTCAAACTTGCAAACGGCTCTAAGCCGCGGCAGAGCCGTCTCACGAGCAGAAGTGATTGTTGCTCTAATTGGTCCCTGTCCTTACTATGCCTCTGCAAGCCTAACGAGACGTTCTCTCTTCAAACGTCTTTTTGCTGTCAGCAAGCTCTCAAAGTACCTGGAGCCACTGAACAAAGCGTTCTACCGTACTATAAATACTTAGTATGAAATGTTGTGCAATATTGGTATAGGCTGCTCCGCACACCAGTGTTTCAATTTTATGTTTATTTGCATGGACACGTTTGTTTTCATTTTCATTTTCGACAAAATTTTGGCATTCTAACGTAATATTCAAAACAAACTTTTATGTAAGAAATAATTTATCAATACCTTAACGGCGGAAAAAATATAAAAATTATATATTTTCTTGAAAAGGGAAAAAGTTCGGGTGGCAATTTTGTTATAAACATATGAATGTGACATTCTTTATTATAAGGATGTTATTCTATGGTGTCTACGAGATACGCACCGTAGGCTGTTTTCGCCGCATAATGTCCTGCTTTTGTAGTTTTGTTATGGTAAAACAATAATATCTTTTGATCTCAAGGTTTATTCTCAAGGGTAAGTAGGGAGAGAAAAAGGGATCATAATTTCGCTGCCTCATCTGATTTTCGACGTCTACCGTACAAATATTTCTTAGAAAATACTTAGTAATTCATCAGTATCATTTATTTGCGTGCGGTACGTAATTGTGAGAATATAAAATTACCTACATGTATGAATTGTTTCCATCAAAATAATTAACTTTAACCGTCGTGAGTCGGTGTTGTAAATTAATATAAGTAATCGCATCATCGTGCTAACTGATTCAGTTTCAGACATGTGTTATACGGGAATATTTTTCAAATTAATTGTTTCTTTGATTTTATAGCAATTAATTTATTGGAGAATCTTAAACACAGTCTGTTATTCAACTTACATAATATCATTATATACATATATAATCTTATATTTTTATTATATATTATTATACATATAAATATAAGATAATATATTATATTATTATTTAGCAAAATCTCAATATCAGCCCGGAGTTTGGAATCGTGCCCGATAGATGTCAATCGGTTCCCCCTCTCATTTTATGGAACTTAAGGGTGAAATGTAGGTGTAAAATTAAATAGCACACCTGTGCCTAACCTTTCGAGGAATACTAAGTTATGTTATATATAATTTTTTTCACAGTCATCTTAGATTCATATAGATAACGTAACATGACGAGGCTGAGATTATTTTGATAAAAAATAATTCAAATAGAGTACAAATATTGACACACTTCTTAAAATAGCAGGCGTGAGTTCAAGCTCTTGAGGTTGATGTATCATAGCGGTAGAGTTAAAAGTACCAAGACCTACATAAGTACCTACCACGTATCTCTAAAGTAGGTATCACATCCTCCCTGCCAAAAGGAGAACAATGGATTATCTTTCAAATTTCCGCTCACGCACGAACCACAATGGCAGCTGAAGTTTCAGCCAAGTGGTGCCAAGCCAAACAGAATCTCACCGACCTAAATGCCACTCGTAACTCGTCGCTTTAACTTCGATACCTATTATATTATTGAAATCGAAATCCTCTGTACAATGTATTTCAAATCAACAGCCCCGAGAAGTTCATATAGAAGAGAGATATGTAATGTGTTTTAAAAATGTAAATTTATAGTCTCCACCTGACTGTACGATAGACAATATGAAATAAGTTACTTTAGTGTTTCTTTTCTATTTTTGAAGAAAACTAAAACATTACGCAGCTATAGGAATAATTCATGTATCGTAAGTGCATTTAAAACACAAGTATCAGGTCATACAAATATTTTTTCCGCGCGGGAATCGGACCCAAGAAACTCGTAGCGCGGTTGTCGATCGCTCAATCTCTGCGCCATCCGGGCCTTTAAATTTTGACTTGGTGAACCTTACTTTTTAAATAGGTATGTAGTGTACCTTAATTAAACAAAACAAAGATGTGTGTGGTGAGCAGAAGGTAATTTTCTACAGTTATTGTAGTCAACAGACCATTGCTTAAGATTTCAAAACCCTTTTTAATATATTTTTAACTAGCCTCCGCCCGCGGCTTCGTCCGCGTAGTTTACGAACCCATACATTTTTCCGGGATAAAAGTAGCCTATGTGCTATTCCAGACTATAATCTATCTCTGTGCCAAATTTCATCCAGATCCGTTCAGTAGTTTTTGCGTGAAAGAAAATCCTCACAAACTTTCACATTTATAATATTAGTAGGATAGTAGGATATTAGTAGGATTAGTAGGATACATGGGAAGTAGGATTAGTAGGGTTCTTTAATGATTAAATAGCGTAACTTTATCGCCTAATGTAATGGTTAACTAAGAACTATAATTTTATTCTTTGATAAATCTACTAAAAATTCAGTTACTTACGCCGCTGACTTTACCTGTGTCGAATTCAAAAAACTTTACCTATATTCAAATTACCGTGAATTCGCATTTTTTGACAATCGCTTTATCAACATTTTTCTCTTTATCTAGATAGTCTGTATTTTGATATTTTTATCATATAACTGTTGTTTTTTTTATATATTATTTTGTATTAATCAGTGTTTTTATTAAATATACTTTAATATTTAAAAAATATTGTAAAACTGTAAAGACACAGTTTAAATAAAAATCGTTGATATTGCTTGAAATCACTGCAAATATTTGATACATGAAACAAATTATGATCGATAAATTAATCTTGTTTATTTATTCTATCTTGCCTATTATTCAAGAGATTATCATGCTATTAGTATAGACAATCCTCTCTAGATAATACATCTCAAGATCTCGCTCTCAAATTGTGTTTCAATTCGAAATTTCCAGATTTTTCATAGATTTCCAGCTAATCTTTCATCCGTTATCTGACCTTGGGCGTCGTAACAGACTAAGAGATTACTTCGAGAGGCCAATACCTGCACCTCGGGATAGTATTTATATAGCTAAAGTGTATTTTATCGACTAGACCTGCATCTCCTGCGGGATTCACGAGTCAAACTGTCTGTTCTCATAAGCAAGCGCTTCCTTTCAGTGAAACGAACATCGCCAATAAAATGAAAAACGCTGGAAGAAAGTAAATGAAACGTCTCCACTATCTGCAGATACTGACATTTGCTTATAAAGCGACTTTAATTAAGTTTAACATTTAAAATGTTCTCATGAAATGAGATCAATATATATGTTATTTAAAACTTAACTATAAATATTAGAATAAACACAACTGCCTAACGTCACATTTTCATGCAGAGCCTTTCCACACGGTGACATTTTGCGCATACTGGACGCGCGTCTTACGCAACTATAACGCGTTACGAATGCGCCATACTCGCGCCCTGTTTACCTTATGCAGCATATTTCATGAACGTACGTCAACTACACGCGAAAATGTTGCCATGTATGAAGGCTCTAATAAGCATTATTATATGCAAAATCTAGTCCAATGGTCGCAAACGTGACTGCTGAGCATGAGCTCCTGGGTTTGATTCCCGGGTCGGACTTCTGTGTGTGTTTTTTCTGTTTCGGGTTCGGCTCGCCGAAATGTGTGTGTAATACTAAGCCCCTGCCTAACTCCTCGGGGAATACAGGCGTGGTGCTATTTTATGTTATAAGTGGCTCCACAAACAATACGAGGGTGAGCACAATTTTCTAAATTAACACAACGCAAAGACCAAATTGGCTTGGGGTTCTCGGATTCAACTGCACCCAGCATGTTCGCCGTTCGCCGTTCAGCCGTTCGTTATGGGAAACAATGACGGACCTACGCTTACCCCTAGATGGAACGTCAGTTTATATGGGAAACTATGGGGAGAACAAATGTTTGTTATAATATGGGAGGGCTATGTCCGGCTAAGTATGGAACGGGGGCCTTGGCTTCGCAATGGTGAACTATGTCGAGGCCAATATCGTGAGAACGTTGAACGAGTTCCCTAGTCTATTTTCTAATAACTTAATGTATCATGCTATGCCTAGCCCTTTTTTCAGTGTGTCGACCTCCACGATTTAATTACTGGGAGACACTGATATCATACTGATATCAGACCTGGGTATGTCTTAAAACTGCGGCCAGACACCGGAGGACGGGCAGCAGCGTCCTCTCACTATTCGGTGAGCCACTGCGATCCCTAAGCCGCCTGCTAAGCGTGGGGAATATGGCATCCCCCCCTTTTCCCCCCGGCTTTCGTTCAGCAGTGGACGTCTTCTGGCTGATGATGACTGATATCATAAGGTTTGACTGGGGTGCAACGTGAGATGAAACATGAACTCGTCTGGCGCACTCTATGCAGTCAGCATTAATACCACCATTGCTAACTAATTAATATTATGTACGTACGAAAAAATATAACTATGTTTAGTAAACAATGTGATATACATGATTATAATACTAGGAATAAGACCAAATTAGTACAGCACTATCATCGCTTAGCTAAAGTCCATACGTCTTTTATAGGATACAGTATCAAATTTTATAATAAAATACCAGACAGCGTGTTAAATTTACCAGAAAATAAATTCAAAATACTAGTTAAACGTATTCTTTGCAAACAAGCATACTATAAATTAGAAGATTATCTTGTAGATAAAAATGTTTGGCGAAATGCTATTCCAGCTCCGCAAGACCATGAATAATACAATATGTATCTAATGTAATTTTTTTTAAAAATTGGACATCATATATTTATGTATTTATTGATGTTGTGACATTTTTTTATTATAATTTTTTTTTACTTACTATTGACTTCATATGGCTTCATATGGTATTTATCTTGACTTAGATTCGGCTTTATTGGCAATATAGTTTAGTATTGACTTGTATTGGCCTTATTGGCATTATTGTATTATTATTATTTTTGACATCTTTTGGCTTTATTGGCCTTATTGTATTATTATTATTATTTTGACATCTTTTGGCTTTATTGGCCTTATTATTTTTCATTGACATTCATTGGCTTTATTGGCATTTTTATTGTTAATTTGTATCTGCCATATTGTATTACCTGCTATTTTTTGTTATTATGTTGGCAATTTGTAATATGTGAGCACCATGTAGCCCTAAAGAGATATTTTATTCAATTGACGTGATAGTTGTCTGGCAGTTTGAGAATGTCATGCTCACTTAAATGTCCTGCTGATGGTGGCGTGCGTGTCGGGTCGTTGAGTTCCCTGCAATGTGGTTGAGTTGAGCGATGCCGATACGTGCGTCATACTCGTGAACGGGTGCCGTCTGTTGGGACTGGTCAGCTCATAGCTGCCATGTCAATCTTATCAGAATATTTGTTATTAATTTAAAAATCAGGCTTGTTTAGTTTAGACTTTTTTTTACATTGTCCTCACATAAGTTTTCGAGAACAATGTATTTTAACAAAATATTGTAAGAAATTCTGAATTTAAAAGAGTAACCATGGAGTTTCTTGCCCGTTCTTCTCCATTGGAAGTCAACATTTTGGAACGTGGCACCTAGAGTCGTAACTATTCTTAAGTACCTGTATATGGTCTACATGAATAAAAACATATCTTATCTTATCTTATCTTAACTGGTGAATATTTCTACTACAGCATGAGCGATTCCCATGTGGTATCTCGCGCCCACTTGACAGAAGCAGAAGAAGATTAAGTCAGACTAGTTGTCAAACTTTTGGGGTGCTGACTCTAGTAACGTAACGCATGACAAGCGAGACGAACTGCTTAACGTGCTTTTTGAGGCACAGAAGTGTCTCGATATGAGAAGAACGGACACCGACCATTACCAAAAACTCTAGCGTTACTTACTCTCTGAAATCTTATAGAGTAAGTTGTATATTTCATATTAATCCAGGGACTGCCTCCGGAATATGATCACATCTGATGAAACCAATCATCTTGAAAAAAGTTATGTAGTAAACATGACTTATAAATCTTTATTTATGTTAATGTGCCATGTTATGTGCATTTTTATATTCCGAAGAGGCTTACACCCACACTTAAAGTCGTCCTAAAATATTAATGGGACTCGTAGTCTTGAATATCATATATTTTGACGATAAAAAATGGCTTTTTGCGCTACATGTTGGTTTGAGCCACCCATTACTGTCCCACTGCTGGGCAATGTCTCGTCTCAGAATGAGAAGGGTTAGGCCTTAGTCCACGACTCCGGCCCGATGCGGGTTAGCGACAGTGCCGGATTAAGTAAGCGCGGGGCCCGTAGCAAATTCTATCGATTGGTCCTTGCCCATCTGCTAAAGTATAAAAAACTTGTGAGTTTACCGTATGCAATTCTGTATTTTATTTTCGCCAACAAAATAATCGGTTACTAATTGTCTGACGTAAATTGTCCTAGTCGGAAAACAGGTGTAACGTTTCACGTTTTTGTGACATCAAGTAAATTCAATATAATACGTTTTAACAAGTTTTACTCAAAAAATGGATTTTATCCCGGGTACGTCTTAAAACTGCGGCCAGACACCGGAGGACGGGCAGCAGCATCCTCTCACTAATCGGTGACCCACTGCGATCCCCAAGCCGCCTGCCAAGCGTGGGGATTATGGCAAACCCCCCATTGAGGGAGGCCATCGTTCAGTAGCGGACGTCTTTTGGCTGATGATGACTCAAAAAATTACGCTCAAGCGAAGGTGCACTTGGATACGCGTGGCCGCCTTTAGCGCGCGGCCCGTAGCAATTGCCACTCTTGCTACGTGGTTAATCCGGCACTGGTTACCGGACTACACATACCATCACGAATTTTATGGAGCCCCCTCAGGTATGCAAGTTTCCTCACGATGTTTTCCTTCACCGTTAACGCAAAAGATAATCAAATTCTGTTCCGCACAAGATTCCAAAAAGTCAGAAATGTGGGCCGGGTTTGAACTCAGACTTTGCATAGAAGGCAAGCGTTTAACCGCTAGGCTGTTACTGCTATTAGGTAGAGGTTCTGTATAGCATGGGCAATAATCCTAGCATATAGGTCAACAAGTGCTCTTAGAGTTCCTAATTTACTTCTATAATACTCTCTTGATGTTATAGTTCGCAAAACTATGCGCAGAATAGCAGTTCAGTGGTAACAAATCAATTTTGGTTATGAGAAACACACAGAATTTATACCAATACCATTCATATAGATACGTAAAATTTTTGGTCACGACCGTTACCGGAATTATATGTACATACTTCGTAAAATAGTAATACTAATAATATATTAAAATTTCATCAGATTGATGTTAATTCAGCTAACGTTGAAGGCATTTTTTGGGTCATCATTATCTAACCAGCTCTTCCCAACTATACTGATAACTCGAAGAAAGAATCAAAAATTCGATAGACTATTCCATTCAAATAATAATCCTTTTTCTGATTCCTACCCAAAATGACGAGCTGTGAGACCCGTCCTATACCCTCAATTTGCATCTGCCGGAACAATTCACGAAAATTGTCAGGAAGGTAATGCATTGTTATGTTCAACGCGTTTTGCATAAAATAATTTGTTTTATAGCCTTCACTGGAAATACAGCTATTTCACCTTCCAAATGATTGACATAAAATTTTAAATCTATTTATATTTCGAATGTGAAATGATGGCTGAATTCAATACAATTGTTTTCCCTCTGAAATCAAAATAAATAGGATTGCATCAGTTTTGAAGAGAACGTGCACAATGCCTTCAATGGAGACGAATCTATTCTAATCCCTACATATATCTACCGCTTTGGACGATCAGTTGTATTTACTTTGTTCGGAATTGTGAACAGAAAATGAATTATTCACAAAAAAGTATGAGGCACTAAAACGCACACCCGTGAATAAAGGATTCTTCCATCTGGCGTCTACGAATGTGTGAAATGCGTAGGTAGGTACTAGGTACGCCATACGGCATTGCGCACATTTGGTGCAGTTCTGTGAGTAACGTGTCTGCCTGCTGACTAGTTAGATGCCGCAAATGGAGCATCTATAGGTACCGTTAATTGCGCTAAATATGTGCGCCCTCGGCACGTGTCTGTTGATTTGTGGGCATTCACAAATTAGACGGAAGTCACATATTTAAATAAAAATTGATAAGGAATCTCATTAAATCCTAAAATAGAAAGATTGTATAAAATGTGCGGGTTACATTTTATTTATTGAAGATCAAGCCCAACATTTTCCGCTCGGAACGTAAGGCTGGAAAATTTTATTTACTGTATTACCAATACCTATGGTTTTTATTAATTTGTAACGGTTTGTGAAATAGTGGATGTTTTCGAATAAAGATTTTCCGTCTAAAAACTGTCCATCAAAGATGTTTAAGTACCTCCGAAAGACAGAATTAAGTAACTATATTCCAATTAAAAAAAAAATCAGCAATACATAACGTGCTTGAAAAGTTTTAAAAAGATTAATCCTCTTCAATTTTATATACAGAAATGTGAACAACAGCAACAAAGAGCAAACTTAAAAGAACAAAGGTATGTTGCGGCTGTACTGAAAAACAAAAGCTTGATCGTGATAGCGCCGTGCCATGTTGCGCGGAAAGCGCTAACTCAGGTAATTTCCGATCAATCTCCGCTACTGAACAGTTACTCCAGCATCATTCCACCTCGAGAACGAGAGAAATAAACAACTAGATTAACACTATACTCGAAAACAGAATCAATTTATGTAAATACCTTAGCCACTGAGCGTTATATAAATGGTGGGCGGGATGCAAAAATAATATTTCGATTTAAAATATTTATTGTTTTTCATTTGTCCACTTTCATTGCTGTTTTCTACGTTTATCGGTTAAGCTAATGAATATGTTATTCTTCCATGAATTCCAATACAAGCGAGTTTAGGATTATCTTAAGTGGAAAATAATATTTAATGCGGTAGCTACTATAGCCTCTTTGCAATATCCTACCATCTTTCAGGAGTCTGTTTATAGTTATTTATAAACTAAATTACTTTTAGGATCGATTTCGTTATTATCTTGATAATTGATCCATCATTAACATTGTCTCTCGACCCTACGTTAACCTTAGAAGCTCATCTAAAGTATTATTTTATAGGATCTCTAAAAACGTAATGATAATATACTTTGCTCAGGTAAGGTACTTTAAAATAAAGGCCTACTAAAGTAACATTTTATTGTGAATCTTTCAGATTTAGATTCAACCTCTGCACATTACAAGAAGTTAAATAGGTTTTACTATGTATTAAGAATAAAGGAACGAGACGAGATAATTAATTGTGTCTCTTGTCGGATTTTTGTGACCTAAATGAATAACTATTGAATTCGTAACCGCTATTATATTTGAAACGCTAATGTAGACAATGACGTGTTAAATTATAGATAGGTACTAGAAATAAAAGCACTTATATCCATCGATAATGACACCTGATCTAGAAGGCGTCGCGTAGGTATATTACATTGAAAATAATTTTACGTTCTACACAAAATAAGAAAGAGACAGAAAGAACTTAGAACTTCAAATTATTTTAGCAAGTAAATCTTTAGCATACTTAGTCCAAAAGTTATTTCTGTATTGTCGTCTTTTGAATAAAATGTCTAGTTTAGAGTAAGTTGATAACTCTGAGATTATTTCATCACTTTCTGAAGTGTAACAACACTAAGTAAATTTGCAGTGGTTTCCTTAAGTAGGCAACCAGAATTGCCAGTGCCATTTTACTACTTTGCCATAAGCGACAGAGCAAAAATGTGTGATAACTTCGACTAGGGACCATGCTAACATTATACAAAATTAACAACAATTTTGATCGAACATTTTTACCCTAAAAATAATACTGACAGCTCTAGTATTCGCGATAAACCGTTGCACAAATATTTGTAATGGGGATTTATATCCCGAATGTAGGCGAAATACACCCGTATTTGCTAGACTCAGCAAACTGGAAGAGTAACGTGGCACTCAACATAATTGTGTTAATAAAGCGGTTTTCCTATTAAGCAGTACTTACTCCATATCGGCATAAATTTTACTGAACATATGCATATGGCCAACAAATATATTGTCAAACCATCACCCATAGTAGATGGAAAGTGGTGATTCTAGTTTGCGTTTTTAGCACACAAGAGCATACAAGACACACATCCTTTCGACTGTATCAGGTTACAACAACCACTGCGAAAAAGGAGTGAACACCTCTGGCTAAACCTTCATGGAATACAGGTGATGCTATGTTATATGACCACCCCTGGCCGCCCATTCGTATTTGAATCTAGCGTACGGTTACATATTCCTTTTTCATACCACTAAAGTACAATGCCGGTTTGATGGCAAACGGTTACGTAACGTAGGAACGGTGAACACCACGGAACCACTCCGTTGCCGACCCCTGCAAAATTATATTCACACCCTTTCAGAAGAACCATGAAAAACGCGGATTCAACTAAAATACCACGTAATCACGTATAAGAATTATATATATCATAATTTATATTCATATAGAAAACAATATTGCACACTACATTTAATTCCACTGTTATTGATGCTCTTCGACCCCTTATTACAAAGAATATACCTACCTATTATTTATTGCTTAATTAATTTATATTTTGTGGAAACCCTCGATTCATATGTTTGTATCAATTTCCTATAATCTTCATTATTTTATATATATAGAATAATGAAGATTCTAAATAACTTCAAAAAAAATAAAAAATTGCTTTAACATTCATAATACCACACTATGTAAGTATAATATATCTAGACTAACTTATAATCATAATATATGTTTTTAAATATAGCAAAGATAAGGATTGGAGTGAGTTATGTAACGACATCGTTACTTCTTCACAAGTATAAGTTGTAAACTTAACGCTCAATATAATTAAACATGCGCAGGTGACAAGCGTTACTATAATTCCATGACAAGTACTACCCAAAAGCAATATTTAAAAAAAAAAAATACATCAGATTTGAATCAAATTGAAAAATACATCAGACATACTGCAGATTTAAAACAATGATAAAACACGACTTCTTATAACGTAACCGTTGCCGTCGTAGAGATCTAACAACTACCTCCTTGGTCACCATAATGCTGCTAAGATTATGAAAAATGTTACCTACTGTCATCCATTTAGAGTAGCCAAGTGAAATTTCTACTCAATAGGTCAAAAGAAAATGGATAAAAAATTACTCACAAATTTTAGCAGACTTGTATACCTACAATCATGCAAAAAAAATAATAGCAAACATCACAATTTAAATAAAAGGCACAAACTGAGAAGTGCACTATAAACCTTAACCCTCGCACGCTGAAAAGCACTGTTAGTTAAAGCTCAATGTCAAAAAAAATGTGTGTTCCTTTAAAACAATGCTTGTACGGTAAGCTAGTTAATTTAAAATGCAGACTGCTTCTGTAAAATATAAGTGCAGACTCGACATTCACCCCTACCATTTTGTAAGAAAGCACAATTGTTAACCATATTTCTTAATTAAACACTGATTTAAAGTTAGGATGTGGACGCTGGGCTCCTATTGTTTTGGGACCCTCTTAAGAAATACCTTTAAATTCGAGAACGCGAAACGTGCCGCACTTATCTTGGAGGCTGTTTGTTGTATTTGTAATAAAATAGAAATAAATTGTTTTAGATCTGGTACAAAAGGGTATGATAAAAGCGTAGAAGATTTAGATAACGATAGGGTAGGCCTTCGGGGATACACGCAGTGAACAAGAGAGCATCGGAGGCGTCATGGGCCGTGTAATTAGGCCATGACTCGCCCGACCTTTTGCCCATCTGCACGCTCGGCCCTTATTCTACTGTTATTTCAACTTCCAATCTCTTTTCATCATCCATCCCTTCCTTCTGAAAGCCTTATGACTTCGGCAAAGTATTATATTACAGCATAATTAAATAGAAACGGTTAACAGTTATAAGTTTCAATATAAACTATTTCTTTTGCTAAGTGGAGAACTGCAAAAATCAACTCACATATCATAGTCAGGTGTCTATGCGAAAGTAAAGCTGTAAATGCGAAATTAACTCTGTCTGTTTCTGACCTCATCACTACTAAACCACTGACCCGAAAGTAATGAAATTTTACAAAGACGTAGATTAGGACTTAGAAAAGGACATAGCCATAGGCTTATTTTTGCTATTGCAGCAAACCACTGATATGATAGATGACTGCATCAAAAATAAATTCTGAAATCTTGTTTGATAAATAGTATTCATTCTAAAAACTCAGTAAAACTTAATCTCTTGCTTATCTTGGGCGTTTTCAGTTTTTAATTTATCAAAATCACACAATAAGTATGTTAATGGCAATGAAAAACTATGACGTAACGCCTTCGTATTCTAAATATTCTTTGAACGAAATGTCGTTTTTGACAGTTCATAGAAAGTAACTCAGACGACTAGTAGTCATCTACCGTATTAGTTAGTTATTGAATACAAAATAAAGAGAGACAAAGTCGCGGGCAACAACTATACAATATAAATTAATGCATTTCTTTGCTAGGTAGTAAAAAATAGACTTAATACGTACTTCACGTCATACGTATTTTATATCGTTCGTGGCAGCATTCAACATTCGACATTTCGATTTTTCCAGAAATGCACGCGAGTTATAGGTGAGCCGTTAATACAACTTGACCTTGCCATGTGACGTTGATTAATTATATTACTAACTTTAGAACCTACGTCAGTGGGGGTGCATTCGATCATACGACTCAATAACTGAAACTGGTCAAAAAACACGTGGCTGTCACCTATTTTTATCCGAATGATTGAACGTAACACGCTTGGTAATAACTTTTTACTACAGTTAGTTTTGTTATAGTTACCTTACTACCCGGTAGGTGGTGGGATGGGAAAGGTGACAAACTTAGAGCACAAGAACCTTAAGGTTCGCCCAAATATAACGCTTAATTTTTTACTGAATAATTAATTCAGAGAAAGCATATAATATTAATAAAGAATTCATTTCAATACCGAACTCTGATAAAAAAAATCCTTATCTATAAACAATTGTCAAATAAAACGCGCAATGTTTCAGTATAAAGAAAGTAGCTTACAAAATATAAGCTCCATTTTTATTATAGGAAAAATGAAAAATTGTAGGGGGTAATCATTGCAATTTTATAGCTCCGGCCATGTGCCACCACCGCGACCGGGCCGTGATTTAGTAGTAATTCATGATCGGGCTAGGTTGCACGTGCCGAGTACAGAGGTAGCGCTTAAAATGTAGCTATACTTATGAATCTTTATAATACAACCCCAGGTAACATTTCAACATTGTAAATATTAATTACAGCACCTCAAGATTAAATTAATACTAAGTACGAAACTTTCCACATTCGTTAGAAAACTTTAAAGCAACATGTACCGCGGGTTGGATTCGAGTAAGTCAGTACCTCAGTTTATATTCCTGAGTGTTTGCGTCTACGTTGGAATAGATTACGTTTTCGAAGGAGACATATATCATATGTAACATGTCACGAAGTTGAACTTGCAGTTATTTATGTCGAACGTCTTCATAAAATTTTGGATTAGCTATACATTTGTTTGTTGTCTATCCTCGGTATCCGTATGAGTTATATTTGTAACTTGAATAACCTATGATCAGATTATATTTTTGTTGTAAGATACCACGCAATTAAATTTGATAATGTTTTGTACCAAAAACAAAAATGAAACAATAATTAATAAATTAAAAATGACAAAAGCATCGATGCATTCGGCAACGTGCCCCGAAGACTGGTTGCGTTACCACGCTCTATGCAATGCTGTTTCTTTGGCTGAAGAATAAGTCAGCCCTCACATTTTTCGTTATAATTTTAGAACGCTAACATCAAAACAAAATTTTGTTTTTATTAAACAGTTATTAGTAACAAATGCGTAGATTAACTGACAGCTTCGTTTCCTATTCTATTCTATTCCAAAACAACGTTATGTGATATAGATTATTCTTAATATCAGTTTTATAGCAGATGTTGTGATGTGTAGTGCTCACAAACGCTACTGCTGCGCGAGAGATCCTGGGTTCAATTCCTGGGTCGGGCAAAGTGTTTTTGGGTTCTCTTTTATAAAAATTCTCAGTAGCACTACGAAGTTTGGCTGTACCCAGTTTAAGGCAATAGGCTCGCTCCCTAATAAAACAGCATCGGCGAAATGAGGGTGTACAATTAATAGTAAACCTCTGCATAACCATACAGGCGATGTCTATGTATGTAATCCTAACTTCCTAACTTAATATTATAAATGCGAAAGTGAGTTTGTTTGTTTGTTTATTTGTTACGCTTTCACGCCAAATCCACTAAACCGAGTTTAAAAATTTTTTCACCGATGGAAAGCTACGTTATCAGCGAGTAAAATAGGCTATATTTTATCCCCGTAATCCCACGGGACCGGGAACCCTAATATGAGTTTGTTTACGTTCATACTGCCAATGTCAAATGTCAAATCAATGTCGCTCGCAACCATAGATTTAGAGTAAACGGAATTTTAAGTCTATGCTATGCGCAACTGACGTAATAGAACTAAATTAAAAATAAAATATTTGCAATATATCATACACATACAGAGGTATCTTACGGTACTCTTTGAAAGGAACTCGGTACTCTTTGAATTTGGCCACAAGGCGACTGGCTGGATTCGGTTATGCTTATACATGGCAATTTTATAAGACAGTAGTTATAATAGATTTTAGATCTAAGAAGATTGTTTGTTCTCAGAAATATATCAATATCCTACCATCCTATCCTATCCTATCCTACTATATCCTATCCTAGTAATATTATAAATGTGAAAGTTTGTGAGGATGGATGGATGGATCGATCTTTGTTACTATTTCACGCCAGAACGGCTGAACGGATCTAGATGAAATTTGGCACAGAGATATATTATAGTCTGGAATAGCACATAGGCTACTTTTTATCCCGGGAAAATGTACGGGTTCGTAAACCACGGGGGCGAAGCCGCTGGCGGAAGCTAGTGCTACCATCCTACTTCCTACTAATATTATAAATGCGAAAGTTTGTGTGGATGGATGGATCTTTGTTACTCTTTCACGCCAGAACGGCTGTACGGATCTAGATGAAATTTGGCACAAAGATAGATTATAGTCTAGAATAGCATATAGGCTACTTTTTATCCCGGGAAAATGCACGGATTCGTATTCCACACGGGCGAAGCCGCGAGCGGAAGCTAGTTATAAATATAAATGCGAAATTTTGTGAGGATTGACGGATGTATGTATGTTTGTTACTCTTTCACGCAAAAATGGCTGAACGGATCTGGATGAAATTTGGCACGAAGATAGATTATAGTTTGGAATAGCACATAGGCTACATTTTATCCCGGGGAACGCGGTCGGAGCCGCGGGCAGAAGCTAGTATAATATGATAGGTAGAGATAGACAATTTATAAATAAAGTTCATTATACATATATACAGTGTACATTACTGAACAATTTATAAATAAATTCAATAATTATTCAGTATAAAATAATGATGATGAAAAACTCGTGATGGCGGTACAGTTCGTACCGCCATCACGAGTTTTCTTACTATTTACTACCAAAGTAAAGTGATGATAGCGGTTTTAGTTCTTAACTTGAGAATAAAGATTCTTAAAACCTTAAAACTTGGTTACATTAGGGATTAAAGTCGCTAATGTGACATCTAGTCATAGTAAAGATTTGATTTACTATTTTATAAAAATGTCATGTTAGCGAATCTATCTAATCCCTAATGTAACCAAGTTAAGAACTAAAACCGCTATCATCACTTTACTTTGATAGTAAATATTAAGAAAATTCATGATAGCGGTACTGAAACGCCGTAGCAGTTCGTTTTTATTGATTTCGTAAAACACGACCTGGCGTAATTCAATCAATTATGCTAGGTTTGCAGGCTCCAATTTAATAAATTTTACCAAACTCAATAGCCATTGCAATTGAATTTAAATCTATCTAATCTATCTATGTAATAAAAATCAATTGACACATGTATGACGGCATGCATCAATTGAGAACGGCTCGACCGATTTGGCTGAATTATGTTTTTGGTATTTTCGTAATTGTCAGAACAAGGTATGTATGAAAGTTTTTTTTTTGGAAAATCCACCGGAATCGTCGGAAATTTGTATGGTATTTTTGTATGAAAATCTCAATAATTTATCATTTTCTTCATTTGTAAACACCCGTGCGAAGCCGAGGCGGGTTGTATGAAAAAGATTATTTTATAGATTTTAACCGCGCATGTAAGTGACTATGTTCCTACCCGACACATGTGGGTTATAAAAAGAGAGGCGATATTTAGCTAAGCGATTGAAGACTATCTTTCTATGCTCCTGGGTCTGATATTGGACGTCCCGCACCAGAATTTGATTACCATTTGCGTTAACGGCGCAGGAAATCATAGTGATGAAACTTGCACTGAGAACCCACACGATGGCAGCGGGGTGAACAAGGCCTTAATTTTTTCGTATGAGGAGACGGTCCCTGCCAAGCAGCGCGAAAGTAATGGGCGAACTTTATTATATTTTATATTGTAACACATATTTGAGTCTTACGAGTATATGTCCGGCAAAAAAAAACCGCAGTGGAACTAAAGCACCTAGAATGTTAAACAAAAAATCCCATTTAGATGTTACTAGTCCACAAAAAATACGCGTGTTCAACGACAGGTCGGCTTCAAATCGTCTTGAAAGAGAACACCGCCGTCTCGTCGTAATGCGGTGATTTGTATGCAAGTCTGTTTGTTTTCGTAGCCTCCCCTATAAACCGTCCCCCGAGCCTCCAAGCCCTATTGCGTACAAGACACAATACCTACACAACCTTTAACTCATACAACTGCCTCAGCGAAACTACTAATTTCATTTCAAAGAGATAAAAATGTTGTCTTGTAAACAAAATACATTTTCATTATTTTCCCGGCTCTAATATATTTTTTCCACTACGCTGACTTTGTTATAAGATTAAGAAATAACTTATGGTACGCACCTCGTTCGTGACGTAAACATAATTTATAATTTTTTGCTCGATTCGCAAAAAACAACTCGTTTGTCATTGTTAGATATTACAAACTCAATATAAAAGAGTGAATTCGCATTGTTGTTGTATAATCATATTTATGTTGTGCTACAATTTTATAATGCTAGTTTTACATTTCTTTTCTGTAACTTAGGTATATAAGTGCATTTTCGTTAAAATACCTTTAAGTAACTGACCAGCTAGCGTCGCCTATGGAGTTATATAGGTAGCGAAAAAAGTAGCTAATGATTTTACTAAAGTTTTATGAGTGCTTTTATGAATTAAATCTTTCAAATTCCATTACTATTTATTATTAATCGTGTTGATATAGAAAAGTATAAATTCATCAACTAGTGTATGAACAATAAGCGTTTGCTTTGATACAGAATATTTCAAAATTACGAAAAGTTTATCTGCTATATCGTTGACGGTGCCAACAAAAAAGTGTATTTGTTAGAAATACGTAAGAAAGTTAAAGCCAAGTCTCAACAACGCGACGATTGAGTTAACAGTTCCGGGCTTTCGGAATTACATTTTCGGCCGTATTCGTTGGAGAGACACTTATACGTTTATAGAATACCAGTACGGACCTTAACGATTGCTCCTTTAGCTTCTGCTCACAAATTAATCCTTGGATCCTTGTGTCTCTGAATGTCTTGTGTCACGGTACCCATACCCTGCTCGCAGCCTTTCGTTTCTGACATCTGCTTAAGCTTTGTGCGAAGCGATATATTGCTTACTTCAGAAACACAACGATCCATGGTACGTCAAGAATATATAATCACTGATTCCTATCTCAACACTAAGAGATTTAGAAAAATGTGCATCTTTTAGTCACGTCCGCACCGTTTGAGGTAATTCAACAGAATGACCAATCTGTCAGTCTTGTGCTATCAAGACTACGGAAACTTGTGGTTATACAACATATTCCATTTATGAAATAATATACCTGTGTATAATAATTAATGTATTGATAAACTACTTGTATATATCTACATGTACATCTACGTGCTACATGTATGAATCAATGTGGCTTCTGTGTATAGTCTAACAAATTGATAAATATACAGAATTACCAGATACAGATAAAGTTTTCTCTGGAAATTATAAATGCATTTGAGTAATATATTATTAAATTAATAGACATAATTCAAACACAATAAAATGATATTATATTAATACACAATAATTGTATTCATGTAACAAACAACTTGACTTACTATGAATAATTAATAGCAGTGTGATTAGTAGATTATGCATTTATTATACATGAAGTCCAGTTTACCATCCAGTTACCTAATTTAAGTTTATTAAGTTCTACGTACTACGTAGGTATTTTATACATTCATTATTTTCCGCTCAACCGAAATATTAGATATAATAGAACAACGTCAAATAGAACAACGAAAATAAGTCATTGGATTTCTTCACATGGGAGCGTATTGTTTGATTTAGATTCCGTAGTTAAAGGCGCATATGCCTGCTTCAAAATATCGTTAAAATATTATCTAATTAAAGAGTTATTCATAAAAACATTATTGAAGTATCTTTATTTTGATGAAAAGAACTCAGTTCAATTCAAGTAACTAGGTATCGGAAAAATTGAATATAAGTATCCTGTGAAGTAAAATAAAAATAAATTTTGTTCGGTGACATATTTTTTTATCAAATACTCTTTTAAATACATATCTTAAGAAATGCCAAGAATGATAACCGTTAAAATCGGTTCAGTAGTTTTGGACATCAGTAGAATGGAAAGGAAGTAGGTACCTACCTATCTCTAGTAAGTTAATTTCAATTTAGGAAAAATAGATGTTCCCTTTATAAAAAACCAATCGGAACACATTTTTAAGTGCATCGCTTCGAGTATCCTGAAAAAAGTATAAAATTGAAAAGTTTACAACCAATCATCATATTTAATAAATTACCTATACATAGTTACGATTGAAAAAAAAAAAAATGCTTTAAACGTTTTAGATTAAATCAATTATCGTGTGTCATAAGAAGGATTGTTCTAACGACGTTAACTTAAAACTTCAACCCTGAAGTTAGTCAGACTTCAGCTTTAAGTATGCAATGAAGTTGCGTACCTACACTCGGAACCAGTCGTCTAATATACAGTTACGTCAATTAGTGCAATTGGTAGAGAAATTTTCTTGAAAGTAGCCAGATGTAAGTAGCGGCAAGTCTTCTGGGTCCGACGATAGGTGTCCGTGGTCGAGATATGAATATCGCCTCAAAGTGCACCAATGTACTAAAGCTCCACGAACGATAAATAATAATTAACCAGCAATCAAAATACAACAGCCATAAGCACTCAACGATGTTAATGAGTAATTATTTAATGATCCGATTAATTCAATATTCAGCAATTGATGGGAGATAGCTATTAAGTGAACGTATTCTGCAGTGACAGACATTAACATAAAATATAGATGTACCGGTAATGGCTAGCAGCACTGTATCCGCCAAATTCTATATGACACCCGTCTATCCGTCTGATTAATGAATAATGTAAACACAGAGCAGTTGCTCATTAGCAATCTGTCATTTATAAACGTGTTGTTACTAATTATATTTTAAGCTTAAATTAACTAGGTAGTCAATCACAAACTCAGTCAGTTTAATTTTATTCATTGGTAAGTATATATTGTAAAAGCTGCACTGCACATTTTTAACGTAAAATGAAAAAAAAAAATGTATTTACAATTTGTCAGATCAGGGATCGTCGAAAGGCTTAGACTGTGCTTATAAGTATCTACTGCAATGCATATTGTCGCTTATATATTACAATACCGCGAATATGCAATTTTACCGTTATGCATGTTTTAAACTCATTGGATAGAGGATACAATTGCGCCAATGGGATTCAAGAAAATCCGCCAATTATAGGCTGTAATACAAAAATTGTATCACCGCCAATGTTGTCATTATGTAAGTCCGTTCGTGTCAAAAAAACCGCGAATCAATGCTGTTGCCATAGTGTTCTTGCGGCGTGAGTTCGTTAAACATTTTTTTTTATTACAACTTTTCTTGCTTCTCCTGTAAAGTCGTATAAACGCATTTTCGCGGTGTTGTAATATAAGCGACGTTGTCTCATGTGATGAGGACATGCATACCGCAATTATCGACACCAATTGCAATTAATCTCCAGCGATGCATGCAATATAGTATTGTCGAGCGGAAGCCTTTGTGGATGGCGGATGACGCGAGATTGTGGCGCAATTAAGGATGGGCCTGTGTCCATACACATTTGAAAGATATATTAACATATTAGGTACATTTCTCGAATAACTTTAAAGGGCAATAGGTAATTCTCACCACCCGTCAATAGATATTTATACACCAATGTATAGATTTTTGTAAGTTGAATATAAGTTAGTTCTACGACTAAAGCCAAATGTCAGTATGTTCGGAATTATAATGACATAAAGTTATACTAATGTAACCTAATAAATCACAGTTAAAACTAAAATCTCCGTCAACTTGAGAGTCTATTCAGGCTAACTGGGAGTTGTCTTTTAGGCTGAACTCATCGTATTTCCAGTCACGGATCGCTACCTGGAGGTACAGTCAACATCAAATACAATGGAACAACTTTCATGACTGTATTCCCCGAGTGAACTATTGTGTACTTACCTACCCGCATTTTACCGACGCCGTTATGTTGTTACGTATAATAGGGAGCGATGCCATCTACCGGGCACAGTTCTAAATTATTTCTTGGTATTGAGAAATTATATACAGAAATTCCTAAACCCAGAACCTCACGTTCAACAGCCGCGAATACAACCACTATAATTCAAAATAATGTCATATGTATAATTCAGTGTAATGTCCGAAATCAAATGTAAGAGTAAAATATGTAATCTACCCGTGATTATATTATGTAAACTAAAAAAAAGATAATATTCCTAAAAAAACTTACACATTCATGAACATCAGCGTGTTAAATCAAACGAAATCTTGTTCTCGTCTAAGAAATCCATTTCCATCGATAATAACACTAAGCTAGGGTAAAAGGAAATCTCATGCTCGATTATGTGCTGATTGAAGAGATCAAATAATATTCTCATGCTTTCATCACCATCCATATCTATACTACCAATAAATAAAATAGTGCCCGTCTGTGATTTCCGTTTTTAGAATTTTCGTATGACTGTCTGAAAATTTGTCTCTAATAGGCTTCGAAATGGCTCAACGGATTCAATGAAAATTTAAAGGATTAAAACAGGAATTTAAACTTACATTTTCATATATATTCCATTTCGATATCTCACAGGGTTCAGAAGATATGAATATTCATTTGTAAAGTTGTTACTGCCATCTAGCGTAGTGTCATGGCAAACCTGCCTCACCAATGATAATAAATGCAAAATACACGAAGCCGACGTCGTGGGGTGCAGCTAATAAGAAATATATTATAATAGTTCCTACGATTTCTATTAAATGAACAAAATTTTACGACGTTAGAAACCCTTATGGTTATATAATAGAACGACTTATGGTTGAATACTCTATTAATTCTCCCTGACGTCAATGTTGGCGCAAATTACATAGGTGCAGTAGTTGATAAATCGACTGCTGCGCTATATGTCGTGGGCCCGATTCTCGCACGAAACAAACAATTGCATGGCCTACAGATAGTTGTTCGATATTTACACGCACCCAGCTTGTAAATGTGATTATTTGTGTTTGTAACCACACTTCTTGGGGCAACGTTTTTTAAAAGGGAAAGGAAGAAACACATGATATGTTCGTTGAAAATGAAAAGTACAAAGGGTAATATTAATGAGTCTATTACTGACACACGTTTGTCGGCGCGTTTGAAATGACATGAGAACGCATATAATAGCTACACCTGCCGCTGTGGTGGTCAAGGTTGGTAGAAATTATCTTTTACTAGCTGATATAAACACTCTAGATGCACAGTAACGTTTAAATCTGGCAATAATTGCTTATAAGTACCAAATATAGTTATTTTTTTATCTACCGTAAGTAAGAATTAACAAATCCTTACCTATACGTTAGTAAATACAATTATTTATATGTATCACTAGCTTCCAATCGCGGCTTCGCCCACGTGGTTTACGAATCCGTACATCTTCCGGGATAAAAAGTAGCCTATATGCTATTCCAGACTATAATCTATCTCTGTGCCAAATTTCATCCAGATCCGTTCAGCCGTTCTGGCGTGAAAGAGTAACAAAGATCCATCCTTCCATCCATCCTTCCATCCATCCATCCATCCATCCTCACACACTTTCACGTTTATAATATTAGTAGGATAGGATTCAGATTTTTTTTTAAATCTAGTTGTGAAGTTTTTCCGTTATAATAAAAACACTTAGATCATCAAGGTCTTGGTTAGGTTAAAACATACACGAGTATACAACTTCTATAGTAAGATTAATATATTTTAAGAGCAGGTAGGAATCTAATTTATCTGTTGTCGATCTTAGGGTTGCGATTGGGAAAAATAGGTAGAGGAGGTTTAAAAAGCCCCCTGTGAAGCAAAAGTTGAGGAACATATTTATTAAATATTCTTACCTAACTTGAAGGTGAGGAGCGAAGCAAAAAAGCCGGCCAAGGTGAAAAGTAAGACTCTTAGTTAGAAACGCCCTCAACGGATTATGTTTTTTTTTTTTTTCAAAATTAACACATCTTTAGCCAAAATAGCGTTGTGTTTAGTTTCGTTTTACATATCGGCAAAAGTCAATAGAACACTACGCTTGGTTTTTAAGGGCACTAATTAAAATATTCAAATATATAGCATATAACGAATTATGCTTGAAACGTCTTTAGTTTCTACAATAAGTATTTTTTACATCATTAAATAAAACACATTTCATTGACGGTACCTACGTAAAACGACACATTAAATGGTGTGACAAAATATTGATACAATTTACGATTTAGAAGCAAAGATTTTCTGAAAATTACTTATTGCCGCAAATTAAAACTTTACATAAAAACTTATTTATATGTAACCAGTTTGTAAAAATATATGAACTCCCAACTCGACGACGGTAAAAATACAACTTATCCAATGTGCATCTTGAATTTTATATTCAATTTTCCATCCTTTGACCACCTACACTTAATTTCACTCGGTCGATGATGTCTTGATATTTTATGCATTGGAACGGATAATAATTGTTCCGCGAAACCCGTGTGAACTCGCCCAGTCGTATAGAAGGGGTTTTACTGGTAAAATGAAGTAAAAAATATCACTTGTGAACGACAGCAGGGCCGTTCCACCCTTAAATTTTAAAACAGTTATCCTCAATAGATTGATCTGAAATTTTGCGTACACGTTTAGTTTGGATGACAATGCATTGTTAGCTAAGTGACGTCTTCCTAAATCCAATATGGCGGAGTCCCAAAGACGGCGGACTATGATTTTTTTATGAACCCCTATGATATGGATATTAAATGAAAAGGTTTGCTGAGAACAATACGAATAAACTGAGGTCCGGGTCGAATTGTTCGGGTCAAATCTTGCATCTGAATTTTAAAAGTACGCCTTGTTTGGCTTGTTTTTACATAAAAGCTTGTCACGAGATTTACCTGTGAAAATAAGCAAGAATACAATATGTAACATAAACTAGATATAAGTAATTTTTATTTTATTTTAATGAAACATCTACATCTCGCGACAAGCGGGGTGATGGGTTTGATTTAATTTAAAGTTTATTTTCTTCTTTTTATAGCATTTAAACAAAAACTTTTTAAAAAAAAAATGTTTTATAGTAATTAATTTATTAATATTGAACCACATAACTTCAAGGTTATCAGTTCGTTAGTTCGAATTTTAGATTAGAGTTCTTATTTCTAGGTTGAACCGAGGATAAAAGCCAGGACCACATCGCGAGATAAGTATGCAGTCACAAAGTTAAATAATTAAAAGACTGGACTTTTGGACACACGGGCATGTTATAATTTACAGACAGGGTTCCTGTTTTAACGTCACAAAATGCGAGATTTTTGATAATGGTTGGATGCGGCTGAGGCAAAAAACTAACAGTCGACAAATATCTAGGGTTCAAAAGGTGAGTCCTGGGTTCTCATTAACACTCTGGGGTTTAAAATTGTGAAAGTTAAATGACAATAAACCCTCATTACAAGCAATGTTATTACCTATATAAGATATCTACCCCATAAAAACATCAAGAGAACAGTGTCCGATCCCAGTTTAAGTTAATCCTCCATAGACCAACAGCAAAGTCATTTTAATACTCTATTATAAAATAAAAATACTCTTCATACATTACGTAATGGTATTGAAAAAATACAATTCACTTTCGAATATCTTTGATTGTTTAACCTTGCAGTTTCGACAGTTTCTTTCATTTGCATAATCAATATGCAAAAAGCTTTTTCATGCTTTTTCATGATTTTCAAGATTGATTTATGAGAAGTCAGTGGGGTTGCTCACTACATATTAGATAATATTAATATCAAAAACCAATAACTATAATCCAGAGACGGCTACCGGACAGCATAACGCGTATCTCTCGGTCAGTTAGATTTATGCCCCGAAACAACATTATACTAAACACAGCTAAGAATAGCCTGAGCCCTAATAGCCCATCTATCTAATAGGTATCTTGAGAATTATCTTTAAAAATACCAGATCACGACAATAGCTTTTTTCTATTTTAGACCCAACTTACTTTTAGTTGAAAATTATTAAAACGCGCCTAAAGTGTGACCGTTGAAAAAGTTTGGACTATACAATTTCTGAATAGCAGAAAAAACGGTAAATTCTCGAAACGGTCAGAACTACTCAATTGGGATCTATAGGCAATGGCAGAGTAAGATTCCGAAACACCTAAAATCCTAATCCCGATTTGCAGTAAGAAATCCCAATTAGACAAAACCTCCGAAATTGCTGAAGTCCAGAAACTCGAATCTAATTAAAAGCAAGCCCAACCAAACAACAGCTTTTGTCTATAAAAAGTTACCTTAGATGTTGGTTTATGACTAACTCTCTTACAATTAAAGGTCTGGTATGGCCCTGAAGACCAACAAGATTTTCTCGCTCCATCAAGGGCGAAAGGAGCGAACCGCGTCGCTGAATGTGACGAATAAGTGACTCGAGATAAATTCCGAAAATAAGTTGGACTTGAGCGCATTCGGCTGGAGGCCCTTCTGGTCTCGCCCTTTGCCCGGTTAAGCAGTAAAAGCTCCCTGAGCTAACTGCGAGAGACATATAAAAAAAAAATGGACTTGATCGCTGTATAGGTACTTATCTATAGGTACTACTGGGTATCGAAGTCACTATATACTTCTCACTGTCATGTACTCGATCACGGTATATTTTTATTTTTTGGGATTCAAACACCGCTTCAATCAGATAAATACACATATTTCCCAGTAAATCCTAATGTTCAGCATAAGCACTATACTATACTATATACGAGTATATAAGCACTTCGCTTTACTTTGAAACATGTAATTTTATATGGGATCGACTTCCATTAAACTGTACCTATATATATATATATATATATTGTTTTTTCTTTTAAATCTATTTGAAAATTAAATTAATTTAATATTTAGAAATTTATATAAAATTAACGGATTTAATTATTTAGAAATTATTGGTTATGCGATTGAAACTTAATAATCATGAAATGAATTGTAATACTTTGTTATTTTATGCATGCACATATTTAATAATCCTTAGATATATTTGTTTTATAAGTCATTCATTATGGAAATAAAGAGGCTATATTATTATTATTATATTGATTGGTATCCAAGGTTCACACCGATTGTGAGTCTTTCTGCCCATAACGCATGTAAGTACATATATATTAACCGTTATCTCTGACATATAAATTTATTCATAGATTTAGAAATTCTAAGTCTATGTTTCATTTGTATACTGGTCCAGGGCCAGAGAAATCGATTGGTATACTTTTTAAATGAATGTAAAATAATACTTCACTTAATTCGATATTCCATGATTTATTTATCATCGTAGTAGTTTTCCTAAGCATATTTAGGTCAGCTTTCAATCTAACCAGATGCGGCGGAATATCTGCATTTTATGCGAAGTATAAAATGCGTCATCTAACTGTCATACCCAAGCCTTCTAGTGCATAAATAAAGGAATAGATAGGTACATATAAATACATTATAACCTATCTACCAATAGTTTAATATTAAAATCACCATTAAGGATCTGTATTGTCGTAAAGCGCCACCTGGTGAGTGTATGTATGCAACTTCGTCTGCCTAGCCTTTTCCCAACTACTTCGAGATCAACTCCATGCCTTAAGAGGTCCGGCTAAATACCAATTACACGAAGCAACTACCATCTGACCTTCACCGCCCAATTACTGCGAAACACTGATTTGAGACCGTAAGGTCCGACAGGTTGTGAAACTTTTTTGAAGCTCTCCTCCGGTACTGACTGGCATAAGTATTCGTATGACACTCGGGACCACGAAGCATAGTGTCTTCACGATGTGTAAAAGACGGACACCTACCCAAGGTTTAATCGCAGCAAATGCTGCTTAACCAAGGAGATCGATTACTCTGTGCAGTAACTACGGTCTTCGAAAACTTTGCTCTCGAAATAACAAATTCAGAAACTGTCTTACCAAACGCTACATAAACGGCATCCCTAATGGAATACTGCTGCATTTTAAACCCTACCTGCCTGTTTCGGTCAAGGTCATATATCCAATTAATACTGGAATGGGAAGACAATTTATACGATCGATTAAACTATGCATTCTTGATCGTTAGCACTTCAGCATACTCCATCAAACTATACTCCCTAAAAATTCAATTTCAAATTCAATAGCTTTTATATTCCGGATCCGTTAAACAAAGTGTTAAATAAAAATAGTGCCTATGTTTTTGCAAAAGTTGGTACTTCACGAGGTATGCATAATATAGCATAGCAATTATAAAACAAAAGCCTACCGCATGCATCGGCTAATTGAGATAACATTGACGCACTGAATACTATCCATGAATATACTTATAAAAGTTCAATACTCCTTAATTGCTTTCATTTAATTATATTGTCGCACTGATGTCAAGACGTGGGTCACTTCTCAGAAAGAAAGGGTAAGGCTTATTCTAACGCGCTGGCGTGGAAGGAGTTACCCAATTACACGCCATACACCATCAAGAATTTTATGGAGCCCTCTCATGATGTTCATCGTTAAAGTAATATAATCAAATTCTGAACCGCACATAATACTGAAAATTCATAGGTACAAGCCGAGTTTGAACACCTGCAGGAACGTAAGCCATTAGCCGCCAGGCTATCGCAACTTAAAAAAACAATTATTATTATTCTCAAATGCAGGTACTCTACCTATACCTTTAATTCAATTAATAAGTAGTATATATGTTTGAAGTGTAAATACTCATGCTGGTTTTATTACAAAATCGGGAAAACACATAAAACCGCTGAGCATGTAGCCATCAGCAGACTGCGGGTAAATTGCATAAAAAAGTAAAACGATGACGGTAATTCATTCTGTATTCGATTTATAAACAGAATTTAGAAGCGTCGCTCGTATGGTAAACAATCATGAAGGGACGTATACTAACACGGTCCGCGGCACACCGGGCGTGAACGTTATTTCCACGCGAGTAAGTTTTAAGTGGTCCACGGCCCAGACCACTCCTTGCCATCCGCATTAAGGAATCCGCACGATTTAATTCTCCTTCTTCTATAAATAACGTGTCTGTGCAACTTTAACCTTATTCCAGAGGTTATAGCGGTCCCAAATCACAATATTATATTGTTATTGTATTAACAGAAACATCGCAACACACAGTCTTAGTTTGAATTTACTCATATGTGTATATATTTTAAGGATGGCGCCATCGGGATTGCAATTTACTGCCCTCAGTGGAGACGTACTGAACTTCTTACAGTAAATATTCATTACTGTAAAACTTTTCTATCTCGCCTTGTTCTCTTATTCACACACACGTACGTGGTTGCATATCACCACTAAACGACTCAGTTTGCCGACCCGTAAACTAATATTCATACCTATTTCTCGCGTACATAGCCGACACTAGGCACCACAATATTACGATGTGTAAACTTACGCACAATATATTATCTACTAACATAATTTTTCACAAAAATGTACGCAAATATTTCGCTAAATGAAAATGTCGAAATAATTATCATAATATCTCGAGAATATTTATAGTACTGAACGAGGACAATTTTCATAGTCAATCAGTATTTTACTCTTGCTTGCCATAATATAATCTTAATTTAGAAACTCATGTAGCGCGTAATAATTTTAAGTAATTCAGCTGTGATGCGGAATTTCCGTGTTTGATCCTTTTAACTTTGATTCAAAGTATGGTATGAATATTCTGATGTTATTTAATTGAGCATAGACGTTAGGTTAGACCCAGGCACAGTATTTCCGCACCAGATCACCATCATAAAGTACGTATGAGTTCACATAATCACAAAGGACGTTCCGCTGTCATTGTGAAGTTTGCTATACATGCTTGTCGTTATACAACGACTCCTAATAATGATTAGCTTCCAAAGTATTATGCAATAATGTCTATATTATGGAAGAGGACTTCAAAACAAGTCGTGTGGTTTGCTGTGGTCTACATATGGTTACCGGCCGAATTATCCTATCTGATACCCTCGAATAACTGTAAGCTTGTGGTTTTAACTATTTGAGTAAGATTAGGTTGAAATCCCTATTCGGCTACAATCAAATACTGCTTTGTGGCTGTATTGTGGTTTGGAAGTGGTGTCAGTCAAGTATAAATTTCGAGTGGTGCTCAACTAAATTGAAATAAAACAGAAACTTCCGAGAAATATATCAAGAAGGTAAAGCATTATTGTGGAGAGATAAAATATAAAAATATTTCTATGAAATGGGGCCTATTTGGGACGATAAATGTTTCCGTGCGTCTTCAGGAATGATCGAAACTGGCTGGTGATTCACTGAGTATTTTATTTTCAAAGTTCATTTAATAAAAACTTTTTACATAGTCATTTTACATTTAACTGGACCAAAATAATTCGAAATATAAATAGGGGACTTATTGTAAACAAATGTTTACCTATCTCTGGGGAAAAGGTTAAACTAAATAAAAGTTTACATAAAATGCAGTGCCGGAGTCCGCAGCGCATAACTGCCACTCTGTTGCGCATGTTATCTCTGTTTCTATTTTCAGTATAAACGAAAGAACAAAGAAACGTTAAATTCGACAAACTCTAATCCAAAAAGCTAACCCATGGTTAGCATTCGTGATAACCAGCCATCGATGTGCTGCACTTACGATTACTGATCAGATATCATCCGATAACTAAAAGCATGTTTATCAGAGTAAATAGAATATTTTCATGACTGAAATTGTATATGCGTAAATCAAATCATATATGGATATCAACATGTTTATGCCGCTGTCTATGATAACAAAAACTTTCACTATTCGACGTTCTTTTTTGAGGTTTTTCTTTTGTCCCTAAGAAAGCGTCAAACATTTTTTTTTAATATTGTGCAAACCAGCGTTGGAAATAAAAAAGCCTTTTGTAGCAAAGCTCATTTCCAAACGACTTTATTTTGCATGTACTAAAAAGCATTCCGCGATTTGAGACTAATTATTATTTTAGCCAATTTTCACTTGTTTGGAATACAGCGGAGGCGGCCAACGCATGAATCGGTACTTGAAAAAGAATGGTGCGCGTGTTATTGTCGCCGAAAAATAATGGTACATAATATTGTAATGGAACGCAGTGCTCGAATCAGTTTCGGGTATATGCAGGCGGTATTAAAAACATCTATGCCCGGAATTAAATTCTTTACTTATTGCTAATAAACTATGGCCAAGTCAGAATGTTCCAAAGTTAACAATCAAGTTTTGTAAAATATAGATCAAGGTGGATACGAACGCGGAATAACATTTACACAGATTTTGTTACCAAGACCAAATACCACATTAATATAGGTATCTACTACATTTTTAGCTGTTAAAACAACTGAAATGTGAAATATATTTGCATAGTGTGCTTTCACTTTGTTGGTGTCCTTTTTCTTAAAAGAATTCCATAGAGACCGAGTAAATTTAAGAAGACTTTTATGAAAACCTTTTTTTGCTATTATAACACATTTGTTAAAATGGATGGCTTATTGTTAGTACAATTGATACTTAAAGACGCATAATAATGAAATAATCTAATTTTTATAAAATCGGGTTTGTAATATAGTCTTAACGTCGACATTGCTTGCTTGCACTATTGATTAAATTGAAATGTTTCGTATCTAACAAAACAATAACTGTTGTCTTTAGTGGATAATTTGTAGTAGATAGTTCTATGAGTGAGCAGGCTGGCAGCTGAACGTTCATTACTAGCTTCCTTTATAGAAAAACCGCACAAAAATGATAGCCGCTTTACTAGACCTCTACGAATTTACTACGACGCTACGAAATTCCGTAGGCCCGCGATTTTAGCTAGCTTTTTTAAAATATTTACGATATTTGTTTTGATTCACTTTGGAAAACACGACCGAATAATATACTACATAAGTAAATACAATATTTAACGAGAAATAAACAATTTATTTTGTTTAAAGGTTTTTGGATGTAAAAGTACACGGTCAGCCAAAGGCGGCAAAATATTTTCGCCAGCTTCTTAAACACCTACAAAAAGTCACACTTTTACCCGTCGAAGAATTAAATAGATGAACGCCTTGTTGGTTTATTTTATCAGTAGATATAGACATTTTGAATGTTATTCAAGTACAATTTGGAAAACCTAGAAATATTGTCATATTATAAAAAGAGCACGAAAATTAAAAAAAAATTAAACAAAAGAACAAGATTTTTCAGAAATATAAAATTCTATTGAATTCTGTAATTCAATTTGTACATCTAACTCGCCCAGCTGTAAATTCAAAAAAAATGAAAAAAGATGAGGGCAAAAAAGCGATGTCAACATGTTATATAACTTAAGATGATGAGGAGCTGATGAAAAAACAAACAAGTAACAAATGATTGTAAGTAAACAAATGGCTTACCGCCTCCACTGGGAAGTAAGAAGCCAACAACCGACTATTAAAGTTTAGGATCTAGACTCGGAAAGTGTTGAGAACAAAGATCACGTAGTCGCAGAAGATAGGTAGCGCGGGAGGTATCGGCCGACGGTCGGCGCGACGGCGGTACTACGCGCCACGCGCACGCTCGGGGTGAGTGGTGCGAATGCGGCGAGGGTGCGAGCTCGTGTGAAGCGCGGGAGCCACGGCAGGTCCGCTCTCCAGGGCGACTCGACTTGAAATCGGCGTCGCCCTCCGCCACGGTTATGTAACACGCGCGGCGTAGCGCAGCGCGGCCCGGACCCCGCACCCCGCTTTTAGGGAAAAGATGAATGAGTAAAGTTTCCTAACGGACGTTAGTCCATGGATCGCGCTCGGTTTCAGATCGGCCCGCGGTTACATAAAGCTTCTCGGCACATGCGCGATGGGTGCTCAGCGCCGCATGATGCCCACGCGTGACTCACATCGCCCGCGCCGATACTCCTTACGTGGCCCACGTTTTATGGCCACATACATCAACCGACCACGGCAAGTACCCTCGCTGGGAATATGTGGCACTCCCTACATTCTATGCACAGTTTTATAACCTACTAGAAACGACCCGTCGTAATTCTCAACGGCAGCGTTACTATGACAGGTTATCCGAACTCGTAGCGTAACGATGTTTTATGGCCACTAGGAGACATTCATAAATGCCTGACCCTTTAGCCGCAGCGTCATAATAAAAGTATTATTAATTAATGTCCTCCTCTCGGGTAAAAGCCACCTTTATTACAGTTTGTATGGATCCCACAGGCCTATACTTTACGGAACTTATGCAAATCTGCCATACGACCCTTCACAATGTAATAAATAAAGTGGCTTTATTAATGACAGCTTGTACTAGTTGATACGGTGGTAATAAGCTTCGTACAGCCGTATACGCTCGCTTACCTCCCGCGCTGCAGGTACTGTAAAACCAAAGCGAACCGCGCGTTGGACACTCGTTAACGTAGCCTCTCAAACTAGCTTATTGTATGTAGACCACTTTTATTAAAACAGAGTATGGCTGTAATATTTGAAATCATATTTTATCAATAAGGTTTCACGTTTTCAGTTTTAATGGTATTTATAAAAAAAAAAAACGATTTTAATAAATACATATTAATACAAGATTTTTAATATGTTTAATACAACAACAAAAAACTTGATACCTACATATATATAGTACCGTAGAACGCTGTAACACTCCTAACTTTGCCTAGGAATAACTTATCAATGGCTTACTATATCACATTGCATTTGCAATGCAAAATAATTTACGAACTAAAATAAATATTTTACTAGTAATTAAGTAGGTAAATAATACAAACTTGTACTACTTTACAGATGTAATACAGGCAAAGTTAGGAGTGCACGCAAACTTACAGCATTCTACGGTATTGACATTATATTTCTTTTTGGATAGTGTTCATACTTAACCGCGTAAATCGACTGAACTGCACAACGACTAGCCTCTATTTTCGAAATCATGTGCGGATAAGAATTTGATTATAACTTGAACTAGACGGTGAAGGAAAACACCGCGAGGACACCTGCACACCTGAGAGGACTCAATATAGTCTAGTCCACTAACCCCCATCAAGTCAGCATGCTGGACTAAGGCCTAAAATCATGTCTCTTTTCCGCGCATTGTATGTTTTTAGCGTAAGTGAAATCCTAAGCATATACGCTTCACAGGATTCCTTTGTCACCTTGTTTGAGAAACACAGTAAAGCTTCGGTCACACGCAGCGAATACTAGGTACGAACGTAATCGCCGCCGCGCGTGCGCTGCGAGAAACTCGCTTGATGCGACTCGAAACTTTATATAATTAAAAATAATAAATCTTTTTATGCAGTGCAGAGTTGATACCTATGCCACTCCGCTTCTAAAGATTCGTTTACTTATGGCGAATAAATGTTAAGTGTGATCCCTCATTTGTAGCAACTAGTTAAAGTAAGCATCTCCCAATGCTACGTACATAGTTATATAATTATGTGGTCAGCAAGTAAAAGTTAGCCAAAGGTAGGTAGGTAGGTTAGTACACCTACATGAATTTACTAATGCCGTTATTAAATCCCATGGAATAAGGGTCGAGCCTGGTGCTGCACCTGGATTGCTCACTACTGAAAGTTTCAGAAATTGCCAATACATCTTCCCCTAACCTGGGCATCAATAATTTAATGCTCTGCAGCTGCGCGTGTGCCTATTAGACCCCGCGGAAGTACCTGCCTATAATGATTTGAGGTCCCAAAATAAAATCGTTGCGTTCCCTATTAGATATCCTATCGTAACGTGAAAAGTCGCTATTACCAACTTCATATTCTATGTAGATACATGGAAAGTGAAATACCTAGTATATATACATTCGGAGTGGTACTCGACACTCGCTACAAGTTAACATTGAAGTTGTCCTTTGATGCATTTTCAGCTTCAAACTGAAAGTGGCTTCTACGGGATTACTAACGCCATCTAGTACACGGTATTAAAACAGAGTAGTGAATGCCACCTAGTGTTACACATCCTTACTGGTTTATGAAAACCTCCACGACACATAATATAATACTAGCCTCCACTAAATTATGCTGCGAACAAGAACCTTGGACGGTTAGAGGCGCCAAAAAATCTATACTAATATTATAAAGAGGTTGGAAAATTTGTTTATAAGTATGTAGGTTGTAATCTCCGGGATTAAAATCAGAATCAGAAAATTCTTTCACCGATAAATAGGTACATTATCCCCGAGTGCTATAGATGGTACACAGCTTTGTACACCTACTTATATTCTATTATTAGAAGTACCTGCATTACGTAAATAGTCGTCAATAATATTGGATGTTAAGAAAATTATGAATGTGGACAGCCCCGAAGGTACTATCAGTAGCCTATACTATTATAATAAATGCAATTCGTGAAGGAATTTAGGTATATATCTGGTGAATAGTTAAATTAATAACACAAGATTACGCAATGACGTATTATTCGATCAGTACCATCAATAAAACGGACAATAGAGTAGATACATTTGTATACACGTTTTCCACCATGTAATTTGCGTGACCAGTAATAATTTACCACCCATAATTTGGGACAATGGACGACTTGGAATCGCTGCAAACGAACTGGGCCAAGGGAACACTTAGGTAGATATTTGTTTTTGTGCTGATTCGATCTGAATAAATTGGACGTTTTAATTAAACCGACAGGCGACAGTGATCTAGTGGCCACAAGTGTGGCCTTTACGTCCGATACGGTTACATTATCTAATTGTGTTTTTATCTAGAAAAAAATATAACTTTTTATAGCGTAGGTCGAAATTAGACCAACTTGTCCAATTACTTTGCCCTTCAACAAATAAGCAGGTATAGGAAAGTTTATTGTTTACTCCGGAAAAGATAAATGACGGCGTCTTTTTTACCTCATTCCTACTTATCTACTATAAACCATAGACTACAATAGTATACTGGAAACTATAAACTACTTAACTAGCTAATAATTGGTCTACTGGGCGCAAGCGCAACTGTTCAGCGTGAGGTTTAATTTCCGGGTCAGCGTGATGTTATTGGTGAAAATAAATTAGTTATCATTTTCAAATACTACTTTTATTTAAAATGTAATATTCCATTAAAATTATATTAAGTATATATTAAAATGTTTAATTTCGCAGTAGGTTGTCAACAAGGCGACCCACTCGGGCCAGTCATTTTCAGTTTGGCGATTCATCCCATCATCCGACAGCTAAATTCTAAATTTAATGTTTGGTATTTGGATGACGGAACCTTAGGAGGTGACACAAACACCGTCCTTAATGACTTACTTTTCTTGAAGCAAAAATTTAACTCACTCGTCCTGGACCTAAACAGCTCTAAATGCGAAATCTATATATAGCTGACAGCACAGATAAACATTCGACCCTTTCAAAATTTTACACAATAGCCCCGCATATAGAAGTCACAGAAAAAAATCCTTGCATCTCCTAGGGTCCCCAATTCTAGAAGAATCTTTTCCAGCATTTATAGACGATAAAATTCAAAATTTTACTGATATATCGGAAAGACTCTCTAAAATTAACCTACATTCGGCGTTTACCATAATTAGGTATTGTTGTTTTGGCCCAAAATTTATGTATATCCTCCGTTGTTCCCATATTTGGAAGCATCCACAACTATTAGAGAAAGCTGACGAAATTATACGAAACTTCCATTTTAAATGTGGCTCTGGACGACCGAAGTTTGCTGCAAGCAACATTGCCCATTCGTCCGGGCGGCCTCGGCATCCGCAAAATTTCCAATGTAAGTTTACCAGCGTTTCTGTCTTCAGTTCACAGCACTGAGAAATTAACCAGGAAAATTTTAGCATCCATACTGGTTGATTTTGAGGTACCGTGTTTGTCTGACGCTGTGAACGCCTGGAAAATGGCCTGCCCGAATTCAAATTTGCCCGACTACCCATCGTCCCAGAGACAGTGGGATGAGCCGCTTTGCAGCTTGGTACGGTATAAATTACTTAATACGTCCACCAATACTGCTGAGCGTGCTCGTCTCCTAGCTGTGGGGGAATGGGAATCGGGTCTTTGGCTACAGGCACTTCCGTCGTCCAACGTAGGCACTATGTTGGATGACACTACCTTTCGGCTCACTACCTGCCTTCGCTTGGGTGCTCCCTGTGGTGCTCCACATCGATGTCACTGTGGTGAAGCTGTCGACTGCCTCGGGCACCATGGCCTGTCTTGTTGTAGAAGTGCAGGTCGCATTGGACGGCACGCCGATATTAACGACATAATCCGTCGCGACCTTGTCACCGCCGGCGTGCCAGCTGTTTTAGAACCCAATGGCCTGGCCCGTGACGATGGCAAGAGACCAGACGGTATGTCGTTATTGCCATGGAAGCTGGGAAGGCCTCTGGTTTGGGATGCAACCTGTGTTGACACACTTGCTCCTTCCCATCTTCCTGACTCGGCTGGCTGCGCAGGCGCTGCCGCTGCAGCAGCAGAGACACTCAAACGGCGCAAATATAATAACCTCATAGGCAATTATTTATTTGAGCCTTTTGGCGTCGAAACGCTCGGGTCATGGGGTCCGAATGCACGTCTCTTTTTTAGAGACCTTGCTAAACGCTTGGTCGACAGTACACGTGACCAGAGGGCTGGCCTATTCTTTGGTCAAAGAATAAGCATTGCCATTCAACGTGGTAATGCTGCCAGTCTTCTGGGCACGTTACCATTCGACAGCGATGTGGAGGAGTACTATGACGCCCAAGTATTCGTTTAGGATAGGTTTTTTCATATTTGTTTTTTTTTTTTGATACATTAGTATAAGCTGTTAGTTTTAAAAATAGTTTAGTTATTTTTTCTAATTATTATAAATTACATGTAACTTACTAGCACATAAATAATTGTAATTTCCATAAATTACAATTATTTATGGAAATTCTCAAATCGTTATCCGTTGCATTTCTAGTAGGTACCTTCTGTTTCCTTTACCATGATTATTATGTATAACATGCCTGCATTTCGTCATCTTTAGTTCTGTTTATTTTGAAGTCGGATTATCCGGAATATTGACAACCCACCTGACTGGAATCTTTAGACCGTGTGACAAGTGAGCCATAATTAAGTGCAAAAACGTTTAGGTTTTTCAGTTCCGCCGACTAAGCGTGCTTGCCACTATAAAAAATCACTGCAATCCAGAAGCGAATTTAATCCAATCATGTCAGCCAATTTCTTTTGAGGCCAAAATAAAAAAGGCAATATTATATAGGGTAACCAATATAGTTATTGCCCGGTTAAGGGATTGATAGTTGTTTTTTCTCATTATTATGTTTGTTTAGAATAAAATCGAGTAAAATATTTATTTTTATGTAACAATACCATATTCTTTATAGGAAAATCAGTCATTTATTTCTATATCTTTGGAAATAAAATAATAAAAAAATAACAAAAATAAAACCTCTAAAATCACAGTAATTGCCCAGCAAACATAGTAATTGTCATACATAATGTACAGTTATTGTCCACCTAACAGTTATCATTAATTAACGTCATATTTTAATACAAATTATTAAAAATTGAGATCTTTTCTAGCCTTTTGAACATTTAAATATTTCTTCTTCGCAATCAGAATTTGTATCATCGTCAGAATCATTAATTTTATAACAAAAATGACATATGTAAAAATAGCAACATATCTGCATAATCAGGGATGTTACTTTTATGGTGTTCTGGAACACATCGTAAATGGAATGACTGGTGACAGCTATTGCATTCAATTTTGTTTTTTTTTTAAATAATATGTTTGCACATTGTACACATATTACTGGACTTCACCAGGACTTCCTTTAAGACAGTGATTCTTTTTGACTCTGGCAATTCACTGCCACCGTCTTGAACAACATTAACAATATTATCATCAAGATCTCTTCTTGTTGTTTTAGTTTTTATTTTAGCTTTGTTTTGTAATTTATCACATTCTTTTTTATTTTCTTAGTCTTCTTCACTTCTCTCTCCAATTTCTTCTTTTCCTTTTCTTTCAATTGATTTTCCTTGTCTATCTGCTTTTTCTTTAATGCTAATTTGAAATTTTCCGAAGTGATAGCAAATGGCTCGCTCTACCTGTCGTTTTCCTTTTCTTATTGGGGTTTTTGGATATGCTAGATATTCTCCAAAAGCAATTTGGCGATCTGACAGTTGCTGTTCATTTTGAACTTCAACTATAGCCTTCTGAAGATTTTCTTGAAAGTATTTTAATTTAGGCGACTTTGGCATTCTGAAAGAAACGATTAGAAAAATTCAAAAAATAAACACAGATCAATATACAACCATTGACCGGGCAATAGCTGTATCTATTGCTAGTGGCAATAGCTAAATAATGGTATGGTAATAACTAAAATTATCCGAATTTTGGTACAGTGATTGCCCACCCCCTTTTAAAACTTTACAAAAAAAGTAACAGTAATAACAATTAGTTAGATAGACACTTAAATATCTTTTCTATCGTATAATATTAATCATAAAATATTGAAATAGAAAAAAACTAGCAAAAAATGCAAATTTAAAAGTAGTGTCCTTAAGAATAATCACAAGAAACTTACTTTTTTTGATGAGCTGCACACCTGTTACATCGAAATCGGATAAGATACTTATAAAAAGAAAATCTTGCGAGTTATTGAAATTTAAAATGCTACCATATGAATAGCAGTAACATCTATGGTAATTTAATTTAAACTAGTTCCTTGAAAAATTATCAAAAAACGTATTGCTTCTTAATGTTGGCAATCACTATATGCTGGGCAATTACTATAGTGGTTACCCTATCTACTTATAGATAGTGCCGGATTAACTAGCTAGCAAGAGTAGCAAATACCGAGCGCGCTGCGGTAATGGGGGCCCCGCGTATCAAAACCCACCTCCGTCTAGCGGTACACTTGATTTTCGACTAAGACAATCCACGTCAGACAATCGGTAACCGATTATTTTGTTGGCGAAAATAAAACAGAATTTTAAACGGTAAACGCACAAGTTTTGCAAAAAGACACTTTATACTTAAGAGCCCATAGCAAACCAAGGGCCCCGCGATAGAAATTTGCTATGGGCCCCGCGCTTGCTTAATCCGACACTGCTTATATAGTTTATCTCTGTTGTGTCGGTGTAGACACCGTCTAATATGAAAATGCACATTGGCAGTAAACGGGGTAATTTGGGAAGTGCAATAATTGCGATAATAATATTGTAATTGGGAGTTAGAAAATTGATTTGTAAAAATGTATGTATCAACTTGTCCAATTACAGCACTGCGGCAAATAAGCAGGTAGGCAGATCCATTAATTTTATTTACCCCGGAAAATATAAGTGACGGTGTCTTTTGTACCTTACAAATACGTAGGTATACCTACGTGTCCACTATAAACTACATAACTGCCTAATTGGTCTCGTGGTCGCAAGCGACTGCTCAGCGCGAAGTTTGATTTCAGTATCGGGCAGTGTTATTGATGAAAATAAATTTACTTATCATTTTTACAGAAGAGGAAAGGTGATAGGCCTTCTTATACGACATGAGTTTCATTAAAAACATAATTGAAGTAAAGATGGAACAAGAGGGAGAGGAAGACCAAGTATAAGTTACATGAGCCAAATAAAGAAAAAGGTTGCCGTCATGTCGTATAAAGGGTTAAAGAAGACTGCACTGCAGAGAAAAATGGAAAGAACTTCATCAGTTACACCGACAAGAGCCTTAAATAAGAAAGAAGAAGAAATGTGTATGCTTTCATATAGATTAACTGCTTTTAAACATCATTATCGTTTTAGTTTAGACTAAATATATAAATCGTCCCCTTACTGCAAAAACCAAATATCTACATGAAACATTCATTCAGTTTTGAGAAAAACGAATATAAAGGTTTGCATATCAAAATGTTTATTATGAACTGATAATAGCAACACTATTTGAACGTTTTTATTTAGATATTTTATTACTTAGTAGCATAGTATATTTTAAAAAACAAAATAATATAAATTAGTGGGTACTAATAATGTTTTAATTCAATAGATACTGCAGTTAAATGGTTTTGCCTGTAGACATTCTATTTTTCTATCTTCTGAATTTAATACTTTGGAACGGTACTTTCGACTAAATTCGTTTTTATATATACATTAATTCAATTCTACGTGTTATGTATTGACAGAATGCATAAAATTTCAATTACAACTAAAAATATCATTCTTATAACAGGTTTTGTCTGTAGCTTTCTTTTTAATTCTTTATTAAGTGCCCTTACATCTATCAAAATGTGCTTATTATGTTTGGACTCTTAACATTTTCGATTAATTTCACTACTCTTGTAATAAGACCCAATATCTTCGAAGAATTGTAGTTTATAGGAAAAAACCTATTGCTCTAGGAACTAGGAAAAAAAAACTATGCGCTCGCATATAAGCGGTTTTGCCTGAATATTTTTATTAACGACGAATGTAAAATGTTACAAGTAAAACCAACCATACTATTAATCTCTATTGGCTGTAAGATTTTTTTTTTGTCTCTTGAGTTAAAGTAAAATGTCATAAACTATTACAGGCTGTTTTAAGCTACATCCTGCTGACAAAATAGCCTACATTCATTACGTGTTTTATTTCAAATAACATGAAGAAATGTTTAGTATTTTTATGCAGTAATTATAATAATACTTTTTTCAAAATATTCATATATCAAAATCACACAAAAGGTGATAATAACATTTTTCTTGTTGTATAAAATACAAGCAGTTATTTTATCATACAGTTATAAACTTTTGCCTGTTCGCAGAGTTACAAAAATTACTGATAAGTAATTTTACGATACAGGCTAAATAGAAAACGAAGAGTCGTATCGAAAAAGGGATTAAAGCAATATACAGACTGGGAAAAAGAGATTCCAACAGTATTTACAACTCATTTACGCCAAAAAGTGCGTTTACATGGTTTTTGCATTAAGGGGAAGAAATGTTAAGCCCCAAATATTTTTCACAAATTGCTGCGGTTTACGGTAGCGATTATTTATTAAACCAATAGAACACAAACTCACATTCAATAAATTTATTTAATTTAATAGTCATAATTCACATACTACACATATTTGCGTCTACATTATGTAACAAAACAAATAGTTTTGGCCTAAAACATTCTTTAGGATAACTAATAATAAAATAGTGAAGTATTATTAATTATTATAACTTAATCTGGAATTAACATCAAACAATAAGTAATGAGCCTTTAAATTCCCATTATAACTATTTTTGTACATGAAGGTAAAAAGCATGAAGTAAAAAAGTAAAAGCGAGATACAAAGTGTAAACACAATAGATATTGAGTAATTAATTGAATAATTAAAATCCAAAATCAAACTTTAACTGCACCAAATAGATATAATAAACTTTTGGTGACGAAACAATTTAAATGTGTTTCAAATACAAAACATGTGATTCGAAACAATTAGTTTATCTTTACACCAAATTTTAACCTTCGAACCAGTTTTTGTATTAAGAATCTCTGGAAGTTCTTAATACAACGTCGTCAACTCAGTCCAGTACTAAACTGACGGTTTTGGATTAACAACTTTATTTCAATTTTTCTAAGGTTCTTAATACAAAAACTAGCTAGAAGATTCAAAAATAGTCTAAATATAAACCTTGTTTTGTAATAAAGCCCAATTCATTTTATAAACTAATAATTTCGAAGAGTTCCCGAATTGTGTCATTTTTATAGTACAAATATTTAAGGACGACCACATCGGCGCTATCTCAGAATAATTGTACTGAGACGTTTTTTTTTTATTATGATTTTGTTTTTAACAACTAGTATAAAGGGAATTTGCTATATACCAGTTGGTCCATGTGTCTGAAAAATTCGTAAGTACCTGCTTAATATCTCAATACCTAACTTCATCACATGTTGGTAAGCTCTCAATATTAATTTTAATTTTCAGCACCAGTTACTAAAGCTTCATTAGTTAATCTTTTCTAAAGGCTTTCACAATTTCTATGTAAACGCACTTACATTTATAATCACGCAGTAAATCTTGTTATTATTTTATATTGTATTTTTACTTTACCCATAGAATAAATTAGATATTATTTAGTTTATAAATATTGTACATATATATATATTATATAGTATTTAAGGTTACGCAATTTATTATTATAATTTTTTTATATTAATCGTATGTTATCAGTGATCAATTATTATGGGCGTGCATTTTGCTATCAAATAGATTGCAGACAATTCGGCATCTAAAAATAATTGTAACATAATATAAATAGAATGTCGAGTTTTAAAAATGTCTCCAAAAACTACTGATTTGGTAATTTTATAACGTAATAATATAATATAACGTAGTAATATAACGTAATCTTTAAAATTAGACACGTAGTGATGTATTCACGTAGAAAGACCAGTTAAATGTTGAAAGCAACTATCCTGGGACATAACGATATTATAAAGACTTAACAAAACAAGGTTTATATTTACACCAGGTTTGAGCCAGTTTCTGTATTCTAATTTAAGTAAAGTTCATAATCCGATACTGTCAATTTAGTACTAGACTAAGTTGTCATTTTTGTATTAAAAACTGCATTTCAACCACAGTAAGGTTCTTAATACAAAAATGACTAGAAGACTTAAAGCTGATCTGAAGAAAACCCTGTTTTATAATAAGGTATAGAGTAGTACAAAAAAAAAAACGAGTTTTTTTTTAATTCCCACGGGGAATTTTTCCTTAACCATCAGTACCAATAACTAAATATTGTATACTATATAACAACACTTAACAACACCAAGAAATTGTTTTCAAAACTGTTACTGTACTAATATACATTTTATAGTATTATACGCCTTCTATGGACTTACACTACTCCACTGGTGCTGTCCTTCACAAAGGTCAGGTGCGCAATATTCGCAGCCGTTGTGCATAGGTGTGTAAATATCGTAACACGTATCGTTCTACAGTTTCTATCTAACTGTATGGGGATGAGGTGTAACGTGTGTGTGTGTGCTTGAGTATATTTTATGAATCCACAAAAATATAGATATGTTCCCTATAACTCCACCACAATCATCAGTAAGTACAGATAACATTCTAGTTAAACTTCGAAAACTTTCACTGGCTATACACCATGATAAGGCCTCCCAACACAGTCCATCTAATTAATCCAGGCTTAATTTTCCAAAGACACAACATTCCATAATTACATTAAGCTTTCAATAGACTAATATAATGTTATGATATACAGAATAATAGTTCAAAGTTTAACGACAAACATAGAATTTTTATTTGTAGTAACTGCCAGCCTATTTCGGGGCCTAAAAAGGCCGCGTAATATGATTCACATTACAAGTTAAAATACCATTGAACTTCATATAGTGCCACAAACTTGATCTGACGCAGTATTGACATCGCTGACGTTGACTTATACAAACCCTTTAGAAAAATAACATTTTGTCGTAATTTTTGGTTTTGATCACTGGCGCCTTGATTACGTAAGAAATATCTGACAGCCACAGCGACCAACAAACAGTGCATCCCTTTCTCGCTTATATGTTGTTCATAAGAGGATACGGAAAAAGGTGACTATTAGCGACGACTGTCACATAGTTCTTACGTAATGCGGGTGCGGGTCGGATATATTTAGGTACTGTAAGATTCAAATTCAAAAATCATCTGTCTCATCACTAGGGTGATTCGTATATTGATTATTTGAAAAGAGTATCCATGGAGTTTCTTGCCGGTCTCTTCTCCATAAGACCAACCCACTTTGGAACCGTGCGCCTAGATTCATAACGTTTTAAAACTGCCTGCAAAGGCCCATTTGAAATAAAAAACTTTGACTTCTACTCTGACTTTGACTTTGATCACTCGACGTTATATTTTAAGCCCCCTGTATATACAGAATAATAGTGTGCTGAAATGGTGACAGTAAATAATTTCCCAAGTGGTATTACACAGTATCGTTTCCGGGAAGAAAATCGGGATGGCAAATCACTAATCGTGAATCATTTAAATCTAGACTGATAAGAACTTTTAATACTGATTGTACATCTAATAAGATTTCTACAAAACTGTCTCCCTGTGCGTATGAAGTTATTACACAATATTTCATTGAATCTAATACTTATTATAATTTTGATATTAGATAATAGTATAGTACTTACCTACTTTATATATCATAATTTATCTTATGGATGTAACTTCAAAGTGTCAAAAATAGTATATTTTCATTCCCACTTGACTTAGGCCGTAATCACGCTAATGGGGAGTTCAGTCATTTTATAGCCATATTGTCTAGATAGTGTGATAGACTGAAATATTCAAAATATAGCCAGACTAGTATGTAGTATGAAATCTTCATCGTATAAATCAATTCCAGCGATATCAAAAAGTTATCTCTGTGAAGTGATTATATTCTAACGAACCCACCTTTTATCTGCATATAATTTGCGACCGCTTGAGACCTTTATATCAAAGATTCACTTGTACATAAAGACATCTAATAAATATTTTTTACTCGATAACTTACGATATTATTTCGACACTACTACATTGAGAATGAATTGCTACTGAACAGCAATACGACATTAAACACACTATGTAACTTCAAACTACATTTTAGGTTACCTTTATAGAGAATATTCAGTATTAATACTTATTTTTCCGGATAATTATTTTTATTTTTATGTATTTTATTATAATCTAAGTTATGATAAGAATAGTACGCCTAAAGGAGAATGGCCATTTCGAAAAGTAGATATAAGTGCAGAAATACTCTGATTAGAACTAACTTGTTGTTGTTAGTTGCCCATCGAGTAAACATATGAGCGGAGTTCAACTCCAGCCAACCAATCAAGGTAAGCCAGAAATAAGGTCCCAGCAGCACCACGGAGGTACCGGTTTACATTGACCCACACATTTCTACATAATCTTAAGCATGAGGGGTTAATTATTCCCACTGCGCGTGTAAGATTAGTGATTTCAACGAACTTGCCCATCCTCCTTTTTTTATAATACAATATTTTTTGACTAAACGGCTTTTGTTTGTGGGTATGTTGAGTGAACTACGTAAATCTTTGAAATACGAAATTATATTTCATTTTCTTTTATGATATGATGTGCTTAATTATAATATAGCTTTCTTAAATTTATATAGTATGAATGCTCATTTTAAATGTTTATCTTAATATTTATAATTTATATAGAATGGTAACGATGAATATACTGTATGCTACAGCAGGTAATTGAATTTAATGCATAATAAAGCTCAACTTATCTTAATTAATTGTTATTAAGTACAGAAAAATACTTAAACAGTAATAGTATTAAAATATTACTGCAAAGTTAAATGTATCTACACTTTGACTTTAGTCCCACAAATGGCGCATGCTTTGTGCACTCGATAAATATAATCGATATTATAATATACAGCACAACTGCAAAAATGGATTACTATAAATAATTATATTCTCACGGCAATCTAACAAATGAGTTGTTAGATTGCTACAGCCTGACTTAAAAGTTATGTTGCTTTTACTATTGATAAACTGCATTAATTTCTAATTTATATCAGCATATAAAATCTATAACATAAGAATGTGTATAATTTAAAATAATCATGTCTGCCTATGTGATATGGGGCCATCCATTAATCACGTGATGTTTTTAGCATTTTTTAACCCCCCCTCCCCTTTGGTGATACGTAGTGAGGTTTAAGACTACCCCCAAATCACGTGTATTTTTTAGTACCTACTAATCTTAAAGTTTTTAGAAGAAAGGTTGTAGGTTGTTTTTGACTGGCATAAAAATAATTTTAAATGGAATGGTGTAATCATGCGAAAAACATATATTGTATTATACTAGTACATGAACATATTTAATGTGCATTGTCCTCGGACCACGGATTAGCAAGTGAAAAAATATGTGATATTTCGTGATTTTTACCAAACCTCCTCCCTTCGAGCCTCACGTGATTAATGGACGGCCCCTATTTGACGTAAAGTCAGTTCTAGAGCAGCGGTTCCCTTTTTTTAACCACGGAACCCTAATTTATCCTTATTATGGTTTAAGAAACTTTATTTGTCATTAAGAATTATACAATATTTTTTTTATGTTTTAGCGGATCCCCAGTTTAATAATAACTCTGATTGTGTTGTAGTTAGAATACTTTCTTGTTTGACTTGAAAAGAAAGAACAAATCATGAATGAAAAATATTAATACTTATAATAATATTTATTGTACCAAAAATATACTGTTTGTCCGGGTCGGTATCGTTAACGTTTTATTTAACTCTCGTACAGTATTCGTAACCCCTGTGCCCCTTCCACGGAATCCCAGGGTCCCGCGTACCACCATTTGGGAACCGCTGTTCTAGAGAGTAGCTTGATCCAACAAGTAGCCGGGAAAATATAAGTAACTATAGTAAAAAGAATAGAAGGGCTTAGTTTTCTTTTTTAGCTTTACTCTTTCGATCTTGATGCCATGGATTATAATTAACCAACTAGTTGACCAAAAAGAATACTTGAAATATAAAACAACACAATACGCGCCTAGCATTACATGAATTCGTCACTACTATTTAGGGCCAAGTTCACGGAGAATTAAATAACAGATGATTTCGTAATCAGCCCGATAATCAGTATATATAATAGTGTCGTTTAACCATGAGGCAGAAATTTTAGTGTTCACGACCACTATCTCATCCTCGGTTTCGTAATCGAGCTTTTTAGGAATGAAAGACCGAATGATATAATACCGTTAATAATTATGTTAGATAAACAGTGAATTAACCGTATTAACCTATAAAATAGCGACAATTTAAAATAGTTGCTTAATAGCCGACACTTCCAAAATAGAGTTAGGTTGTTTATACACTTGGCGGGGGCTGCGTTTTTTTTTTTGTATGAAGTTTGTTTAAAAATAATTATTTTTATTCAAACTGCAGAAATATACGAAATACAAGAAATGTAATGCTTACGCAGCCTTCACAGAAAGTGCTAAAATCGCGCAGTAAGCACTTTTGAAAAAGAAACGCGCACGCTCGTAGAAGCTGTTAGTGGCCTTATTTTTTCAATATTTTTTCATATTAATTTGATCTATCTTTATTTGTATAATTCTTGTGTACATGTGATGTCAATGTACTCTTCCTAAACGGCTGAACAGATTTTGATGAATATTTTTGTGTTTGAGTGGATGGTTTAGATTCACAACTGGACCCGTTAGGTGGCGCTGGGATCGAGTTCTACGGAATTTTCTTTTTTTTTTATTAAACAGGACAACGTCTTTCTGATTCACTAGTTAGAATATAAAATACTATTATTACCCTGACTCGTATGCTTTATTGCTCAATTGGTAAATACGAAAATGTTGACGAATAACCTCAAAATTTCAAACTGTTAATACTCTGATTGATGACTAACCAGGATTTTAAACAAGGTCTCCCAACTCGATTAGATGTAACAGTTGATTACTACGTTTAATCGATTAGCGTTGGTGAACACAAAAATTGGTGTGAAACGGCCTTCTTCTATTTATCGGTGTCACTTTGTCGATGAACTTGGCCTTAGAGAATTATTTAATACAGATATTCGATTAATGAAAATGAACACTACAAGAATACTGGGTCTTATTGCTATGTATAATAGGTAATATAATACTATAAACTTCGCTCTCGCCATGCCTAGCAGGTAATGTCAGCCGGTGTTACTGCAACGCTCAGCTAACAAACCCGAATACAATTTACACTTTTCCTTCATGTTAAAGCTTTTTAAGTCTTTTACCTCGTATTATTTCTTTTAAATGCTGATGGTAGTCGTATGGCCATAAACACAAGAAACTTCACCTTCACTGATTTAGTCTGTAAAGTTTTATTCACTGGTTATTTAGTTCTTAATTCACTGTGAATTAATTTGAGCGATGAGGACGTGGTCTCCATCTGGGAGGGTCATGCTAGTATTGAAAACTTCTAGAAGCCTCAGCATCCTGCCGTGTAATATTGAAGGCCTCCGTCTTCAGAAAATCGACCGTCTTGTAAGCAGAATCAGAGTCAACAGCCGACATAGATTTGCCATGCGCGATAGCAACTTTGGTACGCGGTTCTGGCCCCTAAAATTAAAGTAAAAATATATTAGTATTCCCATTTTACATTCACTGCAGTGTAAATTATGTCTCGTAAAATATAAAAGATGAGCGATGTAGTTAAATTTTTTCAACTAATATCATATTTTTTGGGTGTTCAAAATGTTCAGAATGTTCCAAGATACGTTAACGACGCTACCAACCTCAAAATCTTAAGTGATTGACAACTGAATCACATTATTCAACGAATTATTGTAACATAGTGGATAGAGAAAGGTACTTCACCTTTGATTGAGGCGGTTTCGAGGTGTGCAGGTCCAAGTCCAGATACTGCAATGCATCAGGCTTCATATCTTCGCCGTGGCCAACGTGTAGACCACCCTGGAAAAAGGAATACATAGGGGTGATAGTACAGTCGTATCTATGACATACATCCGTCAGATAAAAGTGGCCGGTCCTTTATTTTTAAGAATAACGAGGCGTTGTTATAATAAAGGGTTGAAACTTTGAAAGTGATCAATTTTACACAAATATTTTGGCACCTGACGCAAAGAACTCGCCTATTATAGAGCGAGGGTAAAATCGACAACACACATCGACACACAATTTTTCATTTCGAATGTGATGAATTAAAAAATACTATGTAAATCGCTTTTACAAAATTATTAAGGCTGTCCACTACCATCGAATAGGATGACAAGAGAATTATAAACAAATCCTCAATTCAGAAAGAACAACAATTCGAGACAAATTCGATTTATAATTTTATATAATAAATGCATGAATTAATACCGTGTTAAATATTGGGGCTGTTTTTATCTGACGGTTTCAAACAAAATATAATAAAATATAGAATAAATTAAAACATTCATAAACATTCATTCAAAAGACTGACTAATAACATCAGAAAAAAAATACACAGACATTCGTTCTATTCAAATACAGCCTTTTCGTAGCGGTAGACGTCAAGATGCGAAAAATATATAAAAAAAACGGGAGCGGCGAACTACTTCTACTATACCATAAGGAAATCAACAAATAGGCGGAAATATCTGCAAATCAGTAATTTGACTATACACAGATCTTGAGGGTTAATGTAAACTCTATTGTCACAACTGTTTCGTTCAGGGACTAACTATTTTCTCATTCATAAGTATTGAAATATATTAGTGGATAATATCCCTTCGGTATATGCAGTATGCACCGTGCCTTATCATCGTTGAGAGTGGGAGAATGCGGTCAGAGCGGTCAGACAGAGCTTATATTGCACCCTCTGAATGAGAAACAATGACAGAGGAGGAAACAAAGAGAGTCAACCGAGGAAAACTATCTCCGCAACTGTAATTTCATGCATCTGTAAGACAGACTACTTTCTGCTTAGGTCTAACATCAAATATCAGTACAAATGTATATGTCGCAGTAAGGTCACCAAAGATTTGGCAAAAAAATGGTTAGCAGTAAAATAATTTCTTAATGACTTGGTTCAGCTGCCTATTTGGCGACCTTTCTGCGATATATACATACCGGCGCGGGCGCAGGTTTGAATATGGACAACTTGGCTGGGGTCCGCGACGCACTCCTCGTGCGGCGTATGCAATGGCGACAGAAAACGTGATCTGCTTTTCTTAATTCCTAAAAAGAAAATAAAAGGTGATGCGTTGTTCATTGAAAACGACGCGTATTTTAAGACAGTCTTCACACTACACTCACTAAGACAAGTTTCTATGCAAAGATATTTTCCCTATTTTCAATAAATACAATAGGCACCTTCGTCCCTCTTAAATTGTAAAAATATTCTTAGGTCTTCACAATACATCCTATAATTTTGTCGTATTAAGAATTTGAAATCATATTCAGTCTTCGTACAGTGGAAAAATGGGTCGAAAATGAACATAATCAAGTCATGGTGAACACAATCAGGATTAGTATAATGTAATAAAGTGTGATAAGTTCAGTTTACCTGTGCCATGATGGCATTGATATGGCCAATATTGTGGCTGGAATGCCGAGGCTTGAGTGCTCGATCCACTGCCGGCGGTAGAGAAGACAGGTTGCAGTATTGCATCGACTGAACAAAAATACATAAAAGTCAACCTTTCTGATAAACTTAGTTTTTCTCTAGAATAAAAGTCTGTTGCCAATAAAATATATAGGTATGTGTTCAAGTATTTATTACATCCTTGGAATTAATGAAGTGAATATTCACGGATTTATAATACCTAATGAGATTGGGGCATTAAAAGTATTACGTTCATTCTAACTTATTGAGTCTAATAGTACTTACTGCATGTCCTGGTGAGATTTCTTCCTCGTCATCAGTGTTCCGCACGACAGGGATAAACAGCCGTCCGGGGGAGGTAGGTGTGCCTTGAGACAAGCGACGCGGGACTCGCAAACGCTGCTGCCCATGCTGTGTATATAGATAACAATGTAATAACTACTGTGTAAACATCTACTAAATACTATCGGTCATCCATTATAAAAATCGCCAGATTAACGACATTCTCACGAATAATTAGTGGGGCACTTCTCCCAGCACAAGAGACCATGAATCGAAATCGAGATAAATCAAAAAACATTACAGATATTACTCGCGTAGCTCATTGAACTATATTTATTTTAAACGCTCGGAATGCAACAGTGATTAGACACAGTCGCAGTCGAGAAATTTATAACTAAATAATTCTATAGAATATTTTTTTTAAACATTGCCACACTAGGCGTTATTCCCTTCTGGGTGCGTTTACAAACACAAATATTCACCAGGAGATACACCCAAACCCGGAACAACTATCTGTAGATCATACTAACATTTGTTCACTGCGCCAATCGTGCCCTCAATACCTAGACTAAGTATGTCTAAAATATAGTTATACCAAAGCGAGCGAGAATACCTGAAAGGCCAAACAGTCGCCTACGTGCCCACCGTAAATATCATGACCCCACAGTAAAGCTTACGCCCGTTTCCACCAAACATGCGCGGCTAATTTAAACGGTTTTTAGAGTTATGTCACTTCTGTCGTAACCTAAAACGCCTCGATTCGATGATTTCATTTATCTTTTCATTGTGATGACAAAACATATTTTTTATGTTAGAATCTTTACCTAAATTAGTTTACGGCTATATTTTGTGATCAAATTAAGCGTAGTTAAAATTTCAACTAGCACTGAATACCTTAAATTTTATTAATAATGCACAAGTTTCCCCAAGAGACCTTCCTTCATAGTGAGATGACATAAATCACATATTTATGTGTGTATTATTGTTTTCCTTTAACATAGTATTTCCCAGCCGTTTTATAGTTCACAAGAATCCCGAACGCCCACATGAGTAGAAAATCTATGGCGTTTACCTTAATCTAAAGAACACGCTTCGAAACTTATGACAGTCATTATTTTATTTAAAAACAAAGTGTTGTGACGTCTTTGAATTAATTACTGGGGTACTGAGCAATATATGAGACTACATGCCGTCCGCGGCTTCGCCCGCATTGCTTATGAACCCGTGCATTTTTTCGGGTCACACGTAGCGCCATCTAGCGTCCTAAGAAAGTTATTGGTCTTTCCCTCGGGAACAGTACTTTTTTTTCTGGATGAAAGGTACCCTATGTCCTTTTCTGTACCTACCCCTGACAATGCAAAATTTCACGATGATCGGTTCAGTGGTTTAGGCGTGAAAAGGTAACAAACAAACAAACAAACTTACTTTCGCATTTATAATATTAGTTAGGATACTGAGGGCCCGTTTCACAACTTACTGATAAACTGGCCGATTGCCTACCCAACCTATCTGACAGACAGAATACGTCAACACTTCTGTTTCACAAGTGTCTGTTAAGTAAATCTAGCAGATACATTCTCTGAGGCCCTAGTGTAAGTTTCTTTCGACAAATTCGATTTACTATATCGAACGCGTTCGGCGCTCCGATTGGTCCGTTTCGTGCCCTCCACCAATCGGAACGCCGAACGCGTTCGATGTAGTAAATCGACTTTTCGAAAGAAACTTACACTAGCGCCTCTGATTGAACAGCTAAATCAAGTGTCTGTCATTTTTTTAATTATGACAGGAGAAGTAAAATGCTTACGCAAAGTACTTACACTGTCATGACCTTCAGCTGGCTCTTGGATTTTCGGGCCTTGGAAAGGGTCCTTTTGCGGAACCTCTCTACTTCTCGTAGCAAACGTTTTCGGTGGTCGTGGTGGTACTGGCGGACCTGCAATACATTTTCATCGGCATTTTATTAATATTTATATATTTCATTATTTAACTTCTGAAAATGAATCGTTACATACCGTCTTCAGAGCCCCCAGTTCCTCTTGGACTCACTGATAATTTTGTGAACGACTTAGTAACGGACCAGTCTGCTAAAAGAATAAAAACATGTCATTATACTGAAATCATCTATATAATTCATTATCAGTACACTAGTTGATTTTATTATACAGGGTGGAAGGGACATCGACGCGCAATCGTTTACCATGCATTCAGTACATGATTCTGGACCCCTCTGCGTTGAAATTTTTCGTCGGCTTTTTTAATTTTTTCTGCAGTTTTTTTTTTACTTCAACCTGTATAAAATCATTATTTCCATCTAACAAATTGAGATTTTTAATTAAAAAATAATAAATTCCCTACTTTCACAAAAAACAACAATGCACATAGTACTCGAAAGAGCTACCTGATCACTGTTTCGTAAAGTTCACTTGCGAGGTCAACACCGGCCTAGTACCTATACACGCCGGGCGGCGCGCGCGCATTTATTCGCTGCAAAGGCGCCGGACAAAGGGCCGCGGCGATAAGCGGTCTCGCAAAAAACTATTTCGACAGTTCCCGATGAATCTAATAGACGCGTCACACAGTACCTCATACTGTAATAATCTACTATTTACAACTTTTATTTAAACTCATTATGAGGGATCATTATATTCCTAAACCTTTATCGATTTAAGTAAAGAAGATTTAAAGAAAGATTAATTAAGTTTATTGTATTTTTCAATTAATTTTTGGTATCAACATTAACCTTCGTTTTAAATGCAATCCAACAATCTAATTTATTGTTTCATAAAAAATACATCTATTTTCTTAATCATTTTGTGAGTACGTAAAACTTAATGATCAGTACAGTCTATCATTTTATTGGTCTGTGGTTGGTCTAGGCATAGTAGACACCATTGCGGCAAATTAAAAGAAATTTCGGGATAATTCGAAGAAACGTCGGTAAAATGAATTTCTTTTGAATGTCGCAGACTTATCAAATTTTTGCCAGTTCCTAGTTTTCGTTGAGCGCAAACGGATGTGCTGTTTGTCGTGAATTCGTGTTTAAAAGTAATTTTCTGTGTGTGCGTGTTTGTTTAAGTCACAAAGTCCCTCAGACTTTCAAAATGCTTTGGTGAACAATACTTTAGTGCCCGTGACTTCGGAAATATGCTCATGTGTAATGATGTAGCACGTGGAAACGCGCGTCAGGCACTTCGTATTTACGTGGTGAGATATCCCGGAGCTGTAAGTTCATTATTTAATACCTACATTATTGGATCGCTATGTACTTGCAAGTAACCTTTTATTATAAATCTTCATCGGAATCGCTATAAATTTTCCCGTATCGTTGTTACTTAATAAGTACCTATCATCGGATATCAACACTAATTAAACTTGATTTTATGTGGTATCAATATTGTCGTTACGCGTACGTTCACGAACGCCCGCGGCCGCGGCACAGACTTACGTGTGTGTGGTACTTAGTTAGGTATGTACAGTGCGCGCGGCCACGCGCGCGCCAACATTCACTGCGGTGCGATGTAATCGCGTTGTTTGCAATACATTGTGCGCTCAAAAATAACAATTTCTGTAACCGATCATTAACGAGATTAATTACTTTAATTATATGAATTATGGCATCATGTAACCTTTCCTCGACGTTTGCGCGTCAATGTCCCTTCCACCCTGTATAGTCTTCTATATAACAAGTAGCAACTACTCTAACCATGAGAGTTAGGAGAAGCAATCTTTTTAAATGAAACTCTTACGTATGTTTTGATGACTAGCATGCAGCGATCCTTCTTCTTCGTCGCTCACGTTGGACTCGTTTTCAGAGAACTCCGCGTTGTGCAGTCTGATATGGGGTTGGCTTGTGTATAGTTGGTGACCGTCATTTCGCGTACTCATCACTATGTTTTTTGGATCAAATGTGAATGCTCTATGTTCATCCTGCAACATTAAAATGGTGTCATCATTTATCTGAACTACCAGGCGGTGCTGGCCGTTAAAAACGCTAATTTCTAATGGTCATAAATGTTTAGTTCTACTGCCTACCCTATCTAGTTCAACCAGGCGTTACGATTTTGTTAATTTATACGTATACCTAAATGCACTATAGCTATACCTGTGCCTGTGTGCATAGATAAGTGGTCAGTCTGTGAAGTGGCTAAAGACAGGTTACGAATGAATGATTACGTCATCAATCACTTTACGTAGTATTCGTAGAACCGTCCGACTGAACGACCGTCTACGGCTAACAGATATAAACGCAGTACGCAAATGAATTTTACAATTTTATTTTTACAAGGTAAACTTTTAATGGATGAAACTTTTTATTTTGCAGAATTTACTATTTCAAACCAATTTCAATTTACTAATTAAATGCTAATTAATGTTGCCCACCCATACAGCATCTGTCAAATTTCAATGTCGATACGGATATTCTATTGTTGTGCTATTACCGATACTTCTATACTTCATTCTGTCCCTAGGTTAAACAAGCCCGACTAAAATCAACACCGAGTATGCAGTTACACCCACCAATCCCGAAACGGGCCGAATTATTTCCGTATATTTAACTAAAAACGTTAAGTACGCCGAGTATATTAATAAAAACTTTATTAAAATAAAATAAAAGATCTACCATGTTTTCTACACTTCGTAAGCTTTAAACACACGCATTTAAAATCGATAGATTGCTCACTGTTACAAATTAACACTTTCACTAAAACTTCAATTACATCGATAGCGCAACACCTAAGGCACTAATTAATCAAGGTAAAATCTCAATAGCGCAAGGTAATATCCGAGCCGAACAGTGCACCACATCTGATATCATAAATATCAAAGGGTCTTTGCGTCTGCGTAAATCCTGCATAGGTATTGATGCGAAACGCATCCCACGCAATTATGCCTCTCGTAGTGCGCCGCAACCCGTGCAACGACTATAACCTTGCAAAGGTTAGAGGTTGCACAGGTTAAAGGTTAAACGTCACGACTGCGAATCAATGAAAGATGAACATCGGTTCACTTCTTCCATGAAACGAAATTCGCATTCAATATATATATGTATATGAGGGGCTATATATATATATATATATATATATATATATAGTCATGCCCTCTACTACATTTAAAGTAAGAAAACAAACTGAAGCTTTATTTATGATGGCAATAGTTATTTTTATTTTTAACTAGCGGCCCGCCCCGGCTTCGCACGGGTAGCAGAGCATATACGCCTTCATTTTTTTTTCTGTCGGCGGCATCTTCAACTATCATCGTCATATTTACACAAAACCTTCCTCATGAATCACAAATCATACACAGATAAATGAGTCTAACAATTGCACCGGTGCGGTGGACAAACAGCCATTCTCCTCCTTGATTCATTTCCGTAACATGTTCCTCGGTTAACTTGAAGGAAAGCTTAAGATGCAATCTTTAGTTGTATAAGGAAAAGGACGAGGAAAATTCATTTTTGAGATATGCACGTATAAGGTACATCATCATCATTCTCCTGCCCTTCTCCAATATTATTTGGGGTTGGCGCAATATGTTTTTTTCTTCCATCATCTCTATCAGACGTCATCTCAGAGTTCACTTTCTTGTACACCATGTCACTTTTCACACAAGGTACAATTGTAAACATAAGGTATGTATTAACACCTACCTGGGCACGAACCCCCGTGATGCATTCCGATATAGGAATGTATGGTCCGGTACCATCAGCGCATTCGTAATGCTCGTTCATTGCTGACATGGCGCTCAAGCTATTTTGATATGTATCTGTAAAGCAATTAAAACTCCATCTCAAATATCATCTATATAATGTACACAGATGGATTGTAGTAACACAACTTTAAATAACTGCACTCTTTCCGACTGTAGGTCTGACTGACTGCATCTAACAGCATTGAAAGTTAGTTTTGCTGTTGGCAAATATGATCCCATTTAAGTGTATAAACTTTTATAGTCATGTTCAATAACCTATTACGCGATTGCAAGAACATAAGCCCTATATAAGAAATTTCAAATGACAATATACATTTTCACTAATTAATTACGAATTATTAACAGAAAAATCCAATAACTCTACTCAACCTGGGAATCGAACCCAAGCCATCACGCTCAGCAGCGGTTCTTGCAACCACCTGGCCAATGATGCAGGCAATTAGAATACAAATTAATCATCTCGTGTCTTTGTGTTATTGCAAAAGACTGTAAGCGTGTATCACATATGTATATTTCGCTGCAGCTAGTCTACTACTACTACAAAACATACAAAAACTGACGACACAGTAGCTTTTTAAATTAGCTTAGCATAAAAGTATTCGATTGCAAATCATAAAAATAAAAACATAAACATAAGGCGTAGCAGGTGTAAAATTCGCATAAATTAAAAATAAAAGGATTGAAAAGTAACTATTGCTTTAGCAACACTTAAATTGTGCAAACAAAGCATTTTTCATTCACATTCAGCTTCACTATGTATATCTACCTACATTGGAAAACTAACTAAAATGAATTAAGCAAACTTAAATCCTAAAAGCATATCATTTTCTTCACCATAAATAAAAATGTCGTTCACATAACTACTTGAAGAATACTTATGTGTAAGGTAATGTATAAAAATTTACTCATAATACCTGGCCTGAAACTACTTCCAGCTTGACGTTCATCATAATATTTATCTACGGCAAAATAACATGAACATATCATTAATCCAAAATCAAATAACCAAATGAATGTTGATGTTTTACAAGAGTAAAGTCAAATAAACTAAAGCTTTTATGTAACTGGATGTATTTATCAGTGTGTTTTTGTATGAATTATTCAACTTCACTGCTGAATCCAGCTATTAATTGATTAATCATAATTTCATAGTTTTGTAATCAGAAATATTTACTGAAATATTGCATATCAAACATAGCCAGCCACCCACAGATTTAGCTGATATATACTGTAGCTTAAATGTCATAAAAGAAATGAGAGTCATCAATCGATGCTACTCGGCTTACAACATTTTAAGTCATATAAATTCTCCTCATGAATCTTCTCATAGTAATTAATCATCAACTAGGTCCAGCTGGAAGTAGAGTTAAGTAAAAATATTGAAGAATATTATTGTAAAATCAAACACTTTAATTACCTTAATTATTAAAATTCTAAGATATAAATGATACTGGAAATGCAAGCAGTAACAGTAAAGGTCTAAATCGTAAATATAAGTTATCATGCTTCTTGCTTTAACTACCAGTTATCTACTTATAGTTTTACCTCAGAGACAAGTTAAATTAGGGGAACATTACATCCCAATCAGTTGATGGTGAACACGCAAGCAGAACAATTGATTTGAGCCACAGCAGCAAGCAAATGGTATTAACATGCAAGACAAGCTTTATAGATTCATCCGCATGGCCTGCATAACCTGACTAAAACCAGACTCCAGTTGTATATTATATTATATTAATTTTCTTATGATTGCTATTATAGTGTACACATGATATAAAAAACTTATATAAGTATTATTACATATACCATTTAACAACTTTAAACAAACCAAGGGCTTGGACTAATACAGGTATCAAATTAGGTATGTATGCTTATAAACAATAGTAGTTGGTCGTATATATGGGGTAGAGAGAGATATGATGTTATGTATGTATGCAGTAGTTAGTCCTAAATGTGCCAAGATCAGAACCGATACATATATAATTGGTGTATAGTATTATTATTCTGGATTCAACGATTTCAATTATTTAAACTCAGAACATACTGCTGGGCAATAACGACACTGATAATAGTTTAATTTAAAAATATTACCTACCCATTCAAAATGTTTTACACAGAATCACCTATCTAACACTTTGTGTATAATATTTTCAATTTAAAAAGAAAGGTCAATCCTATCCCTTAGCAATCTCCTCATAGCACATTGTATCACCGAAATGTTCGTTTTCAACTGTACATTACAACCCGCTGAATTAATCGGCTTCTAAGAGATGGGCGTGTATTATAGTTTTAGAAAAATCACGAAGCGCGGTAATGCGCAGTATCGAGAAGAGAAGAATCTAGTAACAGAACCAAAGACTACAATAATATACTGGAAATAGACTGGCAACTCGATTATTATCGATCATAGATAAAGTAGTCACCGTGGCCACTATAGTCTCTCTCGCTCGGACAGTAGGTGTTGCCAGGAAAATCAATGTCCCTTATTTTGGGCGTAAATCTAATTTTACCCTGATTGTTTTTATTTCATGTATTTATTATAAACAACATACTCTTTTATTGTCAGGTAAATGTGTGTATAGTTAATTAATGTTTAAGATTCATAATATAAATATTATGAACTGACAGTGATTCATATATTTCAGGTTTTATTTACATAAAGGTAGGCGGGCTAAGGAAACTCAATAAACAAATTCTGGTTTATTGGTTTTCATTTGTAAATTAAAATAATTTGAGATGTCAGTGTTCCTTAACGGTTCATGAAAGTTACGTATTGTTTATTTATAAATAGCAATTTGCCATCCGGTAGCGTGAATTTATTTCTTTGTCATCTCAAGATCTACTGGAAACCAGTACAATTCCTGTAAAATACACATTCCTAAATTTTAATATTCAATTTGTATAAACTACTTGGAATTGATAGTGAGGTAAATAAAAGAATACACTAGCAACACTTAATATTTCACGTGTTAGGTTAGGTTACAAATAATAAGAAAAATGACGCATTAATTTCACAATATATTCAACAACGAGTAGTCAGTTCCTATCCATGATATCTGTAATGATATTTCCGAGGTTATTGAAACTCTAATAAATTGAATTATGTCTACTTACGAGTGAAATGATACGCACGGCATCTTTTCGTATGGTACGGTTTTTGCAGCCTAAAACAGTGCAATATCCCATAGTGCATACACCACACACATTCTGGAGTCACACTTGCTACTTTATATGAACTTATTTAATACAGAAAACTAAAATAAAGCGAAATTTATATCTCATGTTTACTTTACCATATTTGTTTGACCACGCAACTGTCAAATATGACAATTTGTGGCTAAAAATACCGGCCACGCAGATAAAGACAAAAAATAAAGGTTGCATCTCCTTCTTTCATATGTGTTTCGTAATAAACGTTCCTTGTTTAACTTGCTGTGACGTCAGTTACGCTCCATCTATATTAGGGATGTTACGGAGGTGGATTTATCGGAGGCGGAATCGGAGTCGGAGGTTCTCGTAGTGACCTCCGCGGAGTCGGAGGTGAATCGGAGTCGGAGTCGGAGCAAAGCTACGAATGTAAAATGTAAATAAATAAGAAAGAAGAAACTTGTCGCAACTCGTTCACTCTTCGTTCATCAGTTGCAAAGAACACATGTACTCCGTAGCGGTGGGCAGTAGCATCTTTTTTGGATAACGAAACGCAACTGTCTATCGGATATCAATAGCGGTTGTTAAAACGCGCTATCCTGCTATTGATGAGCTTTTTTTTTTTTTTTTAGCTTCTTTGATGCACTTCCATTTCATTGGATAACGAAACGCAACTGTCTATCGGATTCTTTGGATGTTAGCTACTTTAACGTTAGCATGTTAGCACGTTAGCACGTTATTCAAATAACCTGCTAACCGTTATTATGGCTCATTTCAATAACGTGTTTAAGTTGCGCAACGACCACCGCTATTAGCTACTTTAGCGTTAGCATGTTAGCAGGTTAGCAGGTTTTTCAAATAACCTGCTAACCGTTATTATGACGATAGCTCGTTTCAATAACGTTTAAGTTGCGCAACGACCACCGCTAGTACTCCGTCAGTTGTCAGTGTCACATAGAAAGCGCTCAGTAGCGCTGCAGCGATAGCAAGTCATAACTTGTAACTCCGATATATACCTCCGTTTTGATATATCGGAACCGGAGCCGGATTCGGAGGTGTAATTTTAATCGGAGGTTCCGACATATCGGAATCGGAGTCGAAGCTCCGTAACATCCCTAATCTATATTATCGATGCTTAAACGAGTGGCGCTCTCTGGCCGCCTGATAGGGCAAACTTCTCCATGGCATATGTACGTAGGTATACAGCTATCTATAGAATGCTACATTCACGTAGCTATAGAATACTATATTTACGTAGCTATTGCTATCTTTATATGATGAATGAGTATATTATTTTATTATTGTTCTTTTGGCGCTACAGCAAGAAAATTTGTTACACATCTGATTTATAATGTAAATTAAAGCATCTCAAAGTATAATTATTTATGTAACTTAAGAATATTTGTGCAGACAAAATAACATATTACTATTAATAATAAATAGTAAATAATGTAAAAAATTCATTTTTTTAGCTAGAGGAAATTTGAGGACTTCCTAAATAAATAATACACTCAACGTGGATGTACATTAAGCGCCACTGAGCTGGTCTTCGGCTTATTTTTATCAAAGACAAGCTTCCGCCCGCGTGGTTTACGAACCCGTGCATTTTTTTGCCCGGCACCCTGATTCTTTTTAAAGTAGCAATAATTTACGCCTTATAACATAAGCTATCTGTCAGTGAAAGTCTCGCCTCGTTTACTAAAAAGCTGTTTTGACAGACATTTTGACATTACAAACAGACACTTAAGTTTTATTTATTTGTGTATATATGGGGCCATCCATTAATTACGTGATGTTTTTTTTAAGCATTTTTAACCCCTCCCTCCCCCTTGGTGATACGTGGTGAGGTTTGAAAGTTGTCATATTTGTTCCCAAAATTGACGAGTAGTCACTGTAATTCCAAAGTAACGACTTCGCCCATGTCTCTTAGCAAGTGAAAAAATTAATACACGTGATTTTTTACTACACTTTGTGATATTTCGTGATTTTTGCCAAACCCCCTCCCCCCTTTCGAGCCTCACGTGATTAATGGACGGCCCTATGAAAATTTCAGCTCATAACTTTTTTTGTAAACCTCGTCGTCGTTGCTACGCCGTCTCCCGCCTAAATAGAAGACATTTTATGTACCGTTACATTGCTGCTCTACCTACTTGCAGTTTATAATATTCACTCCATTTAAAATGGCCTTACGGAAATTCCCCAAATAGCGCTAATTCATACACTAAGATAAATCAACGAATACACGGTATAATTCAGAAAAATAAATTAGTCAGTTGAATGTGTTTATTTTTAACCAAATAATGACACGACGAGACCGAGAGCGTGTATCGTACACAAAATAAGTTATAGTGTACGATCAACAATCAGAAAGACATAAACTGTCGAATATTAACATAATTCGTTAAGCTAGTTTGACAGTCGCAGCGTAGCGGCGTAGCTTAACGATGATCATCAGCGCCTACGGTCAATGTGACTGTAAAACCAGTCTCAATTCACTTGACAATAGGTATTTTACTCTATATGAGAAAAAATCTAAAAATATATTGAGATAGCTTAGGCAAAAAGCAGTCGGAAACGTTAGTTTTAGTTCATAAAATAGCGAGCTAAATTTTAAAATTCAATTCAATGGTTTCAGCTTTTTAAATCTGTTTCATAACACCATTATATAGTAGTCGCCATGTTATTACGTCATACGGAAATGTTATTACGTAAACTTAGAAGTGTCAACTGTCAACTATCAGCGTACCATTAATCTATAAAGGCTTTTTATTATTTTCGTAACCAACGTAATTTTTATTGATATAATACCATAGAGGACGGTTTTGTAAAAGGAGACAACACAAATTTACAAAGAATGAACTCTTTGATGGTCGGTAAATTCTTTGCTGAAAATCCCGATTTCTGTTCTGCTGAGGTACGGAATGTTAGAATTTCGATGTAAGTAATGCCCTCTAACTCTCTTACACTTAAAAAAGCTATTTGATAGCGATAAGAGGTGTTTAAAATTCAAACATTGTTTAGGTCTGGAAGAGAGTCTTACGGCGATGACGCAATAGGTTATATGCAGCTGAAGAGGGAACAATATGTTTGCATTGTAAAATAATAACTAATAATAACTCATTTGTAAAATATAAACTATTAACCTACAAAATATCACTGCATTTGTTTACACAGCCAACTGACGTCATGACCACAGAGCAATATGGCGTCCACTGCGTCCAGCGTTTTCGTCAAATTACGCGCGAAATTTGAAAATGCAAAACTGAAATGCATTTTTATGGCACTTAACGATTGAATAAAATTTTTGTGAATGTTTTAGTGGTTCATTAGCACTATAGAATCTAATTGAGACACTTTTCAAAAATGGGTGTAATACCCTATTCTATAGCTGTCAAGGAACTTCTCTGTACTCTAGAGGGGTGATTGCAGCATAGGTTTAGTTATATCACCATTTTGGTGCAATTATTGTAGATTTGTATTAGTAGACTTTGTTAGGTTTGAAATGACCAGATGAAGAGCTAATCGAGTGAACAGCCCCATAAAAAATTGTATGACGTTAAATTTCTCGAATACTTCAGCTTTTTGGATTTAGCAATTTTCAAAAACATATAAACAATATTATATCACACTAAAACAAAATTGCTTAGTTTTTAATATATATAATACAGTTTAATATAATAAATTAATATTCGTTGAGGTATATTTTACAGATTATCTTTCTTGATCATTCAAAATATAAATGAGAAATTGAGACAAACTTACCGAAAACTCGATGTCGAATAGTTTCCTCTGTAGAGCGCAGACCACACACTCGGCAAATGGCATCCACCCATTTCTCCATTTCAGACTCACAGTCTGCCTCCAGATGATAGGTTCGATGCTGGGTTTGAATAGTGAACACTGATCCACGAATTTTTGGGTCGGAAGGAGCATTACCATTGCGCTCCATATGGAGACCAGCATCAACCTGCAAAACAATATTAAATGAAAAATCTTTTTCTCATTGAAAATATATAGTTATATATAATAATAAGACCTAAAATACATATGGTATCATGTAAAATATTAATCATCTATTTCTATTATTATCATGATGCATTGAATAACTTAAATAGATATCAGTCATTTTTATATAATGAATTTATGACACACTTGATGATTATTTGAATGATGAAGCACACAACATCTAATATTCAGAATTATTTAATATTTTACAAATAGTGGTTAATATTACTATGGAAAACACACAAAAACTGACAGAAATATTAGTACTGTCAAAGGCTAAAGGAAAAATAATGTATCAAAAAGCAGGAAAACTTAACACTAATAATACAGTTTATTAATAGAAGTTACCTGATCAATATCCCCAAACAATTATTTAGGTTTAAGCTTATTATAATATAAAGTAAGAAAATAAATAGATTACTTGAATTAACTCAATATTAAGAGAAGTTGTTAAATTAATTGTTGATTTTAGTCAACTAATTGATTTGCCTTTCAGAATGTGGGGATACATTAACAGAAAGAACTGCAACATCTTTAACTGTCTCTTAGGTGAGTTATTAGCATTCTTTGTTAAACACTGATATAATATTAATCTCAAGTTGATTAGTAACAACACACTCTATATTTCTATGCAAAGAGATTGACAAATGCCTAGTTTATTGTATCATGCATTGAATAACTTTTATTTTTATCATCATCTATACTAATACTAAATCACAGTTTGTTAGATGAATATTAAAAAGGTATGGAAAAGTAGCATCTACCTTAACTGTTCTTGCTTAATATTCTTTGCAAATATACTTACAGGGACCATCCCTGTAAGTATATTTGCCTGTCCTAATCCCTGAGTGACCATACTTGAATATGTCCAATAACCTTTGTGGAGTCAGACCTTTTGCATACCTTGCCTTTCATATACTTTTTAATAATAACAATAATTTTCTATAATAACTGTATTTATAATAAGAACTGCTATTACTGAGATTTGAGAAGTTTCTTATATTGTGTTATATATGGCAAAAGATAAACAAATTTATTTAGAATTGTGACACATTTTTTTATATATAAAATATCTAGTAAAATTCAAAGGAAATTTTATTAGATCTTTTATTTTATGTTACATATTGGGTGATATCATGCTATATATGTACTATACATATAAATATCATAGTATTTATATAATCATCATCTGCCAGCTCTCATTCTAACGGGTTGCAGCTGAATATCAGTATTTTACACAGAGCAAATACCATCTGACCTCCACCATCAAATTACTAAGAGACGAGACACTAATACCCGAAGACTAGACTGGTTATACGACTATTCAAGCTACTGTTACTCATAAAAACTGTCATAAGTCTTCACATGACATCAGGGACCAACTGTTTAACATGCTTTCCAGGCAAGGAGCGGTCTTAAGGTGCAAAAAATGGTCATCCAAGGACTGACTGCGGCAAGCAGTGCTTAACATCACAAATCGGCTGATCTGCATGGTAGCTATGTAACTGTCAGTTCCTCACCATAGTATTTATTTACAGTCATTTAGGTTGGATTAACATGGAGTCAATTATAGAAATGGTGCAGTTCACATATTTCGCAATTTTATTGATATAATAATAACTTACTTAGATCTGTCACTAGCAACCTTATTAGAGTATTTATTATTTATTTAATGGTTTAAATAAATTACTGTTATATTATTTCTATATCTTGAGTATTATTCATAAATAACTAAGGACTTACTTGTTCACAAAGGTCTAGATTGATAGTGCCCTTGAGACGACGGCAGTTTCGGTCCGCATAATAATCTAAGAAATACTGTCCTGGGAGCTCGCCCGACTGCCGCAAGGCAAACCAGCGCCTGCGCCATCTCTGTAATTATGGAAATTAACACTACACTTTTTCGTTAGATAACTACCACAATATCAGCTGTGAGAACAGACACACGCGATTTGAGCGCATTTTTAGCACAACTGATACATTCACTTACTCTGTCAACAAAGGTAAAATGCCAAGCTAAAGTTGAGCTCACCGTTCGCCAAATACGCCTGTTTGGTGGAGATTTTGTTAACCACCCTTCAAAAACTATATTTTTAGACATATTTTCGGATTACTATACTATCGTAGAATAATGAGTCACATATTCACACTGTTTTGCGATTGCAGTTCATTTACCACATTCACAAACGTTCACCTCACCTCACGTCGAGTGTTGCCAAGTCTAGCCCGATACAAATCGCAGATTTTTTTTTTAAAGTAGTCTAATATCGTCCAAAATTAGTACAATAATTCCCAATTTTCATACATAAATGTAAATAATATCATTTATAAAAATTGGAAAGGTACCTAGTTGGTTTCATGGAAATAATATGTTATTATTTCAGTGGTTGGTTTTGTGTGTGGATGTCTGAAAAGATTTAAGAACCATAGATTCAGAAAGCAAAATTCAAAGACTATGAAAACTATGAACTTACTTTAAAAAAAACCTCTCAAAAGAAAATTGTACAATATCGTATTGATAAAGATTATAACAGAAGGATTGGAAGAATCTATAAAAGTTTATTTAATAAATTACTTGTAACGCTACCAATGACTATTATACATATATACTGCATATCTATACATATAAATAAAATTGGAGTGTCTGTTTGTAATATTGAAATAACCGTTTTTTACTACATGCATATGAATATATATACGGTATATACACCAAAATAACACTTTTTACAATTTTTGTCTGTCTGTCTGTCTGTCTGTATAGGCTAATCTCTGAAAAGACTGGACCGAATTTGACGGGACTTTTATTGGCAGGTAGCTGATGTAATAAGGAGTAACTTAGGCTACTTTTATTTTAGAAAAATTCTTTTATTTTATAAAAAAATAGGGTTGAGTGCATTTGGTCTCACTAAAAAATACATTGTTAAGTTCCGACATCCACGCGAACGAAGTCGCGGGCACAGCTAGTCTATACATATTAATAAAATTGGAGTGTCTGTTTGTAATATTGAAATAACCGTTTTTTAATACATGCATATGCATATATATACGGTACATACACCAAAATAACATTTTTTACAATTTTTGTCTGTCTGTTTGTATAGGCTAATCTCTGAAATGGCTGGACCGATTTTGACGGGACTTTTATTGGCAGGTAGCTATTGTAATAAGGAGTAACTTAGGCTACGTTTATTTTAGAAAAATTCTTTTATTTTAGAAAAAAATAGGGTTAAGTGCATTTGGTCTCACTAAAAAATACATTGTTAAGTTCCGACATCCATACGAACGAAGTAGCGAGCACAGCTAGTTATATATATAAATTCATATTACCGTAGAATTTCCATTTTAACATTGTTTCTTATGTTATTGTTTGCATGTGCTAGGGCTTCCAATAAAGAATTTTATGTTATCGATATATTTCTATCATTATTTTTAATACAGCGTAAAAATGTTTAGATTGCTAAGAAACGATGCAAAGAAGAAAAAGTTGTTGGATTTTATTGGGACTGAGAACATCAATTCTAATATAAATAAAGTTTTAATTTGCTCCCTTCATTTTGACCTATGTGATTTTAATAAAACGCTAGAAATTGTAATATGGAATGATGACGCATTACCTTTTCGTCTTTTGATGGTAAATAAAATATTATTATAAAAAAATACTACTAAGGATTTTAGGATTTTAATGTCGTGTTATTTCTTTGTCTTTTAGAAACTATTTTTACTAACACTAAATTTATTATATATTTTAGTAAATAAACTGCCAAGATCATGAAACTTAAGATTTTTATCATGTTCTATTTTGGTGATTTTTTGTTTTTATAGTCAGTTGTATTTAGGGGATCTGTTACTTCTGGATTACAATGTATTTATAAATCAGGGATGTTATGGATATGCAATTTCGGATCTAGATTAGGGATGTTACGGAGCTTCGACTCCGAATCCGATATGTCGGAACCTCCGATTAAAATTACACCTCCGAATCCGGATCCGGTTCCGATATATCAAAACGGAGGTATATATCGGAGTTACAAGTTATGACTTGCTATCGCTGCAGCGCTACCGAGCGCTTTCTACGTGACACTGACAACTGACGGAGTATATGTGTTCTTTGCAACTGATGAACGAACAGTGAACGAGTTGCGACAAGTTTCTTCTTTTTTATTTATTTATATTTTACATTCGTAGATTTGCTCCGACTCCGACTCCGATTCACCTCCGACTCCGCGGAGGTCACTACGAGTACCTCCGACTCCGATTCCGCCTCCGATAAATCCACCTCCGTAACATCCCTAATCTAGATACGGATTATGAATAATATTATACTGGCTTCAGTAATAGTTCTAGAAACTTAAAAATGCAAAAAAAAATAAATTATAAACTAAAACAACATTATTCGTTTCTATTATTTTTATAGGAATCATCACTTTTTATATAAGTAATATTAATCCCACAAGAAACATCCAAACAATGCAAGGGACGCGGCTTGACTGGGCGAAAACCTGTCATATCGTGTCTCATTTGAGTCGGCCCCTAGCCGAAATTATAATATCAATTCGGATTAATATCAGATTCGGTTATGGTTTTGGATAGATTTTTATTTCGTATATCCGATAGTTTCGGTTACAATGCTGCATAACCACAAAAGAGTATAAAATAGTGAGGCAAAATGTTATTGAAACTTTGCCGGGCATCTCTAATGCCTTCAAAGTATAGGTACATTACACATCATATTTTTGTAAATAATAAATACCTACTGTTGTTTACCTAGTCAATGGTACGGAACACTTCGTGCGCTAGTCCGACTCGTACTTGGCCGGTTTTTTTTTAAAGTTCTAATTCTCGTTATATCCGCATCATGAAAAACGAAAAAAATAAACAAAATACATATTCCAGTTTCTATTAACTCCATTAATTGTGCGTACAGTAATCTACCATTTCACCAATTTCCGTTGCTTTAGTTTAGTATGGATGAGACGCGATATATGTTAATGTTTTTCTCAGTCTTTGTTTTTATTTTTTTATTCATCTAACACCGTATTAGTCCGTGATTTCTACACGAAACTATTGCATATACTTTCTATTACTTAAAGCATTAAAACCATAACATAATTCCGTGTTATCCAGAAGTTATTACAAATTGCGACCAAGTCTGAACTGAGGCCCTAGTGTAAGTTTCTTTTGATAAAGTCGATTTAACGCATCGAACGCGTTCGGCGCTCCGATTGGTCCGTTTCGTGCTCTTCACCAATCGGAGCGCCGCGCCGAACGCGTTCGATGTAGTAAATCGAATTTGTCAAAAAAAACTTACACTAGGGGTATGGGTGGATTCGGGGTGCTCTGAGTCGAATCTGTGTATCAGTCTAATTGCGGCGTCAAATTTTGACATTTTGCGAAAAATTGATGGCGTGAGCACTCATTTTTTACAGCAAATTACGCAACCTATATCTGAATTGGATTTGGGTTATTATTATTTTCTCCACAATCATTTGATTAAAGTTTTGTTTCTGCAAAGAATTCCTTGCTAGTTTCAACATGTGTGGTGGATCTAAAAAGCAACATATTTTCCTATTGTTAATAGTGAATGATGTGATGAGCTCATTCTCATCAAATTTGCACCCTATTTTTTTATAAGTAGCCATTTTTTATAAGTAGTTTTTATTAGTAGTACGTAATAACTAGTATATTCGTGCCATTTCCATCACATGTTACACTATTTACAGTTATATTTATTTCATTAAGCATTCTGATAGCACATTCTACTAAATTAGCCTGTACATCTGCTGACAATTTATTAATAAAAAATAGCCAATATGTCATTTTTTTTAACTTACTATCATGACCACCAGTTCTTCAGTTGCCACTTCTTCACAGTCACTAGTGGAAAATCCACCCAAGTCCACGTAGACCCAATAATAAGTATATTTATCATATGTAATTTGAGATCTTATAGACATTGCATCAAACATCAATGCAAGTATTTATGTCTTGGTCAACTTGGACAGCAGTTTTCAAGTAGTTGAAAACCTCATCAATGAATCTATATAATCTTAGCATTCTGCGTAAAGTACTAGGATGTGGAAATACCGTTACAGTTCGTAAAAAGCGATACACCCTTGGAGAATAGAAGTGAACTGTTAGTGCCATTTTTTAACTTCGGGGCTGTATCTCAATCCTTCTTTTTTTTTCCTTTTTTTATATGTTTTCCGTAGAACCAAAGTTAGTTTTTAAAATTCTTTCTATTTCAATATGATTATCACTTTTTTTCTTTATTTGTTTCATTGCCCTGTTTTTACGTTTCAATCTTCGGAGTTTGCGTTTTATCAAAGTTTCTGTTCTTGTGATTGTAGTTTGTATTTTAACATGAGTTTGTAATGAGTTTGTTCAGTCTCGTACTAGCTGCGATTCGATGCAGTCGTGCTGCTGACGCGTGTAATTTATTTAATACAAATCGTTTTAAGCGCGGCGTAAGCCGTTGCTAGTCTTTTTTAATCGCCATGAGTGAACAACTTGTGGCGAATGAACTGCTGGCGTTCCTGCAGCAGAAACTGGATGTGATGGACGAGGTGTCCGCTGTCCAGATCTGCGCGACAAACTTCAGCGAGGATGACGTCGCTGCTTCCAAGCAGCTGCTGTACCGGTTGCTCAACAAGTGCGACCAGATGGTGTCCCGCCGGCGTGACGGGACAAAGAAGAGCATCCAGGACATCATCACGCTACTAAAGGAGACCGATCCGGACGACGTGCCAACGTTTGTGGCGAAGAATCTGAATAAGCTTCCGCCCGTCACCTTCGACCACGTCGACGTCACAAGCCTGTTGAAAGACATCGTCTTTCTAAAGGCAAGTCTTGCGGATGTGCAGAGGAAGTTAGATGCATCCCAAATTACTGTCGCCGATTTGCGCAGCGAACTCAATGAGTTGCGTAAATCGGCAACGGTAACTGGGTCACCGGCGGGTGCATCGAACGTAAACATGCGGCGCGGAGCGTGCCTCGATGTATCGAGTGCAAGTTTCGCGTCAGCAGTTTTGTCATCATCGCCGCTGTCACCGCCGAATGCTGAGCCGGCACAGTGCGCGCCTCGCGCGCCCCGCTGCCCCGCTCCCGTCCCTGCGGGACCTCCCGTCACAGCCGCTCGACCGCTAGACAAGCAGCTTGATTCTGCAGTCTCGACGAAACATCAAGGTGTTCATCGAGATTACGCCGGCGTCGCCAGGAGCACAATCGGTGCTACTAAGAAGCCCGTGCCCGTAAAGGAACCGAATCGGGCTGACGATGATGGGTTCGTGACGGTGCAAAGGAGGAAGCGCCGTCAGCGAACAAACAAGAATCGCTGCGGCACGGCTCCGGCGGAGCCCAACATGAAAATACGCGCTGCAATGCCGAACACCCCGGTGTACATCTCCCGCCTACACTACACCACTAAGGCGGAGGACATTGTAGAGTACGTGCGTCAGAAGTTGAAGTACGCCCCGAGAGTGCAGCTGCTGGAGTCGCGCCATAACGCCAACTTCAAGGCGTTCGTGGTGCGAGTGCCAACGTGTATTCTGCACCTCGTGTTGGATGAGAACTTCTGGCCACAGGACGTGGTGTTCCGTCGCTTCCGCGGGCAAGTGCCACCCGAGCGCACAGTGACATAGTGCATAGGAAGTGATACTAACATAGATTTAAGGTTCTATATACTAACAAGTTTTGTATATAATAATATATATGTTAGTCTGTAAGGTATATATCTATGGGCCAATGTAGCCTGAAAATAAAGGTATTTTGATTTTGATTTTTTTTGATTTTGTAAAGTATTAGATGTTTGTGTAATGTTAGAAATCATGTCCGGATTGATCTGCACAGCTTTGTTACAGTGAGCTGTAGGGTTATCTAATTTGAGTGCCTGAGTTTCTGGTTTGTGTTCTTTTATGAGTCCAGCAGTTGAACACTGCTTTTTATATTCGGATGAAGCTGATCAATTATCTAGTGCCCTTTTGTTACAAACAAAATATCCCGGTGCCACAAGTTGAATTTCACTCAATACGTGAACTCCTGTTGTAGTGACATTTTCCTAATTGGAAGGTATTGGAAAATAAATAATTATTTGGTTTTCATTAGACCTAATAATTATCTAGATAAATAGCCGCTCGCTTGCTTCTGGCAATGATCATTTCCAATTACTAAACCTCGAACTTTGCTTGTGGCAATAATCGTTGCCAAATTTTATTTTTTGTTAAATGCCTCTAAACTCTATTTTATAGTAAGTAAAGTCCTTTCAAAACGTTTTTAAACCATAAACTAATAGATTATCTAACATGTAAATGCAAGTTTGCAACATCGTTAAACGAATTTTTATTTACAACTAGCTGTGCCCGCGATTTCGTTCGCGTGGATGTCGGAACTTAACAATGTATTTTTTAGTGAGACCAAATGCACTTAACCCTATTTTTGTCGAGTATCCTAAGTTACTCCTTATGACATCAGCTACCTGCCAATAAAAGTCCCGTCAAAATCGGTCCAGCCATTTCAGAGATTAGCCTATACAAACAGACAGACAGACAAAAATTGTAAAAAATGTTATTTTGGTGTATGTACCGTATATATATTCATATGCATGTAGTAAAAAACGGTTATTTCAATATTACAAACAGACACTCCAATTTTATTTATACGTATAGACTAGGTGTGCCCGCGACTTCGTTCGCGTGGATATCGGAACTTAACAATGTATTTTTTAGTGCGAAACGCCATTTAAAAACAAAATTATAAAAGTTACGTGAAGTTAAGAAGACCAAATGCACTTAACCCCATTTTTTTTTAAATAAAAGATTTTTTTAACAATAAAAGTAACCTAAGTTACTCCTTATTACATCAGCTACCTGCCAATAAAAGTCCCGTCAAAATCGGTCCAGCCATTTCAGAGATTAGCCTATACAAACAGACAGACAGACAAAAATTGAAAAAAATGTTATTTTGGTGTATGTACCGTATATATATTCATATGCATGTAGTAAAAAACGGTTATTTCAATATTACAAACAGACACTCCAATTTTATTTATATGTATAGATGTACAGATTAAGAAGTGAAGTTTGTAGTAGCCATTTTGGGATTTTCTGTGCTCAGCCCATTGTGTGCTCATAGAAAAAATGCCGTAAGTATTCTGATTTATCGCTTTTTACTAATGTTAAGGTACCAAATTAATCTAGGAAACCTGATTTATGATATTTTAATATTTAAGTGAAAAGTGTTAAAATCGAAAGAGTCAAACGCGTCTTTGTTGACGTTGTTTGTTTACGTATTGTAAAGTGGTAATTTATCGTAATTACTTAAAACTGCGGGAAACTAAAGTTTAGACATAATTTTAATCATAAAAGGTGATTTGATCCTATCAATATCTTGTTGATGTGCTGGATTACATGAATATTGGCGATAAGTGAGTATGTTTTAACGAAATATTGCACTGGCAACAATCGTTTCCAGAAAGCAAAGTAAGTTTCACTGTCAGGGTTGACTCATAACTAGGGATGTTACAGAGCTTCGACTCCGAATCCGATATGTCGGAACCTCCGATTAAAATTACACCTCCGAATCCGGCTCCGGTTCCGATATATTATAACGGAGGTATATATCGGAGTTACAAGTTATAACTTGCTATCGCTGCAGCGCTACCGAGCGCTTTCTGCGTGACACCGACAACTGACGGAGTGTATGTGTTCTGTGCAACTGATGAACGAAGAGTGAACGAGTTGCGACAAGTTTCTTCTTTCTTATTTATTTACATTTAACATTCGTAGATTTGCTCCGACTCCGACTCCGATTCACCTCCGACTCCGCGGAGGTCACTACGAGAACCTCCGACTCCGATTCCGCCTCCGATAAATCCACCTCCGTAACATCCCTACTCATAACAAGCGGCTTTTTTCAGGTTTGTTTTTTTTTTTTCGTTTGATTGTGATTCACAATACCATAGGTGTCTGTTGGTGACTTGGTTTTGCATGAATTAAATTTTATTAAGAACATTTCATTGTGTACAGTAAACGACAAGTCAACTTACCCGATATTTTTTCTATTCTTTTCTTTAACGAAAATACAATTAAAAAAAACAAATTTACAAAGAGGAAGTGGGGGGAGGGGGAATGGACGAGGGGGCGGGGAATGGACGAAGGGGAGGGGAATGGACGAGGGGGGAGTGGCAGGGGAAGTGAAAGTGGGGGTAGGGGCAGGGCAAATGACTAATGAAAAATTACTGCATGGAATTGTATGCAGGTTTCACCGATGTATTGCTAGAGGTCTCTCTTAAAATATAGGCCCCTTTCTAGCGCAGGAAAATATTTGATTCTAAATTCCACGCGTACGAAGTCCGGATAAAAGCTAGTTTAAAATATTTTTGTACTTCAATAAAGACCTGTTCGCGCCATATACAACCTTTTAACCTTTTTTCTTTCAACCTTCAGCCGAGAGATACTTTCAAAGAATTGTTTAAAGGAATTAATATGTTAACTGTGGCGGGTTTAGTTTATGTAAATAAATATTATTTATTTTTTATATTTTTTGAGTTTTATTCAAATCCTGTAGGTATGTAAAATAAATTACAAGGTCAGACGCAACCCTAGCTTCTACAGCCGCCATCTTGTTACGAGTTTTTTAGACTGAAAGTCGTCGTAAGTATTAGGTTTTAATTTAGCATAAATCTAACAATATTGAATAGTTTTTTTGCCATAAATATAAATTATTGTATTTGATCTATTCATCACATAATTGAAACTGGTTAAATGAGAACACAGAGTCGTGTAATTTTAGTTTGTAATAGCTAACTTTAAAAAATAATCTATCTTTGTGTTTTTTGTCACTTATCTCAGGAGTTTACAGACTTATGGGAAACTTTTCATATTATTATTAAAGCTAATAAACTGGCGTTTTTCAACACTGTCATATTTATGTTCTAGGTTTTATAATTTATGTAAAAATCGGCTATGATTGTCCGTCTAGTTTTAGTGGTGAATTGTGTAACCGCGTGTAGATTCTTTTATTTTTTTATGAAGATTTTCTACAGCAATAATTATTGTCTAATGTCATGTGTCTAAAATATTAAATACTCAATTTTTATTTCCATATAGGTATATAAAGTACTTAATAATCATAATAAAACCCGGAATAGATAACAGGTTTTAATTCACATAAAACTTAGGATAGGTATTTAGACAGGTCTTTTCAACAGTTTTTATTCTTAATTACCATAGACATAGACTAATACCTAGACTACCACATTCACCCACGCTCAATTTGTGACGTAGTTTTCTAAGTAACTAGGTGGGTGGCGAGACCTTTGCGTGCGACGTGGTTCGTCCAAATTCGGTCTAGTATCACCATGGACTTCTGGTTGTCTTGGAACAGTCTCAAGATGTGGCTCGTTAATGTCTGCAGATGCTTCCTGACCTTATGACTCGTCGATCTCCGTAGATTCTTTCAGACCTCGATACTGTTCTCCATTATTTATTGGATCAAGAAAATTTTCAATTCCTTCTCCAACCGGAGCTAGGTGTCGATTTGAAACAACTAGCTCTTTTCCAGTTCGGGATAAGCGTAATCTAGAGTGGAATGGGTTAGCCTCGAGTAGTTCAGCTTCTTCTGTAATGGGATCATACTTAGAGGTCCTATGATAGTTCTTTACTCAAATAGTTCCAGGGGTCATTAGCCAGGTTGGCATAGACTGCCCATTAGACCTTCTCGGGTGACCAAACATTATTCCGTGCGGTGTACAATTCGTTGCTGTGCATAACAATGATCTTATAGAGTGAAGAGCATGAGTTAATACCAATTCCCATTTTGTTATTGGCAAGTTATAATCTTTAAGCGCCAGCTGCACAGTTTTCCAAATGATGCCGTTATAACGTTCAGTTTGTCCATTTCCTTGAGGGTTGTAAGGAGTTGTATAACTAGTTGCGATTCCTTTATTATGTAAAAAACTTTTCATCAGAATCGTCAGAATGCAAATACGAAGGCATACTAAATAAAGAAAATAGATGTGTGAGCTTGTTTTTAACAGTTTCTGTAGATAAATCAGGCAAAGGGGAATCGAGAAAATTCATGTACAACAGTAAGGATGTATCGGTTACCATTACCGTCGGTAGAGGTTCTTTAAAATGAATAGATAATCTCTCGAATGATGAGGTAGTTTTTATTAAATTCCCTTTGCTTTTGTGAAATCTTGGTTTGATTTCTGCACAAGTCCTGCAATTTACAGAACTTCGCTTTACTTCTTCAACTAAATATGGTAAATTTTTGCTTCTGATCTAGTGCATTATTCTTGTCACTCCTGGATGGCAAAGACTTTTATGCAATTCGCTTAGTTTAGAATTGTCCATAGCAGCAATCATAATGGCGTTGGCCCTCGACAAAGTCTGTGCTACTATGTTTTCTCTTCTTGGTCGATAAATTATGTCAAAATGAAATATAGATAGTTCCAGTCTCCAGCGTTGTATTTTATAGTTTTTTATTTTTGATGAATGAGACTGATTAGACGTGAAAGCTGCTTATTTTTGATCCGTTATTAATTTGAAAGACTTTCCGACTAAGCATTGGCGATTCTCGGATTTTTTAAGACATTCAACTATTACAGTAGCTTCTTTTTCAATAGCAGGATGATTGCGCTCACTTTTTTGGATAAGGTTCTTGAGAAAAACGCTACTGGTCGGCCCTCTTGCGACAACTTTCCAGCTATTGCTGTAGCTGATGCATCGGTTTCTATTGTAAATTGCATCTTATCGTTGATAGCTTTAATAGCAGAATTAGCGATTTCTGTTTTAAGCTCATTAAATGACTTAAGCGCCATTTCCTTTAGAGGAAAAGATTCTCGCTTTACTAGTGTATTTTCACGTTTAGGTTTTTTTTAGGATGTATTTTCTCAGAAAATTTTTGATATCCATTTTGAATAATGTGCAAATAACCCAAGTGTTCGTCGTGTAGCGTCTTGCCACATCGAGGAATTTTTATAGTTTCTCGTCATGATCTGCTTGATTTTGGCCACAGATTGTTATATCATCAAGATATGCATAAACACCTTGCAAATTCTCTTTTGAAATTATAGAATAAATTGCTCGTTCGAAAAGCAGGTAATACGCTTGTTACACCAAAGGGAATTCTTAGAAATTAATATAAGTTACCATCAGCTACAAAGACAGTAAATGGTTTCTCATTTTTTTGAATTGGAATTTGATGGTATTTACTTTTTAAATCAATTTTGCTGAAGACTCGGTGTTTAGCTACTTTTGCTACAACTTCAGCAATGCATGGCAAAGGATGCGCATTTATTTGAGTGAATCAGGGCCCTGACAGCTTAATTCGCTTTCCTGCCTTTTGTCGCCATTGTCACGGTTTTGAAATTAGTTATCTGTCAGAGTTTTGCCGCCATCTTGTTTTGATTTGACGGGATGGTTATTTTAATAGGTAATCTGTGTTATTGTGTCAACAACTGTTTGGAGTCATAGACTTAGAATTTCTCTTACGCTGTTTGAGTGCCGGTGTATTTTGTGATCTCCTCGCTATTTTAGCTTGAGTTGAATTCCTTAAGAAGCCAAATTCACAGATATTGATACAATAATTGGCGAGCTATCGCTTCTGTTCTCAGTGCAGTATAGCTAGCTACTAATATTGTGAATCGATTGATTGTTTGTGAATAGTCAATACACATTCATTTCTTATGACCAGTAACAACCAAAACCTGTGCTCTCCAAGGAGATCGACTTGGTTCTATAATTGGTTCTATCTTGATCTGAGAATTTGGGAGATCTTACTGTAATAGGTTTACAGTCCGATATAAGATTAGAAAACAAACTTATTGGTTCTATATTAGCACATGACACTGAGTATAATTTTAATGGAGCACGAGCACGAGTGTCCAGTAATAATGTCAGTACAAAGCCCTTCAATAATCACGAGGAAATCGGCTTTAAAAGTTTGACCTTGTAAATTTATTTCTAAGGTCCGTTGTCCGATGTTAGGTGAGTTGCTGCCATAGACACAGTTGAAAAGGAGAAGTTAATAATTTAAATGTTCGTACTATCTTCCTATTTATAGCAGTGCTTCCAGTATTGATTAGTGCTTCCGCAGCGAAAGAATCGTTAATAGTCACACGAAGGATAGCCTTGCTCAAGTCGATCGAAGCTGCAACGACACAAGCTACTTGATGTGAAGAGTTCGCTGAGGGAACGGTTATTGAATTCTCTGTTGAGTTGATCTGAATAGCAAACGATTGTTGTTTTATTTTACTATTGCATACTTTGGCGAAATACCACTTTTTTCCACAGGAAATACATGTTACGCTAGCTGCAGGGAAATTCTTCCTTATTTTCATGTCTTTTATTTCTACAAAAATAACATTATGTGTCTATTATTGAGACTCTTTGGTCAGTCTTTTCTTAAATTGAAATTTAATATCAGTTGTTTGTTTTTTTATAAAATAGTAACCTGTCAATTGTTGTGAAAATTATTTGATTAGTCAGTGTGCTTTTTGCTTGTTAATAACTTTATTAAATGTGAAACCATTGAATGACTCTTATACCTGCTTTATTATTCCACAATATTAATAGGTTTTTAGGCCAGCACTAGTTTGAGTAAAATTGCCATGATGGAACATTTCACATCTAAAATTCAAATCGGTCAGCTTGAAGGTAGTAAGAATTGGGCTACATGGAAGTACAAAGTTTCCATTATGCTGCTTGGCACAGAAGCTACCATGGAGGCAACTGAGGGGAAACTCAAGAAGCCCATAATGGGAACAGGAGATGGTGCGCTGATGGCTTATAATGCAGAGCTTCTGAAGTATAAGATGGCAGATAGTCACGCTCTACTGATCCTTACGAGCAATATGGCTGAAGAGCTGCAGATGATGAACCTGCTGTAACATCAGATCACGCTCAGGATTAAAAAGAAGAACAATTTTCAGATGCTCAAGAATTAGAGATCAGAGAACCTGAAAATAGACCCAGATATAATGTAAGAGACAGAGCTATGCTTAAACCTCCTCAACATCTCAAAGACTTCGTCTGCTTGTTAGAATCTGAAAAGTTTCCAGAAATATATAGAGAAGCTATGGAGAGTGAGATGAACTCGCTGCAAGAGAATGTGTGGACTCTGTCAATTACCACAAAATAGAAAATCACTGCCATGCAAATAGGTTTTTAGAATTAAGAGAAATCCAGATGGAAGTACTGATAAGTACAAAGCGCGCTTGGTAGTTAAAGGATTTAAACAGAAAAAAGATTGAAGAAAGAAGAAAGATTATGATCAAACTTTTAGTCCCGTTGCAAGGCTAGCAACAGTATGAACATTATTGAGTGTGAGTGCTCAGGAGAACGTCTATTTGGCTCAATTTGATGTTTCGACTGCTTTTCTGAATGGAAAACTTTTTGAAGAGATTTATATGAAACAACCAGATGGTTTTAGTGACGGATCGATAAAGGCTTGTCGCCTTAATTGCAGTTTGTATGGTCTCAAGCAAGCACCGAGGCCAAGCCGGAATTCATGCTTCGAAAAGATTTTATTAGATATGGATTTCGAACAAAGCGAGGCAGATTGTTGCTTATTTACAGAGAAGGTTGGTCATAAGAAGATTCTTATAACTCTTTACGTGAGATGAGAGAGGTGAGAGGTGAGATGTAGCAAACAGTTTTTTAGACGATCTTAGCAAGAGATTGAAGATAACAACGAAACCAGCGTCCTAGTACTTAGGTCTTGAGATCGTAAAATCAAAGGATGGATCCATAACAATTAAACAAAAATCCTACACTAAAAGAATTCCGCAACGTTTTGGAATGGCCGATTGCAACCCAGTATCAACTCCCATTGAAAAATGTGATCAAGAAGGGAAAGTTGACATTTCTGAAAAGGAAGTTTCCCTATAGAGAAGCAGTAGGTGCACACACCTATTTAATGGTAGGAACGCGTCCTGACATTGCATATGCAGTAGGTGTAGTCTACCGCAACTTGGAAAATCCTACGAAAGACTGGAACAAGGTGAAACGAATATTCCGGTACCTGGGAGGAACAGTGTCCCTTGGAATCACATACAACAATGGACCTAAACAATTACTAGGTTACAGCGATGCTGACCATGCAGGAGATTGTTCAACAGGTCGTTCAACTACTGGTGTAGTATGTCTATATCCGGTGCAGCTATATCTTGGCTTAGCAAACGGCAGGCCACAGTGGCTTTTTCATTCAAAGACTTTTACAAAGTTTAACAAATGTGGAAGACATGCATTCATTAAAAGTAGACATTGAGGCTGCCATCAAACTTGCCCACAATCCGGAATTTCACAAAAGAACCAAACACATCCGTGTGAGAAATTTTTTTGTTAGAGAGATGGTACATGAAGGCACAGTCATAGTACCAGTAAAAACGAGTTCAGTGGACCAGTTAGCCGATATCCTAACCGAGGCTGTAACAAGATCTCGGTTGTGGGATATCGTACCAAAATCGGTCTGCAAGAAGCAATTCTTTTGAAAATCAATTAGGAAAAGTATTATTGAGACTCTTTGGTCAGTCTTTTCTTAAATTGAATTTTAATAGCAGTTGTTTGATTTTTTATAAAAAAGTAATCTGTCAATTGTTGTAAAAATTATTTTATCAGTCAGTGTGCTGTTTGCTTGTTAATAACTTTATTAAATGTGTTGATAAGATTCATTTTGAATCTCAACGCATTCCAGTGAACGCGCTTAACGATGAGCGTCATCCAACGACAGCGTATTATTTTTTAATAATCTTTGTCTTATCGTGGCGTGGGTCTATCACCCGATATGAATGCATCCCTGACATATTTATCGTCATGCTCTTCAGCAGTAACAGATTTGAAGTCGCAATCTTGTGCAAGAAGTTTTAGACTTGCAAATACTGGTCGATAGATTCGCCTGCGCTTTGCTGTCGGCGGGAGAGTTTATGTCTAGAGAACACTTCATTTGTTAGTTTCAAATATATACTCTCAAGCTTAGCCATCGCGGTGTTGTAATTATTGCAATCCTTGATATGTACATATACGACGGGAGAAAGATGATTTTCCAAAAGCTGTAGTTTCATTGTAGAACTTATTGTAGAATCAGTACCTTTGGAATGATGCCAATAAAATTTTCAAATGTTTTTTCCAGTGTGTCCATTGCGGGGATTGATCCAAGCTTGATGAAGGATCCGCATGTAAACGCTCTGGGCGAAAATATTTATCCATTACTTATTTTATTATGTGTTTTAAATTGAGGCAATCATAATCAAACCCGGAATAGATAACAGGTTTTAATTCCAATTCCAATTTTAATTTAATGGCTCCATCGTGGTGTGACGATGATTCTGCCAATGTCAAGGTTGAATAAAACAAGCATGTGTATGTTGAGGATGGGCGGTGAAATGACGTGGGCGGTGTAGTCACTGGATGGGTTACCTAAAAAAGACAATCCAACATGAAAAATATTTAAAAGTATTTAAAGAAGCATAAAGGTATGGGAATATGGAAATTAGGAATTGAACGTATCAATGAGTTATAACTTGATATTATTTACTTTGATAAATTTCTTAATTATCTTAATAAACGGTGATTCAACAAGAGTTAATAAAAAAGGGATGTTTATGGGTCTAGGGATGTTAGGAGGGAGAATATCGTATAATGGAGTTAGAAGGTTTGGACAAGAAAAGAATAAGTGTTCTAAAGTACCTTCAGCCACACCACATTCACAAAGAGAATGATCCCTGACACGAATTTTGGCCAAGAACACTGGGGAGCATACGTGACCCAGTCTCAATCGAATAATAATTGAGGTAATTAGTTTATCGATGTTTTTATATTTAAAAAACCATGGTCGTAATGGGATTTCAGGTTGGATGTTTCCATAATATTTACCCTTTGATAGTCTAGAATGCCGCCAAGCAACGTTCCAGGACTCCATTAGGCGAGGTCTGGTAAGGGAAAGAAGGTCTCGCGAGGGAACACTGGAATAACTATTAGAACCTAGAAGGTTTTAATTCAAATTCACATAAAACTTAGGATAGGTATTTAGACAGGTCTTGTCAACAGTTTTTTATTCTTAATTACCATAGAGTAATACCTTGACTATCCACAGTTTAGTACAATGTATATAGTGTAATAATATTAAAATTAACTTAATATTAACAATATTCAATTGCTTGCTTTTCTAAGGCGGTTCTTACACGTGTTATTAATTTTCCGTTGTATGCTATGAAACTTCTGCATTTATTAATTAGACATTTCTTTTTCTTATTCAGGTTCCGAACAGTTTTTTCGTAATGAGTTTGAGATGTCATTCACTAATTATTGCAATCATTATTGTAATTATTACCGCTATGGGCCACAATATTTTCATCCTGGACACTGTTTCTATCTGTTCGCTCGTTTTTCATTGCACCAAGCTTTTCTCCCTTTCTCAGCTTCTTATGTCAGTTGTAATTTTTTTTCTTTTTAGATTTTATTCTTTGCAAATTTTTCAGTCTTTGGCCCTATAACTGTTCAGAATTCTGGTCTCTTGGTTTAATTTTTCTCTATATCTCCGAGATCTTTTCCTTCACGCTAGTAAGTGGCATTGTGAAACTTTAAGATGTAATTTAGTTGTTTCAATCCATAAAGGGTTCGGTTCAATTTTTGTGTGCCATCATTATAACCTTCAAACTGTGTCATATAGGTCTCTTTCGTTACTCTTACATTAAGAAAATTAGTTTCATCAAACTGACTCAAAATCAGGTTTTCTTTTACTGATACTCCCAGAAGAGCTCTAACTGTATTTAAGCGTACTACAGGAATAAAGATTTTTTCAAAGACAGTTCGTGGTTTCTGTGAAAATCCTTAAATGACAAGTCTCGCCTTGTATCGTTCAACGGACCGATACAAGGCACAATCTAGGATTGGTTAAATTTTAAAAATCCATTTACAAGGTAATGCTTCTCGGACCCTAGAAAGATTTACCAAATCCCACATTTTATTTTCATTAAGCGAATTTATTTCTACTAAGCATAGCTTCAAGCCATTTTTCTTTTCGGTGCTCTCCATTGCCTCTTTGTACGACTCTGGTTCTTTTGGGCTATTCTCGTCGATGCCTGCCATAACAGTCTTGAAACCTTTGCGTCGTGACTATTTTCGACCTATCTCTAAGACTTCATCTATTTTTACTATTATCTCTTATGGCTCTTACTTCAATATCGACTTGTTTCATTTTCAGAGTTATTTGTTTCTTCTGTAGACTCAAAATCACTTTCGTCAGTTTCAACTTGATCATCAATATTTTCAGTCAGTCGAGTTAGGGCGTCGATAGGGATGTTTAGAGAGAGAGGAGAGGGAGAGAGGTACAGGCATTGAAATAATAATATAACAAAACATAGCATCACGCCTGTTTTCCCTGCAGGGTTAGGCAGAGGTGTACTATCGTACACCCACATTTCGCCGATGCTGTAATTAAGTCCTATGTAATAGGGGGCAAGCCTATTGCCATCTACCGGACACAGCTCCCGACTCCGTGCTGCTACTGAGAATTTCCATACAGAAAAACTCAATAACACTTTGCCCGACCCGGGAATCGAACCCAGGAGCTCACGCTCAACAGTCGCGCCTGCGACCACTAGATCGATGAGGCAGTCAAATAATATCATGAGGCATCAAAATAATATGTCCTCATATTATTTCGATGGCTACAGGTTGTGCTCGATTTTCTGTGAGATTGACATGTATACGTATGTCTCCTTCCTTCTGTTTTTTCTTTTTGACTTGTAAATTCTGGTACTTCTGAGTTAATTTTATCTATGTAGAACATCTTGTGAATTACTTCTTTTGTTCAGATTTTATTTTTGGGTGGTACTCAAATTGTCAGTCCTTTGGAAAGTTCGGAATACCCGGCAAACATGCCTGAAATGGCTTTAGAAGCAAATTAATGTTTTTTTTTATTTTATCTTACCTCTTTTCAATACATATAGGAACATCACGCTTGTATATTATGTTCATGTATTGTACATACTTCTATACATTTCTCTGAACCTCAGAACTCGAACTTAAAATCTATGATACAAATATGAATAAAAAAGAGGTTCTTCTATAGGAAGAAAATATAATTACCCGTACCATCCTTAAAAAATACATATTAAGTAATGTCATTTATTAAACAAAATCATTGAAATAGTATTCCTCCAGCACCCTATAAATTTACCCTAAATCCAACCAATATGGAAAAAAATACTCATCCAAGTGCTCCCGAAAGTAATGTCGCAAAATTTAGCGGATATGACCCAGACAAGTAAATATTATAAGTCCATAAACTCAAGCTATTTTATTTATTTTAACATCCTACGAGATAATTATTTTTTCTTTTTTCTGTGTTTCTCTAAAAACGAATACTTAAGTACAGGCACTGCTGACCGGGTAAAGGGAAAGTTGATGATGTTTTTAAATTTCATGTATTCTGTCCATTAGAATTTCATATTAACAGTAAACTTTACTAATTTTGATAATGAGCGAATCATCATCAATTAGCAAATTGACATTACCGTTGACGGAATAACGTCAGAGAATAGGACATAATCAGCATCATCATGTGGATATGTAGATAAGATATAAATCAGTTATTTTGCCAATAGACATCTATCATCATTATTTATTTAGATAAATAATGATGATAGATGCCTACTTTAGTTTGGTTAAGGTAATATTGTAATAATTATTAACTATTATTAGTTCATGAGGATCTTGTACGGTTGATTCAGTCACATAGACATCACGTACCGACTGACGCAGGTGTTCACCGGGCACGGTTGCTTCGGTGAATACCTGAATAGGATCGGCCGCGAGGCCACGGCTGATTGCCACCACTGTGGAGGAGGCGGCCAGGATACTGTACAGCACACGCTCGAGGCGTGCCCTGCGTGGGCCGCAGAGCGGCAGATTCTGGTCGACCAGATCGGGCAAGATCTCTCTCTGCCAGCCATAGTATCGGCTATGCTGGCAGAATCGGAAAACTGGAGGGCAGTGGTCTCCTTCTGTGAAGCAGTCATGCTCCAGAAGGAGGCTGATGAGCGGGAACGGGATAGGGCCGATCCCGCTCGACGGAGGAGGAGGCGCCGGAGCAACCGCCCCGGCGCGCAACACGCCGCAACTCCCCGCCTAACACACCTTAGCGGGGGGCCTTAGGGGTCGCGAGCGCGCAGAGTGGGGACTCTGCGCGCTCACTTAGCGACCCCCGAGACGACGGCGACACGCTGTGGTCCGTGTCGCCGTGCACACAGCACCAGCGGACAACGACACAGAAAAAAGAAAAACGGACAACGGGGGGACCTTTTTACAGTCTCCCCCGGGACGTGCACGAGGGGGTGGCCACTTTACAGTCACCCCCTCCGGGAAGTGCCGTTTGGCATGGCACCGTGGTGGGCCTCGGTGCGGTCTTCTAAGAGTTCCCGAGGCCCACCATATGGTGTCGAGGCGGACCACCGTGGTGAGTTTAGCCGGTAGGAGTCCGGCACACCCCTCCCCCCCCCCAGGCGGAGGATAGCCCATGATGGGTTCTCACCACGCAAATCAAAAAAAAAATGTCATATAGACATAACTGTAGTCTTAGCTGGCGCCTTGGAACATAAACAAAGACTTAAAAAAAATGGATTTTATCCACTCTAGAGCTGAAGGCGATATCTTCCACCAGTTTCAGTTTGGTACTACACTAACAGAGGAATTAGTCTGAATTGTCAGTGAGCGAGAAAGATGTTTTCTTCAAAAGTGTTTTATTAGTGCTTGTGGCTTGCTTTGCTACTTGTCGTTTCCCGCAGGGAACAAGTATTTCCATGGGTTACAGATAGTTGTTTCGAGTCCGTACCTACAGGAAAAATCTGAGTGTGGGTAAACGTTTCTATTATAAAAAAGAAAAGAGAAGGGAATGATTATAAATTTGATAAAATAGCGTGAATTTGTCAATCGGTATGATGATTTGTAACAGAATTATTATTTTCTTTGATGATTGATTTCAAAATTACAAAAATCTCCATGGGCTTACTATAAATATTCACGATTAACATACAAAATTATTGTTTTCAGTTACACTATTGACCATGTTTCGCCCACCGTGCTCACTAGTGAATCCTTAACACCTGGAAGACCGCCTTGCCTAACACATAGATCTGTTGGCAAATTCCTTCAACCAGTCACAAGGGAGCTGGTGGAAATACCACTAAGGTATATACCTAAGTAACGTTATTTACAATCAATATTACGTTGATATACTACCTTACTGCAGGTCTATTGTTTACACACCGTAAGGTCCTGTTCGGTCGGGCAGAATGATATTTGAACCTGTCACGAAATTGCAGAAATTGTGAATATCAGCTTCCATTCAATTGCTGGATTAGAGCCTGTTTCGGGGTTTCGGGCGAGGTGTCATTGAATTTATGTTTGAAAATGTGTCGTCATTAGCTGTCCAATTTTGCAATTGTGCCCGCTAGATGGCAATTGGCTCTCCTATTACATGGGATATCATTTATTTAATATTTCAGTTCACAGACAAATATATTTAATTGTATAGAATTAATTACTATTGAAGTTAATAAATAAATAATAAATTCAGCCCATTACTGTCCCACTACTGGGCAAGGGCCTCTTCTCAGATTGAGAAGGGTAAGGCCTTAGTCCACCACGCTGGGAAGGTTTGGGTTGGCGAACTACACACACCATCAAAAACTTTATAGAGCCCTCTCAGGTGTGTAGGTTTCTTCACGATGTTATCCTTCACCGTTAACGCAAATGATAATCAAATTTTGATCCGCACATGATTCCGAAAGGTCAGAGGTGCTGGCTGAGTTTGAACTCCGACCCCCTTGCATGAAAGGCAAGCGTTCAACCACTAGGCTATCAAGAAGTTACAATAAGTTAAATCAAAACATGTTAAATTGGTGAACCATATGCGGGTGTACCATAGTAGGTACATCTCTGCCTAATCTTCCGAGGAAATAAGCGTGATGCTGTCATTTTTTTCAACATTACAATTGCTGCTAAACATTGCTATGCTATAACTATTTTACATGAACAAATAATTAGAAATTACAGTCACAGCTACAAAAACAATTAATAAGAAAAAAATTAATAACACAAAGTATAAACAACATAAAATATCATAGATATGGTATATATTAAAAAAATAACAACTTGGTTACAATGTCATGTCATAGTAGTCCAAGTTTTTTTTTTACCTTGTTGAGGGTTATTAGCGGGCGTATTAATTAAATCTAAACCTTTAATAGTAAAAACAACTACCTACAACTATTACCTAATTTGACGACAACGATTGGTGCAGTGGCTAAGCAAATAGCTTTCTGGTACGTCTCGCGGGTTCTTTAACTACCTAGAAATTTGTATGAACAACAGATAATTGTTTCGAATCAGGGTCTGTGTGTGTATGAAAGATGTGTATTTCTAAACTGTTCCTACTCGCGATACAGGAGAAATGCTAGGGTGGGTCAACGTTGAATTAAAAAACAACCTACCTGCAGGAATTAATCTTCACACATTCTCCTATATACAATACATTACATACCTATGTATCGTACATCTTTATACTTTTATTTTTATTAACAGACTTTATGTTAAAGTCGCATTTAGTATTTATTTGACGAAAACTACATTGTTTTCCCATACTTTTTCCACATTATGTTCATGACAAGATTGTTAAAAGAGACTTTAAAAGAGTATTCATGGAGTTTCTTGCCGGTTCTTCTCCATAGGACCAACTTTTTGGAACCGTGCAACTAGATTCCTATAACGTTTCATAAGTGCCTGTATTAGGTTTATTTGAAATAAAAACAATTCTATCTATCTATCTATCTATCATATTTTCTAAACATGGTTGTGACATTGCATTGGAGTAATCATCACAAAAGAGTTTCAGCCAAAATTACTTTACTTTTAGTCTAGTCTTTTTCTATATTTCTAAATATTTTTTACCTTGTTTATACAGGCCAACGATAGATGAACTGCCTGATCCAGTTATAAACCAAATGGTGAAAAAGGATAAGGCTTTTTGGGTGGACAAGCCGGGAGCCAACGCTTACACATTACACGACTCCTATTACAATTACGGAATAATTACAGAAGTTGTGAAACCGAGTAAGAATTCTGCTTTGTTCGGTAGTTTTATGTAGAAAAAGTATAATAATAAACACAGTCCTCCTCCGTCCGCTTACATATTTGGATTTTCCTCGTCCCACCGTATTAGTACCTAGAGTACGTACGAGAATTTGTCCTCATGCTATTATGGCATGGCATATTAATACCTTACTGCGTCTGGTCTAGTGGTCGCAAACGCGACTGTTAAGCACTCCCGTTAACCAATAACACTGTCCAATATAGGAATCGATCCCAGAACCTCAGTTCTGATATTTTATTTTGTTTTTTCTGGCGTGGTTGTTCTTGGTAGTAGAATGGCGATAAAATGGCAATCTGCTCGTCCCCTATTACTTGCGACATGTAGGTGTGTAAGCACACACTTGTGCAAACCCGTTAGAGATACTCCCTAACGGCTTGGCACAGGCGTGATGCAATGTAGGTATGATAAAAATGCATAATTATTTCTGGTATTTAACTGTTATTTTCTTTTTTGTCAGCTCATCAGGACGTGTTTCCTCGTTCGTACCAGTATGACCTTGACTGCGTCAGGTATCGACGACTGCATGCCTGTGACGGGCTACAGCAACCAGAAGGTGAAAAGAAGGTGAATAGAACGGCCAATTAAAAAGGTTTCTTTTTAAAGTAACTATATTAAAGGCTGTTTATCTGTGATTACTTTATGCACACAGAAACCCCTTAGCGCCCATTGTCGCGACTGTCATAATATGAACATACCTGCCTTGACATCTTTCCAACTGGCGTGGGCAAAAGACCCAGGACAGAAGAGGTGGAAGTATTATCCTGACCTAACCGCCACTCTAACGCCGCAAAAAATAAGGGCCTCCATGGATGAGTAAGTGTTATTCTGATTACAACCATCATCCTTATCCCATTGTACTTTGAGTCGGCGGAAGAGTAAGCAAGCCAATTTTATTCAGCTACCGCGACCACGCGGTTCTATATCAGACGTTCTTATCTATTCTAAAATCGTTGTAGATACTCTCTTACCTAAAGCACGGTTCAGAGTTTGTAAGATTGTAGTTTTCACTTGATTTAGGTGTGGCGCGCTTTTTGCCATGTAGCGAGAAGTCACGACAATAAGTTGCTTTAATAAATTCCCGAATTTAGTTAATAATATACTTACAACTTTATTAACTAAATATTATTTAGGTCTTAATCTAATCTAACAAGCTATAAAAGTATTTTACACGGAGTGACAGTCACTTTTAGCTTTTCAGAAGGCTGATTGAAACATCGATTCTCACGAGTATTGGAGAAACTAACAGATTCTCCGAGGCATGAATGAGTATCGATGTATAAATAACGGCCATTCAAGGACTGACCGCAACAAGGGCGGCTCAACTTCGCAGATGGCTCGATGTGCTGAGACAAATTGGCAAATAGCCCTCTAGACTGCGCTATTAACGTAATTTTATTATTTTTCCAGCGTTGGCAGGCCATTTCAAAACGAAGCCTGCAACTGGTACTACGAAAATTACCCTCCTGTAAAATACGAATGCATAATTCGTAAATTTTCCAAGTGAGCTCCGAAGACAGCATCGATTAAAGTGATTTGTTCTTTACCTATCTATTGTATTAAAAAAAACATATTGGTTTTGGCTGATCTGTAACTAATAAATTACGTACGTGAAATAAACTTGAAAGAAAATCAAACTTGTTTAATGATTGTCAATCTTCGCTAACATGTGGCTAAGTTGCATTATCATCAGCCATATTCGCTGAGAGACTGACTTGTATTGGTATTGATAGGCTGAGATATGATTGGTCGACTGTGTCCCTTTGGTACCCTTGGTCCTACAAAGTGTAGAGGATGGCAATAATCTTTGAGTCCCATTATACGCCGTATTTCCTCCACAAAGCTTGGTAAATGTAACGTTTTTTTGATTCCGACACTTGGCACACAGATTATAATAGCGTTTTCTCGTACCCATTCATTGATATCTGACTGCGTTCTCTTGATGGTAGGAGCTGTAATTGTAAAATTAAAACACTCGACATTTGGGCCCGTGCACGGTGCACATTACGAGATTTAGACGAACTACGAGTATAGCCGAAATTCTAAGTCTATGAGTATAGCTGATTTTTCGCGACGCAGCAACGTAGGTATGTGCGTCTTGCACTAACATAAATAATTATCTTCAATACTCAATCTTCACAATCATTTCAGCTTTGATAGGTTTCGACATAAAGAACACCATCAATGAACATAAAGTGGAAAAATACAAAAAAAAATAGGGTGCGTGTAGGAAACTGGACGCTGACTTCAAAAGGTAACAGTCGTTGGAAAGATTGGGCTGACTAAATTATGCATTTGAATGCGCACAATGAATTTTTACAAATATATATAATTAATAAGAAGGCCGGGGGAAAGGCTCCATATGTCCTAGATAAAAATGAAATAGACAAGATTGTTTTGATGATACAACCAAAGCTGATATCTGCCCACGGTTCTTGGCATGATGTGGTCCAAAAATGGTAAGTCTGTTTACAGTTACGATTGTTATTTGTGGTCTTGTTGATCTAAAAATATTGTAGATAGGTGGTCTCTGGTCAACCTATAACACCTTTCTAGACTTAACATAAAGTGTAAAAATATGTATGTGTCAAATCTAGAAGAAAACATTGTATTTTTATGACAGATTTTATTCCATCTTCTTTTGTTTATACAAAATGTCAAAATTATAAATATGATAAAGCAGTATTGAAAAAGAAATAAAAACTTAAAAATTCCCATCCCCTAACAGAACTAGCGATGGCGAAGCAGGATGACGGCCTCTTCCTCCTGGAGGTACTCATCGACAAGATAGTTTTTGTGAAGAGTCCCTGTTTTTCTGACAAGGACTTCAGGACCTGTGTTACTATAGAATGCCCTACAGTCGAACCCCTAGAAATATGTGATGATGACCCTGGGGCGTGTGTCGCCAAAAGTGGAGGACCCTTCGTGAAAACATTCAACAGCGGCAAATCTTGTCTTTTTTCCCTTCAAGATGCAGACATTAAACAAGCGATGAGTAGCTTCCCCATAAAAATATCAGTATTCAAGTCACTCCCATGCGGTTGCCTGCCAACTAAAATCGTTATGGGGGAAGCGACTATAGATATGACAAAGGAGTTTATCCAGGCTCGTAAAAAGTACTTGGAAGATCCCACGAATGTTAGCTACCAAGCTTTGAAGGATGCATTCCGTATCGTCGGCCCTGACGGCGCCGAGACGGGTGAAATAGTCATGTTTTTGCGGATATCTTGCTTTGGGAAGTTAATAATAACAAGATTCCAAGGTGGTAGTGGCCCACCTAATCTAGGAGCTAGTCAAGGTCCGTCTATCGTAGATAGATCATGTAATCCTCGCAGGGCATTCCAAACTACTCAAGATCCTTGTGTTTGTGGCGCTGCTCAAGCAGCTGGAAGCAGAGGGGGTTTTCCTTGTAATGCCCCCTGCCGAGCAGGTGGAGGTGGCGGTTATGGAGTTTGTCCGACAGGTATAAAATTTTAACAAAATGTGTTTTCTTTAAAATAGTCCATATTAAAACTTACACAATATTTATGAAACAATCCTTTCAGCTCGAGATCCTTACAACAGTATGCCATGTGAAGATCCAGATGACCCTTGTTACTGTTCTGGTCCTAAACCCCCTCCGAAGCAACAAATGACCTGCAGAAATACGGATCCATATTGTTTGCATATTCCCAAAGGTGAGAACCAAAATTTCATTACTTACTTTACAATTATTGGATAAAAATTTGTTCAGTAACTTAAATTTTAATCCAATAATTTGTCATTGAATGTTAGAGCATCCCCATTAAATAGGCCCCTATACTTAGTTAGGATATACACAATGTTCTGGACGAGATGTTTTAAACGTATGTATATATTATGCGAGCTTGCGATATCTGAATGCATGAGAATCAATTTGTTGATGGCCAGGTCCCACAAAACAATTTGAAGAGATAGGATCGAATTTGGGTGGCAACGAACTAAAGATTAAAGTACCAGCCAGCGCGTCTATCATCAAGAAGATCAGTCAAACTCACTGTGCAATGCAATGTCCATACATGAGAAAGAAAACGGAAGATGGACCCTGTCAACCACCCTGCGGAAAAAATCAAATAAGTTTAGCTTACCCCAACGAGGCTGTCTGTTGCCACGGGGCTCGGCCGCAAGGCACCCAATTCACTTGCACCACAGAAGGATGTGTCCAGACATCGAAGCATGGCCAGGCTCTGTTTGCGCGCGGTGATGCAAAACAGGATTTACCAAATAAAGAAGTATTCGTTCTAAAAGTGGCAAAAACTGCTATGCAGGGTGATAAAAAATGTAAATTAGAATTAGAACTTGTGACACCTAAGGGTCCAGATAAGAAGCCACCTATTCGTAAAGTTAATATGAGGGTCGCAACCGACCCAGACTGCGAATGTTGTGCCCGAAGGATGAAAAAGTTTAAAGGGAAAAGGAGACGCTGAATTAATTAGAATAAATACGTATAAACCTAAAACAGTCCTTTATTTTAGCGCTTCCAAATTTTATTTTATTTTTTCCTTTTTATTTCTTTTATTCTTCTTGTTACATAACGATAATTCCCCCTGATAAATCACCAAATTGTGCAGATTGCTGCCCGCCGGGGAACAAGGTCATATTTCAAATGCCTTCGGACACCTGCGGTATGAACCACAAGCAACGAGCCCACTTTAACTTCACATCTGACGGAGTGGGCGACGTAGCCCGAGACGACCCTGCCCAGCTTATGCCGACAACGGCAGAGGACTACCCCGGGGTTGTGTATGACTTACCAAAACAAGTGATTAAACTGCGCATCGGAAAAATCATAGAGATGCCAGGTCGAAAGTCCAAATTGGAATATCAGTTCATCACGCCTGCTGTAACTCATGAAAAAGTTATACCCGTGATAGACACTCGCACTGCGCAATGTTTACCCACCTGTCCAGATTGTTGTCCCTCAAAATCTCCTAAACGTAATGTGTAACGTATTTTATTTACGTTATGTAACAATCTATTTAATAAATGTTTATCCAAGTGAAGGGGTTTTCTTTTTCCTTTTACAATATAGGTCGTAGTCTATAGGTACCTACAGTCGGTTTGACACAACCACTAACATTCACTTATGTGCCTAAATGTTTGTTTATTTAATTCATTGCTAACATAAATAAAATGTCGTCAACTCGTCCTAGGTGCCCCGCCGAGCTTGCCGATATATCAAGATTTGACGGAAGATCAAATAATGGAAATTAAATCAACAAACAAGGAATTGAAACTTCTTCATGTAGAAGACCATTTCATCAATTTATTCAATACTGGATCATCAATACCAAGTTCTGAAACAGCGACAATAGTCGATGAGTATTTACAAGCATTTCCTGAAAACCTCCAATTCTCAACAGAATCTATGCAAGCTAAATTAGATCATTCCGTTACTTCATTATGTACCATCAGGTCGAAGAGGCGCAGCGTCTCATTCTCCGACAAAGTGGATTACGTTTCAAAATCGTACAGCCATTTCTCTAGTTATCGAAAAAAATACTACAATGACACGCCTAAGAGTATGTTTGGTAAAAAGGAAACAACAGTTTATATGACGCTGTTTGATGATTTCTGCCGCCATCGCACATCAGGATCACAGGCAACAGCTTCCATAAACAAGTGCTTACAAGTATCACGCAGTAACGCCGGTGCCGGCGCCGTTAATAATTATTATGTTTGCAACCCTTCTAGTCCGAATTATTGTTCAACATGCGATACTTCAACATTTCCTTATTCAGACAGTAGAAGACAAAGTATCCAGGACAACAGAGTAAGGCACTCAGATGTGTATTTTTTTGGAAAAAAGAAAGACGACCAAAATAAATTTAAGGGGATGGGATTTTCAAAGTTTAAAAAATCTGGACAGAAAGTAACTGCTGCCCAAGTTCAAAATGATCCAATTCGATTGAACTCGGCATCAGCACAAGCCAATTCGCCAAGCAGCACTACTGGAGCACAAACCAAACGTTCTTCAGGCGGAAGTACAAACGGAAAAATGGTTTCGATTAAGGAAAATAAGACATGTCCAGCTGCGGGCACTAAAGGAGAAATGATGGCTACTATATCGCATATTCGAATTGGACCTAAAGATCCCTGTCCAGTCCATGGAAGGGAACCTTGCCAAGGCCCCAAATGTATTGTTGCTGCATCAGGCGCAGATGAACAGGCACCTGTTAAAGTTTCTACAGTGAATAATCCCCGCCGTGGCGTATTTGAATTAGTCATTCGTAGGATGACGGGGGCACCACTAGCTAGGAATGAGCTAATGCTAGAATGGACACCGCCGCCTATGCGCCCTCCTCCTTGTGGTTCACCATGTCCAACACCATGCACTATGGGACCTCCTTGCCGCCCTTCTAAATGCAAGATGATAGTTTGCCGTCCTTCTCCGTGCAGGCCTGCCAGATGTTGTAAAAATCCATGCAAAAGGCCTTGTGGGCCAATGCCATGCCGACCTCTGCCATGTAAGAAGTGCTGCAGGTCATCATGTTGTGGAAAGGCTTGTCGACCTTGCAAGCCTTGCCCGACTCCACCGCGATGCAAGCCATGTCCACCCTCACCACGATGCAGGCCATGTCCGACCCCACCAAGATGCAGGCCATGTCCACCCTCGCCGCGATGCAGGCCATGCCCACCACCACGATGCAAGCCATGCTCGCCATCACCATGCATATCTCCATGCGGGCCACCTTGTTGCCAGACACCTTGCAGATCATCTTGTTGCCGATCATCTTGCACTGCTCCATGCATAAGTTCACCATGTTTACGGCGCTGTCCGGTTGGATACAGAAGACCTCGTAAGATCCGCAGCCAACCAAAAATTAAAGCACATCGAAAGCTTGTTTCGCCTTGCTATAATCGCTCGAAAACATGCCCTGTGGTACGTTGTCGTAGCGTACCCGAACCGTGTTTTGGATGTTGCAGCGTACCTCCTTGCCCACCTAGAAAGTGCTGCTCGGTATTCCCCTGCCCGCCCCGCAAATGTTATACAGCGTTTCTTTGCTCAACTCGAAAATGCTGCCTAGCGTCGCCCTGCCCGCCTCGGAAGTGCTGCCCGGTTCCACCATGCTCTCCACCGAAGTGCTGCTCAGTTTCTCCTTGCAAACAACCAAAATGTTGCAAGAGCAGCTGTTCAAACTGCTAATGATAAAAATTAAGGAACTACTTATATGATAATTTATACAATAACCATAATAAACATATTTTAAGAACACATGATGGCGTTTCGAGTTCCATTGTGCTCAGATTGGATTATCTTTATAAACGCATTGACCTGAAACAACGGTAAGTTGGCACGCTCGGCGTGGCACTCACGGCGTACTCGTTGTACTTTTGTAATTATTTTCAAACATCTGCCTGGCCTACGCTTCGATTGTCCGTTAATCATATATATTTACTTCGCAACTTCATTCGTGTAGAATATTTTCATACAGATCTACTTGCAACCCCCATTTCACCGTATTAAGGTCCGAGTTTTTTAATTCCTTCAATAAACGTACTTTCCAAATTTCAAATTTGTAGGCTTTAATAGATGCTGAGATTTCGTGATAAGCCATCAGTGAGTGATACTTCACTTTAATCCTATCCTTCCTACTAATATGTGTATACGTAAATGTGAAAGTTTGTGAGGATGGATGGATGGATCTTTGTTACTCTTTCACGCTAGAACGACTGAATGGATCTGGATGAAATTTGGCACAGAGATAGATTATAGTCTGGAATAGCACATAAGTTACTTTTTATCCCAGGAATGTACGGGTTCGTACACCACGCGGGCGAAGTCGCGCGCGGATGCTAGTATACCTATATATAGATTTCATTGAGGTAATTATTACCGACCTACTATGGTTGTTATTCAAAATGTAATGTGCATACGAGTATTTCACCACTTGCATATTAATTAAAATCCTACTAATATTATAATCCTATTAATCCTATCCTATCCTATTCTATCCTACTAATTCCTACTTTGCTACTTAATATTATAAATGTGAAAGTTTGTGAGGATGGTTGGATGGATGGATGGATGGATGGATGGATGGATCTTTGTTACTCTTTCACGCCAGAACTGCTGTACGGATCTGGATGAAATTTGGTACAAAGATAGATTATAGTCTGGAATAGCACATAGGCTACTTTTCATCCCGGAAAAATGTACGGGTTCGTAAACCACGCGGGCGAAGCCGCGCGCGGAAGCTAGTTTACAGTAAGGACAATTTTTGCGATATGGTATTCTTATCACTTAGTACTAATGATCATGTTTCAATACAGCACTGCGAAGAATAAAGTTCTATAAAACCGGTCTCGTGATTAAAATCCTGGCATGTGCTGTTACAAAAGTGATGTTACAAAAGAAGATAGAAGATTGTCGAACGTATGTATCGTCAACAATCAAGTCATTGTCGCAAAATAAAAGCTTACATTCGTATTTTTTTTTTTTTTCATTTTTGTTTGTCAATCTTTATTTTGTAACATTAAACAATCAAAATCATTTAATAAATCATTTCTTATAGATATTAAAACTCGTGGGTCTACTGCATAACTCCGGTCGTAATAGATCATGTTCGACCTACCGCATACCGTCCAATTTTTTTTCCTGATCATGACCATCACATCCGAACGACACGATTTGCTCGAATTTAAGGCTCTTTATATCGTCATGAAATTCTTTGCCTGAATGATTATCCATTACTAGCGGAGACACGCAGAAGAGTCACCGATGTCATAATCTTTCAATTCGGCTATTATAAATAGCTGAATTGCTATATCATTTATTTCTTCCTGTTATGACTAGTCAGATCTATTCTATCGGTCTGAATCTACCTAAACGATCACTGCTGAAACCACAAGCCGCAGCCAATAACTTACCAACTTTTTGTTTTACTTGGAGGTTAATAATCCAACAGCAAAGCATAATTTATAGGTGGACCGAAGACTTGAAAAAGCGCCTGAAGTAGATGGCTGGAGTGAAAGGCGCAGTTTCAGGCGAAGCAGTTGTGCAAAAGAGGCTATGTAATAACAACCAGCCAGGGTTCATTTCATTGAAGGCACAATCGACGAAATTCAGATTATAATTAACCAATTGAATAAAATCCTACCCTAATCGACGAGTTTCAATTAGATGGATTTCGCTCAAGCCTTCTTCACATGAACTATTTACGGTGAATTTGTCGTATCATTAATTCACCCAATAAGGGTCATATCTTAACGGTTAAAAGTAAACACAAGCCGTGATGTTAGATACATACCGTCGCTGCACCTGCCAAGTTATCTAAAAAAATGACTGGTTAAGCTTGTAGACGGAAAGCACTTATCTGTAGTAAGTACAGAAATCAGTAAGGGATAGGCTTTACGCAGAACAAAATATTGAAATGACAATCTGATGTCCAAAAAAACGAGGTAAAATGGGGTGAATAGAAACAAATTTAAGAGTTTGATAATTTTGTCTCTTGTTGGTCTATAGCCTATTAGCGTGTATTTATTTTTATCATTTACTAACTGACTCGGCTAGCGAACTTCGTACCGCCTAACAGTCAATGAATGTCGTGTTACAGATTAGCTGAACTTAATTTATGATTTTATGAAAGTAATACAATGAATAAAAAATAAATATTAAAATCAGTATTCTATTAAGATAATAACACAAAAGGACATAAAAAAGTACAAAAATTCAGTATATCAATCGCGTGTCAGCAAGACATGATTGAATTAAACTATGTACCTACATATTGTGCCGCATGGTATGCACTCGGTTTAATTCTCTTCATTGAAGCACCTTCTGATAGACGACATTGTTTGATTTTTTATCAAGCGCAAAAACAAATAAAGCGGATGATTTGCCAACACGTTAACATGCTACATACAATTGACCATGAGAGTTGAGACCACAAACAGTCAAGGATTGGCCTTGTGATTTGTTAATCGTCATGGCGAAGGGAAGATGAATCTTTACACAAAATAAATTTCTGAACGCACGCATAAATATTTGACAACCAATAAATATGTCAATCCTTTTTCATTACTCACATTATTCTACATTTTTTAAATACGCCATTATCCGAATATTGTCGATATATCTCGTCGATTCGAAACCTCTATTTGAATATGTTCTTTAATTTGAGGGGAGAGTTTACCGTATCGACGGGATGAACATTAAATGTTTGACAGTTACGAAACCCATGAACATTTTGTATGGGAAAATGTTTTTTCTGTTATTTTATTTTTTCGTCAATTATCCAAAAACCATGAAAATCGGTCCAACCGTTGTCGAGTTATGTGTTCGAACAAACCCGACTTTGTTTTATATATACATAGATTTAGATATAGATTACACGGCAACATTTTGCCTTTATGCTAGCTACCCAAAAATTTACGTCAAATTTAATGACATGAAGAAAAAAGCGGTTTACGCTCAGAACCCTATTATCCTTTATCTGAGCTCAGAACCTGCTCTCAGAACAATAACCAAGCAGGTTAAAGCTCAAGTGAACATGTGCGAACGAGTGATGATAGGCTGTGTCAAACTAAAACAGTAAGTTTTTCAGTGTTATCTCCTAGAAAAATTGTATATTTGAATAGTTAAGTTTATCATCTTTTAGGGATAGAAAGGCGAGTGTCAATATTCAAATATTTCGTACTTATTTCTAGTAAAATCAGGATACTGGTACTTTTTTCGTGAATTCGAGGTGAATAGATACGAGTGAGGTGTGAATAGAAACGCCTTTAGGGTAAATAGACACGAAGAAAGGGGTAAATAGATACGAGTGAAGGGTTAATAGCAACGAAACAGTGGTTAAAAGAAACATGATTTTCAGGGTTGTCAATCGGGGACTATTTTATAACATATTAAAAAAAACATAAAAAATAGTTAAAATAGGTTAAATTATGTAATTATTTGTATTTCTTTTTTCAGCGAATACTTCATATTTATTTTAAACAGGAACGCCACATCGCGCTGCTCTCACTATGCCAAGGATTTACAAGCTGGATTTTCGTGGCAAGAGGTTTAAAAGGTATCCTAAAGAATTTATTGAGCAGGCTGTTTGTGAATACAATGAGAGCAGCGATTCCGTGAGTCGTATAATTTTGTAGTTGATATTATTGTTTTTGTTTAAAAACAATACTCATACTTAAACTATAATAAAAATTAATTTTGACAGCCCTAGCGTTTCATGTCTATTCACCCCTCTTTCGTATCTTTTGACCCCAGTGTCCAGCTATATAGGAACCGCATACGTTTTCCCGATTAACAAATAATTGATTACTCAATGCTGTAATAACAGCTTGGATACAAAATATGTAAGAAAAATCAGCGTAGAAGTTGAAAGTTGTGTCTATTCACCCCATTTTACGGTATGCTATTATAATAATAAACTATCTATTTCAATATTACAAACAGACACTCCAATTTTATTTATATGTATAGATATGTAGAATTTGTGAAGTTAGGGTCGGTAGAGTTAGGCCGTGTAGATTCAGAAGCTTAGCTCTACATGAGATCTGATATCTTTTTCACAGGGCAAACCTTATGTGGTCGTCTTGGCAACATTTTACATGAAATGTTTTTGGTGATAGGTACTATCTAGGTTTATACCATCTTAGTAAAGTATTCGCAGGTAAAAAAATATTTCCATGTTGGGCTTCACACAGCTTCCACCTTTCTGCTCATGTTTCCAATTTAGAAGACACTTGATTCTATGAATTAAATAATCTATAGCTGCACATAAGTTACAATCGACGCCTCCAATATTACATTGCTTAACAATAATACTTAATTGTAATCAAGACGCCTTTACACTCCAACATTGTGTATATTGAACAGACAGTATTTCATACAAAGCATGATAGATAGCGCTGTGTGTAGTCATTTTTCATGCTTAATATTTGTATAGAAATGCACCGACAACAGGTCTACAACTTGAAACCTGCATCAGGACATATATAATGAATAAATAAGTATATAGCAAGTATCTATATAATAATAAGTCTTTGTAGTTTTATTTCCTGAAGCCAGGAGCTATCTATCGATACAGGTCCCATACATACTTGCAAACATTTTTCAAGATCATGGCAGACATACGTAATGAATGTACAATAACCAAACTATCTTGATATCTTCGTAATTTTTATTTTACTTGTGAGGGTGTTATTGGGCACTCTGAGCTTAACTACTCTGTAGTTCTACTTCTAGCCCATAGATATCTTTGATATAGTTCCGTCGAACATCCGAGTACTCGAAGTAGAAAACACTCTTCTCACTCTCACTCTTCTTACAGGTGAAAATGCGGCCTTACAGAAAACAAAAAAGAGTTTATATACTGATATTGGCCATAGAGTTCCATCGTTTTGCTTCTAGAAAATGTACTCGAATCTATCCATAAAAAATACTATCACAATCAAGCCGAATTTGACAGATTTTTTTACATATCTAGTGCTCTAATGGCACATTCAAAATTGTAGTTTAAAATTTTATTCAACAGCATAATGTCGGATCATACTACAACTAGTGCGAAAGGCACACAAATGGAAAATAAAGGTCCAAAGCAATCGTCAAAAAAAGGGCCATGCCCATGGCTATGTAACTTAGTGCCGAGGAACCTTCCGCCCCCAGGTCCGGCACAGACTGTTCTACATCCCAGGAAAGATGTTTTTGTTCTAAAGGTAAGAAAGAAACACATTATTTAGAGCGAGTTTGAGAGAATTTTAAATCAGTTTAAGGATTTTTAGTACCTATCTAGTGCTAGCCTATCAAAGCGCTAATATTGAGATAAGTGTATTGGAACCAACGTTTGTTTCAAATATATTCACTAGGTAACAAAAACCCGCAACGAAGACTACTTTAGTACACAAATTAATTTCTTAGTCAATACTCAATACTTTATTTGCATTCCGGCAATTATATTTTTTTATGTATAAAGGTAGCCAAAGTAGGACCAACAGGTGATCGGCGGTGTAAGATGGAACTCGAACTGGTCACACCCAAAGGCCCTGAAAAGAAACCACCATGTCGCATAGACACCAGAGAAACACAATGTGAACCTGACCCACCACCGTGCTGTTGTATGAGACCAAAAAAGAAGAGGAGGAAGTGAAAATTAAAAATATTGCAAAATTTTTACTTTTTGATATTATTTTGGAATAAAATTTATTAGTATCAGTCATTAATTTAATTTGGATCAATGTTATTGAAAACTGATATAATTCACAGTTCCTTGTTTACTGTATAAATAAAAAATGTATAAAGCTTACCTTCTGGTGTAATTAAAGACTTTTAATAATATTCTTCAGGTGCACGTGGAACTAATAGGTTATTATTTACCAAACAAAATAGCTATCTTTGCAGAAATGCTTTTTCTACGTAGACAAAAAGCGTATCAGCTTCCTCCCAAAGCTATCATATGATATATGAATAAATACATTAACGTTTTATTCATAACTACTGCACCCAATATGTAGTTCATATCTTGTCGCTACCAATTCTCAATGCAAATTGCAGTTGCAGTATTAGTTAAAACTGCAACGGAACGATGTTAATAAATAATTCTACTCGACCAATTGACATTCATCGATCGACAAATATCGATAAATATACTATCAATTGTCACCGATGGGTAATCGACCCGTAGTGCGCCCAATACATCTCCATCTATATAAAAATATCATAATTATGTAGCTGCAGGATAATATCTAAATATTTCGGGTACCATTCTATCATTAGACCTTCCATTTCGTCGCTTAGCTAAGAATACCGCGCAAGTAAAGTTTGATAAGTTTTCAGAAGAGACAAAAGACTTACTATCTCAAAAGCAAAATTTTATAAATGTGTTATAATGTTACGGGTAATTCTAGGAGCATTTAGTAAACCTAGGTTTACCCGGGTATACCTAAAATTATCCAATTTAAATTACTTTGAATTCGGAGCTTATCCGCGTACACCTAAGTTTACTCAGTCTGGGTACTAGACTAGACTAACGCACGGAAATTGATTTTTATATAATATGTTTTTTTTTATATGATAAAAAATATGTATATGATATTAATTTATATAAAAATAAAATTTCCGTGCGTTAGTCTCGCAAAAACCCAAAAAGGGCTCGACCGATTTGAGAATATACCATAGATTTAGAATGAAGCGAAATTCTAAGTCTATGGAATATACATATATTCTTTTTATTTTGGTTTTGTTCTTGATACTGGGGTATTTAGGAAGAAAGAAATATAAACCTTTTTTCCTAAACCATGGGTTGGTTGAAGACCAACCAACAAAGAAAATAATGAGGACAGACACGGTAAAAGTAGAAAAATAGACATTGAAAGTGTTCGATACATAAATAAAGTACATGTAAGGTTTTGACTCATTATTTTATTCCTATAACCAACATTTACCAACCGGTATTGGTAAAACCTAGCATGTACCAAACTCTAATGGTAAAAGTCAGAAAAATTGTCTCTTGTATTTATTTATAAAATCCTTACATATACCAACTCATGTTGACATGCTAAGATTTACTAATTAAACCTAAGATTTACCAATATACAGGCTTTTACAGTAACATATATATAGATAACGTAACCTTTTATTTATTATCGTGGTGAGAACCCCTCTTGAGATATCCTCCCCCTGGGGGAGAGTGCGGAGTGGTGTGCCGGGCTCCTACCGGCTAAACTCACCACAGTGGACCACCTGGACACCATACAGTGGGCTTCGGGAACTCTTAGAAGACTGCACCGAAGCCTACCACGGTGTCGTCACCGTAGTGGGCTTCGCCAAACGGCACTTCCCGGAGGGGGTGACTGTAAAGAGGCCACCCCCTCGTGCACGTCCCGAGGGAGACTGTAAAAAGGTCTCCCCGTTACCCTCGCTGGGTGCTGTGGGCACTCTGCGCGCTCGCGACTCCTGACGTATGTTAGGCGGGGGGTTGCGGTGTGTTGCGTGTCGGGGTGGTTGCTCCCCGGCGTCTCCTCCCCCGTCGAGCGGGATCGGCCCTCTCCCGACCCCACTCAGCAGCCTCCTTCTGGAGCATGACTGCTTCACAAAAGAAGACCACTGCCCTCCAGTTTTCCGATTCTGCCAGCATAGCCGATACTATGGCTGGCAGAGAGAAGATAACGTAGCCTAACCTAACATTATCCAGCCGGCATTAAGTAAACCTAAGAGTATGTGGATAAACGCCGAATTCAAGTTAATTTTTTGTAATTATTTAGACTTTACCCATTGAGATCGGATAATATTAGGTACACCCGGATATACCTAGGTTTACTAATTCGTCTAGTTTTACCCGTAACATAACATAAATACAATACACTACACACCACACACCTACGGTACTCTGAAAAAAGTATATATTTTTATGATAATGAGAGCTTTGCATATGCTTGAAATACCTATACCTTCAAATTATTTTATTTTTAGCTTGTTTATGTGTTTATGGTGAATACTTCCTGATAAGCCCGCGATATCCTTGACATATTTGATCTATGACATATTATTATGGCTGATCACTCGATTGCGCGTGACGGATCTGTCATTGATAACGTATTGTATTCTGTCTGTTGCGTTCTATCATCACTGGTGATTTATATCTACTAATGCATAGGCCGTGATATCAATGTTAATAAATACTTTAAATGTCTGAGGCCTTAGTGTAAGTTTCTTTTGACAAACTCGATCGAGTTACACTAGGGCCTCTGATGCCCATATGGTGTCGAGGCGAACCACCGTAGTAACTTTAGCCGGTAATAGTCCGGCACACCCCTCCCCCCCTCCCCGCCCCCCAGGTGGAGGATAGCCCGTGAGGGGTTCTCACCACGCTAATAAAAAAAAGGACCTCTGAGGCATTTTACCTCGGTTCCTGGAACCAGTTGGCATGTGTCGTGCCACATGTCGACTGTCAATGGCTGTGAATGACATATTGCATATTGCATAGCATTCATAATGCAAACTATGGAAGTCCATAGAAGTTGACTGTTATAAAGAAGATTTGGATTTCTTATTAATTTATCTTTAAAAGCAATAACAAAGGTCAGAAGGCCATGGCCATAATATATCCACAATGCTCGAAGGTAGGCTGTAGTGGCGCGCGGTGGATGCCTGAAAGTGGTGACGAGGCAGGCTTGAGACGCGATGACTTTGAAGCCTTCACGAAGCACTGACCAGACAGCAAACACTCCAACCTTAATACCTACGTATTAATGACCATTATACCTATATACCAATTTATATATTTTTGTATTTTGTGTCTCGTTGATCACAGGCGGCAAATATTTTATGTATGAGTAATTCCTAAACGTTGATATCAGGAGTGTGTGGTTAGATAGTACTGGATTACGTAATTCATTGATTGAGTGATATGCGTCAACGAATTCGATCGAAACTCTCTTCATAATCACTAATGAGGGCACCGTCGTGTTCGATTCCCGCATAGAACAAATATTTGTACAATCTACAGATATTTGTTCCAGGTAGGTATGGGCGTTCGTGTATGTGAAATTTATGCCTGTAAACTAGGGTTGCCATCCGCACATTCTGAAAACCAGTACCTCTATTATGAGTTTTTTACTATTTACTTTCATAGTAAATGTAAATTTTCATGCAAGCGATTTTAGTTCTTAACTTAGTTACATTAGGGATTAGAGTCGCTAACATGACATCTCTATAATATAGTAAATAGTAAATCAAAACTTTACTATGACACATATGTCACATTAGCGACTCTACTCCCTAATGTAACCAAGTTAAGAACTAAAATCGCTATCATTAAAATTTACTTTACTATGATAGTAAATAGTAAGAAAACTCGTGATAGCGGTACAGGATTTGAAAATGGAAATGCCAGGACATTTCAGTTTAGAAACAGAACGCAATATTAGAAAACAGTCTCAATGAAACCCAATGAATAGTTATTACAATGTTTTATGAAATTATCTTCAATTAAATTATACATATAATATTATAAGAAATTAAATGAATGATTAAATTTTTAAATAACGCCGATGATTAAACGTAAGTTTCGAGGCAGTAGTGGCGCGAATAATAAAACACAGGACCTTACGAAGGCTCTTTAAAAAACCCAGGACGCTACTTAATAACTATCCAGGACAACACAGGACACTCCAAAAAGCAGGACATGGCCTGGGAAAACAGGACGGTTGGCAACCCTACTGTAAACTGTACCTACATGATATAAAAGGAATCAAAGGAAGAGGAAGGATTTACAACAAAAAAAAAAACATCTCACTACCTACACAGAAGTTGTTCTAAATGGGTTTCTTTCGTTACGAAACTGGTACCTTCTCATACATTATCCTTTTTAATATCAAGCCTATTTCCCATGGAAGTAGGCGCAATCTTCTGAGTTATAAGAAGCTACGTGCTACGATTCTTAACTTAGGTAACCTTTTTATATTCCCTATTGTAGTACGTATGTAGTTAAAGCTCCATTCTCTAAAGAAGAATTATATTTTTTTAGTGCATGTACACATGCTTAAAAGGAAAAAATGTGACACACTTGTGAAAAAGAAATTTGAACACAGTCTCTTAGTTAATTATTAATTATTGGTAATCAGTCAGTTTGGGATTAAAAAGACCCAAACTAATACACGACAAATATTCGACCTGTGTGCTTTTCATCCAAATCCTTTCAAACCATGTATATTAAGACAAAAAGATCTTTGTTTGTATAATCTATGCTTAAGTATAGACTAAAGAATAATGTGAAAGAGTGTAAAAGAAAATTGACACAAAAGTAGTCTTTCAAAATTCCGCATCAGATAACTGGTTCAAAATTTTAGTTAATTTCTCGATAATTAATTATATGTTTTGACCATCTAATATGGCAAAAGCAGACGCGCCTCCGAAAACGAAACCAAAAAAGCCTTATGAAGAGATAAGTGCCATTTTCAATGGAAATGAAGTAAGTTATGTGTGATGAAAGAATTGTTTCTTGGTATTCTTGATCGACTATCAGTGCAAGTGATAGACCAGCTTGAAAAATATCTACATACGTAAATAAACTAGATAATGTTTGGCATGCACTTTTCTATGAAACTTGACCGTCTTCTTGTAGGTATTTCGAACAAAGAAATACTAATGATGATCATGTATATATGTATATTCGGGTATGTAGACAAATTTGAACTATATTTATTTAAAACCCTATACCAAACAGTTCTTAAGTAAATATCATCTACCTACATCAGGTACGCTGTTTTTTATTTTATTTATGTATTTTTTTATACTGCAAAATACGAATTTTATGTACTTACTCGAATCAACTTAAAATAACAGGTTAAAATTCGAGTGCCAAAGAGCACGTCGAAACCACCCAAGCTGACTCCATCACAACTGAAGTTGCAGCAAAGCTGTACTTGTGATGAAGAAGGGTCTGTCTGCTCGGAGTTGTGCGGGATGGTGTGCGGAGAAGAAGGCTGTCCCTCAAACAGACTTGACTTCCAGGTGTTTTTTATTTTATATGTTTTGACGACAAAAAAACACCTAGTGACAATTTTTTTGTATCAAGTGTACAAAATTTCAGTAATATCAACCATGCCTTCGTGAGCATTATTGCCCCGTTTTTTTTAAAATAAATCATTTACTTCATACCCTAGATACCTGACGATATTTGCGAGTCGCTCACACACAGGACTGCTTTGAATTCGGAGCTGGTGTACGCCAAAACCGGTGCACACGACACTATATGCAATGTCTGCAACGTCACGCCCAAAGATGCTCCGAAAGGTGTAAAGGCACAGAAAGTCCTTCATCCAGACAAAGACGTGTTCATACTGAAGATTGGGAAGCAAACAGATGAACCTAATCGTACAGGGAACATTGAGGTCAGTTGAGCGAATTATAATTATCTACTCGCTTGCCTTAGCCAGTTGCTTGGTTTGCATGGTCTTCTACCCTTTGATAATAACGACATAGTTATTTTATGTGCAATTTACCGGGGTTACCGCAAATAACAAATATGAAACCACACTAATCATACCCTATCAGCACATGCAGTCACGGAGTTCATGTCATAAGAAATTAATTCTCTAAGGATTGGTATGAAAATCGTAGTCCTAAGTGAAAATTGATCCGAAAACGGACTACGTGTTTTGTTACTGAAAGTGAGACAGGAATGTCATGGTTCATCGTAATTTTTCTATCGTAAAGAATTTGACGCATACGATCACTTTTATTATTTTCTTGTATTTTATAATGTGCTTGTGTTGTGTCCGTATAAGCAGTATGATAACTAGAAAACACTAATTTTCAGGTGGAACTTGTTACGCCTCGAGCACCGGCTAAAGCGCAACCACCGACACACAACTGCATGCAGATCCAATGCGAAGAAGAAGACATACCGTGTTGCATGCCGTGCAGAACTTGCAGAGGAATAACGCCTAAAAAGAGAAAGTACAAACGACCAAGATGTTGCCCCTACTAACCACAAACAAAATATATTAAGCCAGAATCCACTGAATTTACTCAACTCATTTTTGCTCAAGATGAATTTACTCAACTTACTTTTATTCAGATTTAATACTGTATCAAAATAATTTCAACTATAAAGAATCAAATGTTAAAACTTTCTTTTCTTTTGTCTGATGTTCATCGTACTGGAGTTTTTCCTTGAGTGTTCAGGTGAACACCATTATTTAAAGTACATAATTAAAACTGCCAGCCAGTACAGTGGTACCTAATTAATATCAAACGAGCGGACATAGATCTCAGACCTAGATTCGTTAAAATGATCTAGGTCAAAGATTGCTTTTATCAGAGCGGCTCCTTAACTATTATAATAGTCTCGTGGACCTAATTTTATGGCCATAATAAACCGTAGAGAGATCTCGAAACAACGACGAGAATAAAATCATTAAATGTTTAGTAACTAAATACCAATCTTACTTTATAATAAATGCGAAAGATTGCACGTTTCTATTGAATCCTTGGAAGTTTATCCTTATCACGCCTAATCGGTGAACGAATTTTGATGTAAGTAGGGCCGGATTAACTTAGACTCAAAGTAGACAACTGCCTATGGATCCCTATTGAATACACAAGGAAAATAGTAAAAACATTTCTTATTAAAATTTTGGTTTTCTTCAAAATTCTTATACTTTGTTTTTGATTAAGGAAAATTTTAAAAGATCATTGTAGCCCTGAACCTGCTTTGTTCAGATGCACAGAAGATTAGCAGACATGGAACACACTCTCACACTCAATAATGTCTCATGTAAAACAAACATGATAGTTCCGAATCAAGTTAAAATGTTTTTTGTCTTTGAACATTCGTGCTCTGTATGGGTCTGTGTAATTCATTTGAGAACCATGGACGGTCATATCAACAAGAAATGATTATTGCATCAGTCGTGGGACGCCCGCCGCGCGCCGCCGACATGTGGCTGGCAATGAACTTGCCCAAATGCGGCCTTAATTAATGCCCAGTCACATGCACCGAGACAGCCGTTCGGCCCTGCAGGCGTAACATGAACTTTTTTTGAACTTTCTCACTCATATTCAAAATTCGTGAATAACCGATAAATTTTCGCGGTGTTTAAAATTAATTCTGACCAGGGTGCCTAATAATACAATTTCCTCACTTTTTCCACACCTCATTAATTGACAGTATCTACATACACATTTAATAAAATTATAACAGGCCGATGTCTGTACATTACAGATATTTGAGAAAAACTAATATGGGGTTCTTTATTACAGCAACAGAAGCCAAAACAACAGTTATTAGAAATTTTGGCTGTGTCTGTCTATGTTTGTACACGGATCACGCAACAACAAATTCGTGGAATTTAATGCAGTTTTCACCGATGTATTGCTAGAAGTCTAACGTAAAATATAGGCTCCGTTTACTGCAGGAAAATATCAGATTCTTAATTCCACGCGTAAGAAGTCGCGGGCAAAAGCTAATTAAGAATAAATTAGATATAATATTTTCATAATTTTGACTGTAATCACGGTGATGAATTTCTGGTTGAGAAATCAATACCGCCAACCCCGGTGACCAGTGACCGTAATACTGTGATACATGAAATATTTTAGACCTGTTTCGGCGGCTAGGCACTAGTGATATAACCTTCAACAATTAGCACTGACATTCACGATATTCATAACAAGTTAAACGTATTGGTATTCCATTCCCCTTATGAATAAACGCTGAATAAATTTATCTCACTTATAATTTTTTGAGATACGGTACCTAATTTGAGACCTTCTCATATCGTTATTAACTATGTACTTTTAAAATATAGTAATATTTGTAATTTTCAAAAATTTTATACATGAAATTACTTTTAGTATATTTTAGTCCCAAATCAGGGCAATTTTGGACCTAAATTACGTTGTACGATATTATAAGCTTGTTATTCAATATTCCGCGTAGGTAGTAAAGTTTTATTTAAATTGTCATGAGCAAAATAAGGTTCAAGTCTATATATTATGTTGTAATGTGAATCATGTGAGCCATTTCTTGTATTTTCCTTATGCTATATGTAGATACGTATAAATTGAATTAGGTCATATTCTTCACATTGTTTTTTATGAATAAAAACGTATGTATATTAAATTTCGAGCATAACAATTGTATCTTGTTGTAATTGTGCTCTTTCAGGGTTAGTGGTTGGGAATATCATCGCTCACATGTTGCGATGTTTTTAGATATTTTTAAACCTATACAGGATGATACACAAAGCATGGATCAAACGAACCATAGTTGTACACTGTACACCGTTAGGTATACACCCATGCATGTATGCAAGCTGCAGTGAATATTTGTTAAGGAAATAATTGGTACCTATTAAGCGTCATTTTAGTATACCGGTAGATAACGCCATAAATTCGGCTATCCTGTAAAAAAACCGCACGTGGTAGTTCGTTGATATTTCCCGTATACTTATTTTCATGTGGAAAGATTAGACAGTGAGCAAGGTCTGTACAGGCATGTCTGGCAAAGGACCTCCGGACGTGGGTATCATCGCTCCAAGAGAGTTGTGTTGTAACCCACTAATGTATTCAGTAGATTAGTATAATATAACGGCCAAGCTAGACCCGGGTAAATCTTAAAACTGCGGCCAGACACCAGAGGACGGGCAGCAGCGTCCTCTCACTAATCGGTGAGTCACTGCGATCCCCAAGCCGCCTGCCAAGCGTGGGGATTATGGCAACCCTCCCCCCCTCCTTGGGGGAGGCCTTCGTTCAGCAGTGAACGTCTTCTGGCTGATGATGAACGGCCAAGCTAACCTGTACTACAATTATTATAAAAATCGACAAATAAGACCCATTTTAGCAAGGATAGATAAGTATAGAAATGAAAGTAACTTGAAACTCTGCCTAAAGAAATAGTTTAACAGATATTCGATATTGGTGGGCCACTTTGGCCTAGTTATTATTAATTGTCTATAGTTACTGTTCAGTTAATCTGGGAGTCAATTAACAAACATGCTGAACGGAAATGCTGCACGCTTTGTATACAGTTGGTAGATTGTTCTCGTTTACCTGTATATAATATGGTTACAGCCACGTAAATGACTACGATTTCTCGTATATTTATCTGCAAGTGGGATATGTATGAGTAAATAAACGTTGGAACAATGCCAAGGAGTATCGAACTCAATGACGGATTATTTTAAGAAACACTATTATAATTAACAGCATATAAAGTTATTTATATCTCGAGCTCTTTCTTATATATGGGCACGTAACGCTACTTTCTCTTTCCACCTCCAAGAGTGCAAATGTCATATTTCCAACAATGATTTTGGACACTATCGTATCTCTTTTTCTTTCTAAACTTAATAGTAAAGATCTTTATACAAGAAAACTTCTGACTGATTTCTACAGTAGGTTCTTTCTGTAGATAGATAGTTTCGTAGCTTCCTGTTTCATTCAAATCTAACGTGAACGTGGCGTTAAAAAATGTTGTTTAAAATATTGGCTGCCAATATATTCTTTGAATGTAATAATTAGGTGAATGTATTTATAACCCAGACTGTGCTATGATCTATGTTGTTGGTCATTATCCTCAAATTAGGAACGAGCAGAATGGTCGAGTGCGCATTTATTAACTGTTTTTCTTCGAACAAAGTTTCTTTAATTATTTTCAGAAAACTTTATACTTAATTCTTTTCGCAACTGATCCTCAAAGCAAAGTCGGACCGCCTTTGATGATTCCTTAACGTCCATGCAGCAGACACAATAGGAAATCTTAATAAATGTAGTTTATCTTTACGAATGATTCACATGGCGATCATTTAAACGGCAAAGACCTAATTATTTAGGTAACTGTCATAACATGTGACTCAGATTCAAAAAAAGATTTTTGTTTAGCAATGAATTGAAAACATTATGGCTAGGTACTATAAAGTTACATTACCTACTCAGTTCTAAATATACGTTTCAAACGAGGCAAATAATCGTTACTACCATATTTACCTTGTAAAATCCTGTGGAATAAGTTCAAAAATTGTTCTGAAACACGTGTTATGTATAAGGTAATGAAATTAGATTTATGAATGTTCATTGTAAGGATATATATATATATAACTACTAACGAGTCCAACTATAGCTAACATATCCAGACGAACCCATAAGTAAAAAAAAAAATTCTGCGGGGGAGAAGAATTACGAACACACGCACACCGGAATTTTATACATAAACATACTACAGTTCAACTACATAGAATCCTACACCAACCACCTACAGGCAAATGCTGTTGAAAACTCCGCGCCCCGTTGCATCATTTTCACCGCACGTTGAAGTAAATACAGAAATGTTTCTTGCTTTAGAGCGGTGACGAGACTTACTCTATTTTTAAACATTTAATCAAATTGAATACTAAACAACCTACCTACTTTTAATGTTTTGTTTGTGTCATCAAACCGCAAGCTTGCAAAACATTTCTAAAAGAAACTTAATTTATATAAATTACAAGTATCCTTTGGTTTGTAATCAAACAATTTTCTTTTGTATTAGGCTCAATTTTTAAAATGGCCGATAAAATTTATCTATCAGTTATTTTCAGATCTAGGCTGAATACTCTTAATTTCATTAATTAATTCTCACGATGACTGGCGCCCTCTGTTGCGATAGGCAGCTCAAAAAGATATGGCACTTTCTTCAAAAGGCTATTCCACCCAATATTTGTCTCACATAAATCCTACTATAATCCGTCTGGACTTTAAGCGGATAGTCATAGGAAATGGCGACGCCATCTAGTTTAAAAAAGACGTGTAAAAGTAATTGAAAAATCCTAATTGCAAAATAAATATTTTCATGTTATTTCATTTTGTTTCTTTTTTTTTTTTGTAATTTTTTCTCGCTGTTAGATGAGGAAGCTTTTAATGCGTAAAATTTTAAGAGGTCCCATAAGTAGTGGGTCTCTAACCTCGGCTAAGAGCGTTGCTGGGAGGCAGACAAGAGAGGACTTATTGTGATTATTTAGGAACATTTGGTATATAACTATTGTCACAGCGTGGGCTGGCTCGAGCAAGGATCGGAGTGGAGAAAGAACGGGATTCGCGACGGGAGGAATAAATTATCTGAAGTTTATCCAGCTATTGAAAAAATGTTGAGTAGGTACTGTACTCAATATACACTAGACTCTAATGTACATATATTGAGTACAGTACACAACATTTTTAAGGCGACTGATTCCATTCCCACTGAACCCTCTAATGATTAGAGGGTTCAGTGGGAATGGAAAGAGTTGCCTTATATTACGCTACCTAAGTAGGTACGTCAAGCGCACTCTACGCAAAATATCTGAAGTTTGTTTTTTAATCACTAATAAAAAATAAATTGCCAACGAAATTTTGTGTCAGAAAATATTTACTGCAATCCAATCACTGGGTTACAAAAAGGTAAGTATAACACCTCTATATTATTGCGTAACTATTCTCTAGACATAATCCTACGGTCTATTGCCTATCAGTTAATTTTACGGTTTCGTCGCATCCGTAACAACTATGGCTACGTCATGAGACAAACCTACAACTATTTTCGCGTGATCGTATTTGTTTGTTTGCTGTTACAAAATATGTAAAAGAAACACTGCAGAATTTTATTTAAAAAACGATTAAAAGCAAATGTGATAAGCGCTGTTGCTGCGATCGAGTTTTTGGAATTTTTATTTTTATTTATTGACGATATTTTTTTATTTTATTTTTAGATTTTTTGCATATCAGAACATATAAACCCCTAAATTTCACGGGCAGAATATATAACATGTCCACCCTGACGACCCATTCTGATAATTAGCGAAAGAATTATTAAATTCGGACGAGTAGTTTCGAAGATTACCTCCTACATCCAAACTTACAAACTTTAACATCTTATTAGTATATATTTGCTTGCAATTTTAGGTAATTTCTTTCTTCGGGTCAGAATTTTCTATTTAAGTTCTGTGATATAATTGTGTGGACAACATATGTAGATGTATAGAAAGACAGAACCCAAGTCTTATTGCATGGGTTTTTACCATTTTGGCGAAAGTTCCTATTTCATAAAACGGATTAAGTTTTAAAAGCTCTCATAAAACAAAGTTTTTAGTGAATACTGAATAATGACATTATGTAAATGAAATTCTGGTAATGGAGTTCTGAGAAATGGCAGCTGATTCGTCTTAAGGCATTTTCTAACAATAATACTATCACAAGAATTTTCTATTTGGTGAGTAAAATGGCAGGCGATAAACACAAACGGTGCGTTACATGACACGTTATACTACAACGATAAGAGGTTATTAAATCAGCAGAACATACTGTATACATTATTGTTTCATGTATTCATTTACGTTACACTTATCGACTAATGACGTAGATATGGACTTATCAGTTACGACATTATATATAGTACGTCTGGACTCCTACACTTTTATTTTAAATTCCGTTTATTTGTGATTCGGTTAATTATCGACATATAACATCGATTTGTTTCAGTAGAGTGGACACAATCGAAGAAATAATATTGTTGAACTCCTGCTCGTAATTCATTTGAACAGTGCGTGATTAAAAAATAATGGAGTAAAGGAGAAATTGAGAAACTGTATGTTCAATTTTATTTACCCAACATTTATCCATCCTTAGTAGCATGGAGTGTGGAATGTTGTCTGCTAAATGTTAATAGGGTAACGTGAGTATACAGCAGTACCTACACCTCTGCGTATACCACCCTTAGAGTATACTCTATTGAAGGTATATTGTATCATGAAATTTTTCACGCACGGTGCACTGGAAATAGTATAGATAGTGCATCTTATATTAAATATCAGCTCTGTGAGGCATAATAACTATTTTAAGAAATACAGTATCACCATAATCATGACAAAAAGTCCATTAGACAATACAACAATGAACGGTTATGAACGCTTGCCAAAAGGATTGGGGAGCAGTATGTAAGGGAAAAGTACCTCGAGTGTAACGTTCCTCCTCGAGCCAACCCGCGCTGACTAATCATGTCCCAAAATAATCACAACCAGATCCAGCAAATCCACTCTTGTTCTCCTCTCAGCAATGTGAGCAATGCCCTAAGCCCCCAAGCCGAGATACAAGTCTCACTATAGGGAAAATCCATAGTGGGTCTCATACCTCAGCTAAGGGCGTAGTGATGAAACATTTTTTCTAATTATTCCGGCTATAGCCCCGTTTGATGTCACCCCTCTGATCGATTAAGCAGCTAAAGTTCCGTCAGCTACCTGAAAGAGCCATGTACCTACATAACAAAGCGTAAGTTAAAAAAAAATTGTATACGTACTTTTTTCGTCGCATTTTGTATTGTTTGTCGCTCCGAAGGGTGCAGCTCGCAACGGAACAATCGACACTCTCAGAAGACGGTCGATACGTTATATCGAAAAAAAAAAACTTACCCGAGGCCCTCTTGTGGTCCAGATGAACAATTCTTTAGTCACACTTTACGACTGCCAAAATCATAATCACATCAGTGGAACTCTCCCTCTACCTACTACTGGTCATGAACCTCTTTTCAGAATCAGAAGCACTCTGACCGGGTTGGCGGACAACACACTATAAAGAACGTTGTAATTTGATTCAGATTTACACGCTTCCAGGCTTTGTCTTAGACTAAATCTATCTTTGTGTTTTACTTTTGTTTTGAAATCTGTTGATTGAAGGTTACCTCTACAGCATAATATTTCTTTCTAAGCTGCTTAGTTTAAGGGGTGCTTTTTATTTACAGTAAATTAACTGTTATCGTTAGTTTAAACTTTAAGACTACATACTTAATCTTGTAATTTGTGGTGCGTGTACTTATAATAAGTTTACGTATGCGTAATGCAAATGCACAGAAAAGGGTCTTGCAGAAAAGGGCTGTCCGAGCTATTTATAATCTTGGTTTAAGGGTGTCGCTGAGACACAGATTTAAGGAAATTAATATTAATATATTTTATCAAACTGTCTGATACTCATTCTTTGAACACTAGGAATAAACACAACCTTGCTGTACATGCTACGCGCCTCCACAGAATAAGCAACTCGTTCATGTGACAATGTATACGCTTTTACAATAAACTTCCCAATTATATACGTAATTTAACATTAAAGAAGTTCAAAATTGTAATTAAATCTAAACTTTGTAAAAAAGGATACTATAAATTTTCGGACTATTTAGATGACAAAAACGCTTGGGATTGAGCCGCTCTTTAGCCTTTCATTTTTTTTATATACAATTTTTGCCATTAATTATTATATTATTTACTTCATTATTTTGATATTTTTATGTCGTTTAAATTGAAATGACGTCTTATATATAACCGCTATACATTGTAAATGTGAGTGAGATCTAGGCTGAACGCTCTTAATTTCATTAATTCTCACGATAACTGATCCATGCTTGCACTCTGTTGCGACAGGTTAGCTCAAATAGTTATGGCATTTTCTTCAAAAGGCTATTCCACCCTATATTTGTCTCACATAAACCCTTACATCATTACAATCTGTCTGAACTTTAAAATAGACCTTAACTCTTAAGTCAGGAAATGCCGACGCCATCTAGTTTAAAAAAGACGTGTAAAAGTGATTGAAAAATCCTAATTGCAAAATAAATAATTTCATTTCATTTCACATTCTCCCGCGTTTAAAGAAGGATTGTGAGAATCATGTCCTATAAAGCTGATGCAATATAGCTCGTGCATTTCAAGGCCCCTTTCTATGCGGTGCGTGCAGTCATGTTAGTTCACAAGAGTAAAACAATCGCGATAAAGTTTATAGCAATAACTTTTAGAGTAACTATATTTTATTATATATTTATTGTAAGGTAATCTAACCAATTAATTTTTAGACGTGATGAAACATGCAATCTTAAATAAATATTTTTTGTCTAATACTAAGAATAAAAGTTAATGTTCATAGAGTCAAATAACTTAGGGACTTACTTAACTACAATGGCACAGGTACTTACTTTCGAAGTTGTTTTATCGTATTGTCTTGTCGTGTTTTTTAATTAGTTGAGCAAAATCATTCACATTAGGTTTTTACATATTTAGGTGTAAAAACTATGCCAGCTAAATTAGCACACATGAATCATAATCTAAAACCAAATGGCATCCATAACGACGAGGAGTCAACAAACCGATCCACACAAAACATGTTACATCATTATTCAATGAAAAAAAGAAGTAGGTAGTAAGCCACATTTCTTTTTAACAATACGTCACAAATTAACTGTAAACAGTAGTTTTGTAACATTTCTACGTAGGTAAATGTTGATTGTGCGTACAATACGCAAGAAAACGTTAATGCTAACGAACCGAATTGAGATATGGGTGGTATGTAGGGAATCGCACGAGCAGGCCGGGGCGCCACCACTCTGCCGGGTACGAGTCAGCCGGAGCCGCGTTGACAATATTCGTACATGAAGACGCCGACGCGCGACATTCCCCGGTGCGCTTATGACGCAACAATCGGTCTCGCTTGCTTTGCTTGTGCCATGCGTATTGCGTACGTTTGGTCTGGCATCGTTCATCGGTTCATTCTGATTTTAACTCGCGAGTCGGTCGCTCGCGTTCCGCTCGCTAAATATAAAGCACGTGGCCCAGTGCTTCGGTTGTTTCGCTATAACCTATAACCCGTTGCTCGGCAGCCGGTGCAAGCTGATAGTGTGACAGGTAAGTGCCGTGATACGTTATATTTGTCAGTAAACTGTAACTCGACTCTTTCATTGTGTTTGACACGTTTTTAGATCCCTAGAATCCGGTTGAAATAAATACGTAAAATTTTCTACACGTCACACATATGCTTGTAGGGTAAAACACCTAGTATTCAGACTTTTAGCGCGAATGGCAACTTTGAAATGGAATTTATGTCAAGTTTAGTGGAATGAATAAAAGTGCGGGAATTTATCAAACGTTTAAAATAAATCAAATTAACGTAAATATACTCATTAAAATATAAAAAAAAGGTTTTCTAAAATATGACACTAAAACAATACTCAGCCACCTGAAACCAGAAGTCAGCCCACCTTGTAGCCTATATTCAACCCAGCCAGGTCACTTCAAATAGCAGTTTTGGCAAATAAAATATGTGTATTATACAGGTATACCTAATATTCATTCATTTGCAGTGAGTTAATTTTTACACCAGGAATGAAAGAATCTACGGTGTAAAAAAATTGAACACGCTACTTTAAATAAACTTTGACGTATGTTAGTTTATAGTAATGCGATAATGATTGACTATGATATAGGTATTAAAAAAAACCGTAGCATCTGTGGTGTCGAGCTAACAGTATTGAGGTTTAATCAGTGATAAACAACTTACATATTAACAAATAAAATGTTAAGCTTTACGCGTGTCAAAAAATGTAAATAAAACAATCTGTTTTGTATTCTTATCTGTACCTAATTATTCTCATAATCACTTTGTAAATATTCGGTTAGTAGGATATGCTTAACTCGCAACAAAAGGCGCGAACGGCCAACGTTAATTGATGAGCATTAAACATATTCATTCATGTTAATTTGACATTCAAACAGCTAAAAATGTAGATAACCGGTCGGCGCGCCGCGCCGCACCGCGTCGCGCTGCACATTTATTCGAGCAGACGAGCCGAGGCCGCGCCGCATCGGGCCCACATCTGTTACCACCACTACATAAATATGCACGTTTTTAAGTCTGCCTACTTGCAGCTGCCTTTGCCTTGACATTAATACGATAAACCTATTTCACTCTCTCTCTATCTCACTCTCTTGTAGCCATTTTATCCTCCATCGGATTGGTTTCATTCATGATACCTTTACTTTCTACTTAGATTACCACTATTAAATATTACTATTTAATATTATGGAACGGTGCCGGTTGCGTTTTTTGTATTAAGGCGCTGTATGAAGACATATTTTAGGTAATTGAGGGGGGTGAAGAAGGAGCGCATCGCGGCAACAAATAAGGTTCAAAATAGCAATGCGTTTGATGTCAGTTGAATCGAACGACCACCAAAATAAAAGTAAAATTGCAGTTTTAATTAAATTAAAAAATAAATGCACGGCTCAGTGGCATAATTTTTAGGTATTTCTTTAGTTGATTGAATTCTCTTTATTATTATTACATAAAATATGATAGTTTACGCTCAAAATTTTGAGAATTATGCGACGAAAAATATTTTTTGAGCTCTGTTTTACGATTTTTTTATCATGATACTATTTTATTTTTATAAAATATTTTTTAATAAGTCTTTCCTTTGAACACTTGACAATACACTCCATTTTTTTCTGGCTTGTAACATGTACCATCACGCCGAATTGTGCGACAAAAAACTTCGGTTTACGGTGTCCTACGTTTGGGCAGCGCCTTAATATCATGATAAATTCCAAATGCAAAAGATTTACTTATATATGTATTTTAGCGATTTTTTGGTCAATGTTACGTTAAAGAATCATAGAATCTTGCACATAGACAAGTAAACGGGACTATGGGATTGGAACTATGTAAATATCTAGCCCATTCTCTTTTAAATGCCGTTAAAATTTTACCCTTCAACATTGCAGCTGCTACACTCCATGGGAGTACGTCCATTTTTATACACGTATAAAAAAATGAAATATAAATAAAATGGAATATGACATGTCGTAAGTTGATCGACCATTCCTAACATTCTGTAATGAAGATTAAAACAGATAGGCAAACAATTTTGATGTATATTATATTTACCCAATATTTATATAGGGGAAGGAGGGGGGAAATCGGACAGAGGGTGAAACCAGATAGTGGATATTTTATTACTCCGCGTATAGTTGGCTCGTTTTAATTAGTTTAAAAATATTAGCAAACGCTTACTCAGTGCGGTTGCAAATGATAGTGACGGTAACATCTCAGCGCGTGCGTCTATAAACGAAAATTTAAAACAAAGGTAAGCTATCTAATAATTTGAATTTTTTAAAGTGTTATCATTAAGTTTAGCTGTGTACTATCCTATACAGTTGTATTTTGTAAGAAGTTATACATATTTAACCTTCTAAAACGGTATTTATTGTTGCTATGAGTGTAAAAATAACCTGTTAGCTAATATAATTTCAAACATGGTACCTGTGGGGTACAAGCGGACGGGGTGATTTCGACTATCCGGTTTCACCCCGATCTATTTATATGTAGGTATTAAGTGCATTTGAATTATTTAATTACTATTTTGTTTTAACTTTTTAGAGAGTGCGAGCGTCAACATGCCACGAACGTAATTGTGTGAGAAACTCAAATAGGCTGCAATTGTCGGAGTCAGACATGCTTTTAGCCATAAATTCGGTGATGGAAGGCGGAATGACATATCTTTTACCGTCACACCCATATAATGTACTCAAAAGTTCCTTAGAGGATCGTCTAAGGAAGTTCAAAGGTGAAAAATCCAAAGATGAAGTGTTTCGAAAGTGCCCTGCTAATCAAAAATACGTCTTTACTGAGCTAGAAGGTATGCTAGTCGAACATATCAAAATTACGGAATCTCGACTATTTGGAGTGACTAAAACAGATCTGTGACGTTAGGCATTCCAATTAGCTGAAAGAAATAATTTAAACCATCTGTTTAATAAAGAAACTGGACTCGATGGCTTGGATTGGGTTAGTGGATTTCTAAAAACACATTCTGAATTGTCATTAAGATCAGCTGAAGCTACATCAGCTGCAAGAGCAATGGTATTTAACAGAGCTGTAGTGTCATCATTTTTAATATTTTAGATACACTTTATGTTAAGCACACTTTCGATTCCACGCGAATTTACGCCTATCCGGTTTGACCCATAGGTATGGGGTGAATTCGGATTTGTAATTTTTTATTTAAATTGTTCTAGTTTGTAGTTATTAAGATTGATCTCAAACATTTTCAAGCCAAAGTTATGCCTAAGGTGTACTTAAACATTTATGATATTGGTTATCTCAATAAATAGCATAGTGATTTATTTATTGTGTCTTTATCTTAACTATCCGGTGTCCCCCCACCTTCCCCTAATATACTAGCGACAAGCCCCGGCGTCGCACGGATGCAATTTACTAATGAACAAAATCAAAAATTTCATACAAAAATACCATTCAAATTTCCGACGTTTCCGGTGGATTTTCCAAAAAAAATCTTACATAAAAACCTTCTTCTGACAATTACCAACACAACAAAAAAAGAATTAGCCAAATAAGTGCAGCCGTTCGGAAGTTATGCGTTAGTTAGCAACACATTTGGCGATTCATTTTTATTTATATAGATTTAGAAAGTATTCACAAAAAAAAAAAACATTTCAAATCTCCTTTCGTCATTTAGAAACAAGATAAAAATCCAGTCAATGCTATTTGGTCACCGTAATGGTATTTGTAATTTTATCGTACCTACCACAGCTACCAAAAAAAGTTACCACAAAATGTTGTAACTCTGCGCGTTACATGATGCAGATGGTGCTACAATATTTGCGATAATCGTTATAATTTTCTTAACAATACTGATCGTATCATAACTTAAACACAATAAATTAACGTGACCTGTATAGTTTTGCACACATTTAACAGTGGCCAATGCGAGGTCATTGCTTTCTTGGCACAGTACCTACTCGGACAACTCATTAGATGTCATGGCGTATACTGTACCTACTTTCATTTGTGTGCTTACTTTCAACTGTAAAATCAGAAACGAGATTGAACTGGATGAATGCGGCGCTATCGAAGTATATAATATGTTTAGGGTAGACACTAACTTACCTATTAGTAGTTAGAAATCTTAGCTGTTCTCCTTAATGAACCTTATATACAGACCGAGTATAGTTTATAATATTCTTTTAACAAAACAGTTATTAAACTGACGAAGACAATTTAAAAAACTTAAAAAAAAATGATAATTCGGATCCAGTGCCGTTCTTCTTGTCTGAAGTAAAAAATATCAGAAACGTTATTTTTTTAAATAAGGCTATTTTCGTCTTTAGAATAAAAAATTGCCTTGCACAACTAAGAATAAACTATCTCCTCTAAACAAAACAGAAAATTTGACATCAAACAAAATTACGTATAACATGCTCACGCCTTTATTCCCCGAAGAGTTGAGCAGAGGTGTACTAATTTTACACCCACATTTCGCCAAAGCTGTTATAGAGTCTCATATTTATAATACTTAGGGGATCTATTACCGTCTACCGGGCACAGTTCCAAATTCCGTGCAGGTACTGAGAATTGCCATAAGAAAACACTCCACTTTACTCGACCTGGGAATAGAACCAGGGACCAACAAAGCAGGAAAAAAAAATCAACTGTTTAAAATATCACTATACATCTAACATCGACATTTTTTATTCTGAATAAGCAATACCGTTAGAATACTCGGACACCAAGACAAAAAAAGTTTGCAAAAAATGTATCTAGTTATTGCTTTTTTGTGTTGCTTGGCGCTCACTTTACAACTCGTCCTAGTAGATCAGTGGTACGTACACAATTTATATGATATTGCATTAAATAAACGCTTAATTATCCTCAAATATATTATATGATATGATTATAAGAAAGGAGAACGTAATTCTACTACAATAAAGAATGAGTACTAGAATATGGAATTTAAACGCCACCATCGAGGACTGGAATAAATATTGGAGATCTATCACCTGATCACATTTATAAAACCATAAAGTCATTCATTTAGCAATAAAAAAAACCTTATTTCTTCTGTAAAATCTTGCAGAAAACCGCTCGGCGTTTTACCATAAAAATCAGGAAGGATACTGTATGATGTGATACTGCAGAACTGGATGCGCGGTGGAAACTGAACATTAAGTATGTAACATTACGTCGTGAACATTTGACGGCTACTCATGTGATACGGGGTTTTAAGATACGCGCTTTTATCATCCTCCCAATAACTTAACGTCGGTGTTAGAGGTATCTAAACTGGTACTTTATGCACCATATTTATGTCATCATCGTGATATAACATCCTGCTTCGTCCACTAAGTGCATTAGCATTCCTAGCCCTGGCGAAGGTCGTCCTAAGTGTCTATTCTATGTAGCAGTTCCATGTTTAGAAGTGAACAAGTAAGGACCGATTAATTGATTGATATGTGTCGATTGCCACTTTGCATGTGCATCATTAGCCTAAAGATGCGCTTACATCTTTAAATTAGATGCTGCGACCTACCTCAGTTATGATATACCTAATTACTAAACTGGTGTCGGGAAAACGGCTCAAGCGCCCGATCCAGTGTTTTGGGGGCTCCAAAGAAAGTAACTTCCTCACAGTACATGCCATATCAAGGTTCAATATGTATTTTATTATTTTATGAACGAAACTACATCTCTACTATCTTTGTAGTAATGTATCCAATATACCAGCTTTCCTAAAATTCTTAAAAACGAATTTGCGGTATTAGTAGCTCGGTATAAACTCGGTTCATGGTTCCAAGAAATCGGCACAAACGAACCTGTAGGGGTCAACCACCGTACAACACGTATGCTTAGGTCATCATAATTGCGACACCGTATTGTATGGCTCGATCATATATTTTATTACAAAATTATGTAGTTCGTAAGTTTGACGTCGTTTAGGAATATTTTAAATTATGTTATCACTCCAACCCCGAACAAACCCTAAGTTATTATTAGGTATATCCTCCCCTAGGTATATCTAGGGCCACCCGGGCACTTGGGTATGGTCGCATTGAAAAATTGACACTTAGATTAAAGAAAAGCATATGTATTATTAACTAAACACATTTCTGTGAAGTAAGGCTATGTCATTCGAGACCAATCGCACACTTATAATAATTACGATAATACCCAATTATTATTTTCTTTCATTATTAACTCCGAGAAAAGCAGAACGTTGAAAAATCGATACTGATACAGTTTTATTGCTCCATAACCGTATCACTGTACAAAGTTTTGTGATATAATCTGGTGTTAATTTGCCATGATAACTTATCTCAGGGCCAATAAATAGGACGAATTAGTGAAAGTGACCTAAAACCCACCAGGGAATCGTAGCTGCGATAGTATTCGTCGAAGGGTTAGGCAGATAAGTACTATTGTACATCCACATTTCGCCAATGCCGTTACTGAGTCCCGTGTAAAATGAGCGAACCTATTGTCATCTACCGGGCACTGTTGCAGGCTCCGTGCTGCTACTGAGAATTTCCATACAGAAAAACCCAATAACACTGCCCGACCCGGGAATCGAACCCAGGACTTCACGCTCAGCAGTCGCAGTTTAGCGTAGTCGTACCCGCGATGGTAATTATAATCTAATATTTAAATAATCGGTAGGTATAATAGAATATACGTGTACGTACATTTACTTTGCAACATTGTGAATATTATTAAACGACCAACGCATAAAACCAAAAAAACTTGTATTAAATGTGTAAAAATTTGAATTTTTTTATTATGACATATTTTAATCATCGCATCGTTATCATTTGTAGTGTCTCATCATGATTTGCATGATATACTTGTGTACCACCTGGTAACGTGCTTCCAATTAATATATTAAACTTCTTCAACACCTATGTAAATATTACAATACTTTTATTGATTGATCCAAAAACTCTAACGTACAACCTGACCTACATAGCGATGTGGAGGCAGCCGTGAATTTCAGTAGACTTACAGGTGAAAATGAGTATTCAATAGTTTCTGAAGTTGTGTAAATTTGATTATCACTTGCGTTAACGGTGAAGGAAAACATCTTAAGGAAACCTATACAACGAAGAGGCTCTTATGGTTCTCGGTGGCGTGCGTATTCCGTAACCCGCACCAGCCTAGGATAGAACTAAGGTATAATGCTCTTCATTCATTATAACTCTCCAATAGTACGTCCGCTTACAGCGCTCAATGCCCTTCTGACATCATCACCAGAGTGTGATATGTTTGCGATGCGATGGATGGATGTGTGTCGTGATTTTTTGAAATTCTGTGAGGAAATGGATAAGAGACGAATTAATATAATCAGGTCTACAGGCTCTTAAAAAATCAAACTTTTAAGTTAACGTAAAAAAAAAGATACGGTCGTTTATGCCGCAAAAAACGTATATTTCGACACTCTCAAGGAATCAAAATTTATAGGGCACGTTCCGTTGACCTAGAACTATGAAATTTGGCAAGTAATATCGTATACTATAAGTACAGGGAAAAATCTGAAAACAATGCATTTGGTATTAAATCATAAAAAATATAGTCTTTATTTAAAGTATGTAATCAGTCATCGAGGTTAAGCAACGATATGCGCGGTCATAATTGTATGGGTGACCAAATATTTTTGTAGACCTGAACTATTTATAATATGTACCTACAAATTTGTACGGAACCCTCGGTGGGCGAGTCCGACTCGCACTTGTCCGGTTTTTATTATTATTATCTTTTATTTTGAACTGTGCAACGTATTGTTATATACTGTAATGTTGTATGTGTAAATTTGAACAAATAAATAAATTGGTGGAAAGAGGCCCAGCAGTGGGACATTTAAGTCGAATTATTTATTTATATTCTGAAACTGTAGTTTTACTTTCAATTTGCGCTTGCAATTTAATTTGAGCATTTCGATTTCATAAGTGATAAACTGATAACTGTGATAAGTCATCGAGTCGACCTAGATGGGCTAAAGCAAGTACCCAATAAGTAAGTGGGGTTGTATGAACAAAACGGCAACAGAATGTAATTGCACTGATACTGACCCTCAATGATGCGCAATCTCTGTACTGACATCGTTGTCGCCGTTACGTTACGCGTTTTACATTTATACTATCATTTTGGTCTAGAGTTTAAAAACGACATCTTTTGGCGAATTTTTAGCCAGTGCAACAATGTGTCGTCCTTCAAAGCTTCTGAGGACACTTCGATTTTGGCTTTGATTTGAACTGATATTCGCCTTAAAATTACTAAATTTCAAAATTTATTAGTAGTTTTCAACTTAAGTACCTACTTAAGCAATAGGGGTAGTTGCTTCGTTTATTTTCCAAATATGTATGACTCCGTAGGCAATAAAACGTCGAATATAATATGCTGCATACCGTGTTCTACATTGTTCATGGCTTAGCAATGGCACTTAGTGGCACATTTTAAATTCTATCGATCGCCTTATAAATTGCAGTACAAACAGCGGTCGACGCCAACCTTTCAGTTAGTGACCCAGAACACACTTGCCAGTAATTTTCCTTAACGTCTGAAAATTCATAAATATGAAAGCAAATAATATCATGGATACTTTTATACCTAATATTATAGATATCTTATCTTTTACCTTATGTAGAAGTTGAAAATAATGCTTGCGATTATTTTGCATGATCGCGATCCACGTTAATGTTATACAGTCGATAACATTACATCAAATTGTATATTCCGTAACAATGCAAAAAGGGCTAGATACGCATATGATTACATTTTACAAAGGTCTTACAAATAAGAAGGTAAGACGTTATCAGGAAACTCTAATTAATCGCTTCGCTACAAAATAGCTTCTTTTGATGTTCCACTTCCACTGGATAATGAGGATGTGAGGAAATATCTGACGTTAGTTAAGTTATACTTAGAGACCAACACAAATTCGACGTGTAGGAAGTTATTCGATAACCGAATTACGAAGATCTGTTGATTCTGTCAGCTTCGATCAAATCACCATAAGAACGCTACCTATTCTCCTTTATAGGTCTATGTTATTTATACATAACAAAGCATATTTCGCCGTAATCATAGGGCGAGCGGCGATAATTCCAATCTGTTAATGAACATTTTTCTAACAGCTGAAGCAACGAATCGAAGCCAAAAACTCACGTTCAGCAAACCTGCATACGACAATTACACCGAAAGGTACTCGACCATATGGTGACCTCATTCATATGGTGATCGTCGTCTTGTTCAGGTCGTTAATATTATCTAAACATTTTTGATTTCTCTTTCGTTCATCCTCCAGATATAAAATTCCGGTGTACATTTGTTTGTAATTTTTCTCCTACTAAATGGCTGAATCGATATTGTGTTTCTTTTTTTTGTACTTTTGGGATCACGTGGATGGTTCTTAGCTATATTTGGACCCGGTAGGTGGCGCTGTTATTGAGATCCAGAATACAAAATACATACAGACGAATTTGTACGCAACAGCTAATACTTTTATTTATCTGGTCAGCCTGTATACTGTATCTCTTTGTTCGACTGAACAAGAGAAAAGTAATTCTTAATTTAAATTCTGCCACTTGCTAAATATATATTATATCTATAGTATAACAAAGTGTTCCTTTGGAATATACAAGTTTTATTTAGCAAAAAACCATAACTACATTTAATTATTCGCTATGTGATGATAACATCGTTTTACTTTTTTATTTGCATGTGCAAAGTCCGTAGCTATATCAATAACACTTCGCTTAATTACTTTATGTTTTTAAATGTAGGCCACCATACATATAACAATATACATGTGATGGGTAATGCTAGAAGAATAATTAAACAAATTTTTTGTTATCTGTAGCAGATCATAAAATTCAAGTGACGCAAAATAGACACCATAGAAAATCTATTGTTTGTCGCCGGGAGCGCCTCCTGTGTCTTAATGGACAAACTACACAAAAGATAAGGAAGTTTTTTGAAATTTTAAAATTTGCCAGGGTTTGTGACCTTGAGATTAAAATAACAAGGTTCCTAATCTCCAGACGATATACCTACTTTACATTTAGATTTCTTCCTTATTCTTTGTTTTTAGACACATTATAAACTAACAGGGTCATCACTATCGCGCGAATCGATTAATTCTCTTCGATTCGATTCATACCTTTACATATTGACTAACCGTCAACGTATCTACCATTACTTGCTTTGCTTTTTGCATTGTAAGTCCTCCATGCCGCTGTAATTGGAGATCATGTGTGTCGACGTCATATTAAAATATTCGACCATCGCTGCGGCTTTCTAAAAGCATCCGACAAACAGTCTTACTCGTCGCACCTAAAACGCAAAATAAATAAAAGCTAAAATATCCTCGACAAAAATTGGTTTGTGCATTTGCAAGGTGCAATCAAATGCAAATGATTGTAATTTGACAAAAGTTGTCAAATACTCACGTTATTCGTAAATGCCTGTCCCATTCTCAGTCCCATTACATTTTTTAGCGACAGTTTATTACAAGTTGTCTATTAACAAGTAGGTACTGATGTTCTTCCGTATCTGGTTGGATCGGGAGCTGACCCCAACTTAGCTGGGTAAGTCTAGATAGATGATTGTGGCCGCGAACGAGGACAGTTTCAGACGCGTTTCAAGATAAATACTTAATCCAGTTTACTCAATTACTATGTAAATAACTATACATGTACAGATTATAGGATTAAAATAAGGAACTCTGTGTCAAAAACCTTGAAAATTATCTCGGCATTGTCTGAGTTACTGCAGTCACCGAAATACCTGATTACAAAGTTTCATATAGCACATTATTTAATTTGTAGATAGGTATCATTGAGATAAAAATGTATTTCATCACTGTGTAATCTGTGCAATCACAATAAAAAAAACATAATGTAAAAGTATTTTTGACTGCCTGCAGGGCAACTGAGCATGATGTTCTGATTCCGATTCCCGTTGTTAAGTTGCCGTCAACCAGTGTTATTGAGATTTTTTAAATTGTCTGCATGGAATTCTGCTCGGTAGGTATATGGCAATATACGTAATACAAAATGTGCACATCAGGTTAATGATGCTGTGTAAGCTTAGAATATAGGCTACGTTTAGTTTTAATCAGGTTATTATTACTACTACATCATAGGATAGAATTTCTAATTTACAATTATTACTTTCACTACACGTCATAAGTAATTCAATCACAAAGTAAGACAATTGAAAACAAAGAAAGAAAGAGATTGCGTTTTATAATTAAAGAATTTCCACGACAATGAAAATATTTGCCGAACACGAGGCAAAACGAATTTAACATTAATGTGGAGATAATATATATAGCGTTTTTCGTGTTTTTCGCCGAATTCTGTTTATTGCTGTGGATCAGGCTTCAAACAAAGGAGTAATATACATATATATCAAGGTTTTATAAAAAGGTCGTTTATTGCGGCAATGATACGCGTAAATGTACTTTATAAATGACTCGATAACACTTACACAAACGTATATAGGTACACCTACCCGGTGGATGTCATTTGTATGCATTCGGTTGTTTTGGCATAGCGCCCGCTACGATATTAATTTTAAAAACAAACTTTCTTTGTCTTATCTTGCACCTATTACATTGTCCTCTATGCACCATTCAATCAGAACCCGTAACTTACTGCCTGCTCGATGATTGGTATTGTGAAAATATGATATAACTGAAGAATTCGTAGACAATATGTTTTATTCGCATTTTATACAACACTAGATTTGCCCCCAACATCGTATCGTAAATATAACACACGGACGTTTTTTTCTTTATTGTGTTCATCTTTGTATATATTTGTCCGGCGTGCGTATTCGTAAATCTTCTCCTAAACGGGTTGATCTATTTTGATGATTTTTTTATTTGTGCTAATGGTGTCACCGTGGTATCACCTGTATGGTTCCTAGCTATAGTTGAATCCGGTAGGTGGCGCTGTTGTAGAGATACAAAAAATGTACATACACAGACGGATTTGTGGGCTATAGCTAGTACTTTATATACATTGAAGTACACAAAACTGCAGGTCACGTTAAAAAAAAGTCATTTTAAACGTGTTGTGTTGTGACACTAGGAATTACTCCTGTTTCGTGGGTGAGTTTACAAACACAAATATTCACATGTACAAAATCCAGACCCGGAATAATCTGTAAAAATTCTGGGTCATATAAATATTTTGTTGTTGAAGGAATCGAACCAATTATTCGTGAACCAGCAGTCGATGGCTCAACCACGATTTGTATGGTGCTAGGTGATACCTTCTTGTATCGTTAGCTTTAATTTCCTTACACAGAAATCGATATATTATTATTTAAATTTCTGTGGTGCTGCACAGGTCTCTATTTCTATCGAATATTATTTAGTTCTCTGTGCATAGCACGCTTTGAAACATTTTTTAACAATCAGTCTAACTTTCCTTCCTTAATTTTCCATATTAGTGTAGATTTTTATTGCCGGACATGTACAGTCTGCCTCGAAAAGACGGATACACTTAGCAACATACATATATTTATCTATATAAGGTACACTAACAGCCTATAAATCATAGCTTAGGTAAATCATTTTTATAGGATATATAATTTCAAATAGAAACCAAATGCTTATCGCAATTAAAGTAGTGATTAATATCATAACATTAAATGATCATGTTATATGTACTTATATCTTCAGAAACTATGTGTAACACTCAGTAAAAATTTTAATTACCTTACATCTTCTAAAATCCAATTTCGAATCTAGCTAAGTGTACCTAATTATAGCTAGTTGTGCTGTACCTTTGATGTGTGTTACCGCAGTGCAAAACAAATAATGTCTATCTTTCTTTTAAATTATCATAAATACGAGTAATATTTCGTGCATTGCATCCATACGATGTATGTTCCCAGCATAAATATTATGTTTTGTATCCCTTTAATAATTACAATTTATTCATATTGCTCTTGCGCTTGACATTACTACACCAATGAGGCCAACATCAGTGAGGAAACAATCAACTATTATCGGACCTACAAACATTATTACGTGGGCCACCTATATATTATATTTAAGGAAAAATAACGGAACACAAACAGAAAGCAGACTTTGGCCTCATCAGTATTTTCTCTTCGTCGCCCAGCAGCTTGACTTGATTGGCCTCGTTTCAACTCATTTGACTCTCTTCAATTGTTGAGACTCCAACTTAAGTGAATACTATTAAATCACCCTCCATCGTCCATTTATTAGCCCGTCAATATGTTTAAGCGGTTGGGACAATTATTCTACTTATTATAAGAACGAATACAATGATATCTTGAGTCGGATGCTTCCACGCAACATCGGAGATTTTCGACTTTTCCAAGTTTGGGCGCAACTACCGCTAGAATACTTACTATAATTTATTTTTATCATGCGACTTTGTCTGTCTGTTTGTCACCTCATCACGATTAAACCACTAAGCCGATCGTTATGAAATTTTTACAAAAAGGTAGCTTGGGTCCTGGAGAATGACATACCTACTTATTATCGTAGCAAAACACTAACTAGATAATAAATACAAAAGCACGCAGACGAAGTTTACCTATATCTATTTAATTCCATAGATACACATACTGCCTACATTGTTTTGTGTAGTTTGTAAGGTTAAAATAATATAATAACTGCGTAAATAAGTGCTGTGCAATGACACTGATGTTACGATAACGGGCACAGTTGGTGTAAATACACTTCAGCTACAATACAAACAATTGTAATCAACACAGTTATTATCTTAGTATGACTATCACATTGTTACCTCAATTTTTGTTAGTTAAACCGTGGTACAGGTATTTGACGTCGTAGGCTCTTGTATTTCGCGAAAACACGCGGGTTTCGGGAGAACTCGTGTTATTTGAAAATAAAGACACTATAATTTTGCAAAACTACGGACTGAGTGTTGTGTTTTTCAAAATTATTAAATACGTTTGGTTCTGGCCGTCATTTGGTCACAAGAAAACCTAACCTTCGAACCGACAAGACCCCAAACAGGGTGCTCTGAACTCTTGAAATCGATTCAGTAGCTCCTGTCCTCCATATTTGTACATAATAGCAGATTTCGTAATAATGTACATAGGTACTGGAAACCAGGTACTTAACCCATCTCGTAATTTCACTAAAACAACGAAATTAACATAATGTATTAAACTAAAGTCACCTATTCAGTAAAATCGTACAGTGTCCGCCCTTAGGTACGATATGTAACCCTATCTAGATATACCCAAGTTATCGCGGAACCCACCGAGTTTTAAGAAATTACGGATCACGCGTTCCTACGCCAGCATGTAATACATTCCCTTGTGCTGTTATCCCCAAAATCTTTATGTACACTAATTACTTTTACATGAAAACTTTACGTACCTACATAATTTGAAATGTTCTTTAATGAAATACAAGCCGCAAAGTGATTGTCTGAGTAATTATAATATAACTGGCAAATAGATAGCTACATGTAAAACCGTGTCTAATCTTGGGTTCTGTAGATAATCAAATCGACCTAAATATACATATGCCAAAGTTATTTTACTGTATGAAGCTGTCTAATAACTTGGTATGTAAGCGTCAAAGTTATGTATGTATAAAAGTCGGTGTATTTACACTTTTCACGTTTTTCAATGCTTAAATTTCAGCGAACAGACTTCTACGGGACCCTAATAACGGTGACCAATGAAGCCACCATAAAACGGTACCCTGGCATATTAACCGTACATACGTTATCACACGTGCAAACCTCACGATCTCGCCGGCAATCTAGTGAACGATATTTTTTATCGGGTTCAATAAACTCAGCTGTAATGGTGATTAATATTCGTTGCACGTTCAGAATAGGTCATAGTGTGCTACTAGTTACACAAAATAACGTATCATGTGGCCATTTACGAGTAACATAAGGTATCGTAGTCGAATGGCTTCCCTTCTTCGTTGCAGGGTGATACGGACCTTGGTCGGCTTCAGATTTCGCTGTCACACCAGTTATGTGAGCCACGTCACTCTAGCCTGAAACACGATAGCCACGAGTATTATGGTATTCGGTCCGGTGTCGATGTACTCCGTATATTGATTAACAGACAATTTCGCTAATTTGCTAAGCGTACTTACCTGGCGATTAATTAACCTATAAATGGTAATCGGCTTTAGCGTGTTTTACGTAAATCGCTTTCTTTTCTGAAGTCTTTTTTTACTTACAATAATATCTACTCAATATCTGTTTAGTTACGGATATTATTTTGAATCCTTACACAATTTACGTAAGAAAACAAATATAATTATAAACACTTAAAATCGTAATAAAATTATCTATTTACTTCCATTGTCATTTAAAAAATTTGTCTGATTGGCAATTGTTAACAAACAACAATCAATATCTACATTAAAAATATATGTTATCGCAGAATTATAATCCAACTATTTTTCTTTTACCGATAAGTATTTACGATTCGCTGTTATTGTTTATTTTGAACTTTATTCTTACCTTTTGATGCTAGTCGTAAAAGTCGTTAATCCACTTGATCAACTATCTTGTGATGTTGATCCAGTATCAACATCACAAGATATTCATAGGATTTTCTAATTCTTATGGGAAAAATATTGAAAGGTAATTTTTTTGTGTAGCAATAGTTTTGTTATCGTTTCCCGTAACGTTATCACTGCAAACAAGGCCTCGATGTTTTTCACAAAAAAAAATATTATCAGAATTAGAAATATTTAAAAACAATTCTTAATTCGGGACGTCATCATTTGTCTTTAATTCATTTGCCTTTTCCCAATTTCGTTCGACCCGGCTTCCAGTGTAACCCGTGCTTGTCTCAAACAGCGTCGCAATAATGAACTGAATTTTTACCCGTTAAAAGGATGAATTATTCATATACCTTAGTGACATAAAATACATAAACAATGACATAATAGCTAAATTGATACTGAAATAAGGAAATATAATTATGAGGTCGTCTGGATGCGTAGTTTTATAACACGTGACGCGTTGTTTAATATGCTTACTGGGTATCTACTCATTACACGGCACATGCAGATTAGCCCGCACGATTAGCCCCCTGACACGTAGCATATCGGTACAAACTGATGCAAACTGATGAAGATTATTACGAAGGCTTAGGTCTACAGTTATTAAGCTAGCCTACTGTCATCTTCCAAACAAAACTTCAAATTCCAGGCTGCTACAAAGAATTGTCTAATAGAAAATCCCAATACCGCTTTGCCTGACCCGGATCGAATCTAAGAACTTTCGCTCACCAGTCGACCAAGTAGGCATTTTAAAGCATCGGATAGGTACAGAGGCGCAATTAATGCCATAACAAAGCATTGTCGGACAAATTCAGTCATCTCAGTCATTAAGTCCACACATTCCTTAACAGTGATCAAAATGAAAATGCTAATTCTGTAAATAGCCACGTTTGATTTCTAATAACGTGAGCGAAAACTTCAACAATTACCATAAAGCCTTCCCGTGGCGAGAACACGTGACACCCAAAATTTCTGAGAAAAAACATGAACCAAATTAAAGAAAAATTTAAATTTTCAACCTAGAATTGAAGCCGCATCGATAGTTACGAACATGATTATTGTGAAGCAAAGTTTTAATAAAGGCCCCCGGCCGGCCCCACGTGCCTTGTACTACAATTACGAGGGTGGTAATTACACCGGTTGATTTGTACATAATGCTTTAGTGCATAGTTCGAATTCATAATTTGTTCATAAGGCACATACCCTTCATATCTATATGCTTCTGTTGCCGTTTCATATTACAGAACATATCAATGTGGAAACCGCAAACCGCTTTTATTTCCTAATGTTAAAGATTCCTATCATAAAAACAATGAATAGAGGTTACATTGTATTTACAAATTACCTCTTTATAAGTACCTATCTTGATTGTACCTCTCAGTACGCTAACAATTAAAAATACGTGTATATTTTCTTTCCAGATTATTACACTAACTAAATAATTTCAATACAGCGTAGATAATTACAGATAATAATATGTTCTATCAATAACTCAGATAAAATTGAGTAGTGGGTGGCTATAAACGATGTAGATACATGAACAAATAACTGAACATAGATCTGTTAGTGTTACTAAGAGTTAATTGATCGTTTCCTTTGTTTACCCACGAGATGAGACAAACGCGATGCTCTTTAGGTCAAAAAGATAACAGATCGTGTTATCAGTAACGTTATCACCAAAACAAAAGATAAGGAGAGAGCAAGACTATTGTCGGGTGGGATCACTGGAGAGTTTGAAACAAGGGACAGTGTACCAATTTCCTCTGCGATAGTCAACACACCCAACCTATGTTTATACGTGTGTACTAGTACAGCTAGTGCCTGTAAATATACGCCATTTGTCAGATTGACAGGAGCGCCTCGTCTGAAACACGTAAACACATTTACTCGTATAATGTAGACTTATGCTGTTTGTATGGCAGTACGGAGCTAATAAAGTCTAAAACTTTATTAAACATCCTTTTTATACTTACATTTTTAATTTTATAACAGTATTTTCTCAAACGATATTGTTACTGAATTGTCGGATAATAATTGTGCGAACTCTGCTAATTTCTCATCCTGTTTACCTGTTTCTCATAAATGAAAAGAAAAATTGAGTACCAACTAGAATACTATGTTTTGGTCTCTAATGATAAATATACATAGATAAAATACTTTGTACCATGATTTACTGCACGAGAAACGCATTTAAATTATACTATTTAGATATATTTAATTATATCTTGTATTATTTCAGTTGATTTAAATGTGTTCACACAATCAAAGAACGTTTAAAAATCACTAACTGGTAGATACTTACTAACTTTTATTTAAATACTATTAGTTAAAAAAAAATACACACCTACGATATAATACACTTATATTAAATAAACTATGAAAGCATGGAACCTTATTTAGTTTATGACTTGAGTGGATTTTGTCGTTTTTGTACCAGAATAATCACAGTTATGTACCCACATGATTAATGGAATTTCTATAGTGCATATAGTACTCAACGGCACGTCACTTGGACGGCACGGTTGGCGCAGTGGTTGAGAGATCGACTGCTGCGCTACGTGTCGCGTTGATTCCCGCACGGAACAAATATTTGTATGATCTACAGATAGTACCGTGACACCGTGCCTCGGAAAGCACGTAAAGCCGTTGGTCCTGCGCCTGATCTCTTCTCAGGTCGTGTCGGATTGCCGTCCCATCGGACTATGAGAGTGAAGGAATAGAGAGAGTAAGTACCTGTGTTTGCGCACACACTTGTGCTCTATAATATCTCCTGCATTGCCTCACCGGAGATTAGCCGCCGAAATTCGGTCAGTAGGATATTATTATTATTATAGTACTCAAACAATCCTTGTTTGACATGGGTAATAGTGGTAATACTTAGTAATACTCAGTAATAATATTATAATCGGTATACCTACGGCAACAACTCATTTACTCATGCTGAAAGATTTGCTTGTAACTAATTTGGTATAGAAACGGTCGTGGGCTCGTGTCGAAAGCAAACTTTTCACATCAACAGTCGAGCGTCCGAAATTGAGTATCAGAGCATAAAATCTTTTGTACAAAATAAGTATCTACTTCATGTAATACGATAAAAAACGAAACACTATTTCAAAACGAAAATCTTGCAGAACTTTTTAGTAGCTATTCTGTCAAATCAATGAATCGTCAATACTTAGACCTTGCAATTTCCTAGTTATTTTAAACTAGCCGTTCTCGCGACTCAGTTTCCGTCTCCATTAAGTTTGCACCCTTTATCCCACGGTATCACATTACTGGGATTTAAAAAATGTCTTAACCCAATAAATGGTCTGTGTGCCAAATTCTACCCAAATTCCTTTAACCGTTTGTGCGTGATTCATCCAAATCCAAACAGTTTCACACTTACCATAAATTCCATATAGTGTAATTTTTAATTTAATACTATGTACTACCATAACTCGTCAGGCACAAGTGAGTTGCACATGAGTGTGATGAGTGTGAGTTCATAGCTACACGTGCGGAACAAAGAAGCCCCGAAGTTACCATGAGGTCGACTTACCAACATATGTATATAATAATAATAAAATTTATTTAAAAACTTTTACAAAAGGATTATAATTTGTCACTATATATAGTATTTAAAGAAAAATCCTTAAAAGTTAATTAAGTGGTTAAATAAAACCAGTTTATTACTAAAATATATTAATAGAGAGTGTAATAAATATTAATGGTGGATAGGAATTAAATGTAGCTTTGCCTGATCTAGGTTTATTCAATCCTGTGTTTCAGGCCATCACTTTACGATGTTGTATATAATAAAAGAGAATATTTATGTTAAAACTAATATAAACATATTTTTTCAACGACTAAGCATTTAGATAGAAAATTAAAAACAAGACTATACATGTATACAAAAGAAATACTTACGTTGTAAAATGACCATTTCAAAATTTCAAAAAATAAATCTGTCTCTTTGTAATTTAATTTCGCTAAGAAATCTGCTAAGATTAGCCTACATTTTTGATAATACATAAATAAGACTGAACAAATTGCAAGTTTAGGCGAAAGTTTTCTAAACAGACTTCCTCATTAGCCATTTAACCACATTCCACGTGTCCTTTTTAGATATGTGTTTGTATAGGTACTGATTGAATGGCCTACTATCGCGACAAACGATCACGGGCGCGTGTTTTGAATAACAAAACATTGCAGTTCAATCGAGGTGAAAAATCAAGCATTTCGCGATAATCTATCAATTTTGCTAACACTGTAGGTAGTTGGTTCTGACGTCGATTGCTTTGTCACGACTCGCAAACAGATAATAGGTAATATGCTGTGTACTTTGACTCAACGTCGAGACTGGGTTATTTATTACTCGAATTGAGTACTCGTAAAAACGTTATCAATAAAATATTGGCGTTGTAATACTAGGACGACATGGTCGCTTTTATTTTTGTGTACCAAGTCCTTAAATAAAGATAAAAAAAAAAAAAAAAAATATTGGCGTATCAGGGAGTCTCCTTGACTCTCATTTGATCTTCATACAGAAATAATAACTTAGTATTTTTTGTATGGCAAGGTTACTGAACCTATGATACAAGGAGAAATTGCAAAGAGATAGGAAGGAAACTAATTGGTATATTCTACAAAAAAGGTGGTCAGTGTCATCATCTTCTTAAAATTTAACCATTTCTAGGAACGTAACATTAATTTTGCATTTGAAGCGGCAGTCTTAATAAAACACGAACCCCTTTTCTTCAAATTATTTAAGTCAGTCATAAAAATGAGTCTACAAATACAATGTAATGTAGTATACTATTGAGAATTGAGATAATGATATATTTGACAAATAGGCATGAAAAAAATACTAGGTCATGTCAAATATCAAACGATGTTATTCAATTTAAATTGAGAATGTATTAAATCATGACTTGAGTCATTTTGGCAAGTGACATAAATACTACCGTCTATGTAGGTAACGATTAACTAGTTTAACGTTAAAGTTAAAATTTAGAAATGACACAACACAACATGTCACGACTGTACCTAGGTTAGGCAGAGATGTATTATTTTGCACCGAAATTTCGCCGATGGTGTTATCAAGTCCCATGTAATAGGGAGCTACTGAGAATTTTTATACAGAAAAATTGAATAACACTTTAACCTGAAATAGGAATCGAACTCAGGACCTCACGCTCAGCAATCGGGCTTGAGACCATTATACCAATGAGGCAGTTTGAAAGGACATAAGCATATTTTGTCAGTAAATTACTACATAGTTTAAAATGAAGAGGCAATGTCTTCGATGCAATGCCAATGACCCGCGGCAACTTGTTTTACATGTACTCGTAGCAATTATTCACACAATCAAACGTAAATATTCATTTAAGATACCTTTTATGCTAATATATCTTTACGGTAGTTAATGATATGTTTTGCTGGAACTGTTTTAATGGAACGTAGTTTTTTGCTAATAACTTCTTGGAACTCATATAAGTAGAGGACGATGTGATAAAAGACATATTGAAATTCCTTAATAACAACAGCTTACTTGAATAATTTATAGGTACTTAAGAATTGATCACGTGTAACGTTGAATTGATATTAATTTAGATTTAATAATTTAACTCATCACTACATATTATAAAACAAAGTCCCCCCACCGCGTCTGTCTGTTCGCGATAAACTCAAAAACTACTGAACGGATTTTCAAACGGTTTTCACCAATATATAGAGTGATTCATGAGGAAGGTTAAGGTGTATAATTCGTTAAGGTTTTGTGTAAATTGGCTGAAATATGACGATGATAGTTGAAGATGTCGGAAAAATCATGCCGACTGGGAGCTTTACTGGCGTGCGCCGAGTAAATGCTCGACGTAAGAGCTGATACGACACTAGCACAGAAAAAAAAATGAAGGCGTAGCTACACTACCCGTTCGAAGCTGGGGCGGGACGCTAGTGTTATAATTATTATAATCATTGAAATACCAAATATAAGGTAAGTAATAAATCTAAAAACCTCTTAACGCTAAAGAGTGCAATGTCATTGAAGTCCCGTGTCCTTTTAGCTAAGAGAACCGTCTAGAATTCGTTGATCGGCTGCGTTTCAATGTTTAGTTAGTGGAATCATTAGCTCCCTGACGTCGATTAGTTTTGAATGAAAATATCATAGTTATATAGTAAAATACTGAGCTAACCTAACCTTAAAATATTTTCGATTTACTTTAGACAATATGACTACTAAAACAAATATTAGTAGTATAACCCTGAGTTTCCCAAATTACACCATTTTACGAGATTATAATTATAACTGTGTACGGGAAAATAATGTTTCAACAGCGTAACATGCAACGTTATAGCTAGACTTAAAGGTCACATTTGTGTCTGGGTGATAGCGGCTATAGTTGGCACAAAAGCACAACTAGCAATTAATGGTTTTAAGCCATGAGATAAGTTCACACAGGTCCATTTAGCTCATAGGTTATAATATTACGTTGTCCCATTCAAAGTGACACCTAATAATCTTGATTTTTCCCAAAATTTCTAGCGTTTATTTGATTAACTATCTATGCGATAGAATCAGTCGTTCGAGAGGCATCAGCGGCACAGCGCATTTAAATTGTCTGCTCCGCAATGGATCGTCAAAATTTAATTAATTCTGTGACCGATATCGAACAACGTGTCTTTACAAAGTTCTGTTTTTTGCTTCGACGTTCAGGACCTGACATCCACCGTGACCGTTATAGCCGCAATGGCATGGACAAGGACATGCTTCCGTCAAAAACCTCAAATCTGCAGAAATCTTCATAAATATTGAAAGATAATATCTGATGATGATATTTTGTATTTTATCCGAGAATAGGTACAGTAGTTAGCGTATGCTGACCCTAGCTTGCATGGGTACATATTCGGATAGTATATGGTAGCCGCACCAACTGACTCACAAAAAGAGTAAATTGATTAGTTTATATAAAGCATTCCTCATCAATGTAAAACGGTTAACTTAATTTTTACATGTAGAAAATATGTAGATCATTGAATTTAAATCCATACAATCAGAATGCAATTTCTACTGAATATAAACGATTTGCTGATAATGTTGTATGAAAAGCAATAGTCAGAGAGGCAGAAAAATGCCTTGTTAAGTACATATCTGATAGAAAGATGCTATCGGAAGATACACGTGGACTATATTCATACTTAGGTACAAAGTATAGGTATGTCGAGATCTTACATACGAGTTTGACGAAAATAGCATCTAACCAATGCAATACAGAAAGCACCATAGCGCCAACGTGGTATATTGTGTGAACTACAACACATTGACGCAAAAGTAGAGATAACGAACATTGAAGCTTTGTGATGCGTTTGACATTTCAACTTACGAGTACATGCCGTAGCCGTGAACAAGATGTCAGCGCACGAGTCGTAGGGCGCCGATTGATTGCCGATATATCACTCGATATATGGGGGCTAGGCCGCCTGTGTGTTATCAGTCGTGACCAGACTAGTGGCAAGTAAACACGTATTTTAAATCGTGCACATCACGTTAACCTGTTCTACGTAAGTTACTGATCCTAATCCCTGTCATTGTCATCTAATTTACATAACTTAATTTTGTGCTTAATAATGTTTCACTTTAGTTTTGCGGCTTGTTATTAGTTATTGTTTAAACATATGTTTATGTAATGTTAAAATATATTTGATATTTAGAAATTTATTTCGTTGATATCTTCGATAAATTTACTTTTCTGTAGTGCAATATTAATTATTTCATAACATACATTGTCGACAACGTTTGAAATTAGATACTCAATTTTGAAATTAATTACAATTTAATAATTTAAAATTTGATAGAGCATAGTGAACGTGTCAACTTTAAGCTTTACTAATGTAGATAAATATTGCATAAACTGGAAACGACGCAAACGAAAACGATAACAATGCTAACGATAACAATAACAAAATTGGTTATATTTTAAACCCTTGATAAATTTTAGTATTAGTCCACTATAATTTACAAACTAAACGACAAACATACTTAACGATACCAAAACATCCGCCTACCATACTCACTGCACTCCTCCTCCAGGACAGACCAAGATTTCCGAGGCAGTTGTCTGCTTCACCGCAGTCGAGTCGGAAAGTTTTGCTATCCATCCAAATTTCCATTTTGAGCCACGGGAGTGCCTGAAATTCACCAGAATCCCATTCACCCAGGTCCAGATATCCGTCTCTTGCGACCCTTGACTGAAGAGGGTACAGAAATATATAGACTGAACTGGCAACTGATATTATCTCATTTTTGACAACATTACAGAATTAAAAAGAAACTATGTTATGTGTGTTAGTACAAATTGAATGAATTCGATTTTGGCGTCTCATTTTGATTGAAGTAAAATATGCTTTTTGCAGCGTTTCCGGGTATGAAATAGTTTAGAATGGTATACCAAGTAAAATCTTCATAAAATCGAGATGGGACATGTTGCCAGTTCACAGTCGATATGTAGTTTTTAAATAAGAGATTTCCCAATTTTTGTTTAGCGGAGTACTGATCCAAAATAAATCAATTACAATATATATTCAATTCCTTATTAGCAACATGTGGTATATATCGATACATACTAACTTAATTTATATCAAAAGATTTACTAAAACTTTGACGGATACATGTACAAGATTATTCTTATAGGAAGTGAAGAAGAAATAAATTCAATCATTTAAAAATCAACATCTCATTATTATTATAAGCAAAATTCTAAGTCTATGATCATTACAGTAAATAAACGTCACTATATGTATATGTCAACATAATGCCAACGAGACCGACATTGTCTCCGCTCATCACAACCTTGATCTTCGTAAACTCGAATAATATTTGTCTTATAAGCATGACTATAGATTATTTTCTTAAGATGTAACATTTAAAGTTATAACATTTTTAAAGAGATACGTATCTACGTTCAATTTTTCATTTTCTTTTTATGTATAGTCAAAAATACTTAAATTTTTAGAGGACTTAACAGTAATTTGTTCCAAGAGAGACTAGACAATCAAGGAGACCTAATACTTCCGCATTATAATTTTGTCTCGTTCGTCGATATTATACAGTCTATTTCGTAATATTTAATAGAGGAAATCTGCTATTTGGATAGTTGATCACTACAACACTGACCATGGCATTCGATAAAACGGAGTGTCGCATCGGTGTACGATGTGGTTCAGTTTCATTCGTAGGTTCTTTGTAACCTATACCAACAACAAACAACACTCCTTTATTATTTATTTTAGTACAGTTAGTTAATTTATGGATAGTTTTTACAATGGCTAATTTATACGTAATTAGCATAATGTATTACCTATTCGAGGCGCGTCAATTGTTTCCCTAGTCACAGACGATGTGCATGAAGCCGTTTAAATGATAGAATAAATATATTTCCTTACCTGACTTAAATTATGTGAACCATTCAGGAGACCTTGATAGGTATCTAGATGCCTACAAGTTAATATTTTTTCGCTAACGCAATAAGCTACCTTCTTGCTTACGTAAAAACAGGGTGACAACACTGCAATAATTTTTTTACTTTTAATACGCAAAGCTAACATCTGAGAAAATATTACATCATAAATGCCATGTCACTAGAATAGTGTAAAATACATATATATTATTACCTACCTACCTATAAGTCACACATGTTTTCAAATAATTCAACCAAGCGTTGTCAAACACAGAAAATCCATAATTAGGTGCCTACAATTGAAATACGGATTCTTTACGAAACAAAATTTATGTAATTAGGTATATGGTCATTAATTTCTGCATAACAATTATTTTTTATATAAATGATCAAGCATTTAACATGTTCTGATTGGTTTTATTGCTAGGAATAATATGTACCTATTTCATTCGTACATGCCGTTGTTTTATTGGTATCAGTTAGACACTTATCAGATTACTAATAAATAATTAATTAATTATATTCATTAGCTAAGCAGTTTGTGTGTGATATTACAGCTAATGTTGTTTATTTTGTTGACAGGCATAAAGGAGGATACATTAATCGCTATCAGCTGCAAGCTATCAACACATCAAAATGGTGAACGTAAGTAGAATGAAAATTATTAGTAGTTTATAGCATAACGCTTGTATTCCCCGAAGGGCTGGGCAGAGGTGCAATTTCTTACACCCACATTTTGGCGTTACCTTTAACTCCCATATAGAGGGCGAGCCTATTGCCATCTACCCGGTTAATACTAAGAAATGTCTAACATTAAACCAAGATCATTTGGTTCGAATGGGGTTTGCACCCAGAATCTAACACTCAACACGCAGTCTCGTGTGTAATCATTAACCCATTAAGGCAGGACTAATAATGTAGATACTTATCTAAATGTCTCTGCCTCATTGGTCTAGTGGTGGCAAGCGCGACTGCTGAGCGTGAGGTCCTGGCTTCGATTCCCGGGTCGGACAAAGTGTTATTGGGTTTTTCTGTAGCAGGCGTAGCAGCACGATGTCTCGAACTGTGCCTGGAAGATGGCAATAGCCTCGCCCCCTATTTATGGGACTCAATAAAAGCCTCGGCGAAATGTGGGTGTACAATATTACACCTCTGCCTAACCCTTCGGGGAATACAGGCGTGATGATATGTTTAGATAAATACTTTGATAACTTACATGATAAAACTATACAGTTATCTAACATGGTAATAGGTAAGTATAGCTGAATGAAGCAGTAGACACACAAACCGGTAGCCTAATAATACACCAGAGGCCCTAGTGTAAGTTTCTTTCGACAAATTCGATTTACTACATCGAACGCGTTCGGCGTTCCCACAGAACAGATACAAGAGGTTAGAATGGAAATGTGGGCGTGGCAGGCGCGCCGCAATTATGATTAGACAATCATAATTCAACCGAAATCACGCGTTCATGCTTTTAGTCGCTTTCGGAGTGCGTCTGTGTAAAGAGCTGCGCTAAAATTGCCGAAATATGTTTTAAAATGCCGTCTTGTGCAATTATTATAAAAGTCTGACATCAAGTATAAGGCAAGGAGGAATTACTTTTCACCGGTAAGCCATAAAGTATCATTTAATCAGTTTTTTTTACAAAAATATGTTTATAATTATGAAATTAGAAATAATGACAATCATATTGCAAAATATTGTAAAAAAATATACATTGCCGGTAATTAAGGTAAGTACATACGCAAATATCCACACGAACACATAGTTCGCGCGCATTGTATTGCGTTCCAGAGATGCGATCTGTCAACTCGCATGGTCCGGCCGCGTTCGTTCGCAATGTTCACATTGAGATAGGAAATAGTGTTGTGCACGTCTCAGATAATTTTTTCGTTAAGTCATCGGATTTTTATGAATGACAAACTGACCTCAATTAAGTATGTTTTTGTATGTTGAGAAATAGCTAATGTCAAGGATGAACTAATGTATTGTAGTACTAATTTAAATTATTTATTTTAGGTTTCCAAAGGATCCCAATAACCGAGAGCATTGGATGAATGTAACGAGTAGAGAAAATTGGATACCTACAAAAACAAATACCATTTGCTCGGAACATTTTAATTGCATTTAATTTGTAAGGCGAGGTAGGTTGGCCTGGCGGGCCGAAGCCCAACATTTGATGTCGGATATTCGTATATGTGTTAGAATCGTTGTAAACTTTCATAGTGCAATTCAGGGTTTGTTGTTGTATCTTCATTCCGATAGATGGCGCTTCTACTTTTTGCCATGTTGCGAGTAGTAGTCGCTACACAAGTATAAAATATACCAAACGTGTGTTATTTAATAAATAAATTTTAATTAAGGGACAATAATAAGATTATTTATGTAACTGTTTTTCTACCTGTGTTATTTATTTACGTATTACACCCAAATCTTGTGAGAACGATTAAAGTCGATACAAATAATAGTAGTTAAGAAATGTCAATAAGTAATTTTGTCTATTTAAATAATCGGCTTTTAGAATGCCTAACGTTTGTGACAAATAAATAGCTTGTGCGTTCGATATACAGCGTATTTTTTTATAGATACGCACTTGAATTCTAAACAAGTTTCTAAAATATATTCATCGATAAATATGGGCACGTCACGATCTAAATTATCACTCTCTAAATTATCACGAGGGAAAAATATCCTTATTAGATTTACATTAAGGTTAGTTTTTAAAAGTAGTGATTATCGTACATTTCGACGAATAGCTGATAAGTATTTTATGTAGTGTAAATATAACGTATAATGTAAGTGTGTGCAAATTTCGGAATTTTGACGAATAGCTGTTAAGCGTTGTATGTAGTGTAAATATGACATGTTATTTAGGTGTGTGCAACTGGCGACAGTGGTTCTGATACAAAAGTGGTTCGATGGCCCTTCTAACCTCTTTTATCTGTTCTGTGGGCGTTCCGATTGGTGGAGAGCACGAAACGGACCAATCCGAGCGCCGAACGCGTTCGATTTAGTAAATCAAATTTGTCAAAAGAAACTTACACTAGGGCCTCAGAACTTAAAAAACACCGACTTCATAACAGAGACGAAATAAAGAATAACTGAAAAGGGAAAAATCATAAGTTTTATACTAAGTATCATAAAAAATATCTAAATTTAAAAGTAAAAGCCATTTTTTTTTTTTATTCGATGCCAGTCCTTTTTCCTTTCATGAATTTTTTGAAGTCGGTTATAAAATAAGTACATAATTATCTCATTAACACATTTAAATATGAGTTTGTAACGTTTTTAACAAACATTTTATGTCTGAAGCTTTCTAGTGATGTAAATGAGACACAATAGAAAATCTACAGTACCTAATCGTTGCCGGGCGCCGCGTGTATCCTAATGAATGAAAAAGAACACAATAAAAATGAATGTATACCTATTTGTGACATCCAATAATTCCAATGTAGATTTTTATTGCCCCTAGAATTCGATTACAGATATTTGTAGGTACTTTTGAGAAAGTACTTGTAGTACGTCGAACCTTTTACGTGTTCTGTAAATAAATTAGGGTAGAATGACGTCACAAGCCTTGTTAACACGTTACAAGAATGTATCACGCTTTTACACACGACAAAACACTTTAAACAGGTACGTATCACAGGTATCTAAGTAAGTAAACATTACATTATTTCAAGGATGCGCGATACAAAGCATACCTCCGAAAAGGTCTTAATCGAAACAGATTTTCAACCGACTTCAAAAAAAAGGAGGAGGTTCTCAATTCGGCTGTATTTTTTTTTTTTTTTTTTTTTTTTTTTTTTTTTTATGTTTGTTACTCGATTTCTCGAAGACGCCTTGACCGATTTCAAAAATTCTTTTTTTATTTGAAAGGGTATGCTTGTCATTTGGTCCCATTGTCATCAGGTCAGGACCTGATGGTAAGAACCCTGAGAAATCGAGGGCATCTCTTGAAAATTGTAGGCGAGCATGGGGTATAAACTTGATATTTATGTGTATATCTGATGAGACTACAATACTATGGAGGTTTAGGGCAGATCTGATGATGGAGACGACAGAGGATCGAGGGAACTCCTCAACGGTACATCTTAACTACCTCGTGTTTGGGCTTATTTTATTTGTGTTAACAAGATCTTTACACCGAGATGGGTAATGACTGCCACTGCAAGGTCCGTGATGCAGGTGCAGTACAGTTTAGGGAACTCCTTAATGGTTGATAGCAACTACATAGTGTTTGGGCTTATTTTATTCGTATTGATGCGCACTTTAAGCAGAGATGGGTTATATTGCAGATTCGATAGTGAAGACAAAAAACAGTTTAAGGATATCCTAAATGGAGATGTTTTCCGACGTTCAAGTATTGGAAAGAAGATTTCTTAACCTCGTTATTTCTTAATAAGTCAAGTGTTGGCGTCTGAAAATCGTAATTTCATGATGCTGAGCTGATGATGGATGTCATAGTACTCCTCAACGGTAAGGAGTTAGGGAATAAAACTTCCGAGTTTGGGATCACTCAATATATTTTGATGAGTCAGACCCTCTATACCAAATATACGGGACATTTGGTATAGAGGGTCTGATGATGGAGCCAGGAGATAGTTGGTGGAACTCTTCAGTAGCTACTAGTAAACCCCTTAGGTTTGGGCTCATTTTAAACCTCTAAAAGTCAAGACTATCACAGTATTAGTTACAATAGTCGTCTTAATCTTTTCATTTCTCGTAATGCGTTTTCATCATGTGGTCGGCTCAGTAATTTATTTGATTTTCAAATCACATAGTGCAATACCATCTAAGGTTTTCACTCGACTTGGGGCAACATACATTTGACCATTGTAAAGTTTTTCAAGAGAAGCGTCTTTACTAGGTCTATCCATCACTCAAAATTGTAAAATAATTAAATTTTTTAACAAAAAATATAAACCGACTCCAAAAAACTCAAAAACAAAACTAATAACTAAAAAGCAAAAAATAAATCTTTTATTAAACAATACAGTAGTTGAAGAATATTGAAGTCGGTGCCAAGTAAAACATGCAATGATAAACCGACACGATTGGCGAAGTGCATTTGTCGTGTCCGACGCATAATTCGCCTCGCACTCGACAATTTTTACGTGAACTCGTTGTTTCAATGTCGCTATTATAGCAGCAAGGTATATTACTTTTATGTTTTACTTGGCACCGAATTCAATATTCTTCAACTACTGTATTGTTTAATAAAAGATTTATTTTTTGCTTTTTAGTTATTAGTTTTGTTTTTGAGTTTTTTGGAGTCGGTTTATATTTTTTTTTATTTAAAACTAGATGTCACCCGCGACGAGACGTCTTCGTATATGTTGTATTAATTATCAAATTATGTGCACTTATAAAAATAAGCCTATGTTTATCTCAAGGTCCCAAGCTACCTGTTTATTAAATTTAATTACAATCGGATCAATGGTTTAGTCGTGATGAGGTAACTAACAGAGAGTAAGAGTTACTTTTGCGTTTTAAATAATGGGGATTATTCAGCTAGACATCATTTTGCACCTTAGAATATCGTACATAATTGGAGATTATATTGTCGTATTATTTACTTCGTGCACTTGCATTCACAACTAAGCTCCATAATAGTTCTTATTCGCTATTATACTTACTGTTCAATAATATGTGGCCATGCAGCGTAAACACGCAAGTAACAATTAACACGGTCGCGATAAGAAAACTTTGTAATAGAACACGCAGGTAGCACGTTACTTGCGTGATATCTTTTCACATGGCGAAGGGAAAGAATGTCAACAGTTAGGCTTTTGTTTTGCACGGAGCGGAATCCACTGCTTTACGTCTGTAAAAATGTTATCTAGAATTCGTTTGTTCTATTATCTACCAAATTCATGGGATCTATTTAAATATTGTGGTTCGAAAATATAATGATAATTACATGTTTCGATTCCTACTAAAGGATTACGCTTTGACGTGACTTCTTACTATCAGCCTGTATACACCTACGCACCCTATTCACTGAATTCTTATCGATTTTTATGATGCAGATTTAAACAGTTAATTTCATTTGAATAACAAATTATTTGAAGGATGTAATTTTTGCTCTAAGGTCAACTTTAACGTCGTAATGAGATATGGTGATGCCTTGGACCATTGTATCTTCAACATCTAAATATTATGTATTCCTTTACATATCGATGTGAATGTACACAATAATTTCAAAACTTTATAGGTAAAAAATCAGTATATATATGTCTTTTTTTTTATTGTAACTTTGACAATTACATTTACATATTTATGTTTATATTGTACCATTAAACCAAGATGGTTTGTATTGGTACTCAAATTCGTTACGATCGCACTGTTTAGTTACTATGTTAAAATAAAATTAATGTAGGTATAACATTCTGCACTTTATGGATGTATTAACCAGTTGTCAAATTTAATTCTTATTTTGATATTTTCCCAACTAGATGTTAAGAAGTTTTTAAGGTGCCATTTATATTTATAGGAATCAAACGGCAATGCACCTGCGCCGCAGGAATTGGAGACGTTTCTACCTCCAGAAGAAAAGAAAAAGGAAAAAGTCGTCAATACGTTAGTACCTACATTAAGTTACCACAATTTTAGTAATCTTTTTATACAATGACCACTGATCATTGTATAATAAAGTCGATTGAGATTATTATAGTACTCAATATTATATATTTACCTAATATTAACTTTTAGTATTTTAAATTATGTTAATTTGTTTTTAACAACCGCTATTTGGGTAGTAACACGGTCCGGACCGACGTCTTAAAACTGCGGCCAGACACCGGAGGACGGCCAGCAGCGTCCTCTCACTAATCGGGGAGCCACTGCGATCCCCAAGCCGCCTGCCAAGCGTGGGGATTATGGCAAACCCCCCCTTGAGGGAGGCCTTCGTTCAGCAGTGGACGTCTTCTGGCTGATGATGATGATGATGATGATTTGGGTAGTAATTAATATAGATTGTTTACCTGTCTAGATACAACATGACGAAAGATCCGGAGTCGGCTGATTTCGACCCGTTTACCGAACGGAAGCTGGAGAATCCTACTTCGTAAGTACCTATTAATTTCCTTTTTTTTGTCGCTTTTACTACACTCTGAAGTAATTTCCTTACTGCCCTAATTAAAGACAATGTTATTTTTAACAAAAGACCACATAAATCATGTTTCCAATATTATATGTAGTACATACCTAGGTGGTATCGAAGTCGCCACACAAGTATCACCTATCTAGAAATTACAAATACGATACAACAGAGTATGTTATTCTGCATAGCACATTAGTAACGCGTAATATCATCATAGATAAAGCTTAACATAATATTTTCTGAAATAAAAATATAAGTTATTCAAATAAAATATGTAGATTTTTTTACGATGTGACCTAGAAACAGTGTTGGGCAAATTTTAATTGAATTAACAATTAAAAATTAACAATTGATCAACTGTAATTGTAGAAAATTACAATTAACAATTGATTAATTGTTAGTTGTAGTGGTAGCAATTAACAATTAATCAATTGTTAATTGTGATTTGCTACAATTAACAATTAATTAATTTTCAATTGTTACATTAATTTAAATAAAAACTAACAATTAAAAAGGACTACGGGCACAGTCTATACATATCGTCGGTCGACGGAGAGTTATATCTGGTGAGGCAAACCCGAGCTGCTTAATTCACCGTACTTATTAGCTTGGGACACGTTTTTTAGGGCTATCGAGTCTTTGATATTTAAAAGCATTTTAATTTATTATTAATATAGTGCATACGACATGTGCTGTGAGTGAGTGCAAAATTAAATCATCATTTCGCATGAATAAGGAATTGAGATTTCATCAATTTCCGCACATGAAAGAAAGTTAAACATTATTAATTTTATTTTATTGCATTTCATTGTATGTATCGTGGCGTGCATGTGCGAGCGTAAACTAAAATAATGACGGTCATGAAAATACGAGTGTGTTGCACACCCCCGAACCGTTAGATCTCTATAGGATCGAATGTTTTGAGGTTTCTCGGAGTGATGTCACAAGAAATTAAAGAGGTGCTAAAGGGGTAAAGGGGTGCTGACTATGAAAATGATATCCATTTTGAAATACAAGATGGTAGAATTACATTTTTTGAAAAATATAGATATGGGTGTGATTTTCAAGGTTTCTCGGGGTGCTGATTATGAAAATGACATTTATTTTCAAATGCAAAATGGCGGAGTTGCTTCTTAATATAGACATGGGTGTCATTTACAAGGTTTCTTTGGGTGCTTATAAAAATGGCATCCATTTTGAATATAAATATAAAATTTGAATACAAGATTGCGGACAAGCATTTTTTTAAATATATGTAGATATAGGTGTCATTTTTAAGGTTTCTTGGGGTCCTGATTATGAAAATGACATCCATTGTGAAATCCAAGATGGCCGGAAACTTTTTTCTTTTCAATTTAGATATGGGTGTCATTTTCTAGGTTTCTTGGGATGCTGATTATGAAAATTATATCCATTTTGAAATCCAAGATGGCAGACAAGCATTTTTTTAAATATAGATATGGGTGTCATTTTCAAGGTTTCTTGGGGTACTGATTATGAAAATGACATCCATTTTGAAATCCAAGATGGCGGAAAAGCATTTTTCTTTTTCAGTTTAGATATGGGTGTCATTTTCTAGGTTTCTTAGGGTGCTGATTATGAAAATGATATCCATTTTGAAATCCAAGATGGCGGAAAAGCATTTTTCTTTTTTAGTTTAGATATGGGTGTCATTTTCTAGGTTTCTTAGGGTGCTGATTATGAAAATGATATCCATTTTGAAATCCAAGATGGTGGACTTACATTTTATGAAAAATATAGATATGGGTGTGATTTTCAAGGTTTTTTGGGGTGCTGATTATGAAAATGACATCCATTTTGAAATCCAAAATGGAGGACATGCTTCTTAATATAGACATAGGTGTGAATTTTAAAGTTTCTTGGGGTGCTGACTATGAAAATGATATCCATTTTGAAATCCAAGATGGTAGACTTACATTTTTTGAAAAATATAGATATGGGTGTGATTTTCAAGGTTTCTTGGGGTGCTGATTATGAAAATGACATCCATTTTGAAATCCAAGATGACGAACAAGCATTTTTTTATATAGATATTGGTATCGTTTTCAAGGTTTTTTGGGGCGCTGATTATGAAAATGACATCCATTTTTAAGTCCAAGATGGCAGAAAAGCATTTTTTTAAATATTGATATGGGAATCGTTTTGAAAATCGACTTTCATGGCTTCCGTGCGTTCTTTCCTTTTTTCCGTACGAATTCTTTGAATTGACAACTTTGGTATTATTGGAAAATCATCAATATCATATCCAAGTGCTTCAATAGTAGCTTCAAGAATGAACACAGAATCTCTCATACTCAATTGACACCTATCTAACGCTACTACTAATTTTGGCGTAGTAAAATCTTTCCGCATAGATGTTTTACTTATTTCGTGTTGTGTGTTCTCCATTAAAGTAGACAAATCCTCCTGCAAGTGTATGTTTTCATTAGAATCAGATGATCAGTCGTTTTGTAACGGTATAAGATGATGACGAAACAATAGGCGCCTAAGTGACCAGCCTTCCGTCGCTGCAAAAAGATTCTATCTTCATTTATTTTCATTAACTGAAGCGCATTGATGTATGCAATATCAAAAAAAATATCTAAGGTTTTGCCAAACTCTTGGTGTCGTTGCTTAAATACTTCTTGCGTATTTTTTATTTGTTTTGCAAATTTCTCATACTTGATGTAAGTTCACAAGTTTATTCACACAAATAAAGCTTTGGTAGGTATTCGTGCCTTTTTCTAATATATAAAGCACTCAATGGCATAATTGAGTCCCATGAAAATGAAATAGAGGGCGAGCCATACCATCTACCGGACACAGGTATAGACTCCATGCTGCTACTGAGAATTTACATACAGAAAAATCCAACAATACTTTACCGACCCGGGAATCGAACTCAGAACCTCACGCTCAGCAGTCGCGCTTGCAACTACTAGACTAGACCAATGAGGCAGACCAAAAACGCGCCATCCATATATTGCGAAAGCGATGCGACAACGCGTTTTTTTTTTATAACAACCTTGCCCCACTCTAGAAATTATTCCTGTATCGTAGGTGCGTTTACAAACACAAATATTCACACGGACATACACCCAGACCCGAACAACTACCTGTAGTTCATACAAATATTTGTTTCGTGCGGGAATCGAACCCCCGATACGTAGCGCAGCAGTTGATCGCTCAACCACTGCGCCAACCCTGTCGTCAATTTAGTTTGGTGATAGGTAAAAGATTTTACTACGCCGTTCGCAATATAGGTACGATATAGGTATTATTGAAACGCAAACGAATTTGTATTTTTTTCTAAATCATTTGAAACGACATACCTACAAGCATGTAGGTATACAAAGCACGTTGTTTCATAAGTTGCATAATGCAACTTAAAAGCGGTACAATAAGAGCTACTTTACGAGCAAATGTGATGAAAAATAAAATTTATTATTTTGGCTTCAAGGTTAGCAACAATGACAGATCTTGTGGACCTTAAGGATCGGACAATAAGAGTTATTTTTGAATGACGTAATGTAGGCCGCGCGGCCCATAGTTGGCTTACGCAGTACCTATGGGTAGATCGGGTAGATGTTGCATTTCATAAACGCACGTCAATCATTCCAATTTATACCTTATCACAATGATATAAGTGTCAAATGATGCGCGATCTTGAATTGCAAGAATTGTATAAAATACTCGAGTAAAAAAAAAAATTGTTCGTATTTTAAGCATATACAAAACACATGTATAGTTAGCTAAGAGTATACCTACTTATTGTGAGATTATATCCCAACATGACCTGTAAGTGATTGAAATATCCTAAGTGCAATAATAAATAATTTAATTTCATGAGTCCATGTCAACCACCCAACCAAACCGTAAACAAAACAAAAGTCTTAAGAATGTACTAGGTTATTCAATTCAAATCCGTCAAAGGTCCGTAGAGTCCGGAATATTCCAAACGATTTAGCAAACAAATACCTACGCACGCAAACACTGCACAGTAAAATCAGTGCCTGCACGCACACATTGACATTTGTCTCGTATACTACGTACAACCAAAGGGTGCTTTATGCGATGCCTCTATGCGGCCTCTTAAAAGAATGACCATACGATTACCCTGAAAAACCCCTTCAAGAGAATAACCTCTTTAATTGGGTATCTCAAAAGAAGCGGTAACCCATTGCAACTAGTTATTGATTGAAAGGGTTACCCTATCACTGGCCGACCCCTTTGACGTCGGGCGTGAGTTAACAATCATTTATTGTCATTTTCATAATCAGCATCCATCCATCCATCCAACCATCCATCCTCACAAACTTTTACATTTTTTATAATATTATTAGGATAGTAGGATTATGCAATATTCTTAGAAATCAATGAAATCATTGCGCAAGCTTCTAGAAAGATCAATGAGTAATCATGGCTGAATAAAGCAACATTCAAAATCAAGAATCTCCCCGTCAAATTACTGTTAATATAACCCCCCCCCCCCCCCCAAGTGTTTGACTGCGACCGCGCCTGCTTCTAAGCCGACCAGCCTATTAACATATGAAGAAGAGCCAATAATCAACTGGAATCTACTACTACACGAGGCAGTTCTTGGAGTTTTCTGCCGTCGAACCTCAAAAGAACACCCAACAAACGTTTTTGGTTTTCTAACGTTTTCGAAATGCTGAAATACTTTTAATTGATTTCGGTAAAAGTAAGTTAATTGTTATTTTTAATTGTTTCATAGAACAATTAAAAAAGTTAATTGCAATTATTTTAATTGCGAGTTACGATTAACATACATTAATCTAAATAATTTAATTGCAACTTGCAATTAAAGTTTAATTGCAATTAATTTAATTGCAATTAATTTTTTAGTCAATTGACGAGTCGATTGAAAAATTAATTGATTAACGCCCAACACTGCCTAGAAACATAAAAACGTAGGCAACTATACCATATTTGAAGATTAGGTTTATTTATTGCCAAGCGATTTTTTTACTGCAAATGCGAATTACAGCACATTATTTATGTGACCAGTGACATCTAGATATTTAAACCTAATGACATTAACGTAACCTACCTATGTCTAATGGTGATGGTTTCTCGCTATTTGGATAACTTGATATACCTGTAAAAGACCGGGCTTCAAAGAGTTATAATAACCACCACGATAGGTTAACTGATCTAATGATCTGTAGGTAACTGTACTACCAGAATGTACTGGATTAAATGTCACGTGATTCGTAGATATCAAACCCATCCCACACGTCATCTTCCCGGAGTTTCTAATGTATAGCGATTGTAGACGGCAACATGTTTATGCGTTTTGTGGTCGCTGTCTTTTAGGTAAGCACGACAGTAATATAAAGAGCCGTAAGCAAATCTGATTTGCAGTACCTCGTATGAATCGGTGTTCAACGTACAAGAGCACGCATACTTGATTAATTAAAGGTCTCGAATGTCGTGACATAAAATTAAGGAGATATACCAGAGGCCCAAGTGTAAGTTTCTTTTGACAAATTCGATTTACTACATCGAACGCGTTCGGCGCTCCGATTGGCGCAGAGCACGAAACGGACCAATCGGAGCGCCTAACGCGTTCGATGTAGTAAATCGAATTTGTCAAAAGAAACTGACGACGACTGACTGACGATGAGATGTGGTAACAAGTTAACTCGATTTTTCTCTTTTTATTCAATTTTCTGATTGAGCGGTCAAATTAGGATACTACTGACTGCAATAGTGATAAAACCTCCTTTTTTATTTTTCCTCCCTATTTATACCACTGCTGGGCAAATAACCTTCGTTTGCTGAGCTTAAAAGAAATTGCTGAGCGTATTTAGGTGTTCTGTTTCATTAGTGTCATTCCTTGTAAATACTACTCACAATATTACTTCATTATTTCCTTTAGTACCTACTTAAAATATTCTTTTCTTGTGTACCCTTCCCCAAAGCTGCTATAATTTCAAATCTTGTGCCAGAAGAACAAGAACTACCAAAAAGATGGTAGTAGTTTTTTTTTTTTTGACGTTTGTCTCTCGCTATTATCTCAGTAAGCTTTCACTGCTCAACCGAGTTAATGGCAAGAACAGAAGGGCCTCCAGCCGAGATGGTAGTTGTATTACATCTAGCCAAAGTGTTGAAATCCAAGAAGCTAAGAGATGCGTTTTTCCTTTCATGAAATCCAGACATAAAAACCTTACCTCTCTGAAATCAACAGTTCCAATTCCAGAATAGAATCATTTACAACAAAAAGGGGAATCATAAAATTCTTGCCTGTTGTATTTTAAACATGAATAAAGCGAGCAAAATTGTCATGTTTTTATTGAATTCTTAACTTCAGGATAATATTACCTACATAACGCATTTTTAGGATAAAACACTGGTCACAGCTGTGCCTATACTACCAACGGCTGTGACATTGATCACGTAATTTGTAAGAAACAAAAATATCATGTCTGGTCTAAATTCTACGTCGCCACTTATGAAGGAATTCTTCTTCTTCTGTCGTATCGTCACAAGCTATCACATGGAAATCGCTCATGACGTAGTGGAAAGATTAGCCAGTCAGTACTGATGTTATCCAGGCTGACTGCCCAGGATGCGCCAGATGATCTCAGGGTCTGTGACTTGTGGCGACTCTAATTTCTATATTATAAGTATTCAGAGCAACCGGCTCGATGTTACCGAAAACATTTGGTGATGTTTCAGAAACATGGACACCCTAACCCATCTACTAAAGGCGTCACTCGGCACCGGTATCCTGGCTATGCCCAAAGCGTTCAAGTGCGCTGGGCTCGTCTCCGGCATATTCTTCACCATCCTTGTTGCTGTTGTATGCACTCACTGCTCCTACATTCTCGTAAGTATTCCTCATAACATGTATACATGCATGTTGGATTATTTTTTTGCACAGTCTTTATCTAATATACCTACGATGTGTAATTAAATTATTATTAGGTTTGCTTTGCGAGATTCCACTATGACATGTAATTTTAGAATGGAAACAAATATGCATTGCGAATTATGCGAATTTATACCGCAAAATGTGTGGTGGTTTTATAAACAAAAGCATATTTATAATAAAGGATAGAGTTTCGTTTTCACTTCCATTCGAACAAAAACAGTTTCTGCAAAATATAATATAATTATATTTAAATGCGCAATCTTCATATTTATTTCTATTATTCCTAATCAAAGATGTTTTATCAACAGATCAAATGTGCGCACGTCTTGTACAGAAAAACTAAAAAAACACACATGACCTTCCCCGAGGTGGGCCAGGCGGCGCTGGAGGCTGGACCCCAGGGATTGCGAGCGTGGGGCAATGCTTTCAGGTAATTTAAATATTCATACAATACCAATGTCTGCCTTGAATGATACCGATGTTTTTCGACATAGAGATTTAGGTAATTTATCTGATATCAGTGAAATCACCAAAATCTTTATTCGACAAGACCTAAAATAAACAATATTGACATTCTGATCCTATAACGAAAGGTAGCTAGGAGAATATCATACCACTGAGTAGTGAAAGCATTCACACGTTAGGTATTGCAGTAGTTATCGAAAAGCTATGTTACTCTTAAAGACAAAGTAACATCAGTACACAACCATACCTTGTAGGTACGTATGCAACATTAGAGTGGTGACATATTAAAATATAGCATAACGCAATCCCTATAGAATACGTGTATTTTTGTGATAATCTGTATGAACTTTAATAATTAACAAAAGTTTCATAATTTACATATCCTGTCTATTCACAATTCTTGAACTGAATTTGTTTGTTTGCAGAATTTTCATCCTTGTCAGTCTCTTTTTGACTTATTTCGGGACCTGCTCGGTGTATACAGTAATCGTCGCCAAAAATATTCGACAGGTAAGCTATATTACGATATGATTAGTAGGCAGGTATGTACTTACCTATAGGAGTTTCAAATTAACTTCAAACATAAAGGCCGTCAAATGTATAGCAAATAATAATCTAGAGATTTTCTATAAGTCATGAATTTCTCCCTGGGAAGTGAACCAAATAACCCTTTTTTTATAATCATTGCAGGTCGTAGCATACTACATGGGCGAAGCCGAAGAAAACGTTCAGATAAGAATATTTATAATCGTTCTCTTATTGCCACTCATCTTTATGTCATGGATTCGCAATCTCAAGTACCTGGCGCCCGTCTCTATGATCGCGAATGTGTTCATGGGTCTCGGCCTAGGAATCACTTTCTATTACCTTCTTGGAACTGGCAAGCTGATGACGGATAATATACAATCAATGCTCTTCAAAGCTCCCATGGAATGGCCTGAATTTTTTTCCTTGAGTATTTTTGCGATGGAAGCCATTGGTGTCGTTATGCCCCTGGAAAATGCTATGAAGACGCCTCGGTCTATGTTGGGGATATGTGGAGTTCTGAACAAAGGCATGAGCGGTGTCACGCTGGTGTACATCCTCCTTGGTTTCCTCGGATATCTCCGCTATGGCGAAACAGTTCAAGATTCCATTACCCTCAATTTGGATGAAACTGAGATGTAAGTTTCGTTATCATAAACATATAGAGAGAAGTCCTCATTGACTGACTTAAAGTTTAGCCTGTACTTAAGCCAAAGTAACTAGATCTGGTACTTATTAAAACAAAAACTAAAATTATTTACCGATACTAAAAGTTAACTTAACAAAATGCCTTATTTTGTTTCGGGAATCTTATATATTAGACATACGTACATTTTACGTTGAATCCTCTATTATACCTACATAGGTAAGTAAAAAGTGGCGTTGAGAAGTATGTGATGTTAATAGGCCTCCCCTATTAATTTTAATAATGGTCACATAGACCCCCTTACCATGTCCCCAGACAAAAAAATTTAACTATCTCGTACTTATCTAGCTTCTTATTCCACTTAATTCAAATTTCAACGTTACGCGTATAACTTTAAATCATAATTCTATCCACTTAAACAATTATACTACAATAGGCTATTAGTACGGACACATAGGAAATACGTGTACTTATGTACTTGTAGTGCCTACATAACTCTTGTTATGTGCCAAAAATATTAATTCAAATATGTCATGTTTTCAGTCCTGCTCAAATCGTCAAGATCTCAATCGCCATTGCCGTCTACTGCACGTACGGACTGCAGTTCTTTGTGTGCGTCGAAATCATGTGGAACAGCATCAAAGAGAAGTTCACCAAGCGGCCAGACCTCGCCGACTATATCATGAGGACCATCATGGTGACAGCCTGCGTGATGCTAGCCGTCGCCGTGCCCACTATTGGACCATTCATGGGCGTCATTGGCGCTTTCTGTTTCTCAATCCTCGGACTCATTGCGCCTGCTTTCATCGAAGTTATAACCTACTGGGACATAGGCTTCGGACCAGGCAAATACATCATCTGGAAAAACTTATTAGTCTTAATCTTTGGCCTTTTCGCCCTAATATTCGGCACTAAAGACGCCATTATAGCAATTATACATGAAAACAGTGCGTAAATAAGGCAACGCTTGCTAACGCAGCCTTTTTCAAAGATTCTGTGTTATTGTGTGATAGTTGTTAGCGTACAGATTAGTAATTAGTTACAGATAATTATACTTACTTACCATTTTTGCGCGTGATACTTTGAGTCGGTGAAATAGTCAAGTGTCTAGCAGGTTGTTATTAATGCAAGACTATTTTTAAAGGGGTACCCGAGGTCAGTGCCGGCTTTACCTAAAGCGCAGGGTGTGCAGTGCACACGGGCGCAGGATCTCACGGGGCGCCGAGCGCCGCTCGCGGGACTTAGATACAAAAACAACGTATTATTCTAATTTAGAAAATAAACTGTGTGGGTTCGTAACCACGCGGACGAAGCCGCGGGCGGAAGCCAGTCATTTATATTTGCACCCGAATTTTGATGACATTTTGATCGCGCGCCTACTAGAGGGCGCCAGGGTTTTTTTTGCACTCCGGCGCTACATGGGCTAGAGCCGCCCTTGCCCGAGGTTACCCAAGTACTTTTAAAACTATTTCCACCGAGTGTCTCTTGCGAAAGGGCCTGGAACTTCTGTTGTATTGGTATCTATGTATGAGTCACGCTGCTTAACAATCGGTGCTACTTATTGCATATTGTCAATATTTGCTCCACATTATTAACTCGAAATTGTTATACTATTTAATTTATATAATGAGTGTTGCCTATTATTCGGCGTATTTTATAGAATATATATTATACAATTATAAATTATATTCGGGGCATGTAAAAATTATCTAAAATCGCTATTACATTCCCAAATCAGAACTGAATAATGTTGGATGGTGTACTTAGAAATATTTAAGTCAACATTTATAGGTATTGTCGTATGCATGTGTGATATAGGCACGATAATTTTGTAATCAATGGTTTGTTGGTCCCAAAAAAATGAGCTGTGCATGTATGTACATGATACTTAGGTATATTTTGTAAAATAAACAAAGACCAAAATAGCGATCGAACATATTGTCATAATCATAAAGTTGTCAGTACTTAATATCATTTTCATTAATAGATACCTAGGTACCTATCGTTTTCAGCGTAAATGAACAAATGGTTTTCATTAAGTAGTCTAACTGATTTCCATTAAATGAACATTTTAATCTTATTGGTGACTGGGATCTTGCATTTAGTGTTTGTAAGTATGTTTTATACATAACTGTAACATTAATTATTTATAGAAATAATAATGTATGTATCATATAAATATACGGGAATTAACGCGAGTGTATACCTTAATGAATTGCTTGACTTTTCGACTAACTAGAGATAAATTACGTCGTTATCGTGATCACTCACACTCACAGGATCAGAGACTAGATTTATCGTCTTTTTTATTAATTTTTCTTGTTTATTTAAACTGCTCCACACTATAGATACTACATCTAGTGAGATAGTGTTATTTTAATAACTAACTAGACTCCACGTCGCGAGTTATTTTTCTTTCTTAGTTCTTCCTAATGACCCACATGTTCTAGCTCTTTTTCCACATGCTAAGGTAAATAGACGTCTCTAGTGTGACTTCCATGATTTTGTCATCCAGAAATTCGTGTTGATTTCCGTGCCTACATTAATATAATACATCATGCAACGCGAAAAGTTATTTATGTGTGTATTTTATAAGTGAAATACGAATTTCGATTGTCATATACAGCACTTATCTAATTGTAAGTTTAAAAATGTATACCGAAGAACTGAAATATCAATAAGTACATGCAGTCACTTGTGATAAATAGACGAGAAATATCGGGAAAGAGGCCTTCCGTATTATGATCTAGAATAGTGATCTTGAAGTTTAATAAGTCTATAAAGAAAAAAAGTTTACTTAGGTAAACCTATCGACTTTTTTACAAATTTTCACGTTTCAGAGATTTATACAACGACCTTCAGTGATAGAGTATTTTTAACTTTAAAAATAAAATATAAATTGTGTTGCATTCGTTATAAATTTAAAGAATACTTTTAGGAAATAATTATATCAAACATCTGCTATGTACACTTAAAAAATAGATATATTGTCAAAACAAAACCAATAAAGTTCCTATTTGTTATTAAATTACGTAGAAAATTAATTTTAGGTAACTAAATTTTGTTTTGTTCATATCCACAGCGCACCAAACATAAATAACAATTTATTTTAAATATATCAGTTATATGATATTATTTTTTAATTTAATTATAATTTAAAATTACATTAATAAACAATTTATAAGCTCTGCATGTACATGGATTAATTTTATTTTTAGGTCCAATCCCAATTTTAATTTATTGGCTCCAACGAAGATTCTGCCAATGTCAAGGTTGAATAAAAGGCTATGGTAAAATGAGAATGTTCAGGATGGACAGTAAAATGACGTATCTATAGTGTTTTCTCCAGTTATTTACCTAATAATAAATTAATAATGTAGGTATCTCTCTGAGGTATTGATGGTAAAATCAAGGTAAGATGTGGCATAGGGTGCTTAAAATGTGATCGTTACTATAACGCTATTTTATGTAGGTACCTATGTTTTAGCCTGGTATCATTTATTATGATAAATCTTTAATTATCTTCAAACAAAAATGGAAATGGCATAAATCCATGAATGGCATGAAGGCAATGAATTTACGTACCTTACAAATTTACTTCTTATTATTACCATGGCCACTGGTAAATAAATCATGTATCTGCCTATATCGGCCATCAAAATAATATCTTCTCCTGGTTGTTCAGAACATATTATTTCGATGATATTGGCACTGAGGCAGCACCCCTGTAGCTAAGGTCTAACTGCTCATTGTTTTAAAATAACATAAGAAAATAATTCAAAATATCCCAAGAATTTGTAAGAATTTCACTAAAAAATTACTGACATTAAAAGGTGGTGCTGATGATCAATCATGACGCTAAGAATGCTCGATCTTGATAACCACGTCCGGATCAGGATTTCAGTCTATTCTTTTTAATAATCGTCGTGCTAAAATCTGGAGGAGCCAGAATCCAGTTACGGGAGCTGTTGCCTACTTGCCTCTCTTGTAGAGGTATTGTAACTATACTGTGTATTTCGGAGCATTCGGAGAATTCATTTTGCTTGAACCCCGTGAGCAGGGCCCGATCTAAGGGGAGGCAAGCCGGGCAATTGCCCAGAGCGGCAAAAATGAGGGGCGGCAAAATCAAGGGCGCCAGGCACGGAGAGAAAAATCTTATAAAAATTACAGTGCTGAACAGCCCGAACAAAAAAATTTTTTTAATGTTTTTTTTTTAATTACTATTTTAGCCAGCGGCTGTAAATTCTTAGATGGACCAATATATTTTAAAGTAATATCTTATAATTTTCTTAATGCTGTCTCCTAATAAGCAGCCAAGTAGGAAGAAAAATAGGAAAGGAGTAACCAACTGTTTTTAGCACTCGAAATATAAAGATTTTTTACGATTTATAAGTTGAGAATACAAGGAAATTCTAATAATATTTTTTACCGATTTTACATTTCTGAACTGGCAGTCCTTTTCATTTCGTATTATGTTTCACAAGGATTACCCACCCATGTTGAGAGGAGTAGTTATTTCCGATAGTTTGTGAGGTTTGTTCATGAGTAAAAATTTCTAGCGAGCCCAAGCTTCTTAACAAAGTCCATATACCTATTCCGATAGGGTTGACACTGTAGCACGTGAAAAAATGTAGGGAAAAATAAATAATTTAAAAAAATATATTTACTCGCTAACTAAACAGATATAAAATTATCATTGTTGTCGGGGGACCGTTCTGTGGAACTCTCTTATTTCTATTCTAAGTGACCCCTCGCTTTGTATATACAGATCAACTTGTTAATAATAAATATATATATATATATATTTCTCGTGTGATGATGATATAATTCTAATGACAACTCAATCATCTACGAATCCATTCCCTCGTTTAGTCATTCGCAGTCTTACTAAAATCTGATTAAATCGTTTGCCGCTAATGATGAAATATTTGTTTTGCATGTAAAATTTATGCCAATATATTACATGGTTTTGGAATTTGCTCATCAAGACCTTCAATTTGATACCCATTTTGTAATTATAGATGAAAAATGATTTTTCACATTTTTGTAAATGGAGCCCTATTGCCACCATATTGAATGTTTAAAAAAATATAACCAGTATCACTCAGAATGATGTAAGGAGTCTAACGATACGATACATCCAAATCTGTTCAGTGTTGCTAGATCGGACCCTGCCCGTGAGCGACCCATGGACACTCATTATTCCTTGGAGCTTCTGCTCACAAGGTCCACAAATAATAAAGAAGAATCTGGACCAAACGCGAACTATGTCACAGTAGGTGGATGATCCCCTAGGGGAGTCAAGCGTAGGTAGGTAATTACGAACGTCCGTAGAATCTACAGGAGATCCTAGGTGAATAGTTATTAATGTCTGTGGATCCCCCAGATCCAAGTAGAATGCTCGAAAAACCCTCAGTTCAGATCTAAAAATCGGTCTGTGCCTACGTACCCACATTATCACGCTACTTAATCATTTTTAGGGACCAAGCTTGTATCTGTAAGGTAATGTGAAAATGTATGGAAAAAACTTACCAACACCGACAACTGGAGAATAAAGCCTCTCATCGCGCACCATGAGCATCAGCTTTGAGGTTAGGACCTAGCCTCATAATAAACTTCTCATACGAAGCGGTCTTTTGCTACCATTTTTATTATCTGCGTAGGTGGTACTCAAACCGTAAACAGATCCAGCAGAAGAGATATTTTATCGGCGAAATATTGTCTGCTATCGATACAGAATCTAGGGTTTTCTGTGGTGGTCGATGATTGATCGCAAAAGAAATCGCCTCCTTACAATCCGAGTCAGCTGGGTGCACACAGGGCACATATTTATGTGCTAACCATCCAGTGCTCCCATGCACGTAAAAGGCTGAGCCGTTTGTATTTGATGTTCCAATGTATAAACTAGGGATGTTACGGAGGTGGATTTATCGGAGGCGGAATCGGAGTCGGAGGTTCTCGTAGTGACCTCCGCGGAATCGGAGGTGAATCGGAGTCGGAGTCGGAGCAAAGCTACGAATGTAAAATGTAAATAAATAAGAAAGAAGAAACTTGTCGCAACTCGTTCACTCTTCGTTCATCAGTTGCAAAGAACACATGTACTCCATCAGTTGTCAATGTCACGTAGAAAGCGCTCAGTAGCGCTGCAGCGATAGCAAGTCATAACTTGTAACTCCGATATATACCTCCGTTTTGATATATCGGAACCGGAGCCGGATTCGGAGGTGTAATTTTAATCGGAGGTTCCGACATATCGGAATCGGAGTCGAAGCTCCGTAACATCCCTAGTATAAACTATACAATTCAGTTCAGTCATATCATTTATGGTTTAGGGGCATCATGGTCAGTGATGTTTGGTACCTGACCGTAACCTCCTTTGCCTGTTTTAGTAGGTAGGTATATCTGCGGATTCATCTAAGTAAATATGTAATTATGGAAAAGAAAGTCCATAATATTAAAACTTGACACATGAAATAAAACAACGATATCGAAAATTATTATATTTATTATAAACAGTGTCTATTCTCGCTAATATTTTCAAGAGAGCTCACTGCTAGCTTAACAATTACGGTGTAATTTTACAGACATCTCGTTTCCATAGTCATCTTAACGATATCAGCAATCAACTAAACAGTTCTATGAATATGCATCAACTTCGTATGAAATAAAATAATATTACATAAATGACTTATTTAGTTTTGGAGGCGGTAACCTTAAGTTTTGACGAAACCATATCAGATTTATAAAGTTGTCAAATACACGCACTATTTATAGCCATGGGAATCGTTATGTGGAAACTTTTCTAGGATAAGTATAGTTAATTTTAGATCCGAAATATAATTTCACTTGCTATAATTACGTACAATTGTAATATGACTCTGATTTAGTAAGTTGAAATTGACTGTGTATCATAATAAGTAAGCATAATACTTATCTATTTTCCACATAGGCTACACCTACGTGAATTCTAGATATTAATTTATCAAAATTTTAACATTATGTTAAGCTGTATCATTACCTATGTAGGTGGGTAAATATCTGGTTATTTTTGTAGATCAACAAAGTACAGTATTATCTAGCTAGCTGTTATCTTCAAGAAAATTCTAAATAGCATGTGAAATTATACCAATATTATTTTATACAGTTAAATCCCGGCGAAAACTCACTAAATACTCGAAATATTTCACGGTTGCGTTCACAATCAATGTGATATTAAAACCTTGTACACGGACGAGTGTGAGACGTGCATAGCGTGTTTTCGCCGTCATCAAAATTGACATACCGTAATACAAACGCTATGTATGTAACCTTTCACTTAATTATTTAATTAAATATTGACTCGCAGTAAAGTCGTATTGCGAAATAAATACACGATAAATGCACATACATCAACAACACGCATTTAAAGACCATTGTATAGTCCATCTTCAAATCTTAAATTTCTAGCTTCAAACGAGTTGTTTTCGAGATAGATACTCCTCAAATAAAACCTTTGCTAAGTGTATATTCAATCTAGAGATTCCAGCACCCCTTATATATTAAAATTATACAGGCCTTCCATTTCTATTACTAGTAGATATAATTTAACTCTACGTGTTTAAATTCAAAAACATGACCTTACATGCTAAATCCAAAAATTACAATAGATATTAAATAAAAAGAAGAGAATAAAAGTAATAATACTTAGATATACCTACACGTTGTTCTGACATTATACCAAACGCGAAACATTCCTGGTGTTACATGATAAGCATGTCGCAATAACGCAAACTCTTGTCCACGTATTAAATCTAACAGCTTTACGAGATTTTAGTTATAATATTAACGACTTTATTGTTTATTTTTATCAAAACACGATTAGTATTGAGCTAAGTATGTAAAGTAACAACGAAATTCGTGCAGGCACTATTCTCACTGTAGTTCTTTAAAACACTTTGTAGTACCTATGTCGCTGTAACGCTTGAAACTCGGTAATTACAAATGATCATATAATAGGGTCTGCTGCTTTCCTGCTAGGATTTAATATTGGCATAAAATATGAACAGCACGATAGCAGTGTCAATGAATGTTGTGAACAACAGACATTGCGCATGCGCACACACACATTGTTTTTTGTAATTCTGGACCGATTCGAATCAAACGGTGCCATAGAGCTCCAAAAAGCAGCAGATAAAGGAAAGTGCGCTTTCCGCTATTTGGAAGTCATGATTTTCGGCGTTACGATTTCCCTTATGCAGGTTACAGTTACAGCACACAAAGCGACTTCAATTATTTATTTTTATTTCTTACATTAAAACAATTCCCGAGTTCTTATTTTTAGTCAGTTTACAGATTACGTTTACGTTCGATGGGCAAAGTTTATAATAATTATTTAGATCTAGACGACTGTTATTTTATCGCGACATAACCTAAATATCGATTAGTTATAACATGGGTATACGCAATTAAAATCCTATATTTTTCGCTATAAGTTTACAGGAAGATTTTTTCAACATGGATCTCTATGGGAGCTTCGCTAACCATCAGATATTAGAACAAAACAATATTAATGTTTTTATTTTATTTATAACAGTGGAAAAACTCATAAACACAGTAAAACTGAAAATTTAACCTTATTTTTCCAGCAGTCACGTTAAGTCATATTAACACATCTAGAATTCTAAATATCGACATGTGCTATCTCGATTTTATGAAGATTTTACTTGGTTATAGCATTCTAAACTATTTCATACCTGGCAGCGGTCCATATTTTACTTCAATAAAAATTAAACGTTAGAATCGAATTCATTCAATTTGTACTATTAACGTAACTATCGACCGCGTTGTATGCACAACGCGGTCGATAGTTTCTTCTTAATCTTGTAATGTTGTCAAGAATGAGATGGTACCAGTTGCCAGTTCACAGTCGATATATTATTTTATAATTTATTTTATCAGAATAAGGTTTAATTTCTTCCGATGGATGCTCACTCCCATTACGCAGTAAGTATTTAATAATAAACATCTTGAGCAGCTCAGGGCTGAAGAGGTGTGGCCCAAGGTTTCGCCATTACGTCTCAAAGACTGAGTGGAACACACTTCTACCCCCGAGCAAACCGTCCGGTGGCCCCCCTCCGATCAGCCAACTAAGGCAAGCCAGTGTTGAGTTTTGCGACCACTCATGAGGATCCACCAGCTGATTATTATTATGGTGAAGTCCGGTTAGCATAATAACTTACTCGTACTTGTAGTACCTCAAAAGAGGTTTAGAACCAATTAAAATGCCCTTTGTACACTACGTCTCAAAAGGATCGGTTTAGTTTACATTGAAAGTCTATTTTATACTATAAATATAAGTTTACGTACATCCTCTTTGTACGCCAAACACCACAATCCCAGAGTAACGTTGTATTGTGTTGCCTTAACTAACATCATACTACGCGGAAAATAGTTGCTTACATTTTACATGGTAATTAATTTATTATTCTACGCGCAAATAATTTAATAATTAAAAATATTCACATCAAATATTACATTTTAAAATAATTACTTTAATTTTCTTTTAATTAAGCTATGTACGTAAATCAATATGAATATTTACTAAACGACCGACGACTAAATTAATAATTCTCAAAATGAATCGTTGGTAAAGTTTTTATGTACCGAATAATTGCTTTTAGTCTATTAATATAGAAAATAATTGGACGGATATCTATTTTGAGTAAATCCAATTTAAACGCATAAATAACAATAAAAAAAAGTACAAAGCACTGAGCAAAAAGTACATTGAGTTATTAACGTTACCCATCTATATTGGTTCTGTCAAAAGCTATTGGTTTTTCTTATTTATGTCGCTTTGAACAATCGCCTGATCATTATCACTACTTCTCAGTAGCTGATCACTGATAATACCAATGTAAAATTGAACTGCAGGTAAAGCTAAAATTTTAATGTTATAATTATCGACAAATTTAATCGCGACCAGACAGTAAGGACGTGTTCAAGGCAGTTTAATCAATAAATTTCTAATTGCCGTCTAATTTAAATATATCTACTAAGTATCAATAATGATATATAAAAATAAAAACTTACGTAAATTAATGCCGACCCTATACTAAAATACCGAGCATTTACAAAATTATTACGATGATGTAAAATATACAAAAATAGTAACTAAGGAAATCAATAACCTATTTTTTTCTTTTCAAATGGCACATTTTTTTGTTAATTTGGACGCCTGGGTGTAGTTGCTCAGTTAAAACACAAGAAACGTTTAATTTAATCGTGTAAACATGTATATAACGAGTAATATTATAACATGTCGGTTAATGCTGACTTATCACAGGAAACCCAAGATATTATCAAGGTTTTGTTGGAAGTTACAGTGTCTTAACGATACTAATATTTGAAGAATTGATATGAAATCAATATATTACCTTCAAATAAGGCCTTCTCACGAAGCAACTTGCGAGATTCGACGGTGAACTAGAGAATTTATTGTGCCACTACGGCCCATTATCACTAACAAAAACCTAATGCTAAGATATAGTCAACGTTTTTCAAAAAATTACATGTCGTACATAGGTTTTTTATGGAAAAGCTAAGTATTCCCTATCATTAGAAAGGTGTTAGTAAATTAGAGCATTCGTTAACTAAATTCGCCATAGTATATACCTAAGTAATTGTTTATGGAAGATCGTTATTGCATTATTAACATTAATTCCTCGTGTACGATATTAAATTAATTTTAACACTCTGAAACACGTAGTATTTATCAAAAGGTAATCCGACTGAATGCAACATGCGACTGCTTCTATAGAATATAATGGAATATCGCATACACAATACCGTGTGCAAGCTACATATAATGAACATTTTTCTTATATACTTATCTAGCTAAACTAAAGTACAGATCTAAGCCAAATATCTAAGTTTATAAATTTTAAGTAGATGATTAAATTAATGAAAACCTATTATTATAACAATTTATGCAACAACGTTGGTTTCAAAGCGCGTACATTAAGGCATGTATTCACTGAGCAACAATGTTCCGGATACAAAATCTCTGAAACATCACGTTAATGTTTATCCTCCCCACCGCCAGCGAGGAGCACAGAAACATGATGTTAAACACGTAGTGTTAACCGCAACAAATTAATGTTTCATATGAATTTGTTTCACAAACACATAGATTTCGTTTCTGAAGCTGAGTTTATAAACAAATGTTTCTCAGTGAATACATATGCTAATATACATGTATATTGACCAAAAACATAGTATTACTTTTGATAGACAGGTACAATCTTAAAACTATTTATAATATGAAATATTTTCAAGTAACAATTTAACTGACATTATTGCTTTTCTCACTGGAGGTTAGTTATTGGAAAGGAATCTAAAATCTATGTATCTTAAAATTGTCTATACACTTTAATTTTTATATTAAGAAAATAATGGTTAAGTTGAACATAGATCTTTAATGAATTGATGGACAAAGTACAAAATATTTACAACTTGATAGAAGAAACGATCCATTTTCGCGCGACCATCTTATTATGGCATTATAGATCGTCAATTTTATAGGATCAAAATATGGAGGACATTTTGTAACATCATAACATCTTCTGTATACTTACCCAAGTGCCTATTGGGTGCCAACTATACAAAAAAATACGTTCCTTTTCAAACCCGTTTATAATTGCAACAACACTTTTAGCTAATGTTACTACACTGACTCGAAGATATTCTCACATTATTTCTAACATAGTAGCATTCCTACACTGATAACGATACTATCAATAGTTGTAGCAACTTCGAACGAAAGAATACACCCACAAACCTATTCTACGGTATATAAATACATATAGTTAATACGATATCAACGTCAAAAATACTTGTACATGCATCATTACTCATATGGCAGTTTTAGTTATACGAATAATATGATAAAAACGGATTACAATTACATAATTTACACAAATTTGAACAACATGGTTATAGAATAGACCATGGATGTAACATACGCATAATCCGTTTATTATAAAATCTTTTATTGAGGTAAGTACATAAAAATGTATTGCTACACGATATTAACCATCCTTATCAATATGGCGCTACTCAACGTTATGCGAAAATAACTTGTCGCTAAATAACCCTTACATACTTCAAACATGCGCGTTATTGTATTGTGTCTTATAAAATATCATCAATGCATATTATTGTTATGTGCATGAAATAAAACCACACCAGTATAACCGGTTTATATCGGTGTACGAGTTATGGCAAATGGATCAATCAGTCTCGGAACACGCCTTTGATTCGTCGTTACTTATACAATAAATACTTCTTGACATCTTCACATGACTATAGTGACAACATTGCTTTACATGACACCTAACTCGCACCGATATTATTTTAGAATGAATCAATAGGCGACTATTGTCCTACTCACATGATGGTATAGGAGCAATGTCAACAATACATATTGTATTGTTGACATATTGTATTGTCAACAATACATATTGTATTGTTGACATATATATTCACCATCGAGTTACTACTTTGAGCCTAATTGCAAGGTGTTAGTTTTAATATAATATATAATATGATTATTGGTTTACAACTATAAATTTTAGCATTATTAAACGTTATGTCAGGGTCAGAAAATATCCCAATGTGTAGTGTCGAATGTAGAAATTTCAGTTTTAAGGCTGTGTTTTAAATGACCATAATTGTAAGTCTTAAAGAATGTAACCACGCTTTTAAAGTTATAGTACCCAGACCAATCTCTAAAAATATATACGTTTCAAAATATAATGTGAAAATACTGCAATATTGAACGAAATAGTCTTTTAAATATTTAAATAAAATAGCCCTAATGCAGATCTCTACTTTGTACATAAAGTTTGTGTTAAACAATTGAGAATTACTGACTTTACTCATAATAACTATAAGCTAATTACAGTACTGTAATGTTGAAAATAACTGGCCTTTACATTTGATACAGAGAAATAAAATTAAACGTGATTAAAAGCAAATTGATGTTCTATTTAAGATCGTATATTTCCGAATGAGATTCGATGTACCGTGGCGTTATGATCCTGCCCGAATCGACGACTGGCGTGAGGAGTTCCTCGGATGGCACTTGGATACGGATTCTATTGTCTGAGGGTAGGTTGGTGGCGCCGTTACTAGTGTAGAATCCGAGAGAGACGGGTTTGTGGTGTTCCTCATTATTGTAGGCTTTGTATTTAGAAGGGCTGATGGGGTGCAGATGTGAGGGGCTCGCGGCCAGCGGGTTGTAGGTCACGTGGATGCGCACCACGTCGTCTGACATCGGCGACACCGACGGCGGGTGCGGGGTGGCTCTCGGCGTGGAGTGCGCGGTCGACGGCGCCCTCTGTATACTCAGTCCACAAATACCCGAACTGAAAAGATCGAAATATTATACATTAATATATGTCAAATGTTTATTTGGGGTTTAACAAAGAAAATTATGCATGATCAAGAAATCGGAAAATTTTATTTATTAAACATGGTCACAAGAACTACAAAACCCGTTTATTGTGCTAACTAAGTGAAAATAACCGATATATATTAAGAACAGACCATAAACCAGACGATAGGCTGGCTTCTTTTCATGAATTATCTAATAATATATACATTTAAAAATTGGGAGGTACCACAGGTAGAACTCACTAACGGGATCCTGGACGTGGCAAGGGGACTGCATTTTTTCTCCAAAATCAAATATTTATACCATTCTTAATAATTCAATTTCTTACCCCTTGTTTACACCCACGTACAAGTTCTGTTACTAATTTTCAATAAAACTTGTAGAAGTTTTGTATACAAATATTCTTACAAATTGTTTTAGGTGTAAACAAAAAATAACATGTTTTATACCTTGGTGTAAACACGGAGTAAAGACGTCTTCTTATTTTGTTATGGATAGTTTGATATATAGCTACCAGCTATGGTAATGGAATTGTTTTTTTATTTTATTTTATAAAAAAAGGATCGTATGTTCTTATTTTAAGGACGTGGATTGTGTTATATACATTACTCACATTCTTAAAATAAGGATTTACGGAAGTTACGGAAATGGAGAGTCGATATGTATCTTTCTTAGATTCGACTTAAGGTTTATATGAAAACATGTAATAAATTATGATAAAAGATCAATAGCGTTTTGGCATACATGATGACGAAACTACGCGGTCCTAGGACGAATCTTATTTTACAGATTAGCAGTACGTATAAAGCACAGTGAAATTTTCTATTCCATACAATGGTTCATCGATGAAACCTTTGAAACACAGCTCGAGGCACAAACCATCTATTTAGACATTGGGTGATACGAGTAATGTGCAACATCGTCATGTGTTTCATCTAACTTGTTAAATGATAAGGTGGAATGAGTGCGCTCTACATCTACAAAATATCTCACCCATCTGACCCAGTGGCGTCATCGCTGACGTTGGAGTGCGTGTCGAGCGAGTTGTCCGGCGCATGTGACCGTCCGCTGGAGAACACGCTCAGGTCGGCCGTGCTCGTCACGCTGGTGTCGGCCAGTGAGCGACGCGACCCCAGCGCGGATACAGAGTCGTCGCAACGAATGCCACCCGCTACGCCGCTGTGTTCTATACAACAATAATTGGATTGTAATATAATAATGACAATCAATAAATTTGTTTGGCAATGTTATATTTTATGAGTACAGTCATACCCCGTGCTACGAGAACCCGAGCCGTGCTCGAAGACCGTCTTGCTGCATATTTAACGTTGTCACACGTGTCACATGACGGTTAAATTCACATACTTGTGAACTGGAGTTACACACTATGAACTGATAGTATAAACTAATTAGACATGCAGTTCGAGTAATTCAGTGATACGACTGTTTTTTTAATATGTGAGGCGTTCTCTGCCTTTAGCTTTATATGCAAAGCACACGATACACAAAGCAACACGTTCATGCAAAATATGTAATTAAATTCTTACCTTATAGTCGACTTAAGACAACGAACAAGCGAAATCAATGTATGTAGTGTAACACAAAACGCACATGCAAGTTATATGAGCAAAAAATAAAATCTCTGCTCATAGCTCGATGAATAAAATCAACAATACATAATGAACAGTTCTCATTTATTCGATACATACATATTTACATTTAGGAATAAAAAAGGAAATCTAATTATAATAATATTTAACGTCTTCGTCTCCTATTTTTTTTTTATATTTCTTATTATTTACTAGATAAGAATAAGGTTCACTTCGATGGGTTGGGATCGTGCCGAGAACGGGGGATTCAAGGTGGATGTCCATAGAAGCATGGGAGGTATGAAGTGGAACGCCGAATTGAGGATTTTTATCTGAAGTAAAAACGTTTAAATGTGTTAACATTATCATCGTGTATACATGGTAAGCTCCGGGCTTAAATCTAACCCTCTAGCTGAACACCAATCTTATAACTTCTTGTGAATATAAATGTTCAAGTTCAAGTACTGTGACAAAAAAGTTTGTCTGTTGGCTGTTAATTTTTAATTAAAGAACTAAATACTGAGTGAAAGCAAATAGAGAAAATATAGCGTGTTCCAATTTAGCAGCTCAACCTGTCAAATGTATAGGAAACAATTGGCGTGCCCACTGGGAACGAAAGCTAAATAATGTGAGTTAATTAGATATTTAGGTGAACCACAAATATACGATATGTTTAGCCTTAAACGTGGTTCTAATAAAAATGTGAGGATAAATAACAATAAAAATGGTTGCAATTTAATATTTAATAGATTTCCAGAATATGTCCATTTTGAAACTGTAACGGAAATAATGGCACATCTTCAATTAACTTTTATGATATTTTTGTTTAGTGTTAATTTATGTTATATATACTATAACTTAGGTACAGAAAACAAAATTATTTTAAATGCGATAATTTGAAATACAACTAAAAGCGACACTGATAAGATATGCTGTGTGTTGTGTCTACTATATGCACAGTATGTGATGTCTAAATATACCACTAAAACGTACCAGTATTATAGTAGAATATTAGAATAGTTTTATAATTTGGCGATGATCATACCACCACGGGCGGCAAAACTAAAAATAAAACGATAAGATTATAAGTTCTCGAAATACTCAACATCTTGATTTTATCGATGAATTCAAGGGCAAATCTTACATTCACAAAATTAAATAACAACTTGCTTTTCGAGGAAAGTTAACCCTCAAAACGATACCAGGAATTCATTGTAAATGATTTAATCGTAAGCTAGTTGGAATAATGCAATGGACACCAAAATAATATTTATTGCCTTGTAAGCGTCATACTGTATTGTGAGAAACTAAACTACGCAAATGTTTAGAATCAATTTATTGATTAATTAAATGTTTTGTTCCCATGGGTCGAAGTTCAGGTCATATTATGGAGGTTTGTTGATCCTAACTTAAAACTAAAGATAATTAAATAAGATTTACTCTATGTACTGTACCCAGCTATAAATGGTAAAAGAGAATCGGATGATAGGGGTGGGTTTATGCGAAAACTTAAGTGTAGGTGAAACAAAATAATCGAAGTAATCACTAGTGAGCAGAGATTCATTTATTGCAGGCGTTATTGACGACGTAGATGTTTTGAAAATCAGTAATTTTAAACACTCAGATTTTTTTGCATTAAGTGCGTTTTGGGCAATTACGCAAGCCCGACGTTTTGTGTTATAGTACTAATAAATGTTAATAATTTCGTAAGTAGTATTAAACAGAATATACAGTGGGGGGCGTAGCGTTATCTTATGAGAAATAGCACAAACAATGCGGGAAGCTGGAGATCCGTCTTAAGGTCTGAGGAGTTAGTGGCCTAATAAAATCTATATCATATTATTTCACCTGAACATAGTATTACTAAAATTTAGTGACTGTGTCCTTAAAGATTCGTAACACAAGCTCCTCAAATCTTAAGAAATGCCATGTTAAATGCAAGTCGTTTAAATCGTGTTAATCATGACATAAACCCACCTCCATACCACCAATAACATGCTAGTGCACAAATTCAATTACTTAATATTATACCACTAAATCTAGTACAAATTATGACAAACTTGGATGTTTGTGAAGTGAAATACATAAGATCGGCAAGCCAGCGCAGTGTCTAACTCGTCCATAGCTAATACTATACGGAAGTAAAGTCTAACGGCATTTAAATCTAATCTAATCGTGTTACAGAACCTAGACATCGCAGTTTGCTTAACTAGTGACGAGTTCCACACTCACAACAATAGATGCATAAGGACATACTACAAACTATAAAACAATAATATCCCGAATCACTATAATTGGGGATATTTCAGTATCTACTTAGAACAATGATACCTACGTAAAAATGGAACAGGAATATAAGCATTCAAAATTTAGTACAGATAAACCAATTATTGTGAAGTCAGTTTGACTTTACGTTTTGTGTTAACTGACACTTTTTTCACACTAATCATTTACTCAGATAATAAATGTAGGAATTAGGACAGACATAAGCTTCAGCGTACACAGAGGCCGGGTGTGCAAATACATATGCTGTCTCGGACTGTGTCGCCTGCGCCTCTAATATACGTTTGGGCTTATAGTCGTGTTAACACAACACATAAAATATTCTTGCCTTCATAAGTACATGACACATGCTGTGAGGGCGATGTGCAAGATACTCATTTATATGAGTTTTACAATCAAATCATTTATACACGAAAACAAGTTTTTAAAATTGTTTCGAGGAACCGAAAGCAACAGTGATTTATTCATTCAGTTTTGTTGTTCCTTCTATTGAACCCAAGCGATATATAAGAGAAAATAAAAAAGATCTTCATCATAAAATCGTCAAGATGTATTTGATGAAGGTGCAACTACCTTCATCAATGTTGCCAATTATAAAGTTCGTCGGTTCCGTTCTTTTCAAGAATTCACTGCATAAGTTTCGTTGGAGTACGCACGAGGACATAATTGACCCAGTTTTAGCATACTACGTAGGTACTATCGGCAAAATTTACGCATGCTCACTTAAAAAAATATTCCTGCGGAAGCGCAGCTAGTGACAGACCACGCCCCTTCCTTACTCCATCCAATTAGAGACAATATGTAATTGTGTGAGTGCAGTGTGTGCGTGTGCCAAAAAAAACAACAAACATTAGCCAGTGCCAATTTGAATCTCGCTAATTGTTCACGCTTCCTGTTCTCATCGCAATTTCATTTTATGACCTGTTTATTTCTATCGGACTGATTTCCTACCCTACTGTGACCTCTGCTTTGTATACTGGATTGTGTATTGCGGTTATTGTGGGCTGTGACTAATTTTATCAATAACCATGACAACCCGAAACCTCAATCAAGAAGAAAGAAATGAAATTATTGTCATGCATAGGCAAGGATTGAATATTTCGCACAAGAATATGACGTTTCGCTGTAAACTATTCGAAACGAGTTGCATCGAGCTGGAGTCCATCACAGACGGCACGCAAAAAAAATAATAATGTGCGTGTTTAATAATAAACGAAAATATGTATGATTATATAAAAATACATTTCAAACTTTTTATGTTATTAATTAGGTATTATTATTGTTGTGTATTTTATAATTACCTAATAAAACACAATTTTATGTTAAAGTATATGAAAATTTTTGTTTAATGTTAAATTTTTCAATGAATCTGTAATGTTTTTTAAGAAATGTTGAATAGACCTATAAAAAATAATTAAAAAAATAATCTGAGTTGTTTTCTATAAATACAAATCCATAAAATTATTCTTAAACAGCCCACAAGCAACCAGTGCTTATATGACACTAAGATTAAAGCCGGTGGTTTTACCTTTTAAACAAAAATCTCTTACTATACAGATAAGATATTAATTAAATAACTACCTAAAAATAATAATTTTATAAAACGAAATAAAAAACACCTTTTAGTACTAAATCACATAACTTATGTCGCTGCGCTACGCCAGTGCGGATAACCACGGGTGTTATGATTTAAAGTTTTTTATTTTTATTTAACTATGACCTATGATATATTCGGCTAATCCAGGTTCTCATATTTGGAGAAAACAGCGGCCATAAGATTTCAAAAGATAAGGAAACAGCAATATTTTTAACAAACAAATATTCTCTTTTGTTTGCTTCATCGGCGTTAAGTCAATAAAAATGCCGATTATTGTCACCTACCGATTCCTAGTAATATTTTACGTTTAAGCTATTGTGTTCATGCAGGTGCACTCCAAAGCAGATAATAAAATAAGAATCGTATTATCTATAGAACAATAAAACTAATTATTTTACTACTTAGGAGTGCTCATGCAAGAACACAAAGCCGAAAGTTCGTGGGAAATTATTATAAAACCTACCTAGTAACCGAGTGCCTACCTTCCGGATTCATCATCTGAACAGTCGATAGTACCATATTATTGTATTAAATGTATTTTATACGACACGACGATTAGAAGTTGGTTAAATTCGATTTCCAATATTTTCTAATATAGTTAGTTACACGTGAAGCTAATAAAAGCATGTTAAAAAATTAATTCTAAACAGCTTATTATTGAGTGAACACAAACTAAAAAATGTATATTTCACTTCTTCTTCTTAGTACAAACTATTACATTTTTGTGGAAAGTTGATACTAATTAAATAAAGCAATACCAATAACACATTTTCTAAACCAAACAGAATATATGAGTACGAAATTACTTCTTGTCAACAATCATTCATAAAGAGGCAGGCCGTGTTACAGTTTGAAACCGATACGACACTTAGGAAGTTGGTGACCATTGAAAAAACATCTCACAAACAAGTTAGCACAGCTCACTAGTGTGCGCACCTGCACACTAGTGTGTGTCCACTTTTATACATCATTATATTTAGACAAACACAACTAAAATACGCTTCCTATTGGGCAAACGCATCCATACGATGATTGAGTCGAGAGCCGTGCTATGCAATTATCGCCTTAGAGGTGAGCATGCGGAAGTTTGGTCGATAGTACCTACCGTAAAACGTAGCAACTTAACCACATTTTTTGACAAAAGTCCAAGTATTTAATTATCTATCAGATGCATAAACCTGTAACTTATATATACTTCTTACACATTTGGCTAACGCTTTCTGCATTTGGCGTTTATAAAAAAAACAATAATTAAAATTGTGGAGAAAAATAAAGCATATAGGTAAAGTTAACACATTTGTGGCAACATTACCTACGCACAGTATTTCATAATATAAGTATAGCATTTAAGATAGTACTTTGGGTGAAGATAACCTAAATTACGATGCCTATTTTATAACGTAAAGATCAGTGCCGGATTTACCACGTAGCAAGAGTAACAATTGTTACGGGCCCCGCGCAAAAGGGGGCCCCGCGTATCCAAGCCTCCGCCTGAGCCTAATTTTTTTTATTGAAACTTATTAGGACGTGGTATATTGAATTTACTTGATGTCACAAAAACGTGAAACGTTACACCTGTTTTCCGACGTCAGACAATCGATAACAGATTATTTTGTTGGCGATAATAAAACACCGAATTTCATAAGGTAAACGCTCAAGTTCTACAAAAAGTCACTTCACACATACTTAAGAGCACATAGCAGGTCAAGAGAATTTGCTACGGGCCCCGCGCCTGCTTCATCACTGGTAAAGATGAGTAGAAGGAAAGAAGTAAAATATAAGGGTAACACTGACATTAGGTAAAGTAGCCAAGGTCATCAGACAATTGACGTATAAATATCTTTTAGTGTACAGGGTTGTTAAAAAACAAAAATCAATAAGTATTTATTTTTCAAACAAAAACAATATTCTTAGGTTTGGTTCTCATAATTATAAGACATTTTGTTTTTTGTTTTCACCAATAATATCGAAATCAAACTAAACATACATAACATACAACACAAACCATAACTAAACTCTCATACATGACTTTGTGCCAACCTTGACTATAGATATAGTTGCCAAAGAGAAGTCTGTGGCAACTGAACCTTACCTCAAGTAGCATTACTTATGCAGATATTTCAATAAAATGAGGAAATAATAATAGCTGATAATTACAGCTGCAATCCTAACCGTTTTTTACATGCAATATCATAATTTCATTCACTTTTGACGAATAGCTTAGGCTCTGTGAGCACAATATAATCAAAAAGTTTTGCACCGTTTTCACGCCACCACACATTGGACAGCTATATTTATATAACTATCAATGTTTCTAGCTACATAAATATAAAACGTGTTACCCTAAAGTTTAGTCTTTCATAGTTTAGGGCCTAAACTATGAAAAACTACTACCATTAAACCCAAGTTTGTTTAAGAACAGATTTTTAAAATAGTTGACTTTAAGTCAAATACGTTAACCGGTACTTATGTCCGACATATTATCATCTATTGTTACTGTCACTTCATAGCTATGACTCCGATAATATCTGCTATACGAAATGTTTTGCTTAATATTCAAAGAAAAATATAGTACTCAAATTTAGTCTATTGCCCTTTAGATTTTACCTACTCTCAACAATATCTGCTTTTTCAACAGGTAAAAGGAAAGAGCCTTCACGAGTGATGAACCTCGAGATCGTCTGGCGCACCCTGGGTACTCAGTCTCAGGATCAACGTAACTGACTGGCTAATCTTTCCACTACGGCATGAGCAATTCCTATGTGGTAGCGCGTGCCAAATCGAAGCAAAAGAACAGGTAAAATAGATGGAAAGATAATATTACAATAATTTGTGATAATGTAAAAGATACTTCGCAATATATATATATAATTATAAAAGATATTAAAATTTGGCTTAATTTAAAATCAAAATACCTACATCTAAACTAAACCGTATTTTAACGAAATTTTTATAAATAATTATGATATCAAATTATTAAATTTAATTCAGTCACACATGTGTAACCTATCCCACATATGTTACAACCCATGTGTGGACGTCAACTGGGAGAGTATGTGGTCGTGGTTGTAAATGCATGTTATTCTACCAACCAGTAACATATCAATCAACTCACTTGCATAAATTATTAATGTATAAGGTCACATTTTAACTAATTTGTACTTATTAAGTCAAACGCTACATGATTATTTACCGAGAAAATCCAAGAGTAAGTCTTTCGTAAAAAGCGATTCGCAGGTATCTAGGACACCATAATGAGCAAATACTGAGGGCACAGCAGAAAAATGGACTGACACACCGGAGCAAAATGCGATTGCAAAACTACGGTTTGACATGGACAACAAAAGGAGCGAACTTTATTGTGAAATGATCTAATCTTCTCAATATTATGTCACCACGGTCTAAACCTACTGAAGTCACGGCTTAAACGCGTATATAATGCTACATAACAAATATAACTAAGTGTTTAGCCACATATTAATGATTTTGGGCAGTCATAGATCACGACTCTTCACAATTGTGCAAAATCAGTCAAGAACATGCATCAATGATTACCATTAACAAATGTGAATACCATGCAAACGTGATATATGCGAGGCATCGCAAGGCATGCCATAAAAATATCACTACAAGAAGTAGCTCTGAACAAACATTTTAATTCTGAATAATAAAATCAAATCAAATAACGAATATCATTCAATTTGCCTAAACGCGACAATGTACATGCTGATTTTATATTGACACTTGTATTTGGTGCATCCAAAGTGAAAAATATTACGATATACTATAATATGAGTTCTCAAGTACCTATTTAAGTGCTAATGAATGTTCTCTAACCAAGTATGCCAATGTAAATTAGCAAGTTTTATAAATGCGTGAAGTGATCGGAACCAAAGCTCTCGTCGGAGGTGGTACGCGAAGTGGTTAGGGACCCTTCCAAATTACCTGACACAGTGTCACTCTGTGACACCCGGAGCTCCTGCAATTCCATTGCAGCCTTTTCGCGTCTGTAACAAAATAAAGGTGATTAAGAACAACTAAATAATACAAATGTGAGATTAAATAAAACCGTGCTCATTTTCTACGTACTTAGATATCGTTTGTAGGTCCGTAGATCTCAACTGTTTCGTATGGTGTGGATTACATATTTCCTAAATATTGCCTACTACCTTGAGATATCAACCACGATTATACTACTCTTAAGCTTTTCTCTAAATGACATTGCATGTAATCAAGGTGCTAGTCAAGTCACCGCACCGTAGGCATGGAAGCATGGAACCATTGAACTTTAATGTTTTGTAGAACATACAATAATAATTTGCATTGTCATTCGGAATTAGATTAAATTTGCTGATTTATTAAGAAGAATTCTAGAAGCACTGTTCGATCCAGAATTGTTTTTGTTAAGAGCGATGTCTCACGTAGCTCCAAATGAATTTTACACTAAATTAACTGACCCTAGACTTCTTTAATAGCTCTATTACAATTTTCATGCCCTTACCTCAATATCACAGTTGCTCTAGCTTGTTTTTCAGTCTCCGAAAAGTTTTCTGCTCGCTGTCCAATTTTCGATTTCTTGTCAGGCTCAACAAATGAGCCGAGCTGTCGCTTCGGTAGCTCGTTGGGTGGCGGTGGGCCAGGGTAGTCGAGCTTGGCTCGTTTCAACTCCTCCATTGATCGCTCCAAGTGGTAAATTACTATGTCGTCTTCAAAACCAAAGTCTTTATGTAGCTTAACCTACAAATTTAATATCAAATTCACTTAAAACATACAACCTTGTATTAATATCCAATTTGGATATTAATACAAGATTGTAAATTATAACATTAGATTTTCACAGAAAATCAGCAGACCTGAATATAATTTACAATAAGATCCATATCATTCAACTTCATGATTGCTTTCTTGTGTAGCTTGAGTATTGTATAAGCCATCGCCGTGACCACTCTTTCTCCATCCAACAGATATATATCCCAGACCCTTAGGCACAGGCTAAATGGCACTCTTTCCACAAAGCAAACAAAGAACCATTTAAGAGAATATAGAATGGCGTCTAGACCAAACTTGTCAAAATGGTGTTTTAGTTTTGGCATAAATTTTGTGAGTATTTTGTCATGATGACCGAGGAACCTTGTTAACTTGGGAAATCCTTCAATATATAATCCATGCATAGCATATTTCTTATCCGACAGTAGTACCGCCAAAGCCCAAAACGCATCTTCTTCGTCCATGTACATGAGCAGTACACCAGCCAGACCGGACATACCTTGACAGTAACCAACCTCAGAGTTATACATGCTATATGCACAAAGGACATTAAATAATGAGCATTGTTTTTCTGAATATCGTTCTCTATAAAATTGGTGTTCTCGAAACTGTCTGTTTACATCAGAATCTATTTGCCGAACATCAGTGGACCACAATTTAGCTAGTTTCAACATTTCTTGAAATTTTCCTGGATTTGCAGATTTAATTCGGTTAACATCCATCAACTTGCACCAAACTTTTATTCGAAGTGAATTTGGAATGCCTTTGTATATTCGCCTGTGCAGTTTTTCCTTGGTGGTTGGTAAGTCCCAATGAGAAAGCATTTTAACCCATTTTTTCTCCCTCTCCACTTCAATATTGACTTTTTGCGGACCTGTTTTCTGAGGCAGACGCTCATCGTGTATGAATCCATACCTGAAAATATATTATCATCTTTGTGTATTAAAGTGAAGATACCTCACATAATTTGATATAAATAAAATTATTGCTAATTGCATTAATACTCATTCAAAATTAAACAAATAATTTCGCCAGTAAAATAATTACATTTAGGCACGCAACTTAGTATAAAATAAAAGAGCAGTGCATAATTTGCTGAGCAGTAATAAAAACGTATTTCGGTAGAAAAGTAGTGAAGCATCATACATTACAATGTAAAATACTAATTATTTTCACCATTGTCACCTATGAAGGACATTCCTATTCTTTGATCAGTACCACATAATAGATATTATGTAACACATATTATACTTTTTTAGTCTTGATGAAATCCAACAATATCATTACTATTAATGTTTTTTTTTACATTTGTGGCCATTTTTCCACTTTTAACATTGGTAGAATTAATACAAAAAAAAGAACTTCTAAAATGTTGACATGTGCAGAAGTTAAACACATGATCTCTGGCAAACTGTGGCATTAAATATTGTTATTACTTAAACAATCTACTACCGCCAGTATGCATGGAATTTATTAGCGCCCGAGTCGCGTATGCAGCTAGTCCGCGCCCAGCTAAGGTAAGCTAGGCAGTATCGGTTTGAGATTTTAATAGATACCTACTTATCATAGATAGCATCATGCCTGTATCTCCGAAAGGATAGGCAGAGGTTTACCATTGTACACCCACATTTTGCCAATGCTGTTATTAAGCACTATGTAAAGGGGGCAAATCTATTGCCACCAACCAGGTGCAGTTATATATACAGAAACACCAATAGCACTTGGCTCGACAGGGGAATCGAACCCATGACCTCACGCTCAGCAATCGCGCTTATGACCACTAGACCTATGAAGCAGTCTACCTACTTATTTACTGGATTAAAACTAGATAAAATCACAATTACCTTACAGTAAATTTGTCTTATAAATACTAAGCTCCATGTTAATTAAAGCGTTGGGTAATGAAAACTGCAAAAATATTGTAATATAGCAAAAATATTGTGTCTGGGTTACAGTGTCTGTCTGTGTATTTATAAATTAAAACAATAAAAACAATTTAGATGGAGTCTCACTGTTGAACACATTACAATCACTCACAAACACAGCTCATTACTAAATACTGGTTTAACAGTGGTTTTTTATGTATGTCTCCTACTTAAGTTAAAAAAATTGGCTCTTTGAATAAATTTCAGTGATGTATTGTCTATATTTGACTCTTGAATAACAAGGTTGCCGACCACTGTGCTATGTTTATGATATTCCTTTAATAAGACCAAGAATATTTAAAGCCCAACCCTAATTTGTAATTTTTCTAAAGAGTCATTCAAAATCAATATCAGCTTTAGTTTCCTCCAATTATATATTATCTCTTTATTTGTGCTTAATATGAGTATTATATATAATAATAACTACCTTTTGACCGTGATTCTAGAATCTGATATTTTCCTGTGGTAAAATGGAGCTTATATTTTAAGTTAGGCCTCTAGCAATACATCAGGGAAAACTGCATTCAATTCCATAGTTTTTGCATGATGTGTGTTCAAACATACAGACAGACAGACAAAAATTCTAAAAACTGCTGTTTTGGCTTCTGTTGCTCTAATAAAGACCCCACATACTAGTTTTTCTTCAATATCTATAATGTACAGACATGTTGGTGTCTGTCATAATTTTATTATATGTATAGATATAACTAATATATGAGTGAAACCTAAAGTCACATCCATTATACTGATAACAGGCAACTATCTAGCTGTTTGAAGCACTCATCTAGGGGAATTATTTTAAAATTTGCTTCAAATGATAGAGACATCCTATTGCATTGCTTTTTATTATGCGGTGGTTGGTGTGAATGTGGACTTGTGAGTTGTTATTTGGTCATAGTTAGTCAATGATGAATCATTCAATTTTTCAGTGGTTAAATTATATTTTATCCCTAATTATATATATTGTATTTGCAAGTTAATTTGAGTATGAATTATATTAGGGTGTAACTTGTGATATTATAATAGGATCTAAGGTATTGTTCATCCCAGTAAAATAAATCCATTTTACACTGGTGGATATGCAGGCACAGCTTGATAAGGCTAAACTGGACATGCCAGTATACCAGGACAAAAAACATGCAAAATAGCACAGCAGTGATAGCTCAGCAGCATAATACATCAAAATTATATTTAATATGTTGTTAAAAGACTTAGGTCTGTCTGATAACTGAAAACAAAAAACTAATCTAATAATATGTTGTTCATCTTTCTTTTGAATACACCCTTACCATATACAACTTTCAAACCTACACTGCACTGATAGCCAATTGATTAACCATTATGCCCATCAAACTGTATTTTGTACATAGTGTCATGTGGTGATTTGAATATTTTTTTTATAAATATACTTGTAAGAGTACTAACTGAATTATTGCATAAACTACTGCACTTACAGAACATACACAAATATGTGCTGTTTACATATTAATATTTAACTAATATCCGTAATAAAATTGGTTCTGTGTTCCTATATCAGGTCTTTCATAAATGTGGATGCCAAATATACCTGAGCAAAGTAGTATTGGACAGAAACATAAAAAAAATCAACTGCCTAAAAAGCTAAGCATCCAATACATAACCAAGCTAAGATTTACAAAGATAAGTTCAATTAGCAAACAAGGACACAAGAATAAATTCCTTCATACGAGTAATTGGTAAACACTGGACCATAAAACAGAATACAATTTGGCAAAATATCATAACATTGTCGCTTACCGATCAGTTTTGTGGTACTCCTCAAACTCCGGGTCTTCCCAAGGATCTATCTGACCGACAAGATTTTCCCGGCCTCTTTCGTACCGCTGGAAGATGCGCTCCCGCTCCTCGGAAGCCCGCGCCAACAGTGCCTCCTCATTCATAACACGGCCTGGTCGTACCACATACCGAAACACCTACACGACCTACTATCTTACCACCGGACCACGACCTACAAAATGCTTAGCTCACTTAACATATGACTAACATCGACGTAATTAACCCGCCTACAGGGTAGCCCTGATAATAATTACTACTATTGAAATCATCACGCCCTTTTCAATTGAACATTCTTGGACGCTTGACGATTTGACGTGCTGTCATGTCATAATTCCATCCAGAACCAACTTTGGCTGGAGATGAACGACGAACACTCAACGTAGAAAACAGTTTTACATATTAACAACAAAAATAATTAAACAGAAGGTACGTGTCATTAGGCCCATGAAATTAGAGTTTCTTTTATAAATCAAATTAAAGAAATACGCCCACTTTTTCAATTAGAACAGGAAAATTACGAAACGAAACTGATTTATCAGAGATTCCTCATATAGTTTTTAACTTTTTAATCAACTTTGTGTATAACATAGCAGATGCAAAAATTAAACGAAATTGATAAAATAATGTCTATTCCACGCACCTAAAAAATATTATTTTAAACGCAACTTTAATTTTAGAAAAGAAAATATGGTGAAACCTTTGTAAAAAATACCAACTATTTTAAGCGGTGCGCTGTGTGTCCTGGAAAAATATATCTGAAATCTGTAGTGTGAAATTGTGGATCTCATACAAATTAAAGTTGTTAATGGCTTGTTTCTTTGAGTATTAAACTAACTCAAGCTTAAATTATCTGGCAAATCCGTCGTTCATGACATATTATTTCCATGGCAAAACCGAACACGAATCTTGAATGGTGAAATCTATTTGAGTTTGTTATTTTCTACAAATACACCACTTAGCCTCCGAATGTCTAGTACCGGCAGAATCGTGTTGCAATCAATCATGAATCAATGAATCAATCGAACTCTGTCATACTCGTAGACAGAGAAGCCTATTGATATTGGTAAAGTGTCTTTAAACTTTTCAATGAAAGAACATAATTATATATATGTGTAAAGAAGATGGAAATATTTTGAACATCTCAGTACGCAACACATCTTTACTACATATTATTATATTGTAGGCAAAACTAATTTATAGGCAACACTGGAAAAGTTTTTTATTTCAATTAGGCCTTTTTAGAAATTTTTAAAAAGCTGAGAAAAAACGCATAGGGCTTTTTGTTTGGATTCAAATAAAACAAAATTGTAACTTTCGTATTTATTAATGTATACACACGATTGTAATTGGAATGGATTACATTTTGAAAGTTTAATACTGCATGCTTTAAAAATCACTCCACACGAAAATTGCAACAAACCAACAAACCAATGTACATTGTAGAACTGTCAATATTGATGACAATCATAAATTGTGATTACCGCAATGACTAAAAAAGCAGAGGACATGAAATATTTACAAAAAAATACGTACATACCTATTTCGTAGCGGTGCCCTAAAATGGCGGCTTGCCATAGTTTAGTGTAATATCTGTCGATAAAACTTGTTATCGTATCTTTTTTTAAATCCAGATGGCGCCGCCGCCTGGCGCGGCTTTTCCTACCATAGATTAACTACCTACAGATAAGTAGACACCATGGCTGTGGCCACTATACTCTCTCTCGCTCGGACAATAGGTGTTGCCAGGAAAATCAATGTCCCTTATTTTAAACGTAAATTTATTTTTACCCTGATTGTTTTATATAATAATGAGAATGTATTTATTATGAATAACATAATTATTTATATTAAATAAATTTTCTTTTATTGTCAGATAAATGTGTATAAATTTAATCATTGTTTAAGATTAATTTCATTTCTAATATGGAACTGACAGATATTATGGAACTTTTACTGAAATATAGTATGAACGTAAAACTATTTACCGATGATCATGTAAACACATTGTATCCAAAGAAAAAATATATTCAAAAGGTAGGTAAGGCTAAGGAACCTCAAACTTTATATTAAAAAAAAGCATATCAAAATATTGCCACGTGAACAACTGTTTCTTCCCGCATCTGTCAAGCCAGGACTTGAGAGTCATATAAAACAAAAGATATTGCCCGGGGGATATTGGGGCGTCATAAGGTCATTTACATTCAGACGTTCAACAGCCATAGTACCACGTCAATTTTTAAAATAACATCTAAACTACAGATTATTTACCAGTAATCTTAAACGAAATAATTCTGTGAAAATAACCATAAAGAATAAAAACTTAACAATTATCTAAGTAACCAACGAATTAATGAAAGTAATTTGGGTGATGTAATTATGTGATTAATGTTTAGCAATTCAACCAAAGCTCGAAAGACGCGTCAGCATACAATTATCTGTATAACAATAATTAACTCGTCATATATTATAATCATACACTAAGTCGCGTAACGAAACAGAGGTGAGGTAAATAAAAGAATACACTAGCAACACTAATGTTTCAAGTGTTAAGTTATGTTACAAACAATATGCAAAATAACACATTAATTTCACAGTATATTCAACGACGAGTAGTGTCAGTTCCTACCCATGATATCTGTAATGATATCTCCGACGTTACTGAAACTCTAAATTAATTGAAATCAGTCTACTTACGAGTGAAATGATACGCGATACACGATATACGATATTTTCATGTGCTACGGTTTTTGTAGTCTAAAACTCTGCAATATCCTACTACTTGCTACTTTATATGAACTTATTTAATAAAGAAAACTAAAATTTAAGCGAAATTTATATCTCGTGTTAACTTTAGCATATTTGTTTGACCATGCAAGTGTCAAATTTGACAATTTGTGGCTAAAAATACCGGACACGCAGATAAGGACAAAAAATAAAGGTTGTGTAATATCTCCTTCTTTCATATGTGTTTCGTAATAAACGTTCCTTGTTTAAATTGCCGTGACGTCAGTTACGCTCTGTCTATAGGTAGTATGTTTATTATTATTAACTATTTTTGATTTCATTGTTTACACGGACGTTTTAAGCAGGAACGTAATAATTCATTTAAAATTTTCATGAATTGCTTATTTTTAGAAGGTTTGTCAATTTGATTTTGGAGGGTTATAATCATTACGCAACCCCAGGCTCGCTACCCTATACAACATCCTGGCTCTTTTTCTGACAATAGGTTGATGCTGTTACAAATATGAGGCGTGTCCCGAATTTCAGAGCTAAGGCATTACAAAATGATTTTGGTTAGTATTTCTTAATTTATACATACAATGTAGTGTATAAAAGTAATAGATCTCCTAAATACAATTGACTTTAAAAACAAAACAATACCAACATAGAAGTATTTTGATCTTATATTGGTTGGATGTTTATTCTATTGTAGGTCAAGACCGTCTACCTTCCAGCATAAGTAGGTCCCTGTAACATGATAAAAATCTTAAGTTAGCATCTTGGCAGTTTACTTACTAAGCTGCACGAACCTTCTAGTGCCGCACTACCCCTTGCGGCACGGCGGCGCGGAGCCGCGCTCTTACGGCCGCTGCGCGCCGCTGCTCTTTCAGTGGGAATTGACCCTTAATCTTATAATTTCCAGCGTTTTGTTAAAATCACATACTTCAAAATGAAAGAAGCAATTTAAAACTTTATTTATATTTGAATTGATGTTCTCAGTGCCAATAATATCCAACGACTTTTTCTTCTTTGCATCCTTTCTTGGAAATCTAAATATTTTAACGCTGTATTAAAAATAACCTTAAAAATATATCGATAATATAAAATTATTTATTGGAAGCCCTAGCGCATGCGACAATAACAATAAGAAACAATGTTAAAATCATAGACTTAGAATTTCGCTTACATTCCAAATCTATGGTTAAAATGGAAATTCTACGGTAATATTTATTTAAATGTAGTCATTGGCAGCCTTACAAGTAATTTACTAAAGAAACTTTTACAGATTCTTTCGATCCTTCTGATATTTAAAAACAAATTGGTCACATACCGGTGAAATATTAAATTTGGCCGATATATACTTCTTGCACCGCATCCCACAATTACACACTTAGGCATTGTTGAACATTATTTATGAGTGATTTGTGTCACAAAATGCACTGTTTTTGCTCAATTTACGGATACAGAACAAAAATAATGAAATAAAACACTCGAACTGATACTTCAGGTACTTAGGAAATCGATGCCTACTAATGTTAATGAAACTAATGTTATCTTTTGTTTACTTATTAAAGGCTGTGTAAGTTAAAAAGAGACAATAGTATATTAATTTGTGCTAACAACGTCAAAAAAATCATATTTCTATAACTATAAAACTTTAAGTCGTCTTCTTATTCGCTGAATGGCGCATGCATAGATATTCATCAATATCGTGCAGTTAAAATTAATTACGTAAGTAATTAATTACGTAATAAAGGCGGCTTCGTCAAGATCAAAGGAGTACGCCTTCTGTACCTAGCAATATTATTTTAATCTTGTCCACCCTACTACAGCCACACTCCCAAAGACTACAATATAACAATAGTATACTGCACGCTATAGTTGCCCAACTATCGATAGTTTCGCTATCAATAAATGACTTCGAAAACTAGTAACAATATCGATAGTGATATCGATACTATCGATACTATCGTTACCATCGATACTATCGATATCACAAATTAACTAATACTATTGATTGGAAGCAATAGTATCGATAATATCGATACTATTGATAGTATTATCACGCAATAGTATCGATTCTATCGATACTATTGCGTGATTTTTTAAAGTAATATTTTCGTTGCTATCGGTATTATCGATAGTATCGCCGTTCGATCGTCTATCGATAGTGTGAGCTATCGATACTGTCAATACTATCGCTAGTATTACTCCTAAACATATTCTGGTCTTCGATATTATCGATACTATTTTTGTATATCAATACTATTGCCCTATATCATACTATCGATACTATCGATACTATCGATAGGCTATCGATACTATCGATAGGCTATCGATATTATTGATATGACGTCAACAATCGATAGACTGTCGATAGTTTAGCGATTGTTGACTATCGATAGGCAACTCTACTGCACACATTGCACACTCCTATATAGAGATGTGCCAACTCGAGAAAAACACGACTCGAGTTAACTCGAGTTGAAATTCACGTAAGTCGAATTCAACTCGAGTTACGCATTCGAGTTAGTAGGATGAAGCTGAGTAAATTATTTGTACCAAATTACTTTTTTATATATTTGTTTTTCCATCAAACTCGTATGTTGGGACAATTATCATTACTAAACTTAGTAGGAAGGATTTTAATAAATGTTTGATTTTAGTCTGAGTAATTTTTACTATAGTAGGTACCTATACTTAACAACAATAATAAATCTTCACAAAATAATATCAGTAAACTTTATGATGTAGGTACTTATGCTATTATTATATATAGTTTATTTTGGTAGTAGCTACTACTCTTTGTTAACTTTGTTCGTTTGTTGCCTTCGACCAATTTGTTGCAATAGGAACTTTTATTTAATTATTATATATTATACTACTCAAATTAGAATATTATTTACGTAACTAACAACACCACTTAGTTAAAAAGTATTTTTATCAAGTATGTTCTGTATAAATAAAAGAAAAATCTCAAGAAACGAAAAATATTTTCTCTCTTCACACACCGAACGAATCGAATCACGCTCTCGATCTTCCGCTTGGTTCGTTCATGAACCGCCAGCCCAAACTCGAGTTTGGAGCATTCAACTCGAATTAACTCGAGCTAAGCGCAACTCGAGTTAACTCAGGTTAGTAAGTCGAGTTGACGCATCACTACTACTACACATGCTGCACGCACTATATTATTGTACTTTGTGAAACTTATTATACCGAGTTTTAACTTGGAAGGAAGTTATCTATCGAAATGATAAGTAGGTACATCAAATTGTAAATTAGCATTGATTACGTAAACTTTAAGTGACCTGAACAATTCCTTCTCTTTGGATTTTTTAAGTTGATAAGTTTTAACCTAAAAGTTTTCAACGAGTAATCCTTTTTTATTTAAAAAAATGTTTAAAGTAAGTTTTACTTCCGTTTTGATGCCGATTTAAATTTAATTGGTTATTAAATATCAATTATCATGAATGTTGATTAAGGACAAAGTCCAATCAGTATGACAATTGCGGACTGCATGCATGTTTTGGAACACTGCCTGTTTATAACTCGGGTTGGAGTTGCATTATTAATCCGATTGGTTCCCATTTTGAGAACAAACTGGTTTTGGTAGATTTATTAAACGGTAACCAGTAATTACACAAAACTGGTAAAAATTTAAGTGGTAGTGCTTGTTTTTAATTACTTATTTTAATATTTTAGGGTCTAGTTGGTTTAGTGACGGGAGGAGCATCGGGGCTCGGTCGAGCTACAGTAGAGCAGTTGCTGAAGCAAGGTGGAAGAGTTGTCATATGCGACCTACAATCAAGTGCAGGACAAGAAACAGCTAAGCAGCTAAAAGAAAATGTTACATTTGTACCAATTGATGTAAGTAAACCTATGGGGCAATTCTAGAGCTCTAACCTTTTTTCAAAATCATATAAATACGAAGTCACTTTTTGCATACTTTGTTCTCATAGTGTAATGCTTTTTTGCTTATAGGATATATAGGCAGTCTACTCCATTGAATATTGGCTTTCCTTCTTGTTGTGTCAATTATTCAGTTAGATTAAAACCCTTTAGCTCAGTAGGTTACCTGTATTCCATGAAGCTCACATTGCAAATGGCAAGTGATATGTAAAAGAACTAAAAAAATGTTGGTCTTGAAGGTTCTGATATGGACAGTTTTTATGATGCAATTAAGGTGGCGAACAAGTATAAGGCCCGCCTGATGGTAACTGGATACAGTAACCTATGGATGCTTGTAATACCAGGGGCATCACTGAATCTTTAGTTCACAGAACCCTACAGGTCTCTAACTACCTCATTTAATGTTGTGCACTCTAATTGAGAATGTGGAATGTGCACTCTAATTGGGCATCCCTATCCTATCACCACAATGCCCATTTTGGGAATCTATGATTTATTATGTAGCATATTGGGCATCACATTTCTTTCTTGGCTATAATCAAAATTAAGCCTAATGTCTTTTTAACAGGTTACTTCAGAAAAAGATGTCAAGAATGCATTGCAAACCACCATAGACAAGTTTGGCCGTTTAGATGTGGTTGTGAACTGTGCCGGTGTCGCTACTGCATCCAGAGTGTACAATTTTAAAAAGGACCAGCCTTTTGATTTGAAAAGTTTTCAAAAGACAATTGAGGTTTGTACATTTTTTCAAATTGAATAGGTTAAATAGCGATAGGTTATCCAATTTTTCATTTGATATTAGCTCACCAGCTAATCCATATCATATGGATTTGTTGGCCATTTTAACAAGAGCTTAGCAAGTCTAACTTAGGGCTGCAAAATCAAGGTTTCCAGCACCTTATGCCACATACATATCAGTGATACAACCCTTACATACACAGAATCAAACTGATGTGTAAAAAAATTTACTTAATGAATGTTTTTGCTAGTCCTAAGCCTGGTTTGAAAATGGATCATACCACCTGCATAATAAAGGGCATTCACATGGTACTTTTGCACATGCAAGGGTTTTTCCAAACTTTGTACTTCATATCACAATATTAAAGGTTTTCTTTGTGATTTAAGTCTTATGTGAGCATGAATTATGTTTAACCAGGGTTTTTGTATATGTATATAAAAATCGTCTACCACTAATACATGTTTTTACTGTAAAATTATATTGTGATTGGGTTTTTACAGGTAAACTTAATAGGAACATTCAATGTGATTCGGTTGGCAGCTGGCTTAATAGGCAAAAATGCTCCTGATGCTGATGGGCAACGTGGTGTTATTGTTAACACAGCAAGTGTTGCAGCCTTTGATGGACAGGTAGAGTATTTTTTTATGTATCTTCATTGTTCTTTTCATAACGCAAGATATCAAGAATAAAATCATAAAAATGATACCTTAAAAACAGAACTTTGTCAGTTACCTGCATAGTTTTATGCTGTTGCATTGTTACATGATTGAATGTAATGAAAAACTATGTTTGTGTATCTGTTGTTTGCCTCATCATTGTATGTTCTACAAAGGTTTTGACAAAATTGCAATCCTTCGATGTTCTGTGTGTCTCATATATTGTTTTTATAAATTCCTACTTGAGACGAGTCATGTTCTGATTATTATAAACATAGGTCATATTTACAATGTAATGATGGTTTTTTGTGATTGTAGATTGGCCAAGCTGCATACTCAGCTTCTAAAGCTGGAGTAGTGGGTATGACGTTACCCATCGCAAGAGATCTGGCCAAACAAGGAATCAGGGTCGTCACTATTGCTCCAGGTGAACAAAATATTAATTTAATAATAAAGAAGAAATTGGAGGGTCGACCAACACATACCTATGAATAAAAAATCCAAGAATATGCATTAATATATGGTCCTCTGTACTTGTAGGTTTATTCCGTACGCCTATGATGGAGATGTTGCCTGAACCAGCAATCAAGAGTCTTGAATCGACGGTGCCGTTCCCGCCGCGCCTCGGCCACCCACAGGAATTCGCTCTTCTCGTCCAAAGCATTATCCAGAACCCTATGCTCAATGGTGAGACCATACGTCTCGACGGCTCGCTCAGGATGCAGCCTTAAGTAGTGTACACAAGTGACTGTAGTACCACTGTATGTAGATATACAGGGTGAAAACACACTGTATTTTTAAAGTGTCTAATAGTGTCACTAATAAGGATCAAATTCTGGGAAGTAATGACATATGCAAACAAAAGAAAAGTGCTAATTTTTAACAAAATACTATTTTATTTTTCTCACGTTAACTACCTATTAAAGCTTAACTGATTAGTTGTTCAAAATGATGGCCATTGTTGTCAATGTATTGTTTTCAAAAATAGATTGATATCTTTTACTGTGGCCTTTAACGACAAAGAGATAATACAAAATTGAAATTAGAACATAATGTTGTGAAGTTGACTGGAAGCGTAATTTGTGAAGTATGAAGCATAATTTAAGAACAAGGTACGAGTAATTTAGAAACGAAGACATTAAAATATGAATATATTTGATCCTTATTAGAGACACTGGAAGGTATAAAAATATAGTGTGTGTTTTTTATGTATATAGTTTTATTAATATAGTTTCGGATTTGGCCATCCGCGCCTACATGAAAATTTCACCATGTAATATAATACATAAACAAACCTACGATGCTGGTTTTTAGTTGATTATAATTTGATGTGTATTGTATTTTCTACATAATATATATATATTTATAAATATAACTTTTTTATTTACTATTTTTGTTTATTCAGAGGTCTATATTTAGTTAGCTATTTCGGTAATATGAGTAGATTAGTCGACGTTTATATAGATGTAGTTGTTGTTTCTTATACCTTACTATGATGAATTACTGAGAATGATGATTACTGATTACTTTTATGACACAGTATATAAAGTTCTTTGTCTGGTGTTCTGGATAACATTGAAGAAAACCACAATATAGGAAACTCACGCTTGCCCAAAAAATTTGACAAAATAAAATACCTATCTTAATAAAATCAGATTTCCGATTAGCTTAGATGAGATTATATTTCCATATGCTTACTTTATTCTCATACTGTTTTGACAACATAGGAGCAGAGGAAGGTGTTTAGTTTTTCCCAAACGTTAACCTCAGTATACACAGTTAGTGCACATTGCTGCTAATCCATGAGGCTCTGGTTAAGGACTGATTGTGGGAACCCTAGGTTCGTGACGAGCATTAGTGGTGTCACTGGTGCTAGAATCCTGGCTCAAAAATCTCCAACCCTATAATCCAGTGTGACAACAAACTTGTTTGTGGCTTGGGACACGTAGAAATCTTCCTCGAGTGACCGAAACAGTGCACGTCAGTGTTGTAAGTGTTGCCGACTGGAAAATATATTCAGAACGTCATAAAAATCTCATGCGGGCTCATGACATGAAGATCTATGTTTCGGTACAGATTCTGATGTGATAGGCTGAGATTATTAAAAATACAAATAATATGGCGCTGTGATTTGTCAAAACGACACGGTTGGCGCAGTGGTTAAGCGATTAGTTTTCTGGGCTACGTGTCGCGGGTTCGATCCCCGCATTTAACAAATATTTGTATGATCTACACTTTGTAAACTGTACCCATGATACAGGAGAAATCCTAGTGTGAGAAAACGGTTTTATTAAATAAAAATAGGGAGTAAAAATAGAATGAGGGCGTCACTTTCGACAGTTGTTACCTATATTATAATGGTAATGAAAACTTCCTCATCATCACAAGTAAAGTTTCACAAAATAACTCTAACAGCTATGACTAACTTAAGAGCCTTTACGCCGAACGGTCGGTTATTGGCATTTTTCATCCTGACATTACTTCGTTATATTGTAAAGATCATATATCATCATAAAGAACAAATCTAATAAGAAACATTTTTAATTTTTCATAATTATATAATCTAGGACTATTGTTTAACACCATGTTTCATAAAATTTACGAAACATGACTACTTCATCCTTCGATACCTGTCAAAGTATATGAAATAAAAGCAAAAAATAACGGTTTTTAGAATATATATATTGTCTTGTACAAATCTAGTAGACAACTTTTAAATAATAATTATTATTCTAAAGTAAATTACGAAACAACATAGCGTAAATGATATATTTTTAGGCATTATCAATGCCAATTTTGACAAACTTAATGAATGTCTAAATTACATATTATTATTTTTTTACATTACTAGAATATGTTCTTAACAATATGGCAAAAAATATTCAAAAATGTAATAAACTATTTTTAAAAGTACCATATAAACTGACCCGCAACTCGGCGCAAAATCAGTGCCAGCCAAGGTTTTCTAAGGTAAGGACGTATCGCTCTGCGCTCAGTTTTCGCGAAGAAAATATTACGATTCTGAATCAATAAATTGGAATAAATCTATTCCAAAACATATTGATAGAGAATGTAATGGGTAGAGAAGTAAACAGTTGAATTATTTTTGACAACTTTTTATGAAAATTTGTACAATAATTGTTCATAGTCGTCTTATGCTTCTTGGTGAGGAGAACATGATGGTGGAGCCGATGGCATCGAAGACCTGATGATGGATCCTGCAGGTTACAGCAACTCGGTAATTGTTTACAGTAGAACCACGGTATTTAGGTTTGTTTGATTTGTCTCGATGAGTATTTTTATCGTAACTAGTGCCGATAACCTGACGATGAAGTTGTGAGGTGCTTTTAGAAACTATATCCACCGTGTTTGCGTTTAGGAATTTGTATTAATTTAATCAGGTCTGGGAAACAAATACTTTTTTTTATTCGGGAAAATAAATAAAAGAATAAATCATGTACACAGTACACAATATCGTCATCAGTCGTAAGACGTCCACTGCTGAACGAAGGCCTCGCTCAAGGGGGGGTTTGCCATAATTCCCACGCTTGGCAGGCGGCTTGGGGATCGCAGTGGCTCACCGATTAGTGAGAGGACGCTGCTGCCCGTCCTCCGGTGTCTGGCCGCAGTTTTAAGACGTACCCGGGTCAACATTGATTGATTATTGATAGAATATTATCGTATTATGAAAATATATTGTAATATCAAGGTACTAATAATCCTTAGCTCATTTGAATAAACAAATACTAAAAACTACAATACAAAATAAATTATAATAAACTACAAAATACCAAAAAGGCAACAAGGATCAACATCGCCAGCGCGCGCTTTAAGCATTGCCACCTCACACGCGCACACACACACAAGCGGGAGAGCGGTCGCGCGCTGTATATACATACCTAATTTCGCTCGCCACCGCGCGGCGTAAACGCTCTTAACTTAGTTGAATCTCTCTAAAATTTCATCCCAAAAAAATAATTTAAATGACAGTATCCAGTTTCGCCAATTTATTAAATAAATTTCGTGCCTCGTTTTGAAAATCAACTTTTCATCCTCATATTCACTAAAACTTGAAAGTTTTCATAATATCATCGTAATTATTTTTTAAAGCTTAAAGTTTTCGGCATCATAGTGACAAGATCATCTGGTCTGGCTTAAACTTTTAAATTTTAGTTTTGTTTCACGATTTAGCAGTCTATGGCCCATCTATGGGTCGATGCAGAAAAAAAACGTATATTTTATGCACTACTCCAAAAAACGTTCTCTATTTCAGTTGCAACTTTAAGCACCAACTACACCAAATAGGTTAAGGGAATGCGCAGCACACAGTACATAATACGCGGAGTTTTATTATCCCTAATTATTTTTCTGAAATAAAAGTAGCTTAAGTTACTCCTTATAACGTCAGCTGTCAGTGATAGTCCCGTCAAAATCCGTCCAGCCGTTTCGGAGATTAGCCGGAACATACAGACAAAAATTGTATAAATTGTTTTTTGTTATAAGTACCGTATATACTTTCATATGCGTTTAGTAAAAAGCTGTTATTTTGACATTACAAACAGACACTTCAGTTTTATTTATTTGTATAGACGTGTGATGGAATTTCGTTCCAACCGGGTGTCCTACGACACGTCTGTTCTGTCGTCCTTTTTAATCAACAATATTGTCCTTTGTCTTCAATCAGGGCTGCCCTTTATATTCACGGGACCCTGAGCACCAGCCCAAAAAGCCTATATATGTATAGATCCGCCCCTGGTATATAATTACCCATCAAGGCTTCGATATATTTTAGAATAGCGCCATCTGTATCCGTTGCTTAGTTACTGTAAGATAGAAAATGACAGTCAGCCAAGCTCTGTATACATTATTAGAATTATTAGAGGCGTAGAAATGTTTATTTTTAATTTTGCTCATTCTTAAAAGACTACCTACCTACACTTTTTACCAAATTAATAGAACATAGGCAATATTAATTGCGTGTAGAAGCCTCCGGCTTTATTCATTCTCTGATCAGTAAATCTGTTTGTTGTTATAATTATGCCATGCCAACTTATAATAATTGGATGCCGCAGTTTTAGTCAGTCAATCACAACAATGATTCTAGTTTGAACGATTCTACGTCCAGCGGGAAACAATCACGACAGCTAGTATGAGTTTAACACTTAATTCACAGATGTCAGGAACCGGGAGCAAGTAATGTGACTTTCAGGTAATCTAAAGGTTCGTTAAAACCAAGGTTTCCATTTTGCAAGGAGGCGAACGGTTATGATACGGCAAACCAACGCGTCCAACCTGCGTGCACGGTAACGACTGCGGCGGCGATCAGTTACTATTGTTTTTGTAGCAACATGTCCAAACCAACGCGTCCTGCGGACGGACGCAGCGATCATCGAGCGGCCGCGATAATTTGATGCCGAGACGATTTGAACGCTGCACGTAAATTAATTCTAGTGTTTATGTCTTCAGCTACAGAGAGAAAAAAAAATTGCTAATGTGCAGAACTTAGATTGATATATGAACTTCTTTGGGGTCGGGTTCTAGTGGGGTTGCCGATTCCAAATTTTGAAAACCAGGATTTAAAAGTGAAAATTCCAGGACATTTCAGTTTAAAAACAGGACGCAGTATAAGAAAAGTATAAGGAAAGAGTTCCAATGAAACTCGGTAAATAACAATTACTATCATGTACGAAATCTTTATTGCTGATCGCCACAATTACTGGGAGACATTGATTTATTAACGTGGTTTCCGAGGCTCGAAGCGGTCTCAGTGTTTATAGAACGGTCACCTTTCCATGGACTGACCATAGCAAGCATTTCTTAAGATTGCCTATCGATTGATTTGCGCGGTAGCTATGTAGCAGCGAGCTTCTTTAAGATACGATCCATCACATCCATTTTTGCCTTATTGTTAAGGACATATTCTAGTAATGTCAAAAAATAATAATATGTAATTTAGCCATCATTAAGTTTGTCATAATTGGCTTTAAACATGCCTGAAAATATATCATTTACGCTATGTTGTTTCGTAATTTACTTTAGAATAATAATTATTATTTAAAATGTTGTTAGATTTGTACAAGAGTATATATGTATTCTAAAAACCGTTATTTTTTGCTTTTATTTCATATACTTTACCAGGTATCGAAGGATAAAGTAGTCATGTTTCGTAAATTTTACGAAACATGGTGTCAATCAATAACCCTAGATTATATCATTATTAAAAATGTTTCGTATTAGATTTGTTCTTTACAAAAATTCCTATTAAATGGAAAACAACTTTACATATGATCTATACAATTGTCAGAATGAATGCCAATAACCGACTGTACGGCGTAAAGGCTCTTAACATAAGATTGCAGAGCTGTGGTTTAGATACTTGTGAAGGCAACAAGTTAATTATGTCATTAAAAGAGTTCGTAACATACGATAACAATGAGATAAGAAAATAAAGGAATACGAAGAGAAAGTTAAAAAATTAATCACTAGTATGGCTTTATTGCTGATCGCCACAATTACTGGGAGACATTGATTTATTAACGTGGTTTCCGAGGCTCGAAGCGGTCTCAGTGTTTATAGAACGGTCACCTTTCCATGGACTGACCATAGCAAGCATTTCTTAAGATTGCCTATCGATTGATTTGCGCGGTAGCTATGTAGCAGCGAGCTTCTTTAAGATACGATCCATCACATCCATATTATGAAAACAATCGAATATGAGATTTGGGAAGAAATAGGGGCTATAATAATAATTGCTGCCAGTAGTAGAATTTCATCCTATTTCCCAGAAATATAAGTTATAACGAACCTTTACCTCCTCTTGCGACTGGACGCGGTAACCAGTACAGCGTTCGAAATTAGGAATTTACAGCGCGCGAGCGTTCACCCGCTTGTGTGTGTGCGTGTGAGGAGGCAATGCTTAAACGCGCTGGCGATGTTGATCCTTTTTGCCTTTTTGGTATTTTATAGTTTATTATAATTTATTTTGTATTGTAGTATTTGTTTATTCACATGAGCTAAGGATTATTAGTACCTAGATATTACGATATATTTTCATAATACGATAATATCATATCAATAATCAAGATACATATTGTGTACATGATTTATTAACTTATTTATTTTCCCGAATAAAAAAAAGCTATTTGTTTCCCAGACTTGATTAAATTAATACAAATTCCTAAACGCAAATATAGTTTCTAAAAGCACGGCACTAGTTACTATAAAAGTACTCATCGAGACAAATCAAACAAACCTAAACACCGTGGTTCTACTGTATACTATTACCGAGTTCCTGTAATGACTACCCATCATCATCAGGTCATCGCCACTAGTTAGGATTAAAGTACCTATGGAGACAAATGAAATAAGCAGTATTATAACAGAAACCGATTTCCTGTAATTAACTTCCACCATCACTATCATCAGGTCATCAGCAACAGTTAGGATAAGAATACCTATCGAGACAAATGAAACAAGCCTAAACACGGTGGTTCTACTATAAACAATAACCGAGGTCCTGTAATCACCTCCTATCATCATCAGGTCATCGGCAATAGTTAGGATAAGAGTACCTATAGAGACAAATGAAACATGCTTATACACGGTGGTTCTATTATAAATAGTAACCGAGTTCCTGTAAACACCTCCCATCATCATCATCAGGTCATCAGCACTAGTTAGGATAAAAGTACCTAACGAGACAAATGAAATAATCCTAAACACGTTGCTTCTACAATAAACAGTAACCGAGTTCTTGTAAACACCTCCCATCATCATCATCATCATCATCAGGTCATCAGCACTAGTTAGGATAAAAGGACTTATCGAGACAAATGAAATAAGCCTAAACACGATGATTCTACTATCAACAATAACCGAGTTCCTGTGAACACCTCCCATCGTCATCACCAGGGCATCGGCACTAGTTAGCATAAAAGTAATTCAGACAAATTAAACAAGTCTAAACACGGTAGTTTTACTATAAACAGTAACCGAGTTCCTGTAATCACCTTTCATCATCATTATCATCAGGTCATTAGCAATAGGATAAATGTACCTATCGAGACAAATGAAACAAGCCTAAACACGGTGGTTCTACCGTAAACAGTAACCGAGTTCCTGTCAACACTTCCCATCATCATAAGCATCATTAGGGCATCAGCACTAGTTAGGATAAAAGTACCTACCTATCGAGACAAATGAAACAAGCCTGAACACGGTTGTTCTGCTATAAACAGTTACCGAGTTCCTGTAACCTTCAGGATCCATCATAATGGCTTCGATGCCATCGGCTTCACCATCATGTTCTCCTCTCCAAGAAGTATAAGACGACTATGAACAATTATTGTACAAATTTTCATAAAAAGTTGTCAAAAATAATTCAACTGTTTACTTCTCTACCCAAAGTATCAATATGTTTTGGAGTAGATTTATTCCAATTTATTGATTCAAAATCGTAATATTTCGTATTCTTCGCGAAAACGGAGCGCAGAGCGACACATCCTTACCTAAGAAAGCCTCGGCTGGCACTGATCTCGCGCCGAGTTGCGGGTCAGTTTATATGGTACGTTTAAAAATTCTTTTAAAAATAGTTTATTAATTGTTGAATAATTTTTGCCTTATTGTTAAGGACATATCTAGTAATGTCAAAAAATAATAATATGTAATTTAGCCATCATTAAGTTTGTCATAATTGGCTTTAAACATGCCTGAAAATATATCATTTACGCTATGTTGTTTCGTAATTTACTTTAGAATAATAATTATTATTTAAAATGTTGTTAGATTTGTACAAGAGTATATATGTATTCTAAAAACCGTTATTTTTTGCTTTTATTTCATATACTTTACCAGGTATCGAAGGATAAAGTAGTCATGTTTCGTAAATTTTACGAAACATGGTGTCAATCAATAACCCTAGATTATATCATTATTAAAAATGTTTCGTATTAGATTTGTTCTTTACAAAAATTCCTATTAAATGGAAAACAACTTTACATATGATCTATACAATTGTCAGAATGAATGCCAATAACCGACTGTACGGCGTAAAGGCTCTTAACATAAGATTGCAGAGCTGTGGTTTAGATACTTGTGAAGGCAACAAGTTAATTATGTCATTAAAAGAGTTCGTAACATACGATAACAATGAGATAAGAAAATAAAGGAATACGAAGAGAAAGTTAAAAAATTAATCACTAGTATGGGTACAGTGACATAATAATAAATAATAAGAGATTTAATTCAAAATTTTCACACGATTAGAAAAAATTAAACTAGACACTTTAAACGTTGCGTTGGATAAGCTGATTATGTATTTAAATAGAAGAAGCCAAGTTTTTGAGAAATATAGAAAATAATTCAAAGGGTCTAGCGGAATAAGCATTGCGAAGTGGGAACTAATGGGAACCTATACTGAAACTATTGGTGCGTTATCGAAGTACTTATGAACAACATACATGCTAATTAGGGCTCAATATTTTAACGTGATTCCGAGAGGAGCAAAATAGTTTGTATGAGGGGTTTATTTTATTTTTTGATATCTTACTAACTGTTCCTGTTAGAGAGATAAAACGACGATTAACGAGTAATAAATTTAATAGTCTTTCTATGATTAGGTACGAAGATTACGTCAGCGTGTTCCGAGACTTTAATAATTTTCAGTTTTGTGTTTTATTTAATATTAATTCTCATGCAAATATTAATTCGATAAGAAAAAATACCTTTTTATAAGTATACTGAAGGATCAAAACTTCAACTAAATTTTTTTACGATATGTTGCACCAATTTTTTTTCAATGGGGTTTTTATTTGTTATTTTTCTCGACGAGTACTATAACATATATTAAATTGGTCGTTGTCACTCAAAAAGAACTATGAAAAAAAAAATGAATTTTCTTCTTTTTTCAATTTATAATATTGATATAATGAACAAAAAATTATGAAAAAAATACATAATAAACTTTGAAATTTTAGCTAACAAATCGCGTTGGTTTTATCTCTCTAATAGGAACAGTTAGTAAGATATCAAAAAATATAAACCCCTCATACAAACTATTTTGCTCCATATCTCGGAATCACGTTAAAATATTGAGCCCTAATTAGCATATTATGTTATTCATACTTCGAAAAGATAACGCACCAAAAGTTTCGGTATAGGTTCCAATTAGGGGGCCACTTCGCAATGCGTATTCCGCTAGTCCCTTTTTAATGGATTTTCAAAACTAAGACAATAATATGGAAAACATGGATCTGGATAGTGTACGTAATATTATTGATTATTATCCAGATGACGTAGACGAACATTGCATTCAGTTAAAATCTTACTACAGTCTAAGCGAGTCTTACAGCTGTTGCAGTGAAATGTTTATACTAATTTAAGAAAAGAAACTTGTCGATGTTTTCCCTAAATGCTATAAAAAAATAAACGTTACCAATCACTAGCTGTGAAGCGTAGCGCTCTTTCTAGGAAATATATAGAAAATAAATATAGGACATCAGTGTTGAACAATCGACTAAATTATTTAAGTATCAGTCAAAAAATCGCCAAAATCACCTCACGTCATTAATGGACGTCCCCTTAGTTTGAAATTAGGGAAGTAATTAGTTTTGGCCAGGCCAAGTGGTTTTAGCCCAGGGCCCCACAAAACGGTCCGCCCCTGTATGTACCAGTTTAATTCTAAAAGTATTTACGAACATATTTAATACTAGCTTTCACGACTTCGTACGCGTGGAATTTGGAATCGGATATTTTCCTGCGGTAAAATGGAGCCTATATTTTAAGTTAGACCTCTAGCAATACATTGGTGAAAACTGCAATCAATTCCATGTAGTAGTTTTTGCGTAATGCGTGTACAAACATACAGACACACAGACAGACCAAAATTCTAAAAACTGTTGTTTTGGCTTCTGTTGCTATAATAAAGACCATATTAGTTTTTCTCCAATATCTATAATGTACGAACTTCGGCCTGTTACAATTTTATTTTATTGTATGGATTAGGTAGGTTGAAAAATATATAAAAAAAATACTATTATCCGACTTTACAGTTACCATATCAGGACGGCGTCACTTAAACTTTTGGAATCGAAAAACAGTTACAGTTTCTGCTACTTTGGGACGATGCTAACGCACCGTATGTGGAATCTGCTTGTAATTTTATAGGTATCTTGCAGGTAGCTTATTTCTATCGCAGGTTTTCCGGTTTGGTAACAATGTGGATTAAACTACAGGTGTGGAATAAATCAAATTAGAATTATTTAAACGAAAATATCATTTATTTCTACAATAACGGGCGGCGGCGCGAGCGCGCGCTCTCGCCGCCGGCGCGTACGTGCGTCTCACAATATTTATTAATCACCATGAAAATAAATACATTGATGATGCTCGAGCGACATCTCACACCGCCTTACATATCATGTTGCCATCTAAAAATAGATCATTGTTTTTAACTTTATGACACCTCTAAACAATAATGACATTAAAATAAGTTTTAGCGACAACAATAACTATTAATTTATAATGTATAAAAGACGCAAATGTGAGGTAATGACACGGTACATATGTGGCTGTGGTAGCTAATGTCGGTTGCTCCGATCTAACTGAACTGTAATAATGACTTTTTTGGTCATTGATATTTATATTTAATCCAGAACATGTAATGTGTTATAAGTAATCGTGCCGTGACAAATTCACATTTTAACATTAATTACTATTAATAAGTGATGTTATCAGTGATGTGTATGTAGTATAAACATTTGAGACATTTAGTTAAATTAAATTGCCGACACTTGTTCAGTTAAAATAGGAGCAGCCACACAAGAAGCTCTCGTGGCTGAACATTATTGTGTGTACTTATGTTATTACATAATAACTATTATAACGATCACTGGACCGAGATGCGAGGGTCGTGTTCCACCCGTGGCGTGGATGAGCCGCGAGGCTCGGGACCGGGCTCGTAGTGCGCATGCCAGACGAGGTATTCGAATACTAGTGCAGAGAGTAATGCTGATAAACTCAGCAGCAATCACACACCCCGCCTCCCGACTCGTGACCTCACCACCTTCTTTAACAGTAACACATACACACATCTATGGTATCAGATAAATGTTTTATTTTAGTTTATCAACAGCAAATGCGGTATTGCATTGGTATTTGCCAGCCCCATGTTTTCAGATACAACAATAACCATTTAAGATCAATGAAAACTGTATACCTCGCCCTATCTATATGTACAAATTGATAAAGTAGAACTAACACGGCGCGCGAAACAAAGTTAGGTGCAACAGAAATTATCGCTTAGGTACTTAAGATTTACAGCTAGTATGAACCCTTCAGGCTGAGGCCTGTCGATTCGCTCAAATTCACATCCTCACATAAACTTAACCACAAGAATACTATACACAGACTAAAGTTAAACAACATCGACTGAGATTAATTCTAACTTATCGTTAATGAACAACAAAGTGGTAAACATACAATTTGCAACGCTTTGTCGCGCGTCATTTAGCGTTACGTTTAGCGATATTTTGGAATGTGTGCGACGAGTCATCAGCAACCGATCACCTGACATAGTTATTATCGAGAGAAGCATGTGATGATGAAACTAATTCATGCAACTGAAGCGAACATCGCCAGCGGACGCAGGGCGGCGTCCGCGATAATATATGCAAGACCGGGTACGGATACGTTACGCTGCGCGAGCGAATCTGAGCGAAATAACAGTGCCCGACTTCGGCGAGCATCACGCTCCCGTGAGCAGGACCGCGAGCACGCGATGCTCCCCGCTGCGCAGTATGTATAAACTAACTATCGCTTACAATCTAGTTGAACTCAAAATTTACATTTACATAGAACACTCATCGTGTACCTTAACATTAAAATACTTATAACTTTAATTCATAAATATAGATGTTACTTACATAAACGCTAAAATACAACTTTATGCTGTATGTTCAACCTAATCTTAGATGTAAATAGTAGATTTAGATTTTTATAGAATAGATTGTATTTATATTCAAAACAATTAAATATTTAAAAAAATAATGAACGTTGATTAAATCAAATGTGAAGCGAAAGACAAAAGATGTAATAGCAAATTTATCAACTAACAAAATTTATTAATTATGAACACTGGCACCTTAATGTTGAACCGTTTATTGTCAAGATTGCAATTTCGAGAGAAACTAAGCCTTTGTAATTCGTGTTGAAAAGCGTTGTACTTAAAGGTCGATCGGGCTCGGTCCGAAGGTAATTGAGTGGTAATATTTCATTCCCGCACTTTCGTTGACCGCTGCTTGAGACGCCGTTGAACCCGATTCGATCACTATTAATGGCACACGTCTGTGAAACTACGCTTTGCCACCACTCAACTTACGGATCACTACATGATTATGTATACACATGATTACATTATTATAAATGTCATATTGATACTCATACACATAAATATACTGTAAATAAATATATGACCAAATCATATATGATATAGCTTGGTAGTATGTAGTATAATATTTAAACCAATATTTATATTTTGTTTTTCATGGCAATTTACATCAGACAATAATAAATGGACTATAAGGTTATGTTAAGTTACAGCCCTATGCAACAATGCTCGCCTGCGGGCAACCATCGTGCTAGTGCCCAGTGTGAACATCGAAATTAATAGTTTTGTTCAATGTATTTACACATTTAGCTCAAGTTTTTCTTGATAAACCGCAAGAGCTGTATCGTCTAATGCAAATGAGCCATTATAAAAATATTTATACATAAAAATACTAGTATAACTTTGAAAAATGTATGCATGCAGTCGTTGGATCCGATGCAATGCGATACCTTAAATTAGAAACGTGAATGTTGCATGATAATATATCTATCAAAATAATACTGTATATCTAAGCAAAAAATATCAATGACTGTGACGGATGTAAAATATTAATATTTAAAATGGTAACATGTTTGGTAAACAAATTCACGGATCTAATTCAAGCGACCGAATATGTATTGAGGTATTTAAACGGCTTCCGAACTAGTGGTGCTAATGTTTCGTTACGTGTCTATCATGATAGTATTAGTAGATTTTTTGGTTCACCGACTTAACCATGATCCCTGTCGATAAACGAGGTCTATTTTAAAGCTGCACTGGACAAACGGGTGATTTGATTGAAACTGGTCACAATTAACTGCAGTGCTCGCTAAATACACGCAAAATTATGACCCACGCCGTTTAATGTACTTAACTATGTCATACCATCACAGATCAGCTTTGCCTTCGATAAAGCGTGTAAACTTGAGAAGCTGCGAGTTACTTCAATTCAATATCTCATCGTTTTCGATGACGAATTGAAGTGACTTTAGAATAGATTACTTTGGATTAAGGACGATCTCAGGAACAAGTGCTCATAGAAATATCCCAAAACATTAAATATTTAATAAAACATTTAATTTTAATTTTACGTGCTTATTCCAAACAGCATCTTTCTATATCGAAGCTTCATTATGTAACTATTTTAGTAAAACATTACGCTTTAAAATTTAACAAGACGTACACACACGTGAAGTTTCTAACTGATATAACGGACCTAAATATTTACATAGAAATACATGTGGTCGTCAATTATAAAAATGTAGTCGAAATGTAACAATGAAAATGTATTAATTAGCAGATATTAAATACGGCAAAAACTTAAAAAGAAAATTGTTACAGTCGTAAATAAATGTTTATAAAACTTTTAACAGTGCTGAGTTTAAAGAAATTCAAGAAGTGTGTATATATTAAAAATTGTACCACAACAACGTTTCAAGGAACTTTTATTAAAGTTGTTTGTTTAATCATAGATGCGGGTCTACACTCCAAGCTATTGAAAGATACCCCTGCTATATTCCAACTAGTTTCACGATTATACAAAGTTTAATTCGTGAATTTGTAAAACAATGTCATGATAATAAAATACAGTGTATCTGTGTGTTCACTGGACGGTATTATAGATAAAATACGGTGCCATAGTTTTTGTACACATGAGAGCTTAGATAAAAAAAAAAACTAAGCCAAATAAATGAATAACCCATCACTCATAATTTATAATATCTACTCGTTGACGCAACCTACTACCTAAACATACGCACTTGGTGCATTGACATTAGTTAAAACAAATAATTTGAATAAAAACATTCACTTCCAACACAAACCGTCGAATCACAATTATAATAGTTAAATCATTCGTTACAAGTACATACGGTGGCCAAGTGTACTTGCTTAGCGTGCGTCGCTTGGTTTCCCAAGCATTAAGGACGACACCCGGTACCACCGTTTTATATGCTCAGATGTTAAAATAAACAAACCGTTGTCAAATGGGCCACTTCCTTTTAAACAATTGACACCATTGTAAATTAAAACGTTCTCAAATTAAATTTGTAACGTCGTTTTGCCAGTTTTACATAGATGTATATGATAGATAACATTATATATATATATTCAATATATTGTATAATCGCTTCCACTTTAAAAGTAGATTTTTACACTTGATTACGTACGCTACTATATTATTTGTTAGAAAAATACGAAATCATGTACTTTCAGTTAACATATTATATATGTTAATAAAGAACAATATGTTTTATATAAAAATACATCGTCTTCCTCGACCATCAGCCGATAGACGCTAGTACCCATATATTTTAAAAATCTATGATTTTTAAGGCTTCTTGCACGTATGTTGAGAAATATTTTACATAATTACACAATTATAAGTAGAGTAAATCACTGTAAATGTGCTTATGTTATTTACAAGGATAATATTTTGATTTTGTACTGGTATGGCCGATAAAAACAATACTTAATACATTTTATACAACATTCAGATAAATATTTTAGTGAACAACTGTTAATTTTTTACTCGATTTAATTTGCGAATTCAGTTTACATGTTATATAATACACATTAACATTTGATAAAATTTCGTATCTCAATCAAGCCAAATGTCAATTTCGCGCTAACTGCAACATTTTTCACACCCGTCAACAATCACACACGCCGCGAGACATGTAAGCTATAGAACACAACTTTTATAAGATATCAGTGAAGAAAATTTAATTAATTAATTATACATTCAATTGTAGTGCTTTATAGTCTTAAAAAGAAGATAATCCGTAAATTTAATAAGTAACTTCAAAAAGAAATAAAATCGGGCATCGCCAATTGCGTTGCGCGACCACAACATATTGTATGTACGTATGGTACTGAATACAACTAACAATTATAATTAAATTACACATAATGATCATTTCAACTAACATTAAAAACGGTTTTCATCAAATTTCTTCGTTTATAATCACAGACACTTTCCTAAAATATGTATTGTAATATTTCCCTTTACTTACGCACCGGAGTTAAAGAGAACCTAGTTATATAATGTACTTACTCAATTTTGAAGTAACACGATATAGACTGCTAAATAAATTAACCATAGCTACACAAGACTGGTGTATAATATTTGTATATTATTTTACAGACAATAGGTAGATAAATATTTGTTTTATCTGTATCGGACTAGGCACGCGCGGCACCGCCGGCCGGCGCTCGGCGCAATAACTTAAATTTGATAATCACACACCAAGTTATAAACTAAAACTAACTAATAAGTAAAGTTTGTTGCATATTCTATCTGATGTGGTGTCGGGAGCGCTTGGCGCTTTTGTGGTCTGGTTCTCTCGACTGGGACTTCAAGATCTGTAAGCAGAAATCGACAATGTTGTAGTATCTGTATCAAACGAGTAAATTCTACAAAACACCGACCCAGCAGAGAAATAATGTTACCGAGGCGTGACATGCACACGTCTGCGCACATGAAACTCAATAATATGTAAAGCAAAAGATATCATTCTTCGTCAGATAGGGTGCATAGGAACGTCACGGTACACACGGTACTCTTAAATGTACAAAGCTTTCTAACATAAACTATACTTTTACTTTAAAACGCTCAATAAAATTACGTCAAGCTTATACGACGATATAACTTTATGTAGCGTTTTATAGTAATCAAAATATAATAAAATGTGGTGTAAAAGCAATATTAGTGTAAAGAATAAATATAAGTTTGTTTTGTTTTTTCAGAATATACCATATGTATACATTAATTATTACTTTTAGATCATCGTTAATTTGGAAAAGCATTGTTTGACATATGCGCGTGCGATTCGAATTCCTGTATGTTTTCAATCAACCATTTGGTAATCTGACATAAATTAATAACCGTTTAGTTATACATTTTTTAAATTATTATTTCTATTGATTTTTTAAAACATTTGTCTGATTCGGTATTTCAGCAACATTTAAAGTGGTTCTACTACCACTGTTCTACCACTGTCAACACAATATTATTAGATTGACGAAGAAGTGAATAAATGATCTGATTTAATAGCTACCTGTATCTATAATACATAAAAGACGTGTAACTGTTTTGTATCTGTAAAGCAAAACATATTGCCTATACTTTTTTTTATTTTTTGTTCATCGGAAATCCGATCAATGTCTACTAAATATTTGTTTTCCGTTAACAAAATAAAAACAGTGAGAATGTTATCTATTAGAGTAACCCATAACTTGATTAGGTAAACTGAACGGTCAGTGTCGATGGAATTTGTTATGACATTAACATACGTGGATCAAAACTCACTTCGTTGAACAGTTAAGTAACGTCAATCAATTTTAGTATTATTGGCCCCAATCATAATCGCGCGCGTATTGTGTATGATTATGTAATTATGCTAGCCAATTGATTTGAAACCTGACAAACATTGCATAACCAAATTGATTATTGTAATAATTTTAAATTATAAAAAGAAGTATGCCAATCCACGTAATAAACAACATCAATATTTAAAAAAAAACTGCACTTGGTTGACATTACAATGATAGTGCCTGTGACCATAAATGAATGTAGAACTAAAATAATTTGCAGTGAAAAAGTGCCAAAATAATAAAATAAATTTCCATAAAATGTGCAAATAGGAAGTGCGAGGATGGTCTCGGTGTGTTCGTTTATTACGAGAATGCTTACTCTATATTGGCGATTGTTGCTCAATCGCGTCGCTAGGCAGGAATCCGCACCTGATACACACAGAGCAATTTCTTATAGTGAACACATATTACTAGAAATCTTTACGTGGCTTTAGTAGGGCCAGGCGAACACCTTTTTCTCACTTTCGGATTAACTATAAGATATCTTCCGGTGTTATGAACTTAGCCCTAACCAATCATTAAAAATTACTAAATAAATATCTTGGTAACTTGGTATTTTGTAGCCGTCTGTCGGATAAGAGACCATCCTCAATATGATCCTTATATTATTTGAGCACTAAGCACAATGTCACCTGTAGATAACAAGACTTACACACAATAACACTTCTTTTTCGTAAGCCCAAATTTTTTTATATTTTCCATTATTACGAGATTTGACGAGATGGCATACTGCATTATTCGTACAATATAGAGTATTTATAATCTAAATTATTTTATAATTAAGAAGGGGTAGTTTTATGATATGTAGCTCTATAGAACACCGAATACGATCATATTTGTCTAGCGTTTATAAGCGAGTCAGTAACTACTAAAGCATTATGGTTTATTGGTTGTATATGGCACACGAATTTAGACATACATTAACATCACATTACAAAAACCTAAACAATTTCCAACTCAAAATGCTATGTTTTGGTGCCTTCTTTCCGCAATATACCCTTTATCAAATATTTTTCATCTGATGTGTTGCCAGAGTTTCTGCCAAAGTCGAAAGCGCCCGGCTGAACATTCGGTTCGGCCAATACGATTCGAAGTTTTGAATTGTGCCAACAATGACCGAACTTTTATGAAACTAGGATTATATTCTTTGTATGATTGCAATTTATTTATTTTAAGCATACAATTATTATCAATATTACCCGAAAAATAAAAGTCACGATTAACGCTATTGGCTTTAGACAACAGAACGAAACAGTAAATACAATATAAGAATGCTTCATTATACCCGTCTTTGGCCATCATAAACGATACATTTTTATATGGTTGTGGATTGATTTCATATATGCTATAAGTGAGAAATATGAAGTGGTTTGATTGAATTGAATATCCAATTTGTTCATGTGAACAGACTTGCATGTGTTAACAAATACATTATACAACCATGTATTTAATCTTGCAATAACCCTGTTAAAGATTGTTTTAGTAGAAGAAAAATTAACAGTACTTTGTTAGGCTTTCGTGTTAGCTGTTAACCATTTATGTGATAAAAATCAATATATTATCTATGATTTCCACGTTAAGTTAGCCGTCGTCATAAACGTTTTACTACACTGAACTGTTTGTACCTACCAATTAATTAAAATGACGGTTATACGTAACTTTACGCAGCTTTAATGCGCATATCAGAAAGAAAGTATAGAAGAAATAATATATTAGCGTATCTATCGATTTACCGACAATTTTTACATCTTTCAGTAAGAAATATTATGATTATAAGTCTTCAGAGTCCAATTGCAGGGCAAAGTAAAAACTAGTAGATAATGTTTTCTTAATATTCCTCGTAAAATACCTAGATTTGCAGCAATTGTAGATTTATTGTAAATGACTAAACTACTTCTAATTAATCTCAAGGAACAACCAAATGTACTTCGACTAACAAGAATGTTATTATTTATATCCAACTAATTTAATAAAGCATTATCTACGTAGCGCTTTATTAAATTAGTGGTGTAGTATTAGCTAGTACATACTTAGCCTCTCACAACCTTTGTTTTCATAGAATATAAACGCTAAATTTCCCATCGTTTATATTTTATATATGTACCTTGTAAATAATTAAGCAATTTGCACTTCTTAGGCAATAAGCTACAGTATTGGTTTAATCTCTTTTGGTTAATTATTCTATGTGAAAACATAATGTTAATAAATAAATTCATATTTATTAATTATGTTATCTCTTGTGTAGAGATATTAAACTTTGATGATATTTTCTATGATAACTACAGAAGCATAGTGCAATAGTGGAACAGAGTTACCACGTCTTTCATATTAAAATATTATTAAAGCGTTAATGATAATCTGAACAAGAACAAAAATAATTTTAATTATATAAATGGCAACTCTAATCCAACATAATAATATACTAAAATTATTGAGGTTTAGAGCCAACATTGCTGGGACTGGGCACAATATAATTATCACAATAGCTTTGTGTATTCGTGTCTCTCGATACTCATTTGTTGCACTGTGCTAGTGAGTAGCAGTACAGAGAAAAATCACTACATATTATAAAACAAAGTCCCCCGCCGCGTCTGTCTGTCTGTCTGTTCGCGATAAATTCAAAAAACTACTGAACGGATTTTCATGCCGTTTTCACCAATAGACAGAGTAATTCATGAGGAAGGTTTAAGTGTATAATTCATTAAAAGATTTGTGTAAATTGGCTGAAATATGACGATGATAGTTGAAGATGGATGTGTGAGATTTACTGGCGTGCGGCGAGTAAATGCTCGACGTAAGAGGATGTAACGACACTACGAAAGAAAAAAAATGAAGGCGTATATGCTCTGCTACCCGTGCGAAACCGGGGCCGGTCGCTAGTAAATTAATAAAGAGATCAGACAAAATCTATAAAGCAGGCACCGTTCGTTTTATTATAGGGAAATGAAGGTATTTCAGTTAAAAGGATAAACAAGTAACTGCTCGATTTGAGATTTGAATACGAGTAACTAGGTTATACAACAGGCACTTTGGGATGGACGTACTTTTAACTTGAATTGCTCATGTTTGACAATCACGTGGAGTACAATTCAGAATAATTGCAAAACCGTCCAGTAATTGTGTAAATGAATTTCGAAATACTTTCTTTTTAAATTATTGGGACTGTAATAGTAAAATTGAAACTTATTTTTGTAGAGTACATAGAGACGCGACATTTTCGAGATAAAGCAGTCTCCAACATTATTAGCTAATCCTAATGTAAAGTATGATATATAAAATATATATAATAGTATCATATGGTATATAATAATAACATACAATCGGTCAAGCGTCGACGTGTGCTCGGCATTCCGGTTAACCATTTCACCTCCGTTCGGCCTAGAACGAGATATATTTTGCATTTCTCATCTGCCAACTAGAAGAGTGTATAACCCTTAAATAGTTAGTCCCCATTTAAAAATAAAATAAAAGACATTGTTGCCGAATCAAACTGAATTAGAAGAATGAAGGCCAAAACTTTACAGTAGGTTAGAAACTATTCGGTACATATATATATATTAATTGCAAATGATTGAAAATCACTGCTTGCGAGATTGGGCATCTAAGTTTAGATGAATTTGGACGAATACAAATATGCAATAAATAGATGCTGTGGTTCGGAGGGATAACTTACTTGCGCTTGGCGTGCAGCATCTCCATAAGAAGTGTCTGTGTTGGCGCTTGGCCGGCACAATGCCGCTGGTATAGATGCTCTTCTCCTCGAGCCGCCAAAGCGTGGATCTCAGGCACGACCATTACTAGTTTGCCGAATTTATCCTGAAATATTAAAATGTAGCAATTAATGGCCTAAACTGTACAACGGTACTGCTGTTACCAATTAAGGTAGATAGTATAGCATTCCACTAGGTGGTGTTACGCGAAATTTTTAATTTAGTTTCAAGATAATAAACAGGCGTAATATCAAAATTAGTTGAACCTTGTTTTTGATGTCACAATAAAGTGTTGAATTTTGTTATTGGCATAAATGTTTTATAATTTCCTCTTAATAATGAAATTAAAATGGATAAAAAAGCTTGTCTGCTTCTGTATAAGAAAATAAAAGTCAATAATTGCTTTAGTTAGTTAGGTGAGATGTAATTTTATCAATTAATTCAGACTATCTGAGTGCAGTTAACTTGTGGTGTACATAATTCTCGCCAGAAGAAGCATGTCTTCTAACTTTCAAGGAACTTGTCTACTAACCTGTATCGTAGGATAACAGGTGAGCGTATAGTCGAGAAGTGCAGCTTGAACAGTCTGATAACCATCACGGACGCATTTCACATTAACGATGCCTCTCACTTCTGAAACGTCAAGAAAATCCTTCAAGATAAAAAACAACACTGTGGTGATTTATCCACATAAAGTGTCACTTAACAAATTATTAACTGTTCCAATACAATTACTATAAAACTTACATAAAATAAAATAAAATCATACAAAACATTCGCAATAGGGGCATCCGTATGGATTGTATTAATAATATAAATTTTGAAAGTAGAGCTAGAAATCTCTGTAGTTAATTAAATACTAACCAGGGTTTAATAGAAGTAAAAATTTAACGCATATGTAGTCTGGGACATCGAATTTCAGCTCTGCTAGTTTGTTCTGAAGCTCGTTAAAGTGATCAGCAAGAGACGGAACACCTAGGAGACCCAGGCAAAGGAGGTCGAATTTCTGTCCGTTGTGAAGAGTAGTCTCGTCTGGTAGGCCATTGTGCATCCTCTGGTGAAGATGATCTAACACCAACATGTCGGACCACGAATGCTGCAACAGCTTCATCTGATCATCGACCTGAAACAAATTATAACCGCATTGCTACACATGCAGGACGGACTAACCAACCAATAGATTGCGATTTGGATCATAAAGATTGAATTTGTCGTCACTAACAATATATTACACGTTTAATTCCATAAGAAAATGAAAATATCGATGCAACATAATATGGAAGCAGTTAATATAACGCTTTATAACAAATAAGTTACCGCATAGCATAGGGGGATAGAACAATATTAGTAACTGCCCCTATATTATATAATATAAACTTGTATAATATAATGAAATACTTTTTTTGCAGTTGTGTTATACTAGTGACGGTTAAAATTGGGCCAAGATAGCAGTTACGATGTGTTGGTGTTACGAGTCTAATATGTGAAGTTAAACGTCGCCTCTCTGTCATTGCTAACCGTGTAATAATTTAAATCGTTAAATCGGTTTAAAATTTTTGAATAAAAATAAAATATTTAAATACTATCAATAAGCACGATTTTTGCATATTTGGATAGCGTATCACACAGTACTAATCCAGGTGTGTAAGCAACATTATTTGACAGTCGCAACCGACGGCGATGTCGTCGTTCCGTGACCTACATTTTATTGAGTTGCATTAGAAAACACGAGGCGGAGCTCGAGCGCGTTAAATTTGCCGTTTACGAAATGTTACAACTGAATTTTAGAGCTCGAAGGCATTGCCACACCGCATACTGCTTGCTCAACGCGATAGATCGAGATCAGAAAGATCACATTCTACTATCCTACTAAAGAAAATGATCTATCACTATTAAATGTTAATAAATAATGGTAGTCACTTAAATAACATTATTAAATCATCATTTTTAAACATATTTAAAAATGATGATTTAATAATGTTATAAACTTGATTTATCTGTTGTCTTGCATGTATGCTCGTATGTCATATAATTTCTTCAAAATTTTCTCTAGAATTATATGAACGCCAGTACATAATACGACATAATGCGCCAACATTCACAGTCGGGTACGAGCAAACATTTAATACCCGATTCTATTTTCATTACTGTAGAGAAGAGAATTGCGGAGAGGGTGTGAGTCATATGCCGTTTTGAATCTAGCACAGTTAACACTCCCTTCGGGCGGCCATCTTGAACTGAGTTGTTGGTAATCGGTAGTGCGCGAAGTAGGTCAAAGTCGTCTTGAATTGCCACGTGCCCAAAACTTCAGATACCAATGTCGTTGGGAGTCTTATTGGATCTACGGTTAATAAAATGGATTTGGTGGATTGTAAACTATTTCATATTAAATATGAAGATCTACTGTATTGTATAAAAACCAGACCACTTGTAGGATTTCCATTCAACACACTAATAATTTCTGTTCAGTAAGATCGACTCGACAACAGTTAATACTGAATAAAGATTACATTGAAGTCTGTGCTGACTATCTAATTAATTAATAAAATGAAGACAATCCTGCCTTAATTTAGACCTATGCCTCTTCATAATACACCAATGAGATAACAAAGATAGTAGTTTAATTGAAACGTCGAAATAGTTACACAAATGGAATATTGAATATGTATTCGATTATATAGAGCGTAAAAGGTACTTGAATGACTAGTTATCGGTATTGACAGTGTCGAAACTAGGACTTGGCTAATGTCTAGACCGCAGAAGATCGAATCGTTATAATGAAAGTGAAAGGCTAAATATATTTTGGTAAATATTAGTCAAGTGCTCTCATTACGGAGATATCGATAAACAAAATTAACTATAAACTACATATGTGAAATAATATATCTTTTAAGTCGGTAAAATTCAGGGTACTTAAACCAATTAATTAGATAATTAGTAAGTTTACGAATATTACCAATTTGTATAAAAACTAAGTTACTGTAAATATAATGTAGGCATATTAACCAGTCAAAAATTATTACATACCGAAGAGTTCGATTTTATGTTACTGCTATGAAAACACCGGCAGCTCAAGTTCATCGCGCTGTTATGTGACTAATCGCAATTAGTATTACGTAAAAGAAAGCGAAGAAAGGCCACAGAACTTGTTACGTCTCCGTTACCGGCGGTTACGCGTCACGGTAAAAAGTGCTTTCTCGAGGCAACTCGGCCACGGGCAGTGTGTCAAGTGCGACAGCGAAAGTGCAGCGTTGCCGGCCCGCGTGGCCCGCACCGTTACATCATATCCGTCTGGGGAAAGTTTAGGTCATCAACATCTTTCCGCCGCCGCTGCCCATGTGCCCGTGCACATGCCCTTAGCGCCTTGACAAACCTCGTTTTAGACGTCTCTAATAGAAGGCTACTTAGATATATAAATAGAGCTCGTGTTGACCTACATTTAAAATCGTGTGTATCAGAATTCAGAGAGAACCGTATAAAATACTATCATTTCCGTAAACAGTCTAGCTGTCTAAATACATATTCGTTCACCACCGTCCTAATTCCGAGAATGGCTCGTAAATACGTCGCGTCATTTTAGTACAAACAAAAATTGCTAGTTATGAAGTGGAGGCTGTCTGTGGGAGTGAGACGAAGCGATGAGCGCAGAGTGGCAACGTCGCTCGCCCACATGACCGACTGCGGCTCTTGCGTAAGCGTACGACGACCACGGTGCGGCCGCCGCTGCTACCACCGCCTTGCTCCCGTTCCTCGCCGATTGACTCCTGCTGATTGATTGAACTCCCGCTCGACACGCGTAATTAGACGTCGCGATTTGCGATTCTTATTTCATTTTTGTCACAAAAGGAGCATAGCTGATGTGATACTTAAAAATGGTCTGCTATCTTAATTGTTTTTATTACTTGTTTGCAGCAATAAGAAATACTTATAAGTATTATCAACAATAGACTATATATTCGGTCACAATTTCCCGGCGATAACTATGTAATATTTTGCGTATCAAAGGTATTTAAGTTTCGGATGTATATCTGTAGTTAAGTAAGTTTGTGTGTATATAGAATATAAGTGCGACAGCAGTGGCAGGCGGCACGCTTGTCGTGGGAACTTGACCCAGTTGGTGCGGTGCGGCGCGGCGCGGGCGGCGCGGCGTATCGATTGCGAGAGGCACCGCGTCGCCCGCTGCGTCACACGCGCCCCTTACACGCACACAACCACATCGTAACTAGTCACTATCTGTTAGTACACAAATTACTATAAACCATTCGCAATGCGTTACAATCAATTGTAATGAATAATAGACAATGCAGCAGCGCAATGCGTCATATACGCTAGCAAGTTGGTGTACACCAGGATGGGGTTCAAGGACTTGGGACAGGATTACATACTCATCTGGAAATTCACCTTTAGATACTTAAAGAACACGGTGTTTCTCGCCCAATCCACTTGTGAAAATAAGTTTTGGTCCAGTACTTTGCACATTAACTCAAAGAGATCGACCTCACACTGATTGTAAGTCTGGCTCTGCAAGAGTCCAAATAGCGAATTCTGCCACTCGCGATCATCAATAGTTTGAACGAATTCGCGTATCATGGGTGAAACACGCAGGGTTTCAGTGCTTGTAGGCGGTTCGGCGGTGCTGGATGGCGTGGCGGCGGCTGTGGCTGGTGCGTCAAACGCAAATGCGTCCGGGGACGCCGAGTGTGGAGAGTGTGCTTCCCACTTGTCGTGAGCCGGTGGCGGTGGGGGCTGGGGAGGCTGCGGTTGCGCAGCCAACAAGGCCGGCCCTGGGGATGACTCCGGTGATGACGTCAAAGACGACACTTGAGGAATTTGGATCTCTTGTTTGACTGGAACGGCAGCGTAAGGAGAACCGAAGCCGAGCACTAGACCGCTGTCACCCAGGGAGCCGCGTAATGTTTGCACTGCAATTTGCCGTTGTCGCATCATCTGAAGTTTACGGGCTCGATCTCGTTTGTACATGGGACCAAACTTATTACGACCTCCGCGCATGCGGTCAGCTCGTACAGCTGAAACAAAAAGCAACATAGTTATATAAAAAATGTAACAAAGAAATCAATTGGAAGTGGAAATTATTAGATTTGGTCATATGAATCCAACAGTTAAATGTCTAGCCAGAAAGTATGAGAAATTAATGCCGTTGAGGTTGCTAACAGAAGAGTTTCACAGGTTTGTTCCCATCTGATCACGCGTTCCGATGGGAAATTTTCAGTTGCAACACGCAGCGGATCGCGTCAGCGTACATCTCATTCGAATCAGTATAGTGATATGTAAAGACGTAATATATTCTAGACGAACAAGTTAGGATTCATTTTTTGTTTATAATTAAGAATACTTTAATTTTCCACAGCACCGGACAAACATTTTACTGTCTCGTCATTGGTATAATAAATACTTTTTTATTTATTTAAAGACTTGACACTTAGTGATCAAATTACCAATATCATAAAACTATACCAATAGCAATGCACCTTTGTGAGACGACGGTCCCACCCATTATTTCTATTTCAATATAACTAATTAAACTTTCCTCTTTTTATGAATTTGATAACCAGTTGGTTATCAAATTACTTACGTTACTGACTCAACTTGGTTCTAGTTTCCACATACCAGGTCATCATTCTATCTGCGTGTATTATAGAACGGCAAGCAATCGATGATTAATTATACTATCCTAATCAGGGTTCTGGAAATTATATCTGCCAGGTACCCCAATGCAAGTAAATAGACAGTTATCAAAAGAAAAACAAATGTTTATGCCTTGTGATTAAACGACAGACTTTACTGATTTAAATTAGTAATTTTGAAATTATAATACAACCAAGTTATAAATTATAACTTAGGCTTGAAATATAGGACGGTGGCCTCATAACACATGCGGACTCGACCGCTCTTTATGATTCTGGCTGAATTCCAAATTCCGAACAGCGCTCCTCGCGATACCAGTAATTTATGATTGTTCCGATTCTTTGTACACGAAACTAACTAAATAAGCCAATTCTTCTTGATTTGTTTGTTTAAATAGGTATTTACTTATATTTAAATAAAGATATTACATAATTATCCTATATTATGGACTGTAAAAATACAAATACCTACTCAAAAAATATTAAAAGTCGTTATAAAATTGCTTGATGCAAATAAATTAATGTCGAAAAAACGAAACTCATATAATTTAAAACATAAAAGTAATAATACAAAATTGAACATCAGTTATAAAATACAATAGTTCAACAAATACCGAGTACTAAATTTTTAGGAGTTACTTTAGACTCACTTTTTACTTGGAAAGAACATATTAATAGTATATGCACGAAAATTAACAAGTTTATATTTGCTCTACGTAAAGTAAAAGTAGGGGTAGAGTCGTATCAAGAGGTCAAAGCGAAGGCAGAAAATAGAGAGCAGTGGCGATTGCTCCACCGACAAGAGCTAAGCTCTTAAATTTAAGAAGAAGAAAGTAAAAGACGTAACATCAGATGTTACGTCTTTTACTTTACCTAGGCTTGCCTGGGCAAGCTTCCATAATGGTTTAACATGTATTTATTTATTCAATTCTACGTTACGGCATTGTTTTCTGAGGGAACTCATCAGAAATTATCAGTTTTCATAGCGCAAAAAAAAATGTTATTGCGCATTGTTCGGTCTGACTCCTGTAAACCAGTTTTCAAATCGAATAATCTTTTAACTGTCCCCAGAACAATTATCTTTTTGAAAACAACATTAGCACCTATAAGCGACAAGTCACCCACTTGTCTATTTATTGTAACTGAGAAACGTATATTATATAATATTCATTTAATTCTAATATTTAATTTCATTTAACAAGTAAGTAACTTACTATATTATTTTGCATGCCTATTTCTGATGAAGTATGTTTTGGTCTAATTTTTATATTATAACTTTACACAAGTTACTACTACCTACCTACCTACCTACTTCAAGCAAATAAATGAATATGAATATACCTTAAAAAAATCGTAAGTACATTTATATTACGTTTTAAGTAAATGTGACACGAAAAGAAGAAGAATCTAATTCAACAGCGTATTTCTTTGCGTGTATTAACAAAAATAGAAATTAGGTAGGTATCCAATTAGAAGTAGGAGTGAATATCATGTTATAATTATCTTTAGTGTTGGACAAATCAAAGCAGTAGTCTGCGAAAAACTGTTGATTGATCAATGTTCAGTAATATTTACTATTTTTTTATGATGTCGTAGGAACGCGTAAGCTGTATTTTCGCCAAATCGCGGAGGGTTTCGCAAAACTCAGAATGAGTATGGTATTACTTAAATGATTTTACGTAACAGTTGATTGTAATTGTACTTGTAGTGACTCATAGATTTTTGTACGATTTGATAGAAGATGCGATAAAACAAGTATTTAAACTGTTGCAAGTATTAGAATAGGTTGTGCCTACAACTACAAAAAAATTACCATTTTATCGTTTGTTCTCTGATACATTCCTGAAAAAACCTATGTTATTGTTATGAAGGTATTCGTTTTTAATTTATTCACGACTTATGGCTATGTTCGCCAACGGTATTATATACTTAGTAGTTTCACCCTGTATCGACTCTTCATTATGCGACGGACCTTGTATTTCTTTTTAATACAGGTTTCTAACTGCAACCAGATTTTGAAATTTTGTTGCAATATCCTAGATTTCTTCTTGTCAACAAAAAAGGCGTTATTATTACATAGAGAACAAAAATAATATCGGGTACGAGTTATTTTTGTGTTGTTTGTAAAAGAAAGCAGGCAAACCCAAGTATCGCCGTATGATTCGTTGTCACGATGTTTAAAATTAGATAATTTCGAGTTCAAAAGTATCAATGAAATGGTACTACATTTCCTAGTACAAATTATTAAAAATGAGTTAGCTTTTAAAGCAATTTGCAAAAATCCTTCATGAAATTACATTATTTCATACCTGTAGATAAATAATACTAAACCTGGAACGGAAAGGGGCTTTCAGTGAGTCGCCGAAGCCGGTCCACCCAACTCACCGAGTTAAAAATAACAACCAGTTTTTATTGTAGCCAACGCGCCACCGCGCGATAAAGACAGACTTACAGGGCTTTGTAAAGGGTTCAAAAGAGACGGCTAGCGTAACGGATTTAAGCATTGCTGTGTGCAATTCCATCAGTTTCGTATTGCAGGCTGGGTTATTTCACGAAAGGATTGTATGTGTAAATATTTTATGATTAAAGCAATAAAAGTCAAATTCACTGAATATACTAAATTAATCTGAATTCTTGCGATTGATATTTAATAGACACATAACGATTGTAGTCATTTCAGGCAACTCAAGTTGATGACTCAAATAACTCTAATCCTCGGAGATCACGTTCTTATTAGGCAAGACAAAGAGAACATTTTCTGTGGCTAGTATAAAGGTTAAATTAAAAAAAAAAAAGCAAATGATCATTAAAATTAATTTGAATGATCGGATTTCGGTAGGAGAGGTTAGATGACAGTTGCTTCGTTTTAAATGCTGATATTGACCCGCATCTGGTTAGACTACCAGCTGACCTAACCGAGGTTGGAAAATGTAGCCGATTTATTAGGTCACGGAAAAAGTCTTTACGTATTTTATACGTACGGTGAAATTTTAATTTAATCTCTTAAATTGTCTGGGATAATTAATGCAACTAACGGAGAAATGCGGTGCATTTAAGAATTTAATTAACAAAGAAAAACAACACAAACCGTAAAAAAATGTATTGATTATGCACTTAAAGCAGTGATTGTAAGTGTCACAAAGATGGTTCAGCGCTTTTAACGTAGTCTGGTTTATAAATAAAAGTGGACCAAGTTCGATGCAACATAACACATCATCGAAGTTACGACATTGCCGAGGAACTGGATATTGATCACAAAACACAGTTAAGTATTTGGCTGCCCAATGAACTTACAAAAAGAACTCTCATGGACTGTGGTTTCATCTGCAATTCTTTATCAAAACAAAAGTGAAACTGAAACATTTTTTTAAAGACTGATCTTAGGTGGTCTTATCTGAATACTTACAAGCACGTGCGAAAAAGATAGTAGTCATAGGACTGAAAAACTTCGTAAACGGTAGCACAACCCGGCTTAACGCGAAATAAGGTGACGTTGTGTGTATGTTGGGGTTAGAAAGACTCGTTAACAGCTGATGAAATAAAAGCTACTACTTGAGATGAAACGGCAGAGTTGATAAACAGAAAGTGTGTGGTCTTTTATTATGATACACAAAATTATAAAAATTGGTAAGGGTTGGCTGGGAACTCTTTATGCATCTACCATAAAGCCCTGACGTTACCGCTCAGATTTCTACTTGTTTCGGTCACTTCATAACTCTGAATTTCTATCGTAAGGTTGACATCAAGAGAGGACTATACATTTTTGGCCAAAAATTGTACATGGTAGCAACAATACAACGAAACTTACGAAATTGTCTGAATGAATATTACCTATACAACGAATTTTGTCCTACTCATATTTAACGCTTCATGTTTATTATTTATACCAATACTATTAAGTAATTTCTACCAAATGATTTTCGTCGACGTCGGGCAAACCGCCAAGATAGTCGTTGCCACATAACGACATACTTTTTAATTTTTCCTTTTTGCACCTCCTCCGGTCGTAATTTACTATTTAGTAAATTAGGTTTCCATTATTTACAGAAACACAAGAAGTGTGTTAAAGGAATAGAGTAGGACTTATAATAAATAGTAAAAAAAAACTTCGAATTGATGATACCAAAACAAATCTGTCAAAACGAAACACAAGTAGTTGCGAACATACCACAAATCAACGCATTGAAGTCGGTACTTGAACGCGTTCATTTAAGCATCTAATGTTCAAATATAATGAACACATAGCAGCCGATAATGCAGTAAACGAGGTCAGTCGTTTATTACAAGACTAAACTAGATCAAGGTCAAGGTCATTTTTACAAATCAAAAACATACGTCGCGGTGACAAACAGCCGGTGTGCAGAAATAGATACGTACGTCTGAGTTCACCTCGGATGCTGAAGTTATTTGTAGATCTGCCCCAGTTGTAGTTGGGTCAAGGTCGACCTTGGTAAAGAGGTCACGGAAACGCATCATGTCTCGGCACCTGAATGTGGGAACGTAAAATTTTCCCATATGCGAATACCCCGTTACTCCTGTATAAAAATCTAACTTCATACCTATCACCACCAAAGAATCGACCTTGGCATACGCATCAGGGCCGTCAAATGAAGTAATCGTGTCAACGAGATAAAAAATAGTATGTACCGAAAGGACGGGAAGAGGTGGGGATCGCTCCTTGTACCGACGACTCGGTGAAACTTGGTCAAGGCTGGCAGTGCCCCTCCTCTCCCCTGTCGCTCCCCCCGGGTCCGAGTAGCGGCGGAACTGGCCGATAGCATCCGAACGCCCGCACGCACTCGATCGCGCGCCCAGATAGCGGCATCGGCGATCGTTACACAACCGAGATAAATCACCCGCGATGATCCACTGAACTGTGTCAAGATCTCATCAATACATTATAGAATTTAGCACCAGTAAGAATCCATTTAGATTTTGATATAGTTATAGGGTCCTACGCCTAGCAGGTCAAATTTGGAGGGAAGAGTTGAAGATTGGAGCTCTAACCAGAAATTTCTACTTAAAAAATATACATAATTATCAAATTCGAGTAATGTTACCACTGTTGTGATGGAAGCTATTATGTGCATACTTTTGTAACATAATAGATTTTACGCACTGGAACCGGTTTTTTACGCCACGGAGGCGGGTTTGAAGCGCCTGCGCACCAAAATCCTTCCAAGATGGCGGCGCTGGTAGAACTGTCGTAATAATACGACAGGTAATGCCTAAAAAATAGAAAGGCCCGGTGTACGAGGCCGCTCTGTCGAAATACTCGATTCGGGTCAAGGCAGCGCGCCGAAATAGTCGGCTGGCGCGCGCGTTTTTATTGTGATCTAACATCTGTCGCTGCCCGCAGTCATCCGACCCCTGCGCTTTAGCGTGCGGCAACGAGTGCACGAGTGTTCTTTAGTATTGTACACTTTGCAAATAGTAAGATTTCGCATGATCCATATAAATGTCACTCAATCTGATTAATTGTACTAGTTTAGACTATTCTAGTTTGAGCTTAAATAAATAAAAATTCCAATTTGATAAATTGACAGAAATTCTAGTTTGTGCAAGTACTTGTAACTCAAATAAGAATTGTATTGCTATTTTTCCGCAAATTGCGGTACTCAGCAAAAGTAAAAATAGCCATGATTCATGGTGTACTTACTTGTCACCGAAAATTGAAATGAAAAATTAAAATCATCGCATTTTCTAGGCATTGTATAAATTTCATACGCAGTAATCAGAGGTGCATTAATTAGGCTCGGATTGGAAATTATCTAGTTTGCAATATTGATGAGTGTAGTTTGATACGATTAAGTGCAAAAAAATTAAAAGAACTACTTCGTGGTTTCCTTGTTCCCACTGAAATTTGTTTTTTATGCAAACCGCGTAAATAATGTCTTTTCATAGTTTTTCTTACATTTTTGGTAACAGTTTGTGTTATACGATAAAAATATTTTACTAATTCTATATTTAATTTCACATCTAGACCAAAGCTTGCGACACAATTCCGTAACTACGTGTCTACTGTCAGCTGATTAATCTAGATTCTAGCCCAACATGTCCTGTGCTTATTTCATTTAGTATTTATTATTAGGTACATATGCCTGTTGTGAAGAAAAATAAATATAATTATCGTGATGGCATTATTACGTAAGATAGTGTGCACACTAGAGGCAGCGGGCCGTGTAACAACTATCATTATTCGTCGATCGCGGTCTGAGGCACCATACTGCCACACCACTACACTAGAGGAACATATTGTATATCTACTTACCGAGTAAATAATAAAGTGTGTGTCAGTATATTAATATTTATTGTTAATCTCTTTTATAAAGAAGCAGCAAAGTATACTTTCAAGCAAGCGCGCATATAATGACCAAAACAAAAGTGATATTTGCAAAGTTTTCGAATCGATATGCATACATATATATAGTGCACAGTATCTTACTAGATACTCAAACTGACTAGATAGAGTACCTACTCTACAAGCTAGCAAAAATTTACAATGGCTAAACAGCATTATATGCAAGCATTAGGTACGCCTCATATTTTTTTTTATCAACAATATAGTAATGGTCTATTCTCTCGAATCAACATTTTAATTATTTAGATTGCAAAATGGAATTATGAATTTAATTGAGCTGTACCTGGGGTTGTACTATATTTTCTTAAAGTAACAAAGCATTCTCACCTTAGAACATACCTGTACATTTACACACACACAAACCATTACAAAATATCTGTACAGACCATCCTCCTTTATCCCTCTATCAGACATTTACGCAAATAATACACACACGCATCCAATCTACCACATGCGCACATTTATACATCCCCTGTTTTGTGACACATTCATTTTACTAGTAATTTTAATCCAAATAAACATACAGGCACGCTTGGTTTGAGAATGCAATGTGTTATTTATTTAATAATATATTTATTGTTTCAATAATTTTATAATGACCTTATGGGCGATATAATGCATGCTGCAAGTGCAAGTAATGGTGGGAGAGTTTTCTTATCGGTCATTAAGAGAACTCTCTTAATATTTTCTAGTCTCCAATAGCCTCCAGCTAGACAGACGTAGACTCGCCTACCTGCATATATCAATGTTGTAAACCAGAAAACAGTATTTTACTAATTGAATAGCATATAAATATATTGATTGAATGCAGTACGCAAGGTAAACAACAACATTATTTAATTATTGAACATTATGACAAATTAACACGTTTTATTTGAAGACGAAGTTTTCAGCGTAAATATCACGGGGTTTAATTTACTGTTAGCCAGTTAGTGGACAAAGAGCAACATTTACATGTTGCTTCAATTTTTTTGTAATGTTAGCTTTAAGTGATGATTTTAGAGACACTATTTTTTCATGAAAGTTTAATAAGAACTTACCATACTTATATAAAGTATTTTTCTGGATATATAATAATTACAACGTGTATTCGATAATATGTATGACCTATCACAAGAACCAACATGTACCCATAACCCTACCTACTCTAATAATTTATTCTTAGGTGGTTGATATACTCCACATTTACATTTTATTAAACGTTTCCTATATTTGATTAATTTAACATATTACGAAAAACCACAACTACCCAGTTTTATTTTAAATATGTACACCTATCTGAGAGGTTTCATCCATGTTCAATTTGCCGATAAATTAGGCATGTATATGCACGAATAAGTAACACGATACGTGTCCAGGTCACATTTGGGTAGTCCATTGCGACAGGTCGAATGAACGTCTTGTGAAACGGCGCTTGCGCAGCGTACCCCACCGACGACGGTCGATTGTGTCGAAACGCACGATACAGTCGCCGGCGCGGGCGCATACCCGATTCACAACCCCCACTAGATTTTAAAACAACTAAAGTTGTATTTATAGAGTTAATGCAACATATTAAATATGAAAGAAACATTGCATTTTCTTAAAACGACCTGATTTTATATTGTTATATTTTAGTTCACGTAATTGTAAAGCAACACATCGCGACTCTAAATTATACATGTTGAAGCTGCTTACGTCAGCCACGGGTAATTTCGTGTAGATATAGCGCTCAGTAATGAACCATTATACCTACATTCGTATTACCATACAGGACGCATATACACTAGATGCGGTAGGTTTTTCAAAAAGTATATTTATTCCCACTTCCAACTGGAATCGTATAAGCCACATTTGTTCTATTTACAGACAAAGGCGAATAGAATTTTATGGTGGTAAATTAACGCCTGTAAAATAATTTTATTTTTCTATGCAAACGTTATACTGAGGTACATCGTAAAAGACTAGATTTAAATTAGTTTGAGTCAATAAATACATAGCATTTTCCGGGTACATAGTTAATTTTCATCAGTCTTTAACATATATTATATTTTTAAAGTTAAAAATCCGTGTCTGCTGCACTAAGCCAATGATTAAACATCGGAGTCCATTGGTTTTGTGCTTTAGCGTTGGCATTGCACAAGGCTTGCTGCAGGTCGGGCAGGCGGTGCGAGGCTCTCGCAACACCCATTATTCGGGTCAGGCAACTATTTGTGTGAATTGTGTCATCTGACATATTACGCTTGCGATGAATATTCGTTGTTTACTATTGTAATATATCAGACGATGATTTGATTTTATTTGTAAATGTGTGCCCCTTTTGGTGGATAATAAAAATAAGATGATTTAATAAGTTTCTCTTTTGTGGGACGTTAACTACTAATTATAAAGTTACGTTGAGCAGGTATTTTAGTCTAGGTCTATAATCCCAATTTGTTAAGATTTGCAAAAATGCCTTGATGGTTGTGAATATTTTTCGACTGATCATGAAGCCTACAAAATTTCACATTAAGCAAATATTCTTGAGTAATAAAGACTAAATTGAAACATTAAGAATATTTTGTTTGCACACAGCAATAATCCGAGATCGAATTTCCGATAAAAATAAGAGAGAAAAAATAATATAAATAAGTAGAGGTTTGTTTTATTAAGATTTTAGACTATTAGATGTTGCAAACATCACAGCATCTGGCGAAACGCGCAATGGCGAATGGCTCACGCACACAGCGACGTGTTAACGTAGCAGTACGCACAAACACAATCAGCGCGCGCGCCGCATCGCGGCCCCGCTCGCAAGTAGGTCAGGGCGCTCTGCGGCCGCGCGCGTTTTAAATTTAGAACGATCCGCACTTTAAGCTCCGCCCCATGCGATCGCCTAACTACAAGTTAATGTATTATTTATTACCTCAAAAACATTCACCTGTAACCGCACCCTTGTATCACTAATATAAATCAAAACACGGTATAAATTTACTCTATTCGTAAATATTTTTCACGAATTTAAGAAGCACTAATTAATTGATTTTAAATAAATAAATAAAATCGCAGCTACAAACTTTTACAGTGTCTAGATTTTCAGAGCGAGTACTTCAGTAAATAGTTATTATCCAAGGCAAGATAAACTGCAAATCATCGTAAATTTCGCCTTCTAATTCAAGCTCTATCTTGATTTTATAAAGCGTTGAAAATTAGATGTTAGCAAATAGCCTGGTAACTGACGATCTGGTAACATTAATTAACTGTCACAAGAAATTACATTTTTTGTCACCCAGCGTTAGTTTATTGAGAAATTAGTTACTCAATTGGTACTAGAAATTTACAAATATGTAGAAAAAATTAAGTGGGTACGATTACTGAATTTTATATCTATATAATTAACGAAAAGTGTAATATAGGTTAAAATCATCTCCCAAGTAGTTTATATCAAATGTTTCCCATGTCCATAACTTCTTGGATGTCCAAATAGTCCGAAACATCTCAAGTACACAATATCTTTGGCTCAGCAAAATTATTCAGAACAACACAATTGGTGGAACAACGTCATCGTATATTATGCGTTACAGTCAGAGTGCTCATATTATGGTAACAGTTGGAATGATAAACCTTATTTCGTTGATTGTGTTCTGTTTTAGCGCTGTTACATTGAGTATATAATGTTGACAGATACAAATGGTAAACTTATTTTAAAGAGATTTGATTTATTTTCCTAACTGTTTCGGTAATATTAGCACTTTGATTGTCACAACTATTATTATTATGACATTGATCCACTATATCTCAATATTTTTTCTGATCTAAAGGTACTCATTGTACCTGAGATGTGTTGGTCTTTTTGGACACCTTATGTATGTGCAGTGTATGTATAAAACAATATGATACATACATATACATCATATATTTGTTCCCTTTAGAAATTTGGATAAATTATTGGATCGAAAAACAAGCTTACCTACTTATTTATAGCTACGCATGATAATTTAATTCTGCCTCAAATCAAATTAAGTACGATAAGTGTTATTATGTCTAATAATAACACTTATCGTACTTAATTTGATTTATTAGGTCTCCGTATGAAGGATCTAAATCAACCTTTATGAACGTTAGACACCCTGCAGCGGCTCAGGGTCGACCTCTACGACAAAGTAGGTGAAGGTCGGCGGGGGAATCGCCGTAATTTCTCCTGTAGAATGGCATGATACTCGAGACACTATTTCCAACTTTGATTGTATATAATTGTGCTAAATGATGTAATCTTATTTAGGCCAGTAGTTGTGACCAATCAACCTACATGAATTGCAGTGGACGCACCCTGACATGACAATGCAAACAGACGATTTAAATCATGTAGATAAATGATTTTGCTAATGAATAAGAATAAAAGATGTGATGATACAAGAGGTAGGTACTCACCTTCGAGTTTCATGCCAACGTCGAGGCACTTTTGGAAGCGACAAAATGGGCAACGCTTCCGTTGTGTTTTGTCTATGTGGCAGGCTCGCTCAGCGACGCACGTGTACACCTTCTTATTCTGAACAGTCCTCTTGAAGAAACCCTTACAGGATTCGCAGGTTAGTAGCCCGTAGTGGTAACCGCTAACTTTGTCTCCACAAACGGGACAAAGTTCTTCGATAACGTCTTTAGTGTCTGTCTGGTCGCACACGGTACCGGCTGCTGGCAAATAAGCGCCTTGCTCTGCACCGGCGCCTGTTGGAAACAGATATGAAGCATCCAAATTGGCGTAGCCGAAAGATTGTTGTTCGGGTGGGCATTGATACGCGGCGCCTTGCGGCACGTACTGTTGCGATGCACCCGAGGGGCCCCCGCCTGAGCCTGACCCTTCTGGGCCTGGGCTCAAATCAAACGGGGACATATTGAGGGACATGAGGCCTGTCTGCTGATCCATCGTCATGCTCGGCCGCTCAGTGCGGCTGTTTATTACAAATCCCTACGGCGGCGTTCAACCGCAACAACGTTCACACAGTCACCGAGTTCACTAGCGGTCTGGCCGCAACACTAGCTACCGCTGACGGGCTGCACCTGTTCTAGCACTATAGTAGGAGGCACATAAATCCAACACATTTTGTTCTAAACTGATGGTATATGAAGTTAACAGGCGTTAAGCGTCAGTGTCAGTCACCAATGTATGTATTACTACTGTTCGTACAAGAGTTGTCAGCGCGTGGTATCTTACGATCGTAACGAGTATTGTTATCGGCATGCGGCACGCGTGCCGCTCGGTTGACGTACCGCGATCGACTGGCGGGTAGCCGGCCGGCGACAACGGCGCGCGTGCCGGCGCCTCCCGCATGCGCGCCCCGCCGCCACCCGCAAGCCCCCGCCCGCTCGCACAATGGAAAACGATTAGGAGCCCATGTAATAAGTGAAAGTGAGTCGGTGACCCACTTTCCCGCGATCCAGGTCTATGTTAGTGCGCGTTCGCGCGGTTGCGCCACCAAGCGGGCGGAGGATGGCGCGGGGGGCGGCCCACTGACCCAGTTGCGCGCAGTGCCGCAGCAGGGCAGGGTTGCCGCGAACACCGAGCTAATGTTTACGTTCGCACTGCATTCGATTACGATGTGTTCGCTGTACGTGTACGTAAGTGCAGCAATACGCACAAGTGCAACACATCCTCTTGATTATCTGACTTTAAGACCAAAGATGACAATTGATTGAAATTTTCCTTCATTCTACTACGAAATTGACAATTGACATGCTTCATATATACAAAATTCAATAATAACTTATAAAATAATGCTAATATCTAATAAGTAAGACTCAGGTTTTCCCACATAAAATAACTATCCGAGCTCTTAACAATGGACATACACATCCAACCTATGGAAAACTTAAGGGGTAAAAAATAATAATAACCGGAGTAACTTTATAACACTCCTTACATAAGTGATGGGAGTCTTAAAATAGCTAGAAAATGAAAATATTTTCATGAAATACTCATGAATTTACATAAAAAGAAGCATGAACATACTAATTAAAAAAGTATAAATCGACTTCAAGAACTCACAACAATAGAATGTAGTTCATATTCTATTTCGTCAAATATTGCAACAGATCTAACGCGGCAGCAGTGTAACTATTCTAAGGAGCTATTAAGGTTTAAAGAATTGAAATCCATTTAAACCTCTAAAAAAATTAAGTATCAAAATTATTTTGAAGAACTTTGACGACCTTACTTACATTTAGCTGATTCGATTAGTGCAAATCGCATTGATATATGACCTGAATTGAGATGCACTGTTAGAAAAGGGTGTTTAGGAAAGTCAAGCGTCCGGCGAGTTTCAGTCGATAAAGTACTCCAAGTAGAAACTTAACATATTTCTAGACTCGTTGACTTTGTTTTTATAGAATATGCGGGTGAAATTCTAATATACTTAAGTATGTACATATTTATCCCTCAAATTAACGTTCTTTAAACCATATAATAATTTGCTGTAATATAATTATTGAATAATACAAAGAGCTGGAGTATTGGAAAATTATAAGTACGGATATCAACCATGGACTAGCTTATGAAGGTTAACTACGGGCCTCTATTCCCACCATATTTATGATAGTCCTAGCCTCGTGATAGTCTATGAAGGGTCTCTTTCAGTAACGGGATCATAGGTATAGTTATTGATAAAAGATACTGTCACCAATTGTAATTTTTCACACCCACATGGTACGATACAATATTTTATGATTGACAATTACGGACTCCAAATATACAAATAAGAAGGTAATTTTTGAGGCATAACGAGATCCGTAATATCAAAAGCGAAATAAAGATCTTGACCTGGATTTTGTTAAAATCAGTCAACAGGTCACGAACGAGTGACTGTCTGTGACAGCCTTGTATTCGCAATGTAATTTGATTCGACGTGTTCTACAGCACTAAACACCTCGCAAACGGACGAGGATTGACTTCACTACATACGCTGATGACGGCTCTCGACGTTGACACGTACAGAACTGAAGTCTTAGTTTCAGAGTGAGATTCATCGGGATCTGAGGTACCTACATTTACAAACTATACGCATATATTTAATAATTGCAATTTTTATTGCGAAATAATTTTGGAAACAGGTAGTTCAACTCTTAACCCATGAAGTGTTCAAAAATAGACCATAGAAAATCGTTTGGGCGCTAGCGTCCATCTGTGTCTTTGAATTAAACAAGCCAAGAAACCTACCAATTTAAGCAAAATTAAATAAATAATACATCTACTACGCCTTGACAAACACAAAATAACATGAAACTACATATCATGCATAATAAACCACAATGACTCAATAGTTGCGATTTCATAATCAAGACCTGAATACCTGATGAAAAAGCGACAGCAAGGTAGGTATACCCGAAGTATGCCGTTTTCGCTATCGCACAGACGCTACGGCCTCCGACGAAAGCAAGAGTATTCCCAGAGTCGCACGCGCAATGCTTTCTTTATGCGCGCAACTGACGTCACACTTTCTCCATCCGATGACGCATGTTGATGTAACGCAACGTAATACTGCGGTAATAAAACTGTCTTGCACACTATTAGTGTGCCACGATTCACGACGAGGTGTATGTATATTGATACGTTAGATAGAAACGTTAGTGAGCACTTTTTTGGTAAGGCAAATTAGATTTTACTGAATTATTATCGTTAGTTTCTACTTAGCAGTATCCAAAGTATTTACTGAACTTACTTGAACTAGCAGGATGTTAGGCATTAAATAATGAAACTATCGTATCATATATGGTGTCAATTTTATTTTTTATGCTTTTAGCTACTGTAACAATAGGTATGTAGCATACGTACTTCAACTAAAAACAACAGAACATTATTTCATCATACGCCAATTCATATTTGTGTTTTCATTTAATTGTTGACTGAAAAATATCAGTTATCTACGAGTACCTACCATATAAGAGGTGCAGAGCTGCAACAATGGGCTCTTTTTTATAAATGGCAACCTGAATCCTCGTCCACATATACCGAGGCGGGCTCAGAAATGGTTACAGAGAGAAAACATCCACGTTTCTCAGTGGCCAGTTCAGTCGCCCGACTAGAACCCCATCGAGCAAGCTTGGAATATGCTCCAGAGGACAGTGCTCAGAAAAACCTCGGTGGGGTTTCAACGGTACAAGATCTGAGACCTGCTCAAGATGTCAGTAACCTTTTTAATTCCATGCAGCATGACAAGTTTTTAATAGCTCGAGGAAGAATCTCTGTATTTGATTATTACTTGAAAGTCCATCTGCCTCATTGGTCTAGTGGTCGCAAGCGCGACTGCTAAGCGTGAGGTCCTGGGTTCGATTCCCAGGTCGGGCAGTGTTATTGGATTTTTCTGTATGGAAATTTTCAGTAGCAGCACGGAGCCTGGAATTGTGCCCGGTAGATGGCAATAGGCTCGCCCCCTATTACATGGGACTCAATAACGGCATCGGCGAAATGTGGGTTTACAATATATATATAATAGTACACCTCTGCCTAACCCTTCGGGGAATACAGGCGTGATGCCATGTAAGTAGAAAGTCCATTTTTTTAAACATTAAAAAATGATTTTTTTTTGTATTGACAATATCAAGTCGTATTTTAAACATAGGGTCGAAATTAATTAATATTCAAGAACAATTTACGGTTTTTCATCCCATAATCCATTACTTAAATATACGATAAAATTAAATAAAAATTATGAATGTGAGGTGGTAGGTGTTTATGTGTGAATATTAATAGGGATTTTTATGAGGAAAATTCTTAAGATACAGACAAATAAGAAGGCAACGTTTAAGGCGGGATTGGTCCCTTACAGGCACAATCAATTTTTCTAAGGCAGTCATAATCCGAATAGTTGCAACTAATTATTTGGATCTCAGCTGGTCAGAAAGTTAATTTTATAATTTTATGTTTTACATTTAATTATAAAACCGTGCAGCAGTGACGATTGCTCCACCGACAAGAACTAAGCTCTTCAATTAAAGAAGAAGAAATTATAAACATAAAATATGTACTGAAGCTACTATAATTTTACCGCACGTTTTCACTCACAGTGTGAGCTGAATTTCTAATGGTTCTGACATGAGTTGCGTCAGCACGGCTCAAAGCCACGTGCACTAGTTACAGTTGGGTAAAAGGAACTCATAAATATTAAAATATTTTGATTTTCTCGAAATATGGGAAACATTGAAAGGAGAAGGACATTGATCTGTCAACTAACAAAGTTTTTCCTTAAGGCGCAACAAACTTGGATCCGTGATAATTAAGGCATACTTTTTCCATAACAGCAAAATCCTTTTATACATTTATTTTTATTTATTTATTTACGTTTACCAACAATTATTTACACAAAAAAAAAATTGTTATACATGCATAATAATAAAATAACAATTACTTAAAGGTAAACACCACTTATGCTATAAAAGTAACTATGGGAGTAAGCTCACGCATGTTACGATTAAATTACTCCAGTATAAGTAAAGAGTTGATAAGACATTTGTATAAAAAAAATTAAGACAATAATGTCGGGAAACTATTATAGCTCTAAGCTTCTAATTATGGATTTCATTTTAGTGAGGGAATCAAAGTGAAGATCGATTTTATCGCTATAGCTATTAATTATCTTGCATAGCCTGCTATACGGGGAATTCACGCTCAAAACCATCCTTCTTAGCGGTGAACAGAGTGGTGTGATGGAGCTGCGAGGGATCCTATAAGGAACACGCAAATTGAAAAGGGCCAGTAGCCGGGGGCAGATAATTTTGGATTTAAAATTTTTACATGCAAACCATGCGTCATTGAACAGTCTACGATTTACTAGGGATTTCATGTTGGAAGTACTTCAGTCTACATTCATATGAGCGTGTTTTTTTTTTAACGATGCCGTGAGAAAACACGAAGTGCCAAAGAAAGCGTTTTTGGACACGTTCCAGACGCAATGAGTGCGTGGCATAGTGTGGCCAATAATACAATACTCTAAAACGCTCCGAATAAAGCTGTTATAGAGTAATATTTTTGCTGTCTTATTGCGAAAGGTTTTGCAATTTTTTATGACAAATCCTAACATCCTAGACGCTCTTTTTATGATATTGTCTAAATGAGGTATGAAAGTTAACGTCCTATCGAATAATACAACAAGATCTCGAATATTGTCCACTTCATTAAATTTAGCATTTTTTATGTAGTACACAGTAGAGTGTATTAAATTATTTTTACGAGAGAATCTGACATGGTAACACTTTTTGGAATTTAGATGCATTTTATTGTCTTCGCACCATTGAACGAGCCTATTATTATCACTCTGTAGATGTGTGGCGTCTTCCTCGGACTCAATTCTTCGAAAAAACTTGAGATCATCTGCATACATAAATACTTCAGAAAGCTGAAAATAGTCCTGAATGTCACTTATAAAAAAATCAAAAAGGATTGGTCCCAAGTGTGATCCCTGAGGAACACCTAAAGAAATATTTTGTAGCGTAGACTGATAGCCATTAACCACTATAAAGAATACCCGGTCTAGCAGATATGAATTCAACCATGCAAGTAGGGAATCAGATATGCCGTAGGAGCGTAATTTAGAACTTAAGATTTTGTGGGAGACTATCGAAGGCCTTGCTAAAGTCCGTGTATATTGCACCAGCTTGGTTGCCCAAATCTGTAGCATTTATATATTATATAATTCAGTAAAAGGAATCAAATTTGTACACGTGGAGCGAGATTTAACAAATCCGTGCTGGTGGTCACTTGGATATAGTTTTAAATGGTTTTGGACATATGGAAACACTAATGCTTCGAAGATTTTGGAAAACGAAGATAAAATTGAAATGGGCCTGTAATTAGAAATTGTTGAATTGTCGTCTGATTTATGAATAGGAACCACCTTTGCAATTTTCCATTTTGAAGGAAATACACCACTAGCTAAAGATGTATTGTAAATGAGCATAAGTGGACGAACCAACTCCGAGGAACATCCTCTAATGAAGATTGGAGGTATATCATCTGGTCCCGCCCCCTTTGTAATATCTATATTTCTTAATTTATTTAATATAGCCTCGTGATCTATAAAATGACTATTTAAACATATGCTATGATTTTCAAGTGACTGTAAGATTTCTGAATTGTGTTTATTGTTAAAATTATGGTCAGCGCTATATACGGAAGAAAAGTGAGTGGCGAATAACTCGCATATTTCTGATCCGTCAGAAGATGTAGTTGTGCCATCAGTCATAGTAATTGGATATGTACTGGAACCTCCTCGTTTAGACTTCACGTGAGTCCAAAACAGCTTGGGATTCTTCCTAAGTTCATCTTCTAGAAACCTTGTATAATTGTTTTAACACTCAGTAGCCAGAATATCACGACGTTTACCTATATATTTTAAGTCTATTGCATCTAACGGGTTTTTATATTTCTTGTAGCGCAACCTTATTTTTTTCATTTAACATTTTGATTAATTTACGGTTAAACCATGATGGGATTTTTTTTCTTTTTGGTACGCGAAGTGGTATAAACTGTTTTATGACTTTATTGAGAGTATCATAGAAAATCCTCAACATCTCTTTCTTTTCACCCTGCCCTTTAAATAATTCGTACCAATCTAATTCTTTTAAGTATTTGCAAATTGATTGATAATTACCTTTATAAAAGTTAGGCCTCGCGTTAGCAATATTATAAGGGAGTCGAGCCTCCACAGTAAGTAAAAAAACAATGTCCAAAGGAGGATGTTGTTGATCAACGTTATTTATAGGATTAACACATTTGCTTACACTACACAATATATTATAATTATATTATAACTATTACTCGGTAATAGTCAAATAATAGTTTACGGATTCAGTATTCGTTACCCAATAATATATATTATTCATTTAACGTACTCAGTCATATGATTACACTATTATCGATACCGACTAACATATTACGCGAAACGGTCATTAAAATTTCCTTCATACTTTTACAGTATTAGGACTACGAACTAAACAACGTTGTTTAGTTCGTTGGCGTATTTAAAAGTTTAATTACCGTTATGTACATTGATTCTTGATTCGTTTTTACTAGAATAGTTATTTGACTATTATTGAGTAACACTATTACTGCAAATTTAAATAATCTATTATCATATTAATACTTAATATTATGTTACCAGTAACTATTATGATTATATTAGTGACACCTCTAGTACCATTGCGGTTTTTAAAAAATAAATGTGTATTTCTCCTGTACAGTTTACAGACATAAAGGAGAACGATTAAACGCGTCGTTCGCGTTCATCAAGTGCATTAATTATTTCCGATTTCCGAGACAACAATATGTTTGGTTTGAATTCACCATACTTTGATCTGTTTTTTGTAATAAAATAATATGTTAGAGATCTCCAACTGTTGCACTGCACGTTGCAAGTATCGGTAAGATGTTTCGATACCTTGCGGGGACTTAACACTTCCCAGTGAAAAATGTTTATAAATAGGCGGAATTATGGCCTAAACAAATTTAGGTAATTTACTCTCGACTCCTGAGAAGAAGAATGAAAAGTAGATACGTAAAATAGTATTCATTACATCTGATATAGTAGATATTTTCTAGTTACCTTGAGCTACATATTGTACGTTTTAAGTACACATTTAACTAGTCGTTTTTATAAAAAAAGAAATTAAACTTATTGAAAGAGGGCGTGGGGGTGGTCGAAAGCTTGGTGGGTTCAGGTGGGCAGTCACGTCAACCAGGGCAAAATATTGGGTTTCGGAACCAAGTGCATTAGGTTACTGGGTCAATGATAACATTCCATTGTAACTACTTGTTAGTTTCGGTGGGCTTGACATTACTAGCTAGAATACTTAATAAAAGTAAATTTTAAATGCCATTATGTTTTACCGGGTGTCGCAAAATCAATAGTCAGTGTAGGAAATTATATAACTGCTAATGCTAATAATAATTTGATAATTGTCATCATCATCAAGAAAAACCAGCTAAATAGACGTCGAAATGAAAAAAAAAATATTTTTGAAAAAGTTATCTTGAGCTATGAGCTAATCAATTACGAGAGACAGACCAACTATTTTCCATAATTCATATTTTTAGGTGACATATTTTCAGAGAGTGAAAACAATTTTTTTTTTCGAATGATTAACAAGTGAAAATCATGTACTTGTTTCCTGATCAAACTTGACTATTAAACATTTTTGCTTTCGCTATGTATAATACATTTATTCTGGTTCTAAATTAAAATTACATTACCTCCCTGTTAGTGAATTTGGATATTTTATAATCCTCACTGTGGAAAGGCAATCAGGTCAGTCTTTAGATGGGCGACCATTTTTCACACATCGAGATCCCTCCGTGTCTCGGAAAACACGTTAAACAGTTAGTCCCGGAATTCATTTGAAGACCTATGACAGCAGTTACAGGTTTTAGCAGTCCAAAAAAGTCTGACAACCAGTCTAACCTTAGAGTATCAGTGTCTCTCAGTAATTTGGCGGCAGAGGTCAGTACCCCTAGTGTAAGTTTCTTTCGACAATTTAGATTTACGTCCTCTCACTAATCGGTGAGCCACTGCGATCCCCAAGCCGCCTGCCAAGCGTGGGGATTATGGCAACCCCTCCCCTCCCCTTAAGGGAGGCCTTCGTTCAGCAGTGGATGTCTTCTGGCTGATGATGATGATGATGACATCGAACGCGTTCGGCGCTCCGATTGGTGGAGAGCACGAAACGGACCAATCGGAGCGCCGAACGCGTTCGATGTGGTAAATTGAATTTGTCGGAAGAAACTTACACTAGGGGTACTGATGGCAGTAATTCCGTGTTAAATACTGATATTCAGTCGCAACCGGTTAGACTGGAAACCGACCCCAATGTAGGTGGGAAAAGGCAGCTGATGTCAAAAAACAATTAATGAAATAAGGCCTGACACAAACGGAGGTTTTTCGCGCGTTTGTTTTCAAAACGTGCATACAGCGCAAGTATATATATAACTTTTGCATTTCTGCAGTTTGAATAAAAATAATTGATTGACGACACGGTTGGCGTATTGGCTAAGTGATTAGCTTTCTGCGCTAAGTGTGGCAGGTTCGATTCCCGCACAGAACGAATATTTGTATGATCTACAGATATTTGTTTTGGGTGTGCTTGTGTGTGCATGTGATATGTATGTTTGTAAAAATGTACCTACGATACAGGAGAAATCCTAGTGCAGTTAATAAAAAAAATCATACAAAATGCAAAATTAAAGTTTAAAAATTAACGCGACCAATGAATAGCGCTACTTTGTCTCCTGCATAACGTTAGAACCGCGTTCGTCACGACATCGACACAACATCGATAACGAGTTCGCGATAAAAAAAATACGCAACCGCTTACGCATACTTAATATTTGACGTTTTTAAATGGTTGTCATGGCAACTGAGACAGCCTATGCTACCAAATAATTTGGTAGCATAGGCTGTAACCATAACACCTGGTAATTTGGTCCAAATTACCAATTATTAGGTGTTATGGATGAGTTTACATTTTGAAAATGTTATCTATTACGACTGGTAAGCAACTATTTTAAATTGTCAGCTTTATAGGTTTTATTACGCTTAATTCACTGTTTCTCTACCATCATTATTAACTGTATTATATCATTCGGTCTTTCATTCCTAAAAAGCTCTATTTTAAAACTGAGGATGAGATAGTGGTCTTGAACTCTAAAATTCCTGCCTCATGGTTAAACGACAGTATTGGGTTATCGGTCTGATTATGAAATAATCTGTTATTTCATTCAATGTGAACTTGGCCCTTAGAATTATAATTATCAGTCTAGATTAGTTATTTCCCACTTTTGCAGCCCATTTTATTTAATTTTAGTGAATCATCATTGTCCACTAGTTGAGTTAATTTTTCGCAAATTTGTAATGCCGCTCAATTTAGTATTATGTACATAATCTTATCATTCATCGCCAGTTACTATTTTATTCGTCCGATTAATAATATCCCTATGATAACTTGTCAGCCAGACAAAAGATGAACATACCTACTATTAGGTAAAGACAAAAAAATAACATTCGCTTAATATTTTGTTTTTATTTTTATTATTATTATTATTATTCGCTTAATATTCTCAATTGTTTTTATGTTTGTTAAGCAATTTAAAAAAAACAGCGATTTTAAAACAATTTTATCGATATAAATATGACTTCATTACCTAATATACCTACTCTGATGATGAACCCACTGCAGGAAAATGATATGATAAATATTTTTATTATGAAACTTCTGTAAAGTTTCTCCAACGAAAAATACATAACTTTGTATAATTTGCTCCAATGTTACAATATAGGAACAGATGCTTGGAATAACAAATTAGGTTACCCAACCCAAAGTTGCAAAAAAATGGGCGACCTGATTTTGAGATGAGAAAACATGAGACTCGACCACTGAGATGAGATTTCACTTCATTTCAGATACATTTCGCAATCACTTAACTTTATGATAGACAAAAAGGTTGAATGTCCATTGACAGAAATTTAGTCAGTTTAGCTGTCTTGCATTCAACTATACTACTCAGGATACACAATTAAAAATGTCTAATGGTTGCTTAAATATATAATTATTAGAGGATTTTTTATAGAAGTAATGCTTATCGCTACAATTTTATATAAACATAACATCTATGATTTTTAGGCCCGCGAATGCTGCCGTCCAATTCTTTAAAGGAAGCATCTCGAACACTTAAAAATGTAGGTTTACCATGACGCAGAAATCCAAGGCTCACAGTAAACTTAATATTTTTATCTGCTTTATTTAATATTTTTTTCATCGTTACGACCCTTTCAGTTCCGTCAACTATTCCGGCCCTTTGAACCTATCTAAGAAAATGATTTTTAAATTGTATCTACCTACCAAGTAATTAAACACCTAAGTGTATCGTTTAGGTGTAGGCAAAACTGTCAAAATCTTGACACGTTTTGTATTGTTTTTAATTTTGATTAATTTAATTTAATTATTAGAAATAAGTATTTTATTTTTTATTAAAAAACGCTTTTTATATCAACTCAACCTCTCTGATGATCTACGTTGGGACGTCCTTTAACAGCAATGTTTGAGAATAACATCAATGCCGTGCTCCTCATAACATAATCTGACAAGAGACTAGCCTAGTAGTAGAATAAATGATGAAAACAGCTTACATGAACAATTGGGCGCTAAGAAACTTTATTCTAGATGGATACCCCACAATTTGCCCCAAATTCTAAGAATGTCGACGCATAGATTAGTGTCACGAAATGTTATTTTGATAGCGTCAGGAGCTGAATTTTTAGGTCATCCACGATACAGAGCCTTGCACATTGCAACATCTTTTTATTCCCAAAAATAAAATAAAATCTTCGAGGAATACGAGTTCAAGACGCCCACGGAGCGGTGGCAGTGGCCTTTGAAACGGCCGCGGAAATGACCCCTAACGACGTGTGGGTCCACTGCTTCACCCAGTGAGTCCATAAAAAGCAATAATGCATAGATTGTCAAGGAGACTATTTTGAAAAACAATAAATGGTTTAATAGTTGCTACTCCGTTACTTTTTTGATATTCTAAAAACTTTCAGTGTTACCCTCGTACAGATAGAATTCATTAACAGATACTTCCACATACTTCTTGGACAAAATAATTAATGTTTTTACAACTTTTATCGTATATTTAATATTGATAAGTTATGAAACATCAAAATATTAGTAACTTCCAATTTAGACTTTTGACATCTACCTGCATGTAAACGGGTCTTTGGAATAATCTACCCTGACTTTTTTATTTGCAATTATAAACTTTTTGTTGTGTTGAACAAATCATATACTTAAATAATGTTTATATTTTAATAGTAATTATATTGTATTTTTCGGTATCTAGTGTTCAAAGCATCCGTATTATTTTCACCAATTCGACATTACCTAAATTATGTATCGCATTGACTGTAGCACCTGTATTATTAATATTTACCATCAACACATTAAGAATAAGAAAGGATTAAGATAAAAAAATACGTAGAAGAAGTGTAAATAATATTTACTATGAGTCGGCAGTAAGTCGGTAGAAAACGAAAAAACAAAACACCAATATAAACCTTCATCCTTTGTTGTGCCCGAAAAAACCGTTAAGCATGTCAGACTTGGGAATATTTTCCCATCATAAATCGTAAGACTAGTCAACTTTCTCTCAATATTATTTTATAACACTGGTATTGAAACATCCAAGTTTACGATAGAACTAAAAATAGTTAGCGTGATATTGATGTTTTTAAGTGTTAAAGAGTAGCCACTAACAGATTATTGCTCATTGTTCATTGCGCTAAACAAATCCTCTCCCTACTAATTATCATAATTATAATAAGGAAGTTTTCTGATAGGATTTATTAAGTAATTACTGAGATATACTACTAGTACTAAACCGATAGACATATAACTTTCATCATGTATATACAGGCAATTCTAGACTGCCACAGGTGTAACATATCAGAAAAGGTGTATTTTTTATAAAATTATAATAGATGGATTTGTATAATCGAATAAAGAACTTGTTTTTCAACGAACATTACCTATTAACGTTACTTTTACGTAAATACGAAGATTTCTGATATTACCTTTAGCACACAGTTCCATTCGGATGACATATGATTGCGTTCTAGAGACAATTATTGAGGAGTTAATCTGTATATTAGGACCTATTCAATCAATCGAGATACAGCATACTATTACATTTAATGAATATGCTGTGTGGAATTCTAAGGATTATATATACATATGTTAAAATAATAAATAGTGATAGTAGTAACTGATGGCTGTTAGTAATTGAAATAAATACAGCTAAGTTCGAAGACTGGCAATTTTAATATATATTTCCTTGTAATTTCAAAACATCAAAGAAATCCCTAATTTTCTTAAACTTAGTAGGTAAGATTAGATTAATGAATACCACAGCATCCTAGCGTCGCATCGGTCTTTGGTATCGAAAAATACCTGCGCTTAATATACGAATAGATTGAAATTACAACAAAATTGGTCAAATCTAACCTTATATATATAGCCAGGCATAGGTTACGTAGGGTTATCTCTCCTCACATAAATAATTCGTTTGGACCTCCGTACAAAATATAGGACAAGATTATTTATAATGAATATTCGATTGAACCGTTAGTTACGAATAAGTGTAACAAGTGTCAAACGGGATTTCTACTTAGGTGCGTATTTTCACTTGCCTCGAATAATGCCTTATGATTTGCTAATAAAGAGGACAAGACTTAAACAGGTTACGATGATTTGGATAACAGATTGTATTTCCGAAACCCTACTTGTGAATACAGACGCAATTACTATTTAGGTACATGCAACCAGGAAAATGTTTGTATACTAGTTCGAAGTGGATTACACGTTCTCATAATAATTGACTTTTAACTTCGAATTTGTTGGGCTCTCCTAATCCGGTTAAAAGTGCTTACATAAATACATACGCAGTGATGCTTGACTACCTTCAACACAACTTGGGCACTATTCGGTTGCATTTCAGAGGACTGATGGATTCATTAATTAGACATTCAGTCTTTGCAAATCTGACAGTGACCGAGTTTAAATGTTGTGTTCCTAATAATATTTACATAAGAGTTTGAATCGACCCGTTAATTAATAAAGCAATCTCAAGGGTGTGAAACCCAGCACATGTTGCGACTGCTATTAACTATAATTTTCTGTTATTCCTGCTACTATATTTTAGGTACTATTGATGTCCCACAAAGAAATAAATTATACGAACTGGTTTATGTCACACATGCTTTGAATATGCAAGTCGTTGTCAAACCAATATCTGCTATGTGCACTTTTTGAAGATTTTGACATTTTATCACAAATCAGTTTTTATTTGACAAATTTGGTTAGTAATATGGTCAAAATGTCGAAATCTTCAAAAAGTGCACATAGCAAATATTTGTTTGACAATGACGAAATGTCAATTTAAATCATAGACTTAGAATTTCGCTTACGCTATTTAAATTATCTAATCCAACCATAGACTTAGAATTTCGCTTACGCTAATAAATCTATGAATCCAACGACAGTTTTTGCTGGTTGGCTACTTACATTATTAGTATTCATTATTTCTCGCTACTTGTCTTCGCTTGGGTGCTCCACATCGACGTTACTGTGGTGAAGCTGTCGACTGCCTCGATCACCATGGCCTGTGTTGTTGTAAAAGTGCAGGTTGCAATACGCGGCACGCCAATATTAACGATATTATCCGTCGCGCCTTTGTCACTGCTGGCATGCCAGCTGTTTTAGAAATCAACGGCCTGGCCCGCGACTACGGCAACAGACCAGACGGTATGTCGTTATTGCCATGAAGGGCGAATCCAGCTTCCAAGTCAGGGAGATTCGATTGCAATAATCAATACAAGCTAATAAAATTCAATCAATCATGACCCCAATGACACCCCCATGGATCCGCCCTTGATTGCAATGGAAACTGGGAAGATCTCTGGTGTGAGATTGCAACCTGTGTCGACAACCTTTCCCTTTCCCATCATCCTAGCTCAGCTGCGCAGGGACTGCCGCTGCAGAGCTGCGAAGACACTCAAACGGCGAAAATATAATAACCTCATCGGCAGTTATTTATTTGAGCCTTTTGGCGTCGAAACGCTCGGGTCATGGGATCCAAATGCACATCTTTTTTTTCGAGATATTTCTAAACGCTTGGTCGACAGCACACATGACCAGAAGGCTGGTCTGTTTTTTGGTCAAAGAATAAGCATTGCCATTCAACGTGGTAATGCTGCCAACTTTCTGGGCACGCTACCAGTTGACAACGATGTGGAGGAGTACTTTGACGCCTAAGTATTCGTTTAGGATAGGATTTTATGTTTGTTTTTATAATGTTTAATTAAAACATTAGCGTAAGTAGTTAGTAAATACACAGATTTCAAATTAAAGTAGGTATAAATTGTAACAAAGTTAATATCTTTACAGAATATAGGTTTAAGTACTATACCTAAACCATAGCTGCTAACATTATTCATAGGTATGATATTTCAAGAGAGGACATTTTGTCCTCTCGTTTGCCCAGCGGAAAAAACGTAAGTTTTTATGTATTCCGAGAGCTATTAGGTTAAGAAGATTGCCGGTGCCATGACACCGGTAGTTGGTCGCAAATAAGTTCAGAAAATACGATTCTATTATTCGATGCACTAAACTGAAAAGGAAGTTGATGATTTTTACTGATTTTATCAGATCATTTTGCACCCTGGCCCATCACCGCGGCTCTGTTCTGCGCATTTCCCAATAAAGTGTATGCTCAAATCGAAGAGAACACAACTTCGGATAATTTTACTGGTAAATAAAAAACAAAAGTTTTCACACGTTTTCAGTTTTTAATAATCACTATGTTAAGACATTATAATTATGAAATACGCTACACGGCAATACTTCCGCTTATTGAGTTAGTTTTATAATTTCCCTGTATTGACTATAATTCAACTTTTCATTCTCCCTACGTGGAAGCTTTCCGAGGTCAACAAGTAGTGCGGTTTGTCCAAGGCTAAGCTACACTTATCGTGGTCAGTTTTTATGGGTTATCGTTCTTCACGACATCACTCAAGCCCTCGGAAAGAACTTTAAGCAGTTGGTCAACGACATTTGTTACGTTAGCAGCCCGAAACTCTGACAACTAGTCTAACATACCTTGTAGATCAAGAATTTCCGGGACGGGTGCCGTCTGTTGAGACTAGTGTTGCCCAAATGGAAAAACAAGACGAGACTTAGCCAGTCTTGGTCTTGCGCCAATATACCTGGTCTTGGTCTTGCGCCAATATACCTGGTCTTGGTCTTGGTATTGCGCTCCCAGTCTTGGTCTTGGTCTTGCAGCAGGAGTCTCGCATCTCTTGCAATTACCTATTAGCCTATTGCTATTTATTAAACGTTACTTTAGATCTTAGAACAACGTAACAGAGTAGGTACATTTTGAATTTATTTCCGATACGTCGGCGACGAGCCGGCAAAACTCAAAGGATTGTGCGGAACTGCGGCCAGTGTTTGTCGGCGAGCACCAAACCAGGCGGCATATGGCAAAGGATTTTTGTAAGCTGAATTGATTTTGAATATTATTTCAATGGTTTTAGCACTCGCATTTATTTATTTATTATTAAAATAAAGTTCAAAATCATTTCAGCTTAAAAATTCTTTAGGATTTTGGAGCCAATAAGAAAGCAGGAAATAATGGGCGTAGTAGTGTAGAGGAGGAAATTGTTTGACATTGGTTGCATTTTTTCCAACCAGAGGATTCAAACAGCAATTAATTTAGATGAAAATGTATTTCGCCAAAGAGTAACGAAACAGATAGGTTGTTTTTAATTTGTGACTTTTAAGGATGGATAGGTACCTATTAAACGAATAGAATTTATTTATTTATTAATAAATGTTTACCCACAGCTTTTGAATCTATTTTCATACTAAGAAAATAGTTTTTTTACTTTAATGTTAGGTTTTAACTAAAGTTTTATACAGATGTATGTACATACATCTACTTCTACTCTGCGTTGGTATTTTATATCTGTACTTTACGTCTTCCTATTTTCTGCCTACTTTCTTCATCAAAATTGTATGTACTAGTACTTTCTTTTATTTTGTTTCATTTGTTTTCTATGTGTCAATTTCTTGTATTATAAATTAAGCCTTTCCGCTCCCTGAAACGACACTTAGTCCTAACTGCAAGACGCCAGAGTCTCGCAGACTTAGTCTTGTTCTTGCTCAAATCTTGCACGGTCTGTCTTGGTCTTGGTCTTGCTAAAATTACGCGGTCTTGGTAGGAAAGGTAAGCTATGTAATTTAAACGTTGGAAAAAGTATTGCAGGCGGGGGTGGGGACAAGCTAATATTCCAAGTGAATACCACTTGGACTGGACTATAAGCTTGTATGCTGTAAAAATATTTAAATTACAAAAAATATGTGTTGTAATTCATTGCCCAGGGTTTACTAACTAGCTAACCTATATTTTTTATTGTATGGGTGATTTCGTTCGTGATGAAGTGATAACTCCTGCCGTCTCAACAGGAAAAGACATGATTAATACGAGCTGAAGACTAAATGAATGAAATCGCAAAAGTACGTATGTAATAAATATGTATGGCTGTTATATATTATAAAGTTTGGAATTATGATAAGCATAATCTGAATTTGGAGCAGGCCAGAGAGCAAAGACGAAGACGAAGACCAAGGCAGAGTTAACCGAAGATGTTCGTATTAAAAATGTGAACTCTACTCTCACGCATCTGCCTGAACCTATTTATTCTAGGGTTGCCAACTTGTTCTGTTTGCCCAGGACATGGCTTGCGTTTTGGAGTGCATTTGCTTGGATAGTTATTAAGTAGCGTGCTAGGTTTTTAAAGTTTTTGTAATGTCTTGTTTTATCATTCGCGCGCCACTACTGCCTCAAACCTATGTTTATAATCATCAGCGTTATTTTATAATTTAATCCTTCATTTCATTTCTTACATTATATAATTTAACTGAAGATAATTTCGGAAAACGTTGTACTTAATTGCTATTCATTGAGTTTCATTGACACTGTTTTCTTATATTTTTTATACTACGTCCTGTTTTTTAACCGAAATGTCCTGGCATTTCCACTTTAAAATCCTGGTTTTTAAAATTTGGGGATGGCAACCCTAATTTATTCATAATATATCGGTAGGTAGGGCATGCATTTCGAAATTTCATAAATTCGAAATTTCGGACCATATTTGCATGTTATTTAATTTCGAAATTGAAACCCCTAGTTTCGAAATAATAAATTTTAAATTTGATTATTTTTGTTTGAAAGAGTATCAAACATACATCCTCACAAATAATGACTTATAAGCTAATTTATGATACCTTGGGCACAGATAATATAATATTACCCTTGAGTTAAATTATTGCAATTTTCGGAGATTTCTTTTTTTTAATATCTCTGACTGATAATGTACGCGTAGTATCTGGTCGGTGCCTGTCAGTCACACCGAAGGTGATTGGGCTCAGGAAGTCCAGCGAGCCTGCGATGTTTTACCAGAAATGGGGGCAGTTACCATTTGCCCCCAAGATGTAGCCCGTGCAGTCCGTCCGTTGCCCAACTGGAAGTCTCCAGGGCCGGACGGGCTGCACAACTTCTGGATTAAATGGTTTCAAGGGTCGCACGCTCGCTTGGCGGCTCAGTACCAGGTTGCTTTGGAGTCTGGTTCGCTACCCGAGTTCCTAACGACAGGAGTTACCCACCTGCTCCATAAATCAGGTAGTACCGCGGATCCCAAGAATTATAGACCGATCACTTGTCTACCGACGGTCTATAAAGTTCTTACATCCATTTTGAGAGCTAAAATATACAATCATATAGAGACTAACGCCATCATGTCTGTCTCTCAAAATGGATGTCGGAACGGGTCCCGCGGTACTAAGGAGCTGCTCCTCATTGATATGGCCATTAGCCAACAGGTTCGTCGTTCCCGAAAGGATCTTTCGACAAGTTGGATAGATTACAAGAAGGCCTATGACTCGGTGCCACATACATGGCTCATAAGGGTGCTGGAATTGTATAAAGTAGATACAACACTACGCACCTTCCTGATGTCATGTATGGGGCAATGGAGGACGGTCCTTCGATATCCAGGATGTCGAAATATCCAGAGGAATAGCGAGCCGATAAGGATCGAGCGAGGAATATTTCAGGGCGATAGTTTGAGTCCGCTTTGGTTTTGCCTGGCCCTGAATCCCCTAAGCACACTGCTGGAGGGTTCAGGTATAGGCTATCGACTGAGGAGAGGTGGTCAGATTATATCTCACCTCCTTTACATGGATGACCTAAAACTCTTTGTGCCCAACAATTTGCAACTGATGGAGCTACTGAAAGTAACAGAAACCTTCAGTAGCGCCATCAGGATGGATTTTGGTGTGGACAAATGTGCGGTCATGCATGTAAAGCGAGGGGAGATTGTGGAATCCGTGGGAACCCAACTCTCGGATTCCATAAACCTTCGAACCCTCTCCGCAGCCGAAACCTATAAGAATTTGGGTATGTCGGAAGCACTGGGCATCAATGTTACTGACATGAAGCAATCGTTGAAGGAGCGCTTCTTTGGCCGTCTGAAGAAAGTATTTAATAGTCTTTTATCAGGCGGAAATAAGGTGCGCGCCTTCAACGGTTGGGTCATGCCGGTTTTGATGTACTCTTTCGGCATACTCAAATGGACTCAGACCGAACTCGATGCCCTGGATAGGAGGGTCCGTACGCTGCTGACTGCATATCGAATGCATCACCCACGATCATCGGTAATGAGACTGTATATCCCGCGAAAGTGTGGAGGTCGAGGCTTCTTAAACGCTAAGACCCTCCACAATCGCGAGATATGCAGTCTCAGGGAATATTTCCTACAAGACGACGTGGGGATGCATAGAGATGTGGTTGCGGTAGACAAGGGCCTCACCCCGCTCTCCTTGGCTAAACAGAACTGGCGCAAACCTGTAGTGCTTGACACTAATGATGGCATGGAGGTATGGCAGAGTAAGGAGCTTCACGGACGCTTTTTCCGGGCCCTACATGGACCCGATGTAGATTTATCAGCGTCCGTAGCCTGGCTGCGTTTCGGTGACCTTTTTGGGGAAACCGAAGGTTTTGTCTGTGCAATTATGGACGAAGTTATGATGACGAACAATTACCGGAGATTTATTGTGAAAGAAGGTACGGTTGACATATGTCGGGCATGCCATCCATCAGACACATTATCTCCGGGTGTTCTCGTCTAGCTAACGAAGAATACTTGCATAGGCATAATCTCGTAGCCAGGATTATCCACAAACAACTTGCTCTGAAATACAGCATTGTGGAATCGGATGTGCCGTACTATAGGTATGTGCCCGACCCAGTTTTCGAAAATGGACATATCACACTGTACTGGGATCGATCCATCATCACTGACAGGACTATTGTAGCCAATAAGCCTGATATAGTGGTGGTGTGGTGGATCGACTAGAGCGGCGCGCAATGATCGTTGACATAACAGTCCAACAACGTAACAACGAAATATACGGCAGAAAACTTATTGGTTTCAGTTTTCTTACGCTAGGCTAAGCTTTTTTAACATTTTCAATTAAATTAAAAGTAATAATCTGATTATCGAATTTTTATTAATGAAGATTGCCCACAACATCGAAATTTCGAAATTTCGAAGTTTATAAGACCGATTTCAGAAGCCAATTTCGAAACTGGAAATATATGAAACTGCATGCCCTATCGGTAGGCGGGCTTTAGCGTGTGGCCAAACTCACAAGACTTGTTAGCTAAAATACTCTGGGGCGAAGATTGAAAAGCGCCGCTTTAGCTTACTAGTACACTTCCATTTCCTTTTAACTTCAAGTGTTTTCTCTAGTAGCTACAAATAACTACAGAAGAAGTAAATATTAAATAAAAAAAAAAACCGATACGGCGAACTTTTTGCCGAATTAAAATGTTAAGTAAAGACGTATTAATGTAAAATTTTAAAACAAAGATAGTAAGTGTTGCGTCGTATATTATATTAATTAAAACAATTTCTATTAAAGATCTTAAGATTTTGGTTACGAAATTGTATTTTTATTAATGCCCTTCTTTTCTCTTAAGTTTAAAATATAAGTTTGTATAAATGCAATTACACATTCGTTCGCTTCCGCGTGCTAAGGCTTACAAGATCACGCCAGTCTACTTGTAAATAAATAGGCTCGATTCATGTTGTTATTATTATTGTAAGCCTTGAATGCAGTGCTTAAATACAGTCAGTCGGCAGTCATTATCATAAATGCATCAGAAGCGATACGCATAACTTAGCACAACATCAAGTATAATTAGGCGGTGACCCACATTTTTATCAAAGTTCGCGTCGTCGATAAACTGCGCGGGGGCATGTAGCGATCAAACATAAAACGCACGCTCACAACACACCTGCAATACAGTGCTGCGCTCGGTATTACAGAGATAAACATTTAATTATTATATTCATTGTTTGTAATCAAACTCTAGAGAGATAACATGTAAGAGACGCAATACCTAACTATGAATTATTTTATTGATGCGATAAAAAAAAACGACTTTGTAGAGCTGTATCTTTTTTTATCATCAATTAGCAAACAATACATATTATTAGTGTCGTAAACGGACAACGTTATTATTTCATCCTTGTCAACAGTAGAGGAGCGAGGGGCCTGTTGTAACAATTTTAAGAAGAGCGATTGTATCTTGACATCTATGAGTGAATTACTACTAATTGAACTTTGATACTTTAATTCTTCCTACATTAAACCAAATAGGAAAACATCAAATCTATTGGTATTTATTTGACAGCTAACAATATTACCAAAAAAGTGTGATGTTACAACTTACCCGTGTTTGTTTACACGTTATCTAGCTGTGTCTAAATTGTATTTGAGCGAGCAGTTAATTTAACAGGAGTCTTTTAGATGGCGTTGTATCTATAAAATGAATTATGTGACATTTTCCACCACTGAATTATTGTATAAAGTTTACCCCTGTGCTCGATAGATGGTGTTGTGCAATTACGCATATTTTCTATAAGTCGATGTTAAGATTTTCTATAATTTAATGACACTCCTTTAAACAATATTAAAATGTATTATATTTAACAGCAGTTCCGAGCTTTATTTCTTGTACAGTATTAACATCTGGTGCCGAAACCCGGTATGTAAGTATAGAAGTGCGTTTAAAGTGAAGAAGTAAACCACAAAGTGACAAAGTGCGTATCTGGGATTTGTAAAATATCGCGAAGTGAACAGGACTTAGAAGTGATTGAATTGAGACCTTTTTTGAATAGCAAACACTTATCCACCAGAACGCAACTTTGAGTCATGTACAACAAATGCATTATTAAGAGCAGTCTTACAGGTGAACCAGAAACCCTTCTTAAAAATTTCTCTACCACAGATTCAAATTATGAAGAAGCTTTTAAGCAACTGAATCGACGTTACAACAACAATCGTTACATTTGCGATGAGATTATGAAGCGATTATTTTCACAACGAAATGTCACTGAGTCAGCGAATTCGATCAAACAAATTCTTGATATTACCTCATCATCACTTAAGTCTTTGAAAACCATCGGAATCAATACAAACTCATGGGATGTCTTCATCAATCATTTGGTTTTATCACGACTCAATCCAGAGTCACGAAAATTGTGGGAAATTCAATTTCATCAAATTCAATTAGATTCAGATGAACACTGGAAACAACTCACAAAGTTTTTAGAAACCAGATTCCGAACATTAAAAATGATAAATGGTAACAAGCCTGCGAACAAACCTCACAACTTGCATCTCAATACAACCACACCGAAAGTGTTTCATTCTACCACGCACAATGATAACTTAAATACTAACTGTACGAGTAGTAAAGGTCAGCACCTTTATCAATGCAAGCAATTTGGACAGCAGTGTCCTCAAGAGAGATCAGAGTTTGTACAATCAAGGAGGCTGTGTTTCAATTGTTTTGCACCCACACATTCAGTGAAAGAATGCCGATCATCGGCGTGCTGCCGCCGCCGCGGCAGACGTCATCACACACTGCTGCATATTGAGAGAAATGAATCAGCTGGAAATTCGTCTTCCAGCATCGAGAAAATTGAAACGACGAACCCTAATCAAGAACCTAACAAGGATACAGAGAAGATTGTGGTAGCTCGCTCATTTGTTCAGAGAGAAAGATCAGAGAGAGGTGCTATTGGCTACGGCTGTAGTCAAGGCATATTCAACAAATGGTTACTCACAAGTAGTGCGAGTTCTAATCGATCCATGTTCAGAAGGTTCATTTATCGCCGAAGATGCTGCACAGTCACTAGGCCTGAAGAAAGTGAGCATCAATGGTCTAGTTTCTGGAATCGGAATCAATCTAGCCAGATCAAAGAATATGGTGTCACTGAGTGTGGAGTCAATTCACATTCCAAAGTATTCGGTAAAATTCGATGCTTATATCTTGAGAAAACTGACATCATTTCTTCCATCGCGTGAAACAAGAATAACCGACTGGCTAGACATAGAGAGAGTCAACCTTGCTGATCCAAATTATGGATCACCAATGAAAGTCGACACGATTTTGGGAGTCGAAGTGTATGAAAAGATCATTCTAGAAGGCTTTATGAGACATCCAAGAGGAAACGGTCCAATTGCACAGGAAACACAATTTGGATGGATTCTGTCTGGTAAAGTGAGACAGAAATCAGAATCAATCAACTTTCTGAATATCAACTGTCACATACGAGTAAAAGAAGACGAACTGATAAAACAATTTTGGGAGAAAGAAAGAGAGCCGCTTCAAATATTTGTTCGCGTACATCTACGCGAACAAATATTTGAAGCTACTACTATGAGAGACAGTGAAGACCAATATGTGATGAAATTACCATTCATCCTTAAATGCTAAAAAGAAAAATATGTTGATAAAAAATCAAAAGCCTTACACAAATTTCTAGAAAAGAAGAAAGAATGAAAGAAAATTTTTATCGATGAGTAAAAAGATGAAAACCACATCGTACAAATTACGGACATTGAAGAGATAAACTACTCAAATGCTGTGATACCGCCCCACTATCCTGTTGTGCGAGAGGATAAGGACAAAGCCAAGTTTCGTGTGGTCTTACCCGCATCTTGATATTATAATATTTATATATTATCATTGAACGACGTTACCTTGTTAGTCCGAAGATACAAGATTTACGTCACATTTTAATAAAGTGGAGGCGTAATCCCTTCTGTATACTGGATTAACAGATGTACAGACAAGTTTGAGTGTATGAGATGAGCAAGATACGGATCTTAAAATAGAACATTGTAAACTATTGAGACTAACTTTGGAACTGCCTGGGCACCTTATCTAGCTGTGAAAGCTTTACAACAGCTGACCAGAGATGGAGAATCCAACTATCCCCGTGCATCTGCAAACATGACTGCAAGACTTCGTTGATGATCTACTTACCGGGCGTGAAACTGAAAAATGTGACGTCCAAGACTTTGTTATACCAAGATGGTTACAATCGCATGGAGCTGAAACTAGAGTTACATATCTCCGCAGTTCTCAAGAAGCTTACACAGAAAACGTCGAATAATCAAGCGTCTGTTATGTCCGTCTGTATTTATTTTGCCCATGTCATGTTAAATTGTTAACATTCATATTAACAGTTGTTATCTAGTTTTGTTTTTATCAACGCCTATTCTTAACGGTGGACGGTTTATTTTTTGCTAGTGTTGTTCTATTTTGTCACATGCAAACTCAACTTTGAAATGAAATGAAATTATTTATTTTGCAATTAGGATTTTTCAATCACTTTTACACGTCTTTTTTAAACTAGATAGCGTCGGCATTTCCTATGACTATACCTGAGAAGAAACGCCGAAACAAACTCAGGGGTCAAGGTCTATTTTAAAGTCCAGACAGATTGTAAAGGTGTAAGGGTTTATATTTTGATTTTGTATAGAGTTTAATTTCTTTTAAAACTATTTAAAATAAATTAATATATGATGAAACATGTAACATGTATTCTGGCAAGTCGTAACAGTAAAAAAGAAACGAAATTCAACACATAGGAGCATTAATTTTTTTTAGGTTTTTAACTATTTATCTTAGTTACTTGCTATACATATAGCCAAAATAGCACTTTAAATCACAGTAAATGAAATTGGGTACATCATTAGAAATTCTCGAGCGAACATACGTGTACTAACGACGTTTTGTTTTTATTTACGCAGCAAAATTAACGTAAATGAAAATTTCTAGATTTCCTGGAAGTCCTGAGAAGTCGAGTTCGAGAATTCTCGAGAACCGAGAAATGAAAAACCTCGAGAAATCAAACCCTAGTTACAACTAACCTCATAGTTTAACTTTTCACTTTTATCAAGATAACTAATAAAGTAACTTCCTAATGGTACAAACCGTTACCCAACATCAAAGATATGTAAATTTGAAAGTGAATAAAAATCAGAAATTTTAAATTACTTCATAATTAATTATAATAACCACCAAAATTTATCAAGACACACATCTACTCTTTGCAACCCCTAGTGGGATAAGGGTTATAAGGACATGGTGTAGCGCGGTGTAAAGGTAAGATTAAGTAAAAAAAATGTTTTAAAAGTTTAAGGTTCTGGTGAAAAAGCTGTGTTGAGTATCAAAAACATTGACCGAGCCAGAATTCTCGAACTTTGACTGGGCGCTGCCGCACCAGATAATTTAGGTTACCGGAAATGTATCCAATATAATGCCTAAGAAATGTATAATGCCAAGAATTTCCTAAATTAATACGAATACGAGTAATATCAAAACAAATTTGGTGACATGCAAATGGTTCGATTAACTGTGAATTAAAATTAATAGCCAGTTTAAGACGAATAGTGCCAAACCTTGAGTTTGGGTGCCATTTATCACTCAATAAAAAAATACATCAATAACTGTCTTTCTCTTCCAAAGAGAGAAATTCAATTAAAAATGTTTTTAACGGTCTTAATTTAAAAAATACCGAAGATCTATGGGGTATCTCTGTCAGAGTTCTTGGCGTTATCATCGACACCGTTGCCCCTGCACTTACAAGCATATTTAACCAATGTGTAGATAGTGGTACTTTCCCCGTTTTAATGAAACACAGCAAAGTAATACCAATTTTCAAATCGGGCTGCAAAAATGATCCTTCTAATTATAGGCCTATTTCTGTGCTACCAGCATTTAGCAAATTATTTGAAAAGATCATTCTTGATCAGTTGTTGTCGCATTTTAACTTAAACGGGATTTTACATGGTCGTCAGTTCGGACTCACGAAAGGCAGGTCAACTACTGATGCAGGAGCTAAACTAGTCACTCATATTTTGGAATCATGGGAGGGTTCACAGGATGCTATTGGCATCTTCTGTGATCTCTCCAAGGCTTTCGACTGCGTTGACCACAATACACTAATTCGTAAATAAGGCAGTTAACGGATATAGCCACGGCCAGATTAGTTTACTTTGCATATTTTCATAGCATCATGTCCTACGGCATTCTGTTGTGGGGATTTGCAGCTGACGTAGATTCAATATTTATTTTACAGAAGAGAGCAATTCGTGCAATCTACAACATGGGCCCCCGCGAGTCTTTACGAGACTGCTGTAATGATATAGATATTCTGACACTGCCGTCACTATACTTTCTAGAAAATATCATGTTTGTCCGGAAAAACCTGCAACTGTTTAACGTCAACAGTGACTTCCACAACTTTAATACTAGGAATAAACACAAAATACTGGTACCTAAATTTAGATTGTCTAAAACTAATAAGTTATTTCTAGGTAACGGCGTGCGCTTCTATAACAAGTTACCTAAAACTATCACCGATCTCACTGGTAACAAGTTTATCTTCTGCACATGTGGCTTCCCTGGTGACTAGTTGTTTCTAATCCCCACAATCTAGTTGTTGGTGTTTTCTGCATGACTAGACATTTCTTCAGTTCTTATGTGTAGTTTTTTTATTTTATTGTATTACATTTTTTTTTACATAACATTGTTATACATTTTTGTTTAACAAACAAAGACTTATATACTTGAACATTTTATTATGAAAATGTTAATTAATTTTATTTTATTATCTTATATAGTAGTCCTTGTATGTCATGTAATGTAATATTGTAAGAGTATTTTTTATTTTATTTTGTTATTATAAATTGCTACATGTTTTTTTTTTTAAAACTTCAACTGCTTGTAAACCAATATTTTGAAAAGAGTATCCATGGAGTTTCTTACCGGTCTCTTCTCCATAGGACCAACCCACTTTGGAACCGTGCGCCTAGATTCATAACGTTTTAAAAGTGCCTGCAAAGGCCCATTTGAAATAAAAAAAACTTTGACTTTGACTTTGATTAAAAAAATACATCAATAACTGTCTTTCTCTTCCTGGTCTCTATCCATTCTATTAGTGTCTTGTCTGTCACTCTTCTCTTAAAAGGGTTTAGCAGGATAAGGTAGGGTCACCGGACCTAGAAATATATTTTGAAAATGACTTGTGTGGTGCGATGGGCGAGCTATAAAACTACCATTGACACAAATTCAGCCTCTTATCTCGCCGCGTTTTAGAGATAATTGAACAAATAGACGCTAGAGCGCGTATTAAAAAAAAAAAATTATTCCGCAAACTTCTTATTGCAGCTGATGTTTTTTTTTTAAGATTTTTTTCATATCTCCCGCAGAGGTAAAATCACAGAATTAAAATATAATGTAGCTTACTATGAAAAATTTATAATATATTACTACCAAACAGTTCATAAATATAAAATGGGTGCAACACTTAAAAAAAATTTAAACTTCTTATTTACCGTCTTGGGTAATAATTACTTTACATTTTTTTTATTAAACTTTTTCATCTATACACTATTATAACAAGTTTATTATTCAAAAATATGTTAGGTAGTAGTCGATAATGTAATTAAATATGACATTGACTTTAACAATGAAAATTGTTTGTGGACTTGCAACATTTTTAGAGAACAAGATTAAACCTGTCGCTTTCCAGCTATGTGCGTGTGTGCACTTTGTAGTGTAGTAATGCAAATAAGACACGATAGAGAATCTATTGTGTCTAGTTGCCGGGCGTCGCGTGTATCTTAACAAATTAAGATGATTAAAACCTAGGACGATGTTAAATCTATGGTTTCAATGCTTCCGTAATCAATATATTATATTATATATATATTTTATATATAATTATATTCGTTTTTTATATATATTATATATTATATGTATTCTTAAGCTTATTACAGATGGCTACCTATTGTAAATGTGAGCACAGTGTCGAGGTATTCTTTATATTTATTTTTTATTTTTTCATCCTACTTTATGTTAAAGTTCCATTTAGTATTAATTTAACAAAACCTACATTGTTCTCTCATACTTCTCCCACATTATTTTCAGAGCAAGATTGTTAAAAGAGACTTTAAAAGAGCATCCATGGAGTTTCTTGCTGGTTCTTCTCCATAGGACCAACTTTTTGGAACCGTGCAACCAGGAGTCTTTTAATTTTCTTAAAGTCTTGGGTTTATTTCAAATAAAAACAATTCTATCTATTTATTCTACCTAATTCATAAACGGATTTCTGTGTTCATGATTCGTGGAAGAAGCTGCAAAAGGCTTCTTCCATTTCCAAGACAAATATCGCATGGTTAACGAATACTAATAGTAAAACACACATGCAATATTGTATTCCCACACGCACTCCTACACTCTATCAAACAACCCTACACACAAATGTCTCTGGCTTTTTCCCTCCTGCCTCTGTTTTTTTATGTTATCGTTTAGCGTATAATTACTTTATTCTCGTATTATAATTGCTTCTTCTTCTCCTCTTCCATATTCCTAGGCAAAATTACTCTTGTCTGTAAATTTCCCACGTCCAATTGCATATAATAGGATAATGTGGAAGAGCGGAATTAGCAAGTAAATTTGCTTAAAAGTTGACTCCAAATCACGTATTGTAATGCATCTATGTAATTTTAATAAACGAATTTTTAATTTTATTTAGAGTCTATTTTTTATGATAGATATATCCAAACATTTTCGATAGTAAGTGACCGGAACGAAACGGTAATAGTTTAGTTATATTGATTTTAAAATGTGTTTAAAAATTGTTGATTTATTTTATAAACACGATTTTACCCACGATAACGCTCTTTCTCCAGGATATTATTTTGTATGACGTCATGACATTAGTAAACGCGTGGATATTGTACGAGAAAAATTGAATTTATTTAATTTAATCAAGATGTCGTACGTCAACGAAGGTCTATGGTTGGTGTACTAAAATAATAAATAAAGACACTGAAAAGCTGTGGATCAAATTACCAAAAGAAATTAAATTGAATAATACGTCGACAAAACTTGCGAGTACAGATTCTAAGTCATTATCGAATGAAAACCAACTATATTTTTGGGAAGATCACTACAATATATGTACGTATAAATGAACGGAATTTGAATATGAGTAAAGTAAGAGACGTATGTTTTAGCTGACCGACTTTACATTAGGGTGTCCCGTTCAAATATGAAAAAAATTTCAAGGTACTATATCGCAAGAGGTATCAACATTTGCGGAATTGTACCCAAATTACGAAAAATTTAATGAAACTTTAGTTCTTTCTCATCTTCAGGGCTCTATCACTCTTTGAAGTTTCGTAAATTTAACTTTGTTACACAACTAAACGGTATGTCTAAAATAATATAAAAATCAATTTTAAGAGGTATTTTATTATTGAAATTTGTGTAACAAGGCATAAGAAAACATATCGATGAAAAAATATATATAATATATGGCAAGAACTTATATTTAAAATTTATTTTTGTGCCCAACATTTGGCATTTCTGTTCGAGATTGCAACCTGTTCCTTATAAAGCCATCTCTAGAAGTAGCATCAGTTACACTTTGGGAGGCCTCTCTTACTACTTTAACACATCTATCCACAGATTGTGTATGACAAGGAAAGTCATCACAAGACGTCTTTTGCTTGATTAGGAACCAAATCGGGGCATATATGTACTTTAACCACGTAGTTAACAAGCAAAAGCAAATTTTCTGATGGTGTGTGAGTACTGACGTAAAGTCTCAGTATACGATTAGCCAAAGTAAGCCATCTCGAGTGCGCCATTTTTCCTGATTGACAGTTTGCCAGCTCTGGAGTACAAGAACCAGTTGATACAGCTTGACATATACCATAAAGATATTTTTGATCCGTACTTAGTTCATCGACCACATTTGTCGACAAGTCAGGGCAATTACCGACCACCGTACAAAAGGAAACCGTGTTATTATTTTTGCAACTAGCTAATTGTTTTCCAACAGGTCCGTAATATTCTCTAGGGCCTGAAGTGCAACCATCTAGGGTCAAAAATAAATGGCGAAGTAATAATCCATTGGCATGAAGCAAACAAACACACCATTGTAACGGTCTCTCTAAATAATCCTCTAAGTACTGAATCACGCCACCCTTCCAACCAGTGTTTGTTACAGTTCTATCACATCCAACACAAATTACGTCATATAAATTACAACCTGTGATTGAAAAAAGAATGGGTTTCTGGGGAAGATTCGTGTACTGAATCCTCATCGAAATTTACTGAGATAGAAACGGTTTTTTGAGAAGAATACGTCTTCTTTGCTGCCCTGATTGACTCTTCAGTTTGTCTCTGCTTTCGTCTTTTCTATCAATACCGCTTACAACCATTTTCTTGTCGTTTCTTTGATCCAACGAGAAAGTTCTTTCATTGATGGGAACTTTTTTAGGTTTTAAACACGAACAAGATTCAAATGAAGTACATTTACAAGCAGCGATGTCAAATAGCTCCTCAGATGACTCTAACAAATACTACAATTTGTTTTCAAATTTATTGTTTTGTTCGCTTTTAGGATATCTCTTCAAACTGAGGTACTTTTCGAAACTGGATTAATTTAACTGAATAACTCGTTCCTTAGTTACTATTGGAATAGAAGCTTTAATCCAAATCTTGTTATCTCTTCAAAAACAATCGAAAAGACTTCTGAATTAGATGGATCTTTCCCATTACACTTCAAATTCAGGTCATTTTTAACAAATAAAATAAATTTAATGACGTCCTTTAAAGTTGGTAGCTGCCGATCGTCAAGTTCTTTGTATGGTCCCAATATAGCACAATTAGTCTCACTGCGCCTCGAACTCATCATTTAATAATCACAATATCTTCTTTTAACACGTTTTTCAACACTATAACAACCGTAATAGTACATAAAAGAATACTGCGATTAAGAAGAAACACTCGGGAGTCAAGTTTAAACTTGAACGTTTTTGCAGGTCGAAATCTTTCAAATCAAAAGTTGTCGGGAACTCGTAGTTGTATGCAAATCGGACTTTAGTGTTATTTTGTGGATATGTAGTTAAGGAGCATTAATTAAGAATAGTGAAATATCGTCAAAAATTCTATATTTTTTTTTACTTTGAAGACCGGTAAAGATATAGTTTTATTTTATTTTTTAAATTAGTTTTGTAATCTATGGTCAAAAACACAAATTTTAAGATTAAGAGGTCTTGCGTTAAGAAAATCCAATATTTTTTTCGGGACTCCCTATTTTACATGTTATAATGATTTTCTACAACTTTTCACATAATATTATAGGAAGATATTTCTACCGATGATAAAAAGGAAAGATGTCACTGAAATAGTTTCTAAGGTGTGACGTAGGCATTAAAAAAAAACATGGCGTTCACTCCGTTTAGTTTCAAGAATCGTTTTATTTATAAAGAACTGTTGTTCTACGAATAAATATTGAAATTTAGTGTTTAATTGAGCAAAGTTTTTGAATTTTTATTACGGGGCAAGCAGCCTATTCTTATCAATATTATTTTCAAAAATTTACCGGGCTTGGTATACTAGTAAAAAAACTGTCTGATTAGAACGCTAGAATCATGTAAATCATATACACCATGACTACTGAAATAGCATTTTACACTTTTTATATTCTGATTCAAAATGTATACATTTATTCGGTACCTACCTACATATATGATTATATGAATAGTGAGAACGCTATTCCTCACATACATGTAAATAAGCGGAGCCTTGGCCTGGTTACCACGATTTTAGCGTTATTACAAAATAGTCAAGTGATGCGGCGCCCGCGCACTGTAGTGGGAACTACGCACACACGAACTAACCTCCGCTACGCCAAAAATATTTTTTGAAGGAAAGACTATTTCGTCTTTCCTACGTACTTCACTGCCCGTATATGTTAAAATAGTTATTGAACACAATCCAACAATATATAGCCAGAAATGGGTTCCTGGGAGCACGAGAAGCGATTCAAGGTTTAGAAATGGCGTTGTTTGGCAGCGCAGGATCGGGCGTCAAGTAATATTCCTATGTATTTATACATAGCTAAAACCATATTATTGTACGTATTGCGTTTTCCGAATACAGCAAAATTAATAATATAATACAGAGAAAAGAATATACCTATCTTAGAAGAGAATTTGAATGTTGAAACGCCATGGTGATTATGGCATAATTTTTCTACATTCATAAACCTAAAAAATACCTGTCCATAGAAGTTTCTCTTTTTACAGTAAATGTAATTGAAAGTTTGTGTTACTAGTCGTTACTTTCAGTCCAGCGTTTACACCTACGCGAGTTCTACTGCTATATAATATAACCTTGCTTTCTACAATGCAATAGTAAACAAATTAAAAACATCGAAAAATTTATTTCAAAACCACTCAAACGCGTATTAATTGAAATGCTAAATGCTGAAGGTTTTACAGCTTCTACATTGTGGTAAACAACAACTTGAATTCTAAGGATTTCTAAGAAACATGGAAACAAGGATTAATTTTATATATGTATACAAGCCGGTATGTAATGAAATCACAAATGGATTTCAAGGCCTCAAAACTTACATGTCTCTATGGTTGTTTTGGCTATGCCTCACCCTACATGATATATATGTATATACTCGTGGGCAGATGTTGGGGACTAAATGCGTAAGGATTTTTTTCTAGCTCAGTCTATTGTATATTTCATTGTCATGAAATTTTGCTGATCATGTTTTATATTGACATGGTGTAACATTCGAGAGAATCGAGTAAAATGACTAATACTGATTGTATGTCTGTCTGGGTGTCTGCTTTGAACACGGTTTGCTAACGCTTTCAGTTTATCAACAAATAAATTTACAGATGTTATTTTTTTCTTGGACTTTATTCGCTGTATCAACACAAAAAAAAAAGTGCAAGCACACATATATATATGTATATATGTGCAGCACGTGTGGAAGTGGCACGAGGTTGTCTGTAGAAACTGTTGCGCAGGCTGTAAGGAAACAACGGATACCGATAATTTACCTGAAAGCACCCATTATGATAAATTCAATAATAAACTCCTTTTGAACAGGCCTATAAAAACTTGTTATTTATCATCGGTTATCGGTCTATCATAAAATAATCTTAAAATCTTCATGATTATTTTATTATACTATGTCTAGTTTACATTAACGAACCTGCTGAATCCTAATGTATCACGAATTAAAAATAAAACATTCTATGAAAAATTTTGATGTTGTTGTCGTGTTTGGACGAGTTAAGAGTTACATGTAGTGTTCCTTAATACAGCAAGGTCATATACAGTGATTGGGTGAAGAACGTCAATCACAGAATGATAATGTTAATGTAATAGGTACACTGTTTACTGTTAGAATATAGTGTTAAATGTATCGTGTAATTTAATAAAGTTACATACATAATCAGAATAGAACAGTGTTATTCCAATATTAGAATGACATCTTAAAATGTTAATGTTTAAAATAACAAAAAAGTTTTTTACGTTGTTGTATTTAAACAAAATGAGTAACAAAGGAGTTTGTTCATAGCAAGGCAACAGCGACGTCTCTGCAGAACGCATTGGTACGCATATTGCAACATATGCGAGCGCCGCGGTGTCCCACTTATCAAGATAAATTGAAATTCAATTTCGCCAAAGGGCAACCGTTGTAAGCACAGAGTCAGACAGAATATTAAATAATTTAAAACATTTCAACTGAAAAAGCTTTAGAAATATTATACGTTATTACATACAATGCTTTAGTATTATGTAAATCGAATTCAGTTTGTAGAACCGGGTACTTAATAATGCGCCTAGGCTCTTCATTAAACAACGGCACAGATCATCCACCTAATTGGCATAATCGATTTTAAAGTTAGTTAAAACTTTCTTTAGTTCTAACGAATGAACTAAAATGCAAACAAAATTTGAAATTAATTTTTCTTTATTAAAATTTAAGTACCTTTGACCAAAATTATTAAAAATATTTTAATAATTTTGGTTTAATAATTTTAAAAATATTTTAATGATTTTCTACCCAAAAACACATTATCACAAACCGGTTGCTACCTAATACACTCATCATTTCATTCGCTCGGCTATAGTCGCATACAATGTCCGATTTATATAGATAATACATCTATTATGGATTTAGGGAGATCATAAATATGGATTTGCAGTGACATTGGAAATTGCACAATCTGGTCCGAATAAACGCTACTTTTTATTTTTAACATGTTCAAGTGATGCAGATGATTGTTTCTAGCGGTCTGTCGCCTCCTGTGTTGTAACAAGATAAAGGTATTACGATTTTATTACATACGACCCGCACCGGCTTCGCAAGGGTGGCAGAGTGTATATACACTTTAATTTTTTTCTGTCGTAGTGTCGTATCATCCTTTTACGTTGAGCATTTACTCGGCGCACGCAGCTCCCAGTCAGCATGATTTTCTCCGACATCTTCAACTATCATCGTCATATTTCAGCCAATTTACACAAAACGATAAGAAATTCTATACCTAAACGTTCCTCATGAATCACTCTGTCTATTGGTGAAAACCGCATGAAAACCCGTTCAGTAGTTTTGGAGTTTATCGCGAACAGACTGACAGACGGGGTGGGGGACTTTGTTTTATAATATGTAGTGAAGTTTTTAATGTTGATACGATTTAATTAGCTATGTACTGGGTTAATTAAATAAGACATACCAACATTTTCCGAATATTGTTGTACTTACATACCATTCTTATAAGATTATTAATAAATAAAGTGAAAGTAAAACTAAATGCTTATTATATTTGTATCAATACTCTGCTTCTGTCAATGTTTTATCATGATAGGTGCAAATACTTAATATGATCTTGGTATTATTACAAACCTTTTATCTTTATTTTTGAGCATTGCATAATACTGTACAG